>JACXIK010000024.1:2115528-2715528 GCA_014737385.1 Bombus superbus
AATTTAAACCGAAAATAACTTTGCAGCTTACTTCCAAATGTAAAATCATAAAAGCAAAATCAATACTTTAAATAAATTGTAAATATGCTAAATTACATACGATATGTAAATTCGAGCAATTGGTTTATAACCTTCGGCTCGTAATCTGTAATTCCCATGTCTTTCATAATTGACATTATAACTTGAGCATCTTTTGGAATATGTTTTACGTGACTCATAGTTTTCACTTTTTCCGACATTTTTAAAATTAGCCTTGTAATATATGTATTTTACTGTCCGAGTAACTACTACCGTATACAGTACTACCGAGTCACAATTCTATGCATTTTAGGTTAACATTCGACAGAAAATCCGTGAGAAAATTCTGAAGTATACTCCATTGTTATGCAGTACTACCACCTATGAAGTTTAAACTTTGCAAGCTCGGAAGTTTATTATTTTCAAATTTCGTAGTTAATAATAATTATTCATTGTTGTAATCATTTTTACTGTTAAATATTTTTTTCGAAAATCGAGAAGCAACTACATGGGTAAACGTAAAAAAATTTTACAATTTATATCAAGCGATTTGCCTTTTCGTCGATGTTAGTGTGGTAGCCATTAAATCAGCTTGCGGCATATTTCAGTTGAATTTGGTTGATGAATTCGTGGTTTGCTAGTTGCTATTTTGCTATCAAACTCGCTTCAAGAGTTTTTATCGAAGCAAGACGTATTGTATGAAGACGAAAATGAATATCACGTCAGCAGGTAAATTATCTGTTTTAAGTGGAATAGTATAATATATATCAGGATTTTTTATTTGCAAATTTATTAGTACTTTTTTACATTGTGTTTGATTATCAGACATGCAATGATTTGCAAATCTCATGGGCCATAACCTATATAACTTTGTATTCGAAGTTTTAAATATAATCGTTTAGTTGATATTAATAGACATTAAGCTCTGTCTTATTATTTTTACGTTGTTTAAATTTAACTGATTAATCAATTTTTTTAATTTTATTTCAGCTGGTATTATTTCCCTCCTTGAGGAGCCAATGCCTGAATTAAAGGTGTTTGCCTTGAAAAAGTTGGATATGATAGTAGATGAATTTTGGCCTGAAATTTCTGAGGCCATAGAAAAAATGTACGTACTGTATATATCGTCATTTATTTTTTTAAAGATGATTTTAATGTGTTCTTTAACAGAATATTATTTATATTTCAGTGAGATTCTTCACGAAGATAAGGCATTTCCACAACATGACTTAGCTGCATTAGTTGCTAGTAAAGTATATTATCATTTAGGAAGTTTTGAAGATTCTTTGACTTATGCTCTTGGAGCTGGAGAGCTCTTTGATGTTAATGCCCGCAACGAATACGTTGATACTACTATAGGTATTAACAGTGTTTTATTGACTGTTAATATTAGATTTTATTGGGTATAGATTCTTTATTTCTGTATTATTTCAGCTAAATGTATTGACTATTATACTCAACAACGTGTGTTGGAAGCTGAAGGAAAATTACCAGCAAACAGCAAAGGAATCGACCCAAGATTGGAAGGAATTGTAAACAGAATGTTTCAACGATGTTTAGATGATAATCAGTATCGACAAGCTTTGGGGCTTGCTCTTGAAACAAGAAGAATGGATATCTTTGAAACAGCAATTATGCAATCAGTAAGTTATATTACATGTTAATTTATGTAAGTAATGTAATATAGATAATATAAAAATTATGTTTATTAATATGTTTGTTGTAGGATGATGTTAGTGGTATGTTATCTTATGCATTTCAAGTTGTCATGAGTCTTATTCAGAATCGTGGTTTTCGTAATACCGTGCTTCGTTGCCTAGTGAGCCTTTATCGTAACTTGGGAACACCAGATTATGTCAACATGTGTCAGTGTTTGATATTTCTGGATGACCCATTAGCTGTAGCTGAACTTTTAGACAGACTCAGTAAAGGTTCGCAAGATTGTGTTCTTATGGCCTACCAAATTGCATTTGACTTATACGAATCAGCAACTCAACAGTTCCTTGGTCGTGTCTTACAAGCTTTGAGAGCAACAGCTCCTATCCCAGGAGCTCTTATGGTTAAACCAATTGTAAAACCAGCTGTGAAAGCAAGTACCGAAGTTAGCTCCGAGCCTCCAACAGCAGCAGCAACAGCAACAGCAACAGAAACTGAAAACAGTAGTAGTACACCAGCTGCAGAAGAGAAATCTCAACGTAGCGTCGAAAGTTTGGTAAGTCTTATGGTTTAAAGAAATAATATTATACAACATTTACTATATAGTAATACACACTTTGCCAATTTATTATTTTCACTTGCATAGAACGCCGAAGAACGTGAGCAACAACAACGTGTAGATGCTTTGTCAAGTATATTAGGCGGAGAAATTTCCATCGATTTGCATCTCCAATTTCTTATTCGTAGTAATCATACTGATATGCTGATACTGAAAAATACTAAAGATACTATACGTGTGTCTATCTGTCATACCGCCACCGTAATCGCGAATGCATACATGCATTCTGGAACTACTAGCGACCAATTTTTAAGGTAAATATACCTCACTGTATTCAACTGATTTTACGCGGATTATATTCTCAAGGAATATATTTATTTTTCATTTTATTTATTTCATATTTTAGAGATAACCTAGAATGGTTGGCTAGAGCTACGAATTGGGCAAAATTAACAGCAACAGCATCCTTAGGAGTAATTCACAGAGGTCATGAACAAGAAGCCTTAGCTCTAATGCAATCTTATCTCCCGCGGGATACTGGTGCGGGAGCTGGTTATTCCGAAGGAGGTGGCCTGTATGCGTTAGGACTCATTCACGCAAACCACGGCGCAGCAATTACGGATTACTTACTTGGCCAGCTGAAGGACGCACAGAATGAGGTACAGTGCTCCGTAGAGACATAGTGCGATCATAAAATCAATTGAGCGATAAAGTAAATGCGTTTCGGGCAATGTACCAACGAATTAAATGATAAATCGGGGGATAAGAAACTTGAAATTACTGATAACATCTTTAACCCTATGAAAAATTAAGTTATCAAATATTATATGTAAAGGGTGAAATTAAAGGTATGAAATTAGCATAATATATATAGGATAGAACAAATAAAAAAATAAATATTATATATACCGGTTAATTTCCAGTTATTCCGATAGCAAGTGTACTGTAATCGGCTATATACAAGTTCTTTCCAGTTTATTTTAACATCGGTTGAAACCGCTAATTAATACTGTTAAACTGGTTAAATTACTATCGCATCGTATTTTTTTCTTTACTTTATTAAGTACTTGAAATTTCAGTAGTAATCGATTTCACTCTGTGGCAACTGTACATCACTATCGTTTTTTTATCTCAGTTTGGAACCACACGATGTCACGTATTTAGAATCTACAATGATTTTCTTACAGATGGTCCGTCATGGGGGTTGTTTAGGCTTGGGTCTGGCCGCTATGGGATCGCATAGGCAAGATGTATATGAACAATTGAAATTCAATCTTTATCAAGATGATGCTGTTACTGGCGAGGCTGCGGGCATTGCTATGGGCATGGTCATGCTTGGATCGAAATCGACTCAAGCAATTGAAGATATGGTTGCGGTAAGTAAAAATTAAAGTTGTTTATTTCTCAACTCTAGTTACTGCTTTACATATTCAAAATACACGTGAAAAATAATTGCCTGTATCAAGAATATAGGGATAAAGACCGCTAGTTTTGAAGTAGTAGGTTCCTTCGGCACTGAAAAGCAATTAGTATATATTAGTAGCAGCTAATTAAATTAAATTTTAAAAAATAATTAAACAGATATATCTAGTAATTAGATCTCAAGTATCTATGCAAATTCATACTTTTACGAAGTCAGCTAAAAGTGTACGACCTAGGCAAGAATTTTCACCTCCTAAATATTATAACACGTACTGTCCATTAGATATTTGCATTCAATGCATTCTTCAAATTTCCCGGTAATGCGCGAAACTTCATAATCTATCCATAACATTAGTAAAATAAAACTTACTTCGGATCGAGGGTAGCACCACCCATGTATGCTGTCGCACCGTCTTGACGTGTACCGAGAAAGCCTTTCGGATTCGTAATAGATACACTGTAGTATTCGTAGCTACGAAAATGTGCGCAGACTCCTATATTTCATAAAATTCGTTTTTAACATTGTACACACACGCATAGGCACAAAAAGCGCGGATAATATCTTTTAATTTGAAACGTGTCAATAATAGAATATTCTATAGTATGTTTCGTACCCAAAATGTCAAGGCCGCATCCTGGTTGATGTCTTCCATCATTGGCGAAGAAGTCTGAAGTACCAACAGACACAGAAAAACCAAACTGTCCAGAGCATGTGTGAATAACTTGAACATTTCGTGCGTCCGATTTATCAATTCTTTCATCAGGTCCCTTGTGTTCAAACATTGGCTTGGCAGGGTCGAGCGCTATAATGGCAAATATTTAGAGATTTAGTACAATTTACTGTATCACGACTGCCGGATATAAAATCAACTCGCATTAGAACGTATAAAGATTACAAAATTATTTTTCTCCGGCTCAAGCGAATCTAAATATATCCTCGATATTTTCAAAATTTATCGTTCACACTTAATAACTTCGCTTATCTTTCTGCTTATCTTTCATTTGCAAAATCAAATCAAATTTACTCCGCTGTTTTCGATTTAACATAAAAATCGACGCTACTGGGTTTTCACGGGGGACTTTAGAACGCCACTTTAACGATTCAACGTGACTTACCGACAATTTCCGCTACTCGGCCCGATTTTCCTATCTCTTTCGCGCTCAAGCCCGCGACTTGAGCGCCGAATGAGTGTCCAATAATTCTCAAGTTGGACGGTCGCAAACCAGCGTTAGTTCGCATGAAATCCACGAAACTAACTACACGGAGAGCAACGTACGGTACGCTCTTTGCAACGATGGCATAAATCAAGTTGGATGCTATTTTACCCCAACTGACGACAATGACGTTCCAATCCCTGACCTTAATAATAGCTGAAAAGCAAATATGTTACTTGTCATAATATCGAAGTATTGTATAAATACGAACTGGATATTTTTTTACTGCTCTTACTTTCTAGGTATTCTACTATAAATCAAAAATGACAAAAAGTTACTTCGTTGATGTTACGCGTGTCATATAATCTAAAATACTAAGTAAAGTAAAATCTGTTAGAGATTTTCAGTAGATATTTATGGCCAGCAAGTGTATACATTATCGCAGGCTTAAATTCTGTGTAAATGTGAAGTCAGAATGATTCTATGATTCAAAGTAAGACGATAATCCAGAATAACAAAGTTACGTTGGAATTGTTATTTCTCGAGAAAATGGTGTTTAGAAATTAGCCAGATGCACGTATATTTGCCTAATTCGTACTATTATGAAACAAAATAGGTAGCAGGCTACGATACACGCGAAGATAAGTCCAAAATGTAGAATAAAATTGTTTCCTTTAAACTAAATAGGCTTCGAATACGTTTAGTCACGCGTATTTGACAAACTTTCTACAAACTGTAGTTGTTCGATCGAAAAGCGAGCAAATTTTATTCCGTCTTATTCTAATTTTATTCCAATACATTACCGATTTAATTTTACTCGTAGAATCGTCTCTTACCAATTGTCTGCTTCCACCCAAAGAAATTCATTTTCTCTTCGTCCCATTCAAATATTTAGCCGCGTATAATAATGTGCATAATTTTATTTAAAAGATAAAACTTACAGGAAGTTTCGATTAGTTCGACGTGTCTTGACGAGTGAAAAGAAAACAAAAAAGAAAAAGAAAAAGAATACCAGATAGAACATTTTCATATCGTAGCATGTTTGTCAAGTTTTCGAACTCGATTTTCTCGAAAAATCAAACGTGCAACGTTTGATGTTGCTGTTCTTTATTTTTCGTCTCGAGTCACACAATCTCCATCGACGTCGATCATATTACGAATTTAAACGCGCGATGTATTTATTGCATCGATTAAACGTACTTACCATCGCGTATGAGCGTACACGCTGGACTTAAACCATTGTTCATCCAGCCGTGAGTGACTATAGCGGTTTTTTTCTTCGGGTTCCATCGACTCGCTTGGACGGAGCTGTTGTCGTTTAGTATTAGAACGTCGCCAACTATGGGGTTTTCCCTGTTATGAAAATTATATTGCAGCAAAGTTGTTAAATATAGTTGCAATGTTTCAAACACAGGATGAGTTACAAAAATATTTTAACGCTATTGCCATAGCAAGCACGAAAGGATCGTGATGCTTTAAGGAGAAGCTCAGCGCAGAGTAGAAAAAAAGAAAGAGAAGAAATGGTATCGTGAATAACGACAAGACTTTATCGCATTTTGTTTAAACCGAGGATGCTTTTTAATGTTAAAAAGACACAACTGGGTCGAAACTAGTCGAAAGAATGTAACGGAGTTCAAGTTAGACAAAATTCTGAAAAAAAAGTTTAAAAGCCTGCGAAAATTCTATGGACAATTTTTATGGACAAAACGAGGGAAAATTATATAGGATGGAAAATCGAGTCATGTACGTTTGAAAGATTGTAGGGAAATTATTAGTACGTAAATCACAGGTCCTTGTCTTTTTACGATTTAATCTTTTTCAATTAGAATCTTGACTGTATGTCGCAATTAATATGTAATGTAATGTATTGTATGCGCAATTAAACGCAATTAAACGATCGTGCCATTATGGAGAATTTAAATGCGCGAAGATTTACAAAATGTACGTTGGGATTTTCCATAAAGACGAGGATTGACAAAAAGATGATTCTGACCGTGTGTAAAGCGTGAAACTGATCGTTTCCAAATTGGCAAGTAAAAGATCCAGCTCCAATTGACTCAGCGGGCTGTAATCGAGTTTAATCAGAGTCGAGTTTCCTATTCCATTCGGAAGGATCGTGTAATTGACTTCCGTCAACGCCGAAAGCAGCGTAGGATAAACTGAAAAAATTTCTTTCCTTACTAAACCATTCGATTTTTCCGTGTCTCGATGGAAAAACGTTCTGATACGAACTTAGCGTTAATGATGCAATTAACATGGGAGTCTTCATGGTTCACTGTACCGCAATGCAGATCGACTTCTTAGCTTCCTTCTTTGGCCACCTTTTTATTTTATAGGTTTAAGCGAAATAGCGACTTTCCACTCGAGCACTGCACAAGTGATAAGTAACTGACACTCGATCGATGGATTATTATCGAGTCACACTCGCGAATCAGCTAGGGAGAGTTAGAGAAATAAGCATATATCTTTTAGCTTTAATGGAACTTATCGTGATCTTAAATGCCTTAACGAAGTCCCTTGATATTCGCTTTAGATATATTTTTATGTATCGTATTTATGTATCGTGTTATTATAGTACGTTCTCTTTTAATCGGTGAAAATTTCAATTCTAGTAATATCTACTTTCGATATTTGATTTAGCGACGCTGTAAAATAGGTTTGCTTCGAGCGTTAATGTTTTCTCGAGGAACACGTTAGACTCTGTTGTATGGGAAGTAGGTGATTTAAATTTTCCGACTACGAGCATTATGCAGCTTCTTTGCTTGTACGAAATTCGGATTCGATTTCAAACAGTGCGTAATAATTTCAAATAATGCGCGGCACGATAACGACTCCGTAAAGTTAATATTTTTTTTTTTAAGTCGAAATTATCAGTTATTGTGATCTCTTCTTTGCTTACCTGTTACAAACTTGAGAGTAGTACTACCGAATAAAATATTTCACTTGGTGTCACTCTTATATAACTGTTTCTTAGCTTTTGTTATTGTTACATAAGCATGGAATTCTTGTATTATCTTGTATTCACAGACGAAAGTTCTGTGACGTTTTATATTTATGGCGCCTTATTAACGCGTTGCTAAGTATCGTTAAGTACTTTCAAACTTTGAATTTACGACGATAGAGAATCGCGTAAAATAACGAGCAAGCGTGTTATTTACTACAACTATTCTCCATAAATTTGTATTTACCGAAATTATCGACGAGAATTTTCGGTCGCACGTTGTAATTTAACGTTCGATTTATCGCAACTTTAAAGTACAAAACGTACAAAGCGAAAGACGCGGTATAACGCATTTTATATTTATACATCGAATCTTGGTACACACGAAGAGAGAGGAAATAAGAGCCGCCCATGCACAACTGTGATCAGTATGCAATTTATTGTGATGGAAATTTTGCACGCAATTTGCTCTTAACAGCTATACTTTTAAGTTCCTTGAACAATCTGCACATACTAATTCTATGCTTACTACGCTGTTGTTGTTAGTTTTTAAAAGGTTATGCGCAGAACCGTAATTAGATGTGGCGGTACGTGGAATCATCGTGATCGTTGTCATCGTGGATCAGAACAGAACTCGTTCGTTCTTCTAATTTTTCGAGACACTTTACATTTTCCGGAATTGCTCACTGCCTCGCTCGGCCCTTGAAAACTCTTAGATCCGAAACTGTAATTCACCATTTCCTTCTCATTTCGGTTGTTTTTAGAGAAATTATTACTACAACGATCGTGGTCAGACGACCGAAAGATTAGACTGTTACGAATCGTATTATTATGATAGTACGAATCGTACTATCCTCGAGAAAATGTCATCCAAATGTAATCTATTTCGCGATAAAGCGACTGTTTTCCCAACGAGCTTTATGCTCGAGAATATTTTAACTTTGAAAAGACGAGACCAAAGGATTGTTCGATACATTGCAAGTGGATTATCAAATGTATTTCACCGTAGACTTCGCGCGTCGTTTGTTGATTACGCTAGGTTTCACATATTCCACGTGGACGCTCGTCGATCAAATAACTTTAGAGATACAAACAATTAAAAAATCGCGCATCTTCGAACGATCGTCGGACGTTTGTCGTTTTTTAGACTCACGAAATCACTGTTAGCGCTCGCCTCCCTTACCAAGATACGATACTCTGCTTGTCTTCGTAGTTGACACGTAGGATTTATAATAACGACGCGAGATTTCCATCAGAATTGACCTAATATTAAATCACCTCGGCCTTGATCCCATTACGGTTAATTATTTTTTGAATTTTCCTCGGAAATTCTTGCTTTCTCGCGCTTTATCGCCTCAGGCATCCGATATTCGGCTAATAATTAGAATTCTATATATATCCGTCACCCCCTAAAGGTCTCCGAGTGTTTCCCGGGGGATCGGTTGCAGTTATTTTTGATCGTAATTCTCCTCCGGTTACAACGCAACGTTTTCCTAGGGAGAGGCTCGTGCATAATCTTGCCCCATTTATTTGCCAGATTTTCGTTCGCAAAATAACGAGGCCCACGTGACGTCGTATTTCTTTGCGAGACGATTCTCCGGCGGGTAACGACGAAATCCACTTACTGTCGACGGAAAAATAGGTGCAGGACAAACTGCATCGATTTGTCAGCGCTGTTTCACCTGTCTACGCTGCGGCTGAATTTCGTTTCGTTGCTGATACTTCCTACGATTTCCCTGGTATCGCGTTATAGTTTGAGTAAAAAAAAAAAAAAAAAAAAAATGGCACAAGATTTTTCAAATAATATCGATCGAAAAGTTTACGTACGTATAAATATTTTTATCGCGAGATCGCTGTTAAACGGCGGGACGACGATTCTTCGAGGTTTATTCAACACCTTGATGGCTGCTCATTTCCTAGGCGGATCCTACTGAGATCCAACCGAGATCCGTTGTTCTATTGGATTATAAAAAAAAAAGAAAGAAAAAAATGTGCGTCCATTATAAAACGAAAGAAACTTTTGGGACAATCCAACGTAATTATCACGCACTTTGCAAGGAAATTATATTATCTTAATTGATTTTGCACACGTATGCATTGTATGAATTTATTTGCTCATTTCCCGATAGTGTCCCATACAGTTACAGAAATAATTTCCCTATCCATTCGCTTTTACTGGATCATTAGACTTAGAGAAATTATCGGTTCTTTCGGTATATTTGTAAGTTGTTTTGTTTCAACAGCCGATAACAACCGTAAACGCCGATTCAATAAGAAAACCACGTAAACGTAACGGAAGTCAGATTTGCGTGATGGCAGCCGTTAAACTGTTAAGATCGTGTTGATTATTATCATTCTCGGTACATATCTTGAGACGTTGATAGGTATCGTTTTAGTATTTAGATGGATTAAGAAACGTTTTTCAAATTTTGTGTCTCTATATGTTCTATTTCGTAGTACGATGAAAGGAAAAGGGAGAATAAAACTATGCGAGTATTGGGTTGAAGGATGCTTCTCTTTCTTTCTTTGGAAAGATGACGGATTAATGATTAGTTCGAGGAACGTGTTTGTAAAACTTACGTAGGTTCTGTCGAATTATTAATTTTTCCTATTAATTTTACCGTATAACTTTTATGTAACCGCGTGTTAGAAATTGTCATGCTTGAATATAAATTGAGAAGAAGACAAAAATCGAATCCTCGATTTTAATGCAATTTTAAGGACATACGCGTAACGGGCTTCTTTTCCGCAAATGACACCCTTATTATTCCCTTTTACGAATTATTTTGATTTCAATTTTACGTTCGTGTCCCTGCAAAAATTTGTATGCTACGTTGTAACTAGATACCAAATTGTTAAAATACGATATAACCTGACATTTTTAGAGAACGAGGAATACGAGATACCAGCTATATAAATACCCATTTTTTGCAACGGTTTATTTGCAAATTTTTAGATGGACCTTACTTTATTCTCTTGCTAACGCCCGCAATTCAGTTTTTTTACTTTTCATTTTTTTCCTCTTCCACCCTTTGGTTTATACTCGTTGATTTTTTGGCTTTCCCCATAGCTAATCCACTCACTTTTCTACTCGCTAAAGTGCACTCTAAAACTACCCACCTGTACATTCCACATATTCACGTTGTATATATTCCTTCTAAAACTTCATTTTCATTCATAGAATCAATTTAAATACATACGTATTCGGTTGAAACAGAATTTCAATCTCGAGCAGCTACTTCATCTTTTTCACGTTACCTTAAATAAATTTCACGCGTTGCCATCCAACGTTAACATCTACGTGGCGAAAGATGTTATTTTTATTCGTTAAAGACGATTACATTACAAATTACGAAGACAAACCAAATTGAAAGATTATTAAAGCAAATTAGCAAATTAGCCGCACCTGTATCAACACGTATCAACACGCATTTTTCTTTCGATTATCAGAAATTTTCCACTCTGTACTTTCGCAGTAATTAATGCGCGAAAATTTTGAAATTCGCCAAATTTGTTAAACGTGTTGCGTGTTCCCGTTTTCGTTTGAATTGTATTCTGCCATTGTTAGAAAATCTCTTGAATTCGAGAAATCGGGATAAAATTTACGATTGCGAAAGTATCGTTGTAGGAGGAAAATGCGAGTTATTGTTAATCGCATACGAAGATAGTCTTAACATTAAATTGAAAATCGTTGCGTCGTCCCGCGAGTCGTTTCACCGTGCATTTACTAAGATTCGAAGGGAATTACGAACTTCTGGTCAAAAGACGAGATGCTGAATTTGAACATATATCGCTTTTAGCTGGACATTAACTCCTTTGTAGTTCTACGTTGACCTGTTCCTCACACTCCGTCTCATTCCATTCCCTCCATTTGTAGGATATTAAACATACTTTTCGCCATTAACATTTACATTAATAGAAATATTTTAATATAAACGATTAAGTGGTGGAGAATGGATATGGGACGACCTAATAATTTAACGTTTCTTAGTAAAAAGATTTATCGAAGAAGAAAGCTGTAATAAAAATAATACAAGATTTTTCACAAATCTACACAAAGATATTTTTTATCGTTTTATCGTATAATCTTATTTCCTCTTTTTTATAGTATGCCCAAGAAACGCAGCACGAGAAGATCCTTCGAGGATTAGCCGTGGGTATCGCATTTACCATGTACGGTCGTTTAGAGGAAGCTGATCCTTTGGTTGCTTCCCTTTGCGCCGATAAGGACCCGATTCTTCGAAGAAGTGGCATGTACACGCTAGCGATGGCTTATTGTGGAACCGGAAACAACCAAGCCATCCGCAAGCTGCTGCACGTTGCTGTAAGTTGTCGCGAACAAATCTCTTTTATATCCTTCTGTCTTCGACTCTGTTTTGTTGTTTGTTCCTTTATCACGGAGGGAGAGAGAGAGAGAGAGAGAGAATATTTTGAGAGAAGGTAGAAGAATATTTTGTTTACATTAAAGAATTTTACGAACGTAACGTCAAAGCGCAAAATCCATTCATCAGGCCAGAGATTTATTGTCCGATGGCAATCGACGATGACAACGATAGAACGAATACGAAGCATTGTTTCGTATTAGTAACAAGCGCGAAAGAGTATTACGTAATCCCATTTAATACGTCTATACCTTTGAAAAATTTAGATCGTCAACATCTACGAGCATAAAAATATTTATCGATCTTTGTAATGGAAAGAAAAAACAATTTCTCGGATACGAATTGGCGGATTCTTTACTTTTGTTTTCGTTATAACGTAAAATAATTAATATTTTCTTCGTTCGTGCATTCGACGCGTGTCGAATTCGTCGTTCCATCGGAACATCGGAATCCTCAACGACTTGCCTCTGAGTCGTATTTTATCTCCGCTGAGTAGCTTCAAAGTCCCATTCGCGTTCTCCTCTGTTCATTTACCTTTTCTCTGCTATGGGAATATCGGGCAATTTTATGCGGGAAAAAGTAGAACGAGAAAATAAAAAAAAAGAAAAGATCGAACGAACATCTTCCTATTTAATTCGAGTTGCCAGTAGGTTGAATTTGCAGAAAAAAAATTTGCTCTGTACTCACCGATCGCTGATTAGTCGATAACGAATGACAATTACGTGGATGTGTTTTAGACTATAACCATGTATAATATACAAAGAAAATTTAATTATACTTAATTGGCTAGATATCATATACTTGGTAGAAGCAATGTCATTTACTTATCTGAGAAACAAAATGGTAGTTCTCGAGATAATCTTAAACGCTCGAAATATTAATGTATACGCTTAACGTGTCATTCGATTCGAAATATGTTACACAGAGCTGCTTTATTCGTTTGATTCAAATTTATTATTCAAATAAAGCGCTACTAATATCCGAGGGAAAAAGTCGGAACTAATCTTGGTTGGTATTGTATGCTGGCCGGTACTGCACAACTCTTCCCCATTCGAGGAAATTTGTTCGCTAATTCGCTAGTTAGTTAGTTAGTTGCAATAATTGAACAAAAATATGCGAATATCGAACGTCGAAGTTAATTAATCAATGATCGAAATTCTAGAAATCAGCACCAAAGTAATACGGGAAGAAATAAAAAACAGTCTTTTTCCCGATACTTAATTTTTGTAGCAGGTTTTCGAGAAATTGTTGCTATCTCTTTAGCGCCAGTAAGCATCGTTAAAAGCGATAAAATATTTCTAGAATGAATTTCTAGAATTTCTTGACACTTCGATTTATAACAGAAACGGATTACAGTTGGAGTTTTATTTAAAATTTGAAACACCAAACAATCCGTTCCATCATAAGATGAATCCTATAGCGTAAAATACGTTCTTTCAGGTCTCCGACGTGAACGACGATGTTCGGCGTGCTGCGGTCACAGGTCTGGGATTCCTGCTGTTCAGGTGAGTACCAGTAAGGAATACTTAAGTTCGCGGGGTCAATATAAGGTTGTGGAATGCGAATTCCTCGAAGTGACCAGCTTCCTGTCGGTGTTTCAGACTACGAGTCTGGTATTCTTCGCATAACCCGCATTCGCGCATTTAATAACGTCATTTTTATTTAAAATAGATTTTGCTCTTCCGGTCGTACAACTCTTGCCTCTCAACTGCAACCATTTCTATGATTAAGAGAAATAATGCAAGAATTTCTATGATCTAGCGACTACTAAAATATGTATACACTTTATTCCCGACAATGTCTATCAAAGTTTTTCTAAACTATTTCGATCTATAAATGCGCAAAAGAATTTCAAAGTCTGAAACTTTAAACGGTCCAGTTTTTATCGTTTCGCAAGATTCCACTTTCAAAAATGTAGAAGAAGCAGAGTTAAAAGCCACGTTTTAATATCACCCGAAAGAATCTGGATTTTTCATTTTCTATTTATTTAGGAAAGAAATGTCTGAATCTCGTTTATCTTTAGACGCCATGCGAAGGAAGGTAGAATCTTCAATGTTTTGAATAAATAAGGAAACTTGGTCGTTCGAAGAAGAACATTTCCAATAGTGGGACATATTTCCCTTTTTCCTATAGTGATCGTTCAGTAATCGAAACAATGACTTCTCAAAGATGTTGTACGTGCGAACACGTCTATTATCATTCGAGATACCAGAAATAGAATAAACGAACGAATAAATAGCGTGGTTGATATGAGAATTGCGTAGATGATAACATTATGATGACACTGTCGACTATTGATTAATTGAACGTATACAACAGGTACATCTGGCTTTCTTGTCGAAACGATGTTATTTTTAACGACGAATGTTCCAAAGCCGTTTGTTTAACGCTTTGTGATCGAAAACAAGATACTCGTAGTTGCTCTTTGATCGTTTCATTGAGACGCAGCCGTGTTAGAATTTCGATAGAAATTCCGAAACAATAGATCCTTACTGTTCTGTATTCCTTTCGTTGAGTGGCTGCGTGCACGAGAAGCGTTTCATTATAAATCATTCAAGATTAACTGTTTATAAAATTATTCGTTTCAAACCGTGCGCTATTCTCGATCAAAATTCAAATCGAGACAAACGCGCGCGTTGTTTCCGAGAGATCACACGCGGATTAGCGAATGAGGTTTACATTTAATTAAATTTAAATCTAAAAGAAATATTGTATCAGGGTATAATCTCTTCGTTGCACGATTATTTCCTTGGGAAAGTCTTTGAGAGAATAATTATTTTACTCTGTTGGTTTCTCTCGCATCGAACGTAGTTTCAGAAAGAAATAATTACGATTTATCTATCGAAAATTGTTGAAAAATTGCTTAACATATAGATAACACGCTTAAATCGTTTGGTTTCTAAATTGAAAATAACTTATTTCACTCGCAAATTCGTTATCCATTATTCAGCAACCAAGACTGTAGAGAAATTGCGAAATGCGAGCAGTATTTTCATATTGTATAGAACTCTTCTCGTTAAATTTCATTCGGTTTCTCATTCATTTCCAATCTCTAATAGTTTACCAAAAATACGTATTTGCATAAATGTCCGTAGTTTAATAATAAACAAACCTTATCGTTAACAAGAATTACGGGTAATGTGCGCGATGTTTGCGTACAGTTTCGATCGTGTAATTGGTAAATTTGTTCGAGAAATTGGCAAATAATATCGAATTTCGTAAAATAAATACAGCGAGAATACATTGTATAAAATATGCAATCTGTTGTTTTGCTTTTAAAGCAAAGCGTGCAGAATATACGGGGCATGCAAGATAAATATGCGGTTAAAACCTTTAAAAGAGAAACAAATTATTAAACTCTGGGATGTTTATACAATATTATATTTTCATAAATATGACCGATAAAGTGAAATTCGCATAGAAATTCGTTTCGTTTACCGTGCGTTGCAAACAGGTATTTTACATTGGATATTTTATATTTCTTTCGTATAACGCGTAATCTGTAGGCTTCTGCTCTTTTAAATTACCTACAAATTACTATCGGCGCTTCATTTTATTATCGATACTCTGTAAGAATATTCGCAAACATATGCTGGATTTAATAATAATGGAAATCCATTCCACTCTTCAAGCGTTTTATCCCATAATTCCTCGATTTTTCAATCGATTCAATTTCACCTATTGTAAATTTATCCGACGCTTAAAGGCGCGTCCGAATCTCCGAATCGGAGCTGTTCCCTGAAAATTCCTCGAATTTCCTATTCCAGCCGTGCAGACGACGCGGACCGTTTGTTTGCCATCGAATACCTGCCATTGTGCAACGAAACGCGCGAAACTTTTTTAATACGTCGACTTACCGAGTATCCGGTTGATCGACGATCGAAGACACGAACCAGAGAATCCCGATCGATCGATGCTTTTCATCTCTGAGAATTTGACGGATCGAACGTTCCTTTCATTCTGTCGTTAGCCCGTGCGATATCTGCCTGAGCCATTCTCGTTTCGCGATTTCACGCTGCAATTTTCGCGGTCCCGCGGCTCGTAGTTAATCCGCGCCGACGTTCTCTATCAAGCAGACGGGACCAAGGATCGATCAAACCCGTCACCGGTCCCTTTCTTTTCTTCGTCGTATCTTCGGACATCGGCAGAAACTGTTTTCTCGCCATCGTCTTTATTTATCTTTGGAATTTTTCTATTTTTCTATTTTGTTTCCATCGATCGGTTCTCGGATTGGCTGTGCCCAGCGATGGGCTCAAGCGCGTCTCGAGTACAGAGATTTGAACATCGACTGTGTTTGTAAACTCGAACTTTCGGTACGACGAAACGTCGAATTCAAAGTTGTCCCAAAGGAGCGTGTAGTAGAAGAAGCAAAAAAGAAGAAAAAGAGTCTTAACAGACGTACGTCGAAATATTTCGTAATCGCGTGACGTATGTACATAAGATAGATAGCACGTAAGGATTGCATAAACGCGCATAGTTGTAAAACATGGCGCGATTTATGCAAATATGTCGATTTACATATTTATTAAACTATAAGAAGGATATTTGTGGGTAATATGTGATTTAGAGAGGTCCGCTATGCAAATCAGAAACGTATACGTTTTCCATGATCCGAGGGGAAAAAATTGATCATAGTGCTACATGTATACATACCTCGATTTCCTCGGGATTCATAAAATTTTCCCACCGCATCTAGGCGGCGGAAAAAAGTACGTATTAAAGTTGATCCCATCGCTATCCGGTTTCCTTCTCGTGTCTACCGTAAAGTCTTTCGCAGATTCGATAAGGTAGATCCGATCCCGTTTCTCGAGGAATTTCCATTCCTCTTCGAGATGGATGAGCGTCGATATAGAATCGTTTCGTGAACGATACTCATTGTTTTCCTGCCAGAATAGGATCAGGGGTGGCTAGGTTTTTCTATTAATACCGAAAGAAGGTTTCTGTTGTCGTTTAACCCTCGTACGATCAAGTCTACCGGATCGTTTTAAGAGCATCTAAAGTGAAAACGCGCGGAGATCTTCCCTTGCGACTAGTCCCATCATAATGCCGCGATAGCGTTTCTTTTCGAACGACTTTGTAACTCGCAATCGCGTTGCGAATTTCCAGCGTTACGATCTGACGCATAGTCTCCGTATCTTACGACGATCGAACGATACGGCAGTAGGTGGTTCGTTTCTGAAAAATCGAACGTTAACTCGAAAATGTTAATTCTTTAACACTAAACCTACCACGCGCGGTCGAACGACCGTTTTTTGAAATTTCCTTTAGAATTTCTTGGTATACAACGTTACCGTATCGCCCTGTAACTTATTCACTTTTCCTGTAATATACATGCAACCGATTTTTCGATATTCGCCACTTTCTTCATCGTTTACTTTCCGAAACAAATTTCGCTAAAATCTCTTTCCATATTAAGATACATATTTTTTTTTTTCGAAACGGTCATTTGACCGCTCATGGTAGGATTAGGTATACATGGAACGTATGAGCTTTGGTTAATAGTATAATATCGGTCTACCAACGTAGCATCTTTTTTATTTTTTATTTATTTTATTCTGCGTTTTTACAATTTGTCCAACGGGACGTTTGACAAAATTTTTAATAATAATAACACGTGGATGGTTACCATCTTCCAGATTGTCTATTTTATTCCTTTAGCGAGGTCAGTGGGATGCTTTTTTCTTAGTATTCTCTCTATATGAGTTTTGCTCGTTTCTACCGATCTCTTCCTTACCAACGTAGGTGTAGGTCGTTCTTTTTTTATTTACTTTACTCCGCGTTTTACAATTGGTCCAACGACACATTTGGTAAATTTGTATAACCGTAATAAATGGCGGAGGACAGAGGAAGCGCGTCAGAGGGATGGCTTCGAGATTCGATTGTCGCATCGTCGCTCGAAATTCGAACGTGAAAGTTGCGTATCGACTTGCTCGGCCGAGGATACGGATCGCCCACGCGGAGATTCGCTTTACGACCTTCGAGTTAAACGATATCGTTGATGGCAGTGTGATTCACCCCCTGTCCGATTGACTTGTAATCTTTCGACCCTCCACAGCATAAATTCACCCGTGTTACGAATATCGACGTCTCGTGCCTGCTGTTCAAACGTACGTAACGCATACGAGTAACATTTGCAACGGTTTGAAACGACGCGAAACGATAGAAAAATTGTAAAGTTGTATCACCGATGTACGCAAATATACCTCGTCGAATTTTTGTTACGATATAAATTACAAAAGGCAGAGAATCATCGATTCTCCGTTTAACGCGTTGCGAGGCGTATCGGTTTGCCCCAAGAAAATAAATTTTTCTCTCGCATCGAAGTTTCGTCCTGGAGCGTGTGTGCGTGCGCGTGTGTTCGAATTCTTCTTGTTCAGCGAGTTCAATGAATCTCGATCCGCGGTGGTCGATCGATACCAGGCTAGGTAGGAACTCTTAATTGAAAACAGTCGATCTATCTCCGTGGTATCGCGGAATGGACTGTCGAACAGGATGAATGGTCGGTGCCCTTGCAACGCGTGAAAGCTGTGGATCATTGAGCATCGATTACACAGGCTGAATTTACTCGTTGGCGAAATATTGTTGGATAACCTTTCGCTAGGATCGAATCACCGATCTGTCCCAATGATAAAAGTCTCGTTCGATCACCATGCACGAAACGTTAAAATATATTCGGATACCGCGCTGTCCGCGTATCTGTTGCTTCGTACGAGAGCGAACGATTTAAATATCGCGTTGCTTGTTTTAAATACTTTGAATACGAATCGTTCGTCGCAGCTTGAAAATACGTAACCATATTTTTTCTTAACGAGAACGCTTAATCTCTGGGCAGATCTTTTTCTTTTCGTTTCGACGATGAAAGCAGACTTTACTGTCTATCATCCTTGCGAAGTACTCGAGGGAGTTTGAAATTTCACGCTGCAACGAGCGTATTTCCGACTCGGAAACTTCCGCCACGCGGGTAATCGAATATTTACCGTGACTTCGGCGTCAGATACGGGGTGAGACGTGACCCGGGTGAGAGCGAGTCGTTGTATCGACGCCAGTCTTTTTCTTCTTTCCTTTCTTTTTTTTTTTTTTTTTTTTCTTTCTTCTAAGGGTTAGTTCGTCGCTAATTCTGCGAACTTTCGACAGTATCGGTACAAATACAGAGAAGAGCGATACTTCCTAGCGCCTAGAAGGATAACTTTCGTTCCGACGATATTAGTTCGAGCATAGAAGAGAGGATCTCCCTTGACGAAGAGACGTTCGCGCGCAAGGGAACGTTTAAATGATAAATATTTAATATAAATATATGTGCGAGAAGTAGTTCGTCCAGGGAGGAAATTTGGCAAGGAAAGAACTCTCTAGATCTCTCGCGGATCAATTAAAAATTTGCTAAAACCATGCCGATAGATTTGCACGTTTTCCTTTATTAATTTTGAAGTTTTGAAGTGAATATGGTCGATATAGTTGATATAGTCGACAGTGATTTGTAAAACAGGAAACAAGCTTGCAGGCGTTTTTGTAAATTTCGCTCGCTGACTCGTCCGATACCGTGGCTTTTTAACACAGAATCACGAACAACGTCAGACCGGAGTAAAGAACGAATCGCTCGAACTCGAGCGGTTGATGTAGCGCAGGTTAAATAGACTTGGACGCGAAATCGATGACCTCTGACGTTTTCATGAAACGTAAAAGAGGTCCGGGCGAATTTTAAGCAGACAGGATCCTAAGCTAAGCTCGATTTTAATCAACGCTGGTAATCGGGGGATAAATGTAAATTAATTTCTACAAGGGCCGGACGAGCATTCCCATCCACTAAATGGGATCCGCGAATCGTGACTAGATTATTTGAGTCACCGTCCTCGTTAAACCGCGTCGATTGATTTCGGTTCTGGATGCGATCGTTTATGCGGATCGTCGTCCAACTTTTCGATCCGAAAGAATTCCCCTTTTCAGTGAAATTTCAGATTCCTACCTAAAATAGATCGGTTTGTTATATCGTAAGAAATTGCTAGAGATTAAGTTACTTTTACCACGTTTTAGATCCTTGCTGTTTAAACAGAGATCGCGGTATTTAATATTGCAACGGCGTTATCAAATTAGACTAGTAGCGTCGTGAAGTTTTCCAGATCTCTTCGTTCGATCCTTTCGAGACGCGTTTCTCTTTCAGAAACGAGCACGCGTTGATCATTAGCTTGTCCCGAAAGTTTCTTTCGTTCTGTAAGGAAATAACGGATACACCGCGTTCTCTGTCTTGTATTATTTTTGTCGAAGCACGTACGATGGTAATAATAGAAACAGAAGAAAATGGATCGTAGATGATTCGATAAAATAACATAGAACGAAAAGTGGTTGCGCATCTATTATTTCCTTACGAGAGGAAAGAAACTTTCGGGACAACGTAATATATATCGAGAGTGTAACCTACTCAAAGACAGTTTGAGAGATAATCGTTCGAACGAGATTGTTTCGTATCTTGGATAATTCAATTGTTGCAACGATTCGGTGCAGCCAAATATTTGGCCACCGCTGTTGCATCGCAGGCGCTTTTTATCGAACCAAATCAAACTGGATGCGGTCGATAACGGAGATATATCGCGGTCGTTAAGCGCAACGGTATTTGCACCGTGTCTATTTGCGCAATCCATAATTTCTAGGGAACGAATAGAAATTCAACGTTGGACGAACCGTTCGCATTGTTACGTCTTTCCGCCTTTTATCTTCTCTCTATCCATCTCTGTTCACGGCAATTTCCAGCACGAAATGATCGAGTTAGCCAAAAAATATTGCCTCGAAGAGCACGATAGAATAGCAACGAATAGCAGCGAAATAACGTTTATATGCATTAGAGAATCCGGTTACGTCTCATTGCAAAGAAGAATGTTCGTATTTCCGTGGAATATTCGACGAGCTGGCGGCGGCGTTTGAAAATCGAAATAACGCGACAAGCGACGGAGGATTAATAAACTACAACATCCTCGAATGAGTTTTGATTAATCACCTAGCGGCCTGGTGCCATGCCAGGAAGCAAGGATAATTTCCTTAAATCGACGTGATTATCAAGCTGCCCCCTTTCCGCGACTTATCTTCCTGGTTATCAGTGCGTAATGCATCATCCGCGGTGACAACCATGGTGATACGTCAGCTTCTTAATTTATCCGATTTTCCCAGCGCGTGAAAAAATCACGGTTAAAATCGCAGTCGAAAGAAGCGTGTTCTATATTCAGACCTTTGTTCGAATATTTCTCAACTTGATCGTTGGTATTTTTAATTTCATCGTCTTATTAACGATTTCGGCCTTGGAATCTCAAAAATCATCTTGGGTAGCCGAGAAGGCAAACCGTTACTCTGGAAAGCCCTTTTTCTTAAAAATAATACGATGAAATTACGCTCCGACCTGCGAGAAACTTCCAACGGCCACAGCGACTCGTTGTCGACGTATTCTCCCGATTTGACGATATCGAGCGTCGCTTTTTTTAATTACGTTCCATCCGATCGCCGATCCCACGCGCGCAATGAAAGTTAACCGTGCTAATAGATCATCCGGCACGAAATTAAAGATCATCAACGAAGTCGAACCGGAAAAGTCGAGGCTTTTTTTTCACTCCCTTAACTACTTAGATCGTTCTTATCAACCCTTCCGACGAGGTGGGCGTAACACTCGGATACCATCAGCGTTTTTTGTTGTTTAATGAATTCCCTCGGTCGAGCTTTATAGCCGCCTGCGTACGCTCTGAAGTCGTTTTTCCTTTGAGTTGCTTGAGTAACCATTAATCTCCCGTGGAGGGTACTTAGCGTGCATGCTATATTTATGATAATTGCATCTGTTCCTTCGCAAGAAGTTCTCGATGCATTCGCTTGACGAGCACGGTAAATATTAACTGGCTCGGGACTGGCATAGCGCACGCTATATTTAGCAACGCAGATATTTCAAGAATGGATTAACATTTTTCGACGATTAATCGTTTTAGCCGATATCGCAATCTGTAATTTTGGCACGTGCAGCCTGTGCGCGGCCTACGCGAAAACGGATACGGCGCGATTCTTTCTGCGAGAATTAATCAACATCGTAGAAGTGAATTTTTCTATCCGAGGCTCGGCTTCTGCGACGATATCGATGATTTTGAACCTTCTAAGAAACGGAACCTTCTAGAACGTATTTCGTAAAGCGAATTTTCCAATTTCTCTACGAACCAAACAAGCGGATCGAATTAAATTAAATACCGCGCATACGGTATATTTATCGGCAACAAGAAAATTCGCAGAAGCGAATAATACGTTTTTACCATCTTGCCCTGAAAATGTTCATTCGCGATATTATAAGCAGCGCGAAACGAATTTCTCTGACCTTTTATGGAAAATTGATGTACGCGCATAATACACACGCGCATGAGTTCTTTGTTAATATATTCGTTACACGCGTTTAATTACTCAGCTGCTGAACGGCGTAGGTCATCCCGCCGTTGGATTGTTATATCTCGCGCGATATTGTTACATCGGCATAATTTATATTTTATACCGGTCGTATTATATATACTCGCGACCATGAGTATCAGGACACTTACCGATATTTAGCACGCATCGAACACCGTTTCTATTTTCTAGGTACATGTTTTATCGGTAAAGCAGTTGCTTTATTTACACGGTATGCGCGTGTCTTATGGTTGGATCGCGGATGTTCGTGCAAATTCATATCTCTACGAATACGACGAAGAAGATGGAAGCTAAAGGTTCGTTTCATCTGCTGAATTTTACAGCGAGTACCAATTAAGCGCATCTTTGCACCTTCGAATTTCACGTAAATGCGTAAACATCCGCGTCCGCTTGTGACGTAGAATACCAAATGAAGTAAAATTCGCTGCAACACTTAACACTAAACCTACCACGCGCGGTCGAACGACCGTTTTTGAAATTTCCTTTAGAATTTCTCGTATACAACGTTATCGTATCGCCACGTAACTTATTCGCTTTTCCCATAATATACATACGACCGATTTTTCAATATTCGCGACTCTCTTTATCGTTTGCTTTCCGAAAAAAATTTGACTAAAATCTCTCTCTATATTCGGATACAGATATATTTTTTCCAAGCGGTCGTTTGACCGCTCATGGTAGGAGTAGATATACGCGAAATGTCGGTAGGTTTAATGTTAATAGATATAACGAGTAGGTAGCCAGACATGTATTTACGGTCGTACAAATGTGTGTTTAATATGGTCGCGAAGTTTGATACGTTGAACGAAACCGGGCAATAAATAACACCGTTTCGTGAGAATGTACGAAACTAATCCCGAGGGAAAGGTTACGCGATACGAAAGGAGCAGTTAGGATAGTAGGAGGTATGTTTCCCCCGGGGTTATTTTCCTTCCGGGTCATCGATGTTTCTTTAAATGGTAAGACATTCTTTCCACAGTCTTGTAGGGGATGAGCAAGTAAATTCATGTATTCATAACCTTTAAACATGCTTCTATTTCTCGTATAGACGTCCTCGTATCGATATTCGAACGTTTCTTCATTATTTATCCGTCTATTTGTTCTTTTGCTGTTTTAACCGTTCTAATATTTTCGAACGAGAATGTAAATTGTCTTCGTTTTACTGTACAATGACGAGGTATATTAACTCTTTGACGTCGTGCACATTACGAGTTTCCTATACCTCGGTGTACAATAACGCGTCAGAGACGCTTCACGACGAGGGATTAAGTAACCTTCGTTATTGATTACTTGATTTCAAACACGAAAGCTTTAATTCCGACGCCACACGCGTTCTTCTCTCTTTTAATATCTCTACGGATACGAAGATTCGAACGAGATCGAACGGTATTTACGCGAGAAATTCCTTTTTGTCAGATCGTACGTTAAAAAATCGTCTACGTTGGTAGCGCAGAAAGCAGATTACGATGGAAATCCAAGTACAGTAGGGCTCGTTTTATCCGAACTATAATTCTATACTTTCATGATCCTCTCTCTCTCTATATATATATTAAACAATATGTATACCAACAAATGTACATATCTCGTTCATTCTACATCTGCACTCCATCTTTTTCAAACAGAGATGATTATACGAATATAAAGCACCCTTTTACCGTGGCGATGCACGAAAGA
Organism: Bombus superbus; assembly: GCA_014737385.1. Lineage (NCBI taxonomy): Eukaryota > Metazoa > Arthropoda > Insecta > Hymenoptera > Apidae > Bombus > Bombus superbus. Next base: position 2,139,755 of record JACXIK010000024.1, read on the forward strand.
GAAAATTCGAAGGACCTGATTACAGTTTAGAGTGCAGATAATTTTTTCGTAGAATGAAGAGCGTCGTGCAACAATGGAATGGTTAAGTAGCGCGGATACCGATAATACGCTGCTGAGTATACTAATCAAAAGCTGAAGCATGCACGGTGCACATAGCATAGCCATATCAGGTAGCCAGATAATGTCATCCCAATTAGACACGCGATAACCAGCTGAACATACGGGTTCATCCGTGCAAAACAGCCAGCCAATAACGACTACTACGCATCGTTTGCTTTAAGAATTTTACGATGATATCGTTGATTCTCTTCTCGTATAAATTGTTGATTTTTCGCGCCAACTGTTTATTCATTCGTGGCTGGTATTTTTCTAAAACGAATTCTTAAAAAGAAAAAAGAAAAGAAAGGAAATCCGAGTGGAGATTTATTAGGTTGTCCGGAAAGTTTCTTTCCTTTCGTAAGGACATAATAGTTGCGCAACCTCTTTTCGTTTTATATTATTTTATTCGATCGTGTACGATCCATTTTCTTCTATTTATATTATTACGATCGTACGCGATTCGACAAAATAATATAAAACAGAGAACGTGGTGCGTCCGTTACTTCCTTACGAGACGAAAGAAACTTTTCGGACAATCTAACAGTAGGCAATTAAATTGTCCGATTCGATTCTCCAAAGAAGACATTTTTTAAGAGGATCTCGCAAAACCTGAAACCAAATTCCAAACTCTAAGAACTCTAAAGGAGTTTATTATTTCGCGATATTTTCTAACATATGCTTGAACGCTGCTGTAGCTAAACGTCAGTCTCGCTTTTTGGTTTCGGGCGGTTGCGCCTGTTTTCGTCGGCACGAAAACCCTTCGCGGCACAGGTGCGTCACTTTTATTATGCAGATCAGTAGACACCGCGCAGAAAAATTCCCTGTTTCCCTGGATATTCGAGTTTATTCCTATAGAGAGTCGCGACCGACCGGCCGATATTCAAATGTTGCCAATAACACCGTTGCACTGAATATCATACATGAATTTCAGGCTACTGTTACGTTATCCGGTGCGCCCCGAGGTATATTCGATTCGCGGTTTTTCAAGTCACTCGCATCTAAGATCGAACAGCTCCGTGGTATCGTTGATGCGTCGTATTATTTTAGGACGTCGGCGATCAGAGATGCAGGAATATCGTATCTTATCTCTTTGCCTCTCTCTGAATAGAATGCACGGTAAAGTTGATGACACACTGATGATCAGTTTCATCGAATGTCGTCCTTTCGTACGAAAATGCCTCGGTTTCCTTCGTAACATCGTTTCATCCGACTATTAAGAAATATCGTTATAGCACTATAGTACTACATCTAGTAGACGGACGACGTAAATAGCGCCAGAAGCAGAGAGAAAGAGAGAGAGAGTGGTGCAGTGTAAAGCGTAAAGACGGACAACAAAGGAGCAAGAAGAAGAAAGGAAAACAGGCGAAAAGAGAAGTGGGTGACGACGAGGCAGAAAAGCTATATAATAGGTACAAAGGGAGAGAAACGAGAAAAGGCAAAATGGGCGTGTAGCATCATCCTTTCGTGCAACACTCATTTATATTCTTTAGGGCGCGTACAATTTTCCGTACAAGTTCGACCTACATCCTCTCGCTATAAATATTTTGTAGTAACGCAATAGTAGTAATACAAATTTCTTCGTTTTCTCTTTTTCAACGAGTTAAACAACTGGGACGATCCTAATGTAAATATCGGATCGGCCGAGCAATTTCCAACTACAATACGTATATTCACAATTAGGAAGAATGCCGCAGACGTTTCGACAATTTTCAAACGCACTCCATATCGCTTGATTTTCAAGAAAACAAAAGATATCGATTATTAATCCGTGCATCTGTTAAACTCGATACATAGTCGGCTTATTGAAGCCGTAAAATTGGTCGTTTAAGGTTCGTTAAGGCGAACAGGCATTGAAACGGATAGGTCAGGATGGATCGAAGTTCATTAAGTTATCGTGCATGGGATCGCGGCCATCCGTTCTAAATTTCCTTATCACGAGCACGTGCGAACGTATGAAACGCCGCCACGTAGTCGTTCCTATCGATAACGAAACTATCGTTTACCTCGTTATCACGTTGTCTTGTCCAATTTGTGGTTTCACGACGCGGATTTGGTATCTAGCATCGTGTATCGATGTAATCGGCGAGTTCGCGAGCAGCGCTCGAGTTAATGAGTTTTAAAAACGACTCTTTTTCTTTCCTCTTTTTTTCTGTAGTTGTCCTATAATCGAGGTTCGACGGTTGACGGTATAGACAATTTCTCTAAAATCGCGTAAACCAGTTTCGATACTCGGCGTCATAATTATCGTCATAATTATATCGTCATAATCATAATTAATTATAGTACGTAAACGGAGGATGATAATTACGCTTAATAAATATGATATATTACACGATAGAAACAAATCGTAGACTTATCTGTGAAGCAAAATATCAGTTTTGGAAGAACTGGTTCCAGAATTTATACGAATGTACAGTTGGAGAGTACGTAGCGTTTAAAACGATTTCTTGCAAAGATAAACGGAAGACGTATAGAGCAGATATTTTTTATTGGCCATTTGGGTTCCACGGATACGGATGTTAAAAGATCGCCAAGTACGCGTACATTGTATTAATTCGGTTCACCTTGTTCTTTATTGCGTTACGCGTTGTCTTGCGAATTAATTTTACTATGTATTCACTTTGTAGTTAAGGTGGTACGCGTACAGTTATACAGCACTCTGTATAATTAAAAATTAGACGAAGTGGAACGGCAGATGCTATTAATAAAACAGGTAGTTTCTATCAAGTTGATGTTAAAAATCTAGTTTCATAATGAAGTCATAACAGAATGGCTCGTTAGTCGCTATACTATAATGAAAAAAACTGTAGGAATCTGCTTACGAAATTTGTATCCGCGAAATATTAACCGTTGAGAGATTTAATTAATTCGTAATTCCGCGTAATGCTATACCGAGGACAGGAGTTTGGCCGGCTCTTGCGTTTCGCATAAAAATTGACAAATATGAAAGCTGGAATAATATTACAATTTTTGTCCCCGTTTCTTCTTTCTCCTTTTTCTTCTTTCTTTTTTTTTTTGTATATTCGAAATTTGCGAATTTGCAAACGTTGCAACGTTTCTCAACGTGAACTTCTCCGTTTTCATTTCCTTTTTGTATATTTATGTGCATGAACTGGGTATGACAAAGAACGTATGGACTAGAATAGTTAATTATTCCGCTACGAATGATTAGCTTAATTTTAATTTATTCGGAAAAGGTTGCGAGCAACTAAACAGAGAAATGGAAAACAGTCCGACATAAATTTGCATTAATGGCATATGTGCGTTCCCGCTCTATCGATTTTCCCGCCAATTATATTCCTTCCTTTCTACGAATGCGACGTTCCTCTCCTCGCCGACGTGGCTTCGTTTACGCTGCTTGAGCTACACGGATCGCTAAAATCGCATCATGTTCTTCGTTGGAAGAAACTAGTCCTAAATCTTTCTTCGAAATCTAGAAATATTTCTTCGACCCTTTTAATCTAAATCGAATGAAAATCGAATAAAGAGTATTTACGACGCGATCAACGGTACGTAGAAATAAATTCTTTCCGACGAATTTATCTTTGTTTCACCAAAAAATCGGCAAGAACTTCTTTCTATACCCGATGAGAATTACACCAAAAAGGATCAACCGTGATAATTGTATTTGACGTACATGAATTTAAAGGGATACGCTCTTGAAATTGAGTCGAAGCTGATACCAAGACGTTACTGTTCAGATTTTAAGAAGAAAACTACCTCGAGTCGATCGAAATCAGACGATTTTACATTGTGTCCACGTTCCACGTTTCGTCGAACGTAGGATCTCAATTTCCAATTCAGTTGCCCCGTTCCTCCTGTCAGTTTTCCTGCGATTATTTTATCGTCCGCGGCATTTTACACGATTGTTTCGCCGAGCCAGCAATTCGTCGATCTCGGTTGCTACCGTGGATTCCGACAGCGGCAAGTTGGCGCAAATAAATATTTCGTTCTCATCGCGTTAATGCCGGCCCTCTCGAGATGACACCGGCGCAAAGCTGCTACTGACATCCGCCGCGAGCTCGAAGGAAAATAACCGGACGTGGAGTGGAGTCGCTATTGTTTCCCCGGTTCGTCGCAGATACTTGAAAATTCTACCGGTGGCTAGATCTGCCAGGCAAAATATTATTTCCCATTTCGCGCGGAATTTTTGTTCGCCATCTAACATGTCCTCCATGGAGAAATTGTCTCGCGCACCTGTGGCCAGGCCAATGCGATCGCGCTTCGTACAGTACGTAGATTAATTTATTGCGGTGGCTTCGTCTCGTTAAATTCGTACAATTGCAAACCTAGATTATAAGCTCGCCGATACTCTCGTAGGTGGTAGGTAGAGCTCTCGTGGTAGCGACTCGCTCGAACGAGATTTCATTTCATTTCATTTCCTTTCCGCGTATAACTTCGTTCATTTGCTGATTTACCTTTCAGAGTTGGTCAACCGATCCCGCGGTTTCATCTCGTAGTTCAATAACAGTTGCCGCGATTTCCGCGGGCGAACGTAAAAAGAAAAATGGTTATGCTCGAAGAAACTCGGCTCCTTTGTTCGCGTGGATTAACGAGAAACTAGAAGCCACGGGATTAATTCTTTACGCGCAAACAGATTTCCGTGAAAGGAAATCGATCGACGCCGTTTATAACGCCCGTGCCCGCCGGAAACCTATCCGAGAATACTTGGGCTAGTTTACAGGCAACTAGCAGAACGTTGCGATGATTTTTTAACAATTTGAGAATTTATAGCGCGGTTTTTTTTTAATCTACGCAGGACGTGCTCCGCCGGTCTTATGCTTTTGACGTTTAATTATTGGCTTCCATTATTCTTCTTCTTTTTTTTTTTCTTTTTTTTTCTCTCTTTTTGTTTTCAGAACGGATAAATAATGGTAATATCACGAAGGAAACGTTGGTAATTACGAATTGGAAAATAGCCTTCGTTACAAAGCTGAGATTTGTTTAATAGTTTCGTGTACATCGGCCCGTTGAAATATTAAAATTGCTTGGTGACCGTAAATAAGCTTGAGAAATTAGAACGCAATGCATAAGGTGGCTGACGTAATTGAATCGAGGATCGATATATGAAATTGGACAGACACGAACGCGGAATTAACAGAATTATACGTTTATCGGGGTAATTTGGCTAATTTTGCTTCGATTTTCATTCAACGATGCGATTCCCGCGCTTAACGTTCGATTAAATAAGAAGAAATTTCCTGTGCAGATAGCGTTTAATTTCTCGCGCATGTAGCAGCGAAAAAGGAAACAACGTAGTTGCAGCAGCGAGCGTGTAATTAAAAATCCTCGTTCGCGAGTTTGATTGATTGTATTCTGAAAATTTATATTTCATCTATCGAATCAAATTATCGTTTGCTTTAATATTCTCCGTGACAGAGCGGGTGTTTCACCGATTACATTTCGAGCGTGACAATTTTCTTTTTTCTTTTCTTTTTTTTTTTGCAAACGACCGAGACGTTCGATAATTTGAAAACCTCAAAGAAGTTTCAGGTTGATCGTAATAATTGGAATTTACAGTATATCAATGGTATTACGTCGCGAAGAAAGCGAACGCAACGGGACGTTTCGAAGAGAAGTTTCAATCTCGAACGAATTCAAAATCAACGCGTGTTATTTGCAATGGTAGTCAACCACTGTGATATACGTATATCGGAAAAATAAGAGCAAGGGAAATTTCCTCTCGCGGTACTAATTTGAGAAACACGCGTCGAAATGACCATCGATATTTCCTAGCCGTGTTTTAGCCTTTTGTTCAAGAGCCTCTATTTAAATTTTTATACCGCTCTATTCGCGGAACAAAACCGCCGGCCTCGCAGCGTTAATGAGAAACGCGAAAATACACGAAATCACACGGGTGTCCCGGTTTCTTCGGTCTCGGTGTGTTGTTTCGTTTTCATTAAAATTCCGCGAATAAAATCAAAGCGAGTTTCGATCGAGTCGCGTCCGTCGCGCGTGTTCCCACGAATAAAACCACCTTCGTACGGACCACGAATACCGCGTTTGCCGCCTTACGATTTAAATTTTCGTCGTCCCTGCAAGCACGCGGCGAGTGTTTGCTTCCGCGAATAAAAAATCGCCCCTGTCTTCGAAGAACGAGGAGCAGCTCTCGAGCGGAACGCGTCTGTTTATCGGTATCTCTTTTGTTCGCTGGCTGTCGTTGGAATAATATGCACGTTGCCCTTTAAACGACGCAATCTCGTGACTTTTGGAAATTGGAAAATCGAAAGAATCGAAGATAAAGGGACGATTTTTGCTCCGATCGTTTCTCTAAACGAGCGTCGTTAGCACAGAGACGACGAGGAGGAAACTGTTGGAGCGCAATTCTCTCGCTCGATTTCCGTCCATCTCCTTGAATCCAGGATAATTACAAATTGCCTCTTAATTACCATCGGTTGCTCGAGTCGCAGTAAAAGGGCCCGGGGCTCGTATCGTCGACCAAATAATCGCGTCTTACAATTAGTCGGGCAAGTTATCCCCGACCCGGTGGCCAACTTCTCGCCGAACGTTCATTCCGATCGAGCTCTCGGGCTCTAAATAATGATCGATCCTCGGCCCGACAAATTCGGGACGACAGCCGATGCTCGATTAATCGGGCCGCTCTGTAGCGTAATTTCGTTCGCGACGACGTTTCCCGTCTGGAACATTAATCATCGCCTCCGAGCGGATTCCATTCGACGTTTTCGCACATGGTGGAAGAAGAATTCTCCGTTGCTTGGAATTATAGCGGCGTTCGCGTAAGTGTTGGAACAATAGCGTAAAAATGTTTCGCGCCTGACATTGTGGAAAAGCGAGAAAGAGGTACCGGCTGTGTCAACAGCGTTCAAACTGTTGTTCAAATTCAACTTACATACGCGTTGATCTATCGGTGGTTCGTCTTAACATGTTCGAATTTTTCTGGTTAATGCTTTTCTTCTTTTTTTTTTTTTTTTTTTTTTTTTTTTTTTTTTTTTTTTTTTTTTTTTTTTTTTTTTTTTTTTTTTTTTTTTTTTTTTTTTTTTTTTTTTTTTTTTAATTTTTTTAGTGGAAGTTTTATGATAACTTTCATTGTGTCCGTCGATTATTACATATTGTTTTTTAGAGATTAGCGTATCATTTTACAAACCATTATTTATCGTATTGTTATTCAACGCAGTTCGATATAGGAAAATTATTTGAATATTTTGGAGAAACATAGTCAGGCTGAACGCTATAGACGCTGTGGAATAATCGAAGTTTGAATTATTTTGATTATCATTGAATCGTTCTGCAACTGGAACTAGATCAAATTGGCTGTATATCAAAAGCCCATCGAGGAAGAGCAAGTGTTCATTTGCGTCCCACTCGCGATTTAATCGTATTCGTACCATATCGAATTCAAATGTGTTCCCGGTCTGACTCGTTTCACGTTTAGTCACTGTTATTGGCTTCTACGCGCAATAAATCATAGCCGTTGCTTGAAAAACGCGCCTCCTGTTAAAACCGAGGATACGAGCTGTGTAATATATAACGAGATTAAAACGTTCTGCTTACCTGACGTTTTTGTTTTGCTTATCGATTATCAGGGAAGATATGAAATTTAAATTAGCGTTTTTAACGTAACGTTTAGCAGAGATCGCCATTCAAATTCCGAGGTACTTACTTCTTTAGCTAGTTAAATGTTCATGAAAGTATGATATTGGCGTAGTAAATAATAACTGGAACAAGTAGAATTCGCATTCCACTCGCAAGGATTCAGATTTTACAGTTTGATACGGAATTTTCCTTTCCAGTCGACTCATTCTTTTATCGTTCTTTTCCATTTCGTGGTCTTTTCATCTGTTTAGGTATGCCCAGGTACACCGATCGTTTTTCCATTCGATCATTTACAATTTGGAATATTCTCAAAATGTATCGCCTTGAATTTTAGAGTCAAAAGTTGTACTTTATACAAGTGTATATTATATAAAGACGTATACATTTTACAGATTTACTGGAAAATCTGGTTTGCACCGATACTTTTGATCATCGGTGTAATATCGTTCGTGCAGAGCCTCGAAGTATCTAGAATGTGAACAACGGTCGAGAAATACGAATGACAAAATCGAAGACTAAAAATTCACAATTAACGAAGGATTAAAAATTCATTGGACAACGGAGATAGAAGCCGCAACAAAAATAAAAGTTACGACGAACCGCGAGCTTTCTTTCTCTCCTTGATTCGTGTCAAATATTGCCTGAAAGCGGCAGTTAAAAGTATATCCAGACGTACGTTCGTAAGACTAATCCGCGGAATAACGAAACTTTATTTTGCAGTCCGCGGCTTAAGACATTCCGTTCTTTGGTCATTGTGTGGCCGTAAGCCGTGCCGTTTTTTAATCTTCCTTCTATCCAGAAACTGTAACAAAGTCTATCTAAAAGGAAGAAAAATACTACGGCGAGAGAAATTCTAAGGATTAGATGGCAAAAAAGATCTTTCTCCGTGGAAATTTCGCGCTTCAATCTTTTCCTTGAATAACAGAATTTTGATTATATCCTTCTTCTCCTCTGTGCCGCTGCTACGCTTGGCCCGTATTTTTCTCTTTCCTCGTTCCACGATGCTTGTTTAACCCTTTCTTTCCACCGTTCGGATTACGACCCAATGAGAAATTTCTACTTCCATCGATACGAAATAACGCGAAAGCGTACGAAATGTTAACAATATACGTTCGATCGACACGATTGTTTGACTTACACAGTGAATTTTACGTGTTATTTTGCACTATCATAGCCGTACACCGAACCGAAGAAACGTATCCGCAAGAGATACCGTAAAATATCAAGCGTAATTGCGAATGCTTCGTACTACCGTGTTATTAAATATCGCGCGTAATTACTGCTGCGATGCGGACGTAATTTATACATGCAGAGGATATTATTTTACAATATTATCTAGCGAAACGTATTTCTCTAAATTCGCTTTACGATATTCATTCCGGTCTTGATTAATTTCTGTCTCGCCGTCGGTTCGTTGTTCCGCGAAGAAGAAAAAGGGAACACGTGGAAAAGCGAATGGTCGTGTTCGCAACAATAGCGAATTTTTACAGGAATTTAATAGCAAAACGTTTCTCCCTTTACTCCCGTGCTCTTTATTCTACGATATTTACGCAAAAAGTTTCCTTCCACGTAGAGGGGAAACACGCTTCTTTTTGCATAGGTATTCTTTCTCTTTGCGCGCTGTTTGCATCGCGCAAACGTGCGTTTGCCTTTCGCGTAATAAAATTCTGAATCGTTCGGATCATTTGAATTATGCACGATACAGTGTCTTTTTGCGCTCTTGCGAACTCGTTTATCTCGTTCCTTTGACGTTCTACGCGCCAATACTCCGTTAATTACTCGACTGCGGATTTGTAGGAATTTTTGATAAACTTAACGTATATAATTATACAGAGTTACACGAAATATCGAAAATGGAATGCTTGTTGCAATTTTCAGCAGGCGAAACGAATCACCGTGTACTCTTCGTAGAGATGCGAGACTGCATAAATAAACTCGTAGTCTCTTAATTTCTTTTGACGAGCAACGTTCCCAATACCTTTATTCTATTTGTTTTATCTTCTGCTGTGCTGTGCAAAATATTAATACGCAGAGTAAGACGTTTCGATGGGTTATAGGAAATGTACGATCGTTTTATTCTTAAATGGAAGGACGCGAAGAAACGAAGATGAATCGTTACTAACGTCATTTTACGTGCATATTCATACCTGTGTCTGCGCCTCGATTTATTTGTTATTCGCGTTTACGCTCGACCCTTGTGCAAGCTCTCCGAGCACCGTACCGTTTCGTTTAATTCAATCGTGTCGATCAACATTTTTGAATATTTGAGAAAATTAATTCTCTTCGCGCCGTCCTGGTCCCCGTGGATCGATTCTAAAAAATTTAGTCGTTGTCTTGTGACTGGCTGCATAATTGTTTGAAACACGTGTACGCGCAGCAAATGTAATTAACGTGGCAATTAATTAAACGCACCAGATGGAACATTTTGTTTTTGTCAAAAAAAAAAAAAAAAGAAAAACGCGTCGGATGACGCGAGTATTTAATTAATTCCCTTTACACGACGGTACAATATAAATACGATATTCATTGTCGTCGTCGTTATTGCTATTAAAAACGCGAATGTTCCAAGCCGCAGTCCGAGGTTGTAGTCAGACCGAGACGATTGTCGTTCCGATATCTTCGATCACAGGATCGAAAAAATGGAGATTTCGATGGAGCAGTTAATTGCAAGAACAGAGGCCACGTTCGAAAGCTCGCGAGCACGATTCGTGGACATTTTGCATTCTGTCGACCAGGAAATAAAGCGAAGGCTACGGATTCGCTCGAGCTCCTGGTAATTGTTTAATGGCGTTGCAAAGTTGATTATCGGACGAGGTTCTTGCGACGGATCGGGCGCCGGTAAACAATAATCGTTTTTGGGTCGATGAACGACGACCATTCTCGCGAAGTTAAACGCGGACAAAGAGCGCAGGAATTTGCAAGTGAAACGTGAATTGCATTTCTCTATTTGCGATTATGTGGTATCGATTCGCGACTACAGAGAGGACAGCTGCAGGCTGTTGCGTCGTTATATCTCGCTATTTGCAATCAATGTACAATTGATTGGGTCGTGAGTCTTGCGCGTTGCTTCGCTACCTTCCTTTTATCTTTTTTCTTTTTTTTTTTTTCATTTTACTCTTTCACGCTCGATGTACGCGAGATTGTACTTTGACAAGTACGCGTACCGTGGACATTTATACAAATTAGTATCTCGATAGAAGAGGAAGTTACCAAGGAAATGGAAGAAATTCGTTTCATCTATCGAATTTTTACGAAAGAACGGACACTCTATCGTTTTCGATATTTTATATATCTTGGTGTTTTACGCGCACCGCGTGCATTTTTGCGTTTTTTAAATTTCCCACGAATGCTCAGGAATCCCCAGGCTGTTGATATATAATACTATTCGATAATTCCAAGTAAGAAATATACGATTTCGCGTAACAGTCGGTTTTTCCTTCGAAACGCTGCGCTGTGACAATCCATTTGGCGATTGACTTGAATAAAAATTCATGGAAACGCGGAATTCAGAGAGAGAGAGAGAGAGAGAGAGAGAGAGAGAGAGAGAGAGAGAGTAAGAATAAAATATGGTGGAGGAGTGGTCGAGAAGGGAGATGCTCGTGCAAGTAGAAAATCGAAAAAAGGTGACACTTTCAAAACCAAAATTTACGAATAATTATTTGCCTCGGCTACAGGGAATCCAATTTTCGAAATAACCATTTGTGCTCTTCTAGTGGTCGGAATAAACGTTGTTTTGCTCTACGTGGATGCATAGTTCCACAATAGGCAATGGAAAAAATCGATTTGTTTGAAATTTTCTCTTTTCTTTTTCCCTTCGAAATTTTTCGGATATTTTTGTGGGTTCTTCTAACACGTTCATTGCGTTTATCACGTATCCGAGTCGTCACGTACTTTTACGGTATACGTGTGACACCAACACAAACAAGGGATGCAAATGGAAATTGAAAAAAAGAAAAAAAAAAAAAAAGAAGACAGTTCGACACAAAAATTGCAACAAATAAACGGAAAAAGCGACAAAACGCATTGATTTAATTGCGTATCCTGAAAAATATATTACAGCGCGTACAAGCTACGATTAACGCGAAAAATAAATAGTTGGCAAAATTATTTTTTAAGAATTTTGTTCGCTCCTAAAATTATATTTCTAATCTGTGAATTTCGTGTTTCATCGTGTTTGCGCGTGTTTATCATAGCATGAATTTGTCTGTGTTTTAGGTAAGTGACCGGTGTAAGCAGTTTCCGTAAGTCTTCCACGTAAGTCTATTTTTTCAGCTCTCTATATACCTATGACTTACTAGAACTATCTATTACCATTTCTTATCATCGTCAATACAAAGTTAATTCAAAGTTGGACGAAAGAGAAGGAAAAGAAAAATTTACTTGTACGAGAAATCCATTCTCACGAAAAAGCTTTTCAACGTGATACACAGTGATTGTGAAACGGTATTGGCACGTAGTTTTATTCTTCGACGAAGTTTTCTTTTTTTCTTATCAGCAAGATCCTTTTTTATTCCGAGATATATTTTGCAGTCACGCGAAGGCACCGCTAATTTGAACGAAATTCGACGTACCAGTATTTATATTTAATACCGATAATTAATATTTAAACGGTCTAGCAAATACAACGACGCGTCCATACTCTTTGTATAGCCGTTTTCCACTTCATACTTCCATAATGACAATATTCGTTACGTTTGATATTACGTTTTTATCATCTCAAGCTTCTTCATTTTCTTTGCTACCGTTATCGTCCCTTGACGAAAAACGAAGGGAATCACGGTCTCGTTACGAGTTGATGGTTCCTCGCCGTAAAATACGTTCGGCGGAAAAATTGGCTGTCTTCTTGATCAATCTCATTTGAGGGGTCTAATTAGTCGAAGATGAAGACGCTGGTAATCTAGGGAAATTTTCGTGTTTGCCCTGAAGCGGAATATTGTCGTTAGCGTGATTTAATTAACGGCATGTCAGGCTTTTACCGGAGATCGATGGGGCCTGGTAAAAAAAAAATTACCTCTGCAAGAAAATAATACTCTTGCGAATTATCGTGACTTATCGTGATAATTTCGTCAATATTATCTTTTACTGTCATTTTATATACTTTCATCTTACTATTTTATACCTGTCTGCTATTTTTTCTTTTTTTTCTTTTTTATCTCCATTGCGTTTCTGTTTCTTTTTATTATTATTCTACTACTATTTCTTCGTTTTTTTTTTTTTTTTGGTATTGTTTTTCCCTGTTTCGTTAGCGTTTCATCGTCATCGCTTCGCATTAAATTACTACGAGCTCTATTTACAGTTGCCTTTTGTAGTAAAAATTATAATCGATGGTCACGAATATCTAGAAGAACATACGTAGAGTTTCCTAGAATATCTTTACTGCCTCTTCCTTTTAATTAAAAAATAGCTACGACGTACATAGCCATCCATATCAAAGTTGGATCTTTCATCACGCAAGGACAAAGTCATTTTCTTTCTTTTGTACTCGTTATTTATAATTGTGCAAAGGTGGTCTCTTACAAAGACGGTCTATCGTTTCTTCCACGAAGAAGCAGAATCTATACCGTACGTTCCACACCCTTGTCTCACACTTTCGGTTTTCGCTACAACAATTCGATGAAAGCTCTCAGCTTTCGCAATCCGTTTAACGCCAGGCTTCCGTTTCGTCTTACGTATGAGAAATAAACTCCCTCGTGTCAGCAAGAATTTGATAATTCATACTCGGCTAAGTCGCAAAGCCATCGTTTCGTGTATTTTTTCAAGAAAAAAAAAAAAAAAAAAAGAAAAAAAATCCTCAAACCGTTAAACGTCTCGCGACGCATTTACTCGCAAGCTGAACGAAGTTTCGTTTGCAACGAAATTTACAAAGGGAATGCGTAGTGTGGAGAAGGTCGAAAATTAACGAAATATTTCGCGGTTAAATTTAACATCACGAGATTTCTCGCGCTCTCAGAGATGAAATTTTTCTTCGGTACACGTCGGATCGGCCGAGACGTGAAAATTCCCTGCGCGAAATAATATAGCGCGCGCTCGGTTCAAAAGTCACGCGTTTCGCGTATCGTATCGGTATAAAGTTTGCGCCTTCAGGATCCTGCGGCCGTTTTCCTTCTCGACACATTAACGACGTTGCATCTGATAACTCGCCGCTGACTGTCATTCGTGCATTGCGGCCACGGTTCACGATGCTTCGTGACAAACTGTTGAACACGATGAAATGTTAGAATTACGCGGTGACGGCGGGAACGTGGAAATTGCGGGCTCCATTAGCCGGAATTAATTTATGGAAATTTTTGTTTGCAATTTAAACAGGTTGCCGTACGCTTATACAGGATGAGTCAATAAGCGGCGCTATCTAAAATAACTCCTTACCTATTGGTTTTATCGATAAACGTTTTAAACGAATTCATGCCGCTTTTCAGGCGAATTTTATTCTCCGGTATCTTGTATTTTCTCAGATATCAAACTGACCTTGAGCCTTTTTAAATGGCGCCGTATACCTTTTATAACGTTGGTCGAGCCAGCTGGGCGTTCTGTACGAAACGCCATTAACCCGTTTATGCCGAAAAACCATCGTAGCTTGCCAGATACTTTAACCATAGTTTGTCACGTTTAACGTACGAAAGATAAGTCGTCTTTTTTCTTCGTACGTGAAATTCGACAAACCAAAGTTACAACATCTGCCAAGCCACAATGGTTTCTCGGTATAAATACTTGTTTGTAGAGAATGTCCAATCGGATCGTATCTTGTCTTGTAAAAAATGTAAGGTAACCTAAGACATCAGCTTGACGTCACGGGAAAGATACAGGATACCAGAAAATAAAATCGTATCCATCCGACGAGTCCTTTCGAACGCGACAGAATTCGTCCGAGACGTTTCTCCGCAAAACCTATAATTCAGGCGCTACTTTTAGACGATGCTTCTTGTCGGCTCACCTTGCGCATACGACTCCCACTGGCGTATAACATGTAATAATTGATACTTTGCATCTTTTTATTTCGATAACGCGTCTACGTAATACAACGTGGTGTACAGCAGAAAGTTGTTAGTCATATAACGAACGAAAGACAACCCGTTTAAATTGCAAACAAAAGATATACTTCCGTAAATACAAGACAATTGGTTGTCCCGAAAGTTTCTTTCCTTTTTTTTGTAAGAAGGTAATAGATGCACAACCTCTTTTATTATTTTATCGAATCATCTACGATCCATTTTCTTCTATTTCTATTATTACGATCGTACACGATTCGATAAAAGCAATACAAAACAGAGAACGCGGTGCATCCGTTATTTCCTTACAAAACGAAAGAAACTTTTCCGACAACCTAATATAACGCGTGTAATAAAGAAAGCGGTACAACGAATCGGAAGAAGTATATGGGATTATTGTTAGATATATGGGACAAGCACAAAGTACAATAAAATTGGAAAAACGACGTTCGCAGAGTAGAATCCGCGTAGATAGCGCGCCGTAGCCTGGCATCGAGACTATTCCCTCGATACAGGGAAAAGCCAATTGCAGTAGACATGCGGTTATTAAGCTCGTTATTCATTTTGCATCTCCTGGAGCGCGCCTTGTTGAATTATTCAAACCGGTTTCTAGATACGTACTCCGCGGTCCCTTGTTATTCCTCTTCATCTTCTCGTTGTCTCTGAAAACTTCCTCCCGTAGAACGAATAGTTTAACGAGTACGAAGCCACTAGCGTCACTCGTCTCGAATGCTGGCGCTGATAAATTATTACAATTCCCGGTTTTCGCACGACCACCGCAATGGGTTCTCGCTATCAAGCTTCTTGCCTTGTAACGCGGTTTCGCTGGAAGATGGGCAAACTTACACCTGGACGAGCAACTCGTGAACAAGCTGTCTCGTAAAAAGAAAATGAACTCTGTTACTACCAGGCGCCATTTTAGAGAATCATTGAGCGAGAGAGAGAGAGACGAGACACGCGAAGGATTTGTTGGTTGTTTCCCGAATTGAATATTCTGCGTTCCTCGAGAGGAACATACGTACGCGTGGTGTTCGTTCGTGGTGTGCAGTAAAATACGTTTACCGCGGGATGTTTCTCGTTGCGATTATAAGGAAGCACAAGGTGCAAATTGCGAACGTTCGTTTCCTGTTTTATCGCCAATAAAACCAAAAACCGATGAACAGCGTGTCGGGAAAGTTGCTTAACTTGGATCGGATCCTAAATAATCGGGCTATAGTCTTCATCGGCGTACGAATTGCCTCGGGTTACGTTTCTTAACTCGCGGTTATAGCCTTCGTGTTGCTTTGAAAGAAAACGCTGTACAACGATCAATAACCTATGACGTGGTCAACAACGTGATGATCATCGAGATATAGCAGCATCTTGTATCAACCGTAACTTTTTACTGATAGGCGAATGTCGAATTTAGCACGGGTACGATCTTTCAAGAAGAATCGTATCTTGCGCATGTTACCCGATGCTTGTACTGATTTTTGTTCGTTACGCGTGAACGCTAAAATCGAGCGAGTTTCTTAAATTCATCCAACTAATGGTTCTTAAATTGGACCGGTCGAAATTATGGAAAATAGTATGAGAGGTGTGCAGCAACGATAGGTAGAAATGGCGCGACAGGTTCGAGTGATATAACGTAACAAAAATGACGCCGAAACGTAGGATCGAGGATGAGAACAAAAGTGTTCATGGTTATGCAAAGGGATTGAACGTGCCGCAGATTTTTCTAGAAATAGAAAAGAGCGACAGCGATTCGCGTTTCGAAGATCGAAAGACGTCTCTGTGGGATCGCGTGAATTTTGTGTCTTTTTTATTTCTCTGCAAAATATCAGCATTTTTTAAAGAATATATGTATTTCTTGTGGAATATATAGCACAGTGTTAAATAAAAATTCTTATCCAAAATGAAGAAAAATAGACACGATCCAATTTAGGATCGATCTAGGAAACCGATTTCCTAGTTCGGACCATTGGTAATATTTTAGAAATATTCTCTTTTGTAGCCAGCGTCGAACGTAACGTCTCGTTCTGTTTTGCATTAATCAATTACGCCGCAAAAATTGGTGTGAAATTTTTCTGCTCTCGAAATTATTAACGCGTTTCCGATTTATAGAGGTACATTCTCGAGTGGCCATCGGATATACGGAATTTTCCTTTGCTCAAATCTTTCCACAGATTCTTCCGAATAAACCCAGCATGTATCGTGCTTATCAAAGACGATAGAAATTGTCTACACAGTTTCGACGTAGCAATCGCGCGTTGTAAATAGATTAATTAATCAGACGAATATTTTAACATTTTTAAACCACCGTTAAGGGGTTAACCGCGAGAACGAAAATTCGATTTTGACGAGCCGTTCTATATGATAACTACGCACGATATAAAATGATTTATTACGCGTTGAACCGGCTATACGGAAATGGTGCGTGAGTTATTGAATAAAAGCGACGGTTCGACGTGTGGCGAAATTGAAAATGCCTACCATCCCTCCTTTTTTGGCCATGGCAAAGCGCTTTAATTTACGCAATCCAGTTCAATTTGCCGGGCGAGCGCGAACACCTCTAATAAGATTCGCATCGTTACCAGAGAAGATAGATAGTGGTAGTCGGCGAACGTTCGTGCGAAAATAATGCCGGTACGCCAATTAATTTCGCGAATGCCGCGTTTACTCGTCGTTGTCGTCGTTCGAGTTCTCTGTGACGCGTTGCTCGATGGAAAGTGGCCATAACCGGGTTAGTTATAACGGTAATAAAAATTACCGGAAGGTTGAACGTAATTTACGCAGCGTGACAACGGAATTTTGTTAAAAAAAATATTGTATCGATCGGTAAGTTCCTGTGTACGTTTTCGTACGTCGAAACGTAAATTACGAAAATATTAGGTTGTCCGGAAAGTTTCTTTCGTTTTGTAAGGAAATAAGGGATACGCCGCGTTCTCTGTTTTGTATTATTTTTATCGAATCGCGTACGATCGTAATAATAGACATAGAACAAAATGGATCGTGCGTGGATTCGATAAAATAATATAAACGGGAAAAAAGGTTGTGCATCTATTATTTCCTTACAAAAGGAAAGAAACTTTCGGGACAACCTAACGTAATGCAAGTTCGTACGGTGTGCGAGATTTGTCGTGGGCAGATGAGATTTTCATACGAGGCATAACGAATGCTTTGTGTCTAGGCCATTTCTACGAATACGATACTATAAATTCATATACTGTATATTTCGGATAATATGTAATATGTCGTCTTATAATATCATGGAAATTGTCACTTCGCGTAAGGGCGTTCCGATTAAACTGAAGCGAAATGTTCGCAACATTAATAAGCATATTATCGGTTCAAGCGAGCTTATACGAATTTTTCCTTTGGAAAAGGAGATTTTCCCTGGATTGTCATTTCAGTCATGCTGTTACGGTGACGCAAGGAAAATAGAGGTAACCCGTGACGTAGAAATAGCTGCATGATATATTCACGGTAAATCCTTACGATCTAAATGAAAACGGATTACTCATTTGCGCTCGAGGTATTACGCTCGTATGCAAATAGGGCTCACGACGCGGGGAAAAATGTCTTAAATGAATATCCATTTGGCGCCATTACGTGAAAAAAAATAGCTATCAACCGTATGAGGAATTAGGGAATAGACATAGTCGGAGTTGGCGTCGGCGTTAGATTTAAAAGGAGCAGTCGAAGGTTTGGAATCTCGTAAAGGTCCGACGACGTTGGTGTAGAGTTGCGTTTCGCCGCGCGAGACACGCACCTCGCATGGGAACAATCCTCGACATTTTATCTCAATATTTTCTATGATTAGAAAATTATGTCGCGTCTGTTACCTTCGTCGCTGATAACACGAAAGCCATCACTGTTTCGCTTGCTACCAGACGTTTCGACACGTAACATTTTTAAGTAACGTCGTTGGTCTTCCGATTACCCAAGAGTCGCTGTACTATTAATTCCAAAAAGACGAACACTTTTCCGTAATTGTATCGAGCTCGAGCGACAGTCGAAAACATCTTAATCTGCCATATTTGTTAAACTCACGTTCGCCGAAGACGTTGAGATTACGAACAGTTTTACCCGTGTTTCTTTTATTTCTTTTTCATTTTTTTAAGTAGCCGTTTATATCCTACTTTGCCAGAATTTGATTCGTCATTACGCCAAAGAGGCGCCAAGATCTTTCGGATGTAAATTGCCATCGGAACGAGACACCGAATGAAAATCAAGTACTACAAGGAAGTACGAAAGAAGTACAGGGCCAATGTACGAACGAAGATCGAACGAAAGTATCGTTGGCGAAAGTTAACGATTGCCAACAGTCGGATGTCGGACGCTCTACACGGTCCTCTCGATATTCTCGTTCCAGACGCGAACACTCCACGCCGCAAATGCATCTGGCAGTGACTCGAGTTTAAGCTCATCCTCGTCCAGCTTTGATCGTACTCGACGCGCTGATTGACGCGCACAGACGTAATAACGCGAACAACCCTTCTGTTTGCCCGCGAACAACCCTTCGATTGTTGGATGCCTCGTTCCTCGAGCGACTCACCACCACTCACGAGATTCTTGCCCGCGTGTATCAACTGTACAGAGCAGGAAAGATGGCTAGTGGCATGGCAAGGAAAGCGCCGCTCTCTCTCGCTCGCTCGCTCGTCGCGAGCGCGTCGATTGGATACGAGCGGACAGCCAGAAAGAGAATATTCTATGCGATGAAGATAAGGAGTTTCGTCTTCGCGAAAGATCGAGCTAGCTCGTGTTTAACGAATAATCGGTCTGGCGCGCGCGAACGATAAATTTTCAAATTTACGTTTCGCGGAAACGAATCGCGAAAGAGAAACGACGAAACTCAATGCCGTTTACGCTAGATCGAGGATAGGTTTAAAGTAGAATTCAAAGTACCTGTAATTATTCGCCACGCCTTTCTGCGGTATTTTGCTCATTCAAGTAACTCTTTGAAACGCGTTTGGGAAAAATCGGAAATACCGACCAAATTAAAGCAAAGTATCGCTCGATACCTTATAGAAGATAGGTTGGAAGGATGTAGACAATTGGGTAAAATTAGCGGCTGTGTTTCGTGCGTGTACGCGCGACAACGATAGAATCGAGAAATCATTCTATTCGAAATTGTACACCGACAAGTAGAAGACGAAGGATTATTTCTCGCACGCTGTGCATTACAGATACCAAACAGTTGGCAATCGTTCGCTATTAAATTTCGCTCTATTACGCCGTGCTAAGTTCTCCATTCGCCGGAAGATAACGCTTAGCCAGGCTCTTCCGTAAAAATTCTCTTCGCCGTTTCTTTTATAACACGGAAAACCCCGAGAACAGCTTGATCCATTTTTCGCTGAAACCATCCGACGAGCTTCCATTATTTCGTCTTTTTTTCTTTGCCCGACGAGGAGAAAACTCGATGCCACCGCTAACAAGCTACGTTAATTTCGAAAATCGATAGTCCGTTCGGTACCTTTCTTTCAGCTTGACACGCCTTTAGTTTCGCTGCAAACGGAATCCCTTCGAACGACCATTGCTATGTACACGCTGAGAAACATCGCATCCCGACGATCAGTCGATCGTACAGATATATTGCGCGTACCGCTGAATCCATCTGTTCTTAGAAAGTCTTATCTGGAAATTAGTATTACGCTTTTAACGATTTCAGCGTTAAGGAACGTCTATTTAATAAACGACAGAGAGGGAAACGCTGTTTCGTATCTTAAAGGACGTTGATAAAAATTTCGTTTGTGTAAAGCAGTTGGTAAATTCGATAATCGCTTTGATCTTTACGAACGTGCAAATACATTTTGTCGTTAGACGACGTATCTGCGTTTGAATTTGCATAGTCTTGGCCTGAATTTATCGCGCGAAAGAACGTTCTCGGCGAAATTCCATTATCTCGAGCGGCAGTAACGCTACTTTTAAGCTAAACGATCCTTTTTCTTTCCGTTTCTTACATCTGTGTACTCTTTAATTGAATTCTGATTCGCGAGAAGATCAAGAGCTTCTCTTACGAAGCTTACGAAGGCCGAAATCGACGATTATCCGCAGCTCATGAAATTTATAGCTGGCTGCCGTGGATATAATAAATCACCGGTTCGGAACGATTGATTCGTTCGCGAGCAACCAACAGTCGAAGAAGAGATTAAATCGTACGTTGAGATTTTTTCCAGCGAGTTTGGAGCTATCCTTATTGAATCTGTTCAACGATAAATCGAGTTCGATAAGATCGTCCAAGTTTTCGCGGACTCGTTATCGCTTCTGGTAATTTATCGTTTTCTTTGTGTTTCTTTCGTGTTTCTCCGCGCGATCTTGGCGATTCGTATGATAGCCACTAAGCGCGTCTAATTAAAGTACGTTTTTACGTAATTAACTAAAACTACTCTGTTAAATTGTACACGCAGGCAATGGCAACGAAAATATTAATTTGCCTAATACGCTTACTTTCTCTGGAGAAATCATCTCCTCGTATTGCAAGTTTCGCTCCGTTTTGCCGAGAAATTAAATTTCACCTCTGCTATCTGTATATTATTTAAACGCCGAGGGAAATTGCAAGTTCTTCGAATACAAAGTATAACTATATAACGCGTAACGTAGCTTCGAACGTTCAGACGTACGAAGATTAGTTCGTAAGCAAATTTCAATCGGTAAACAACAGATACGTACAACGACGCGTACGTAAATACGTTTGATCTTACATTTCTTCGAATCGTCTTTTTTAAATCCGATTTTAAACTGTTACGAATTCTACCTCGAACAATAATCGTTCGACAGAAATTGAATTTTGCCATGTTACGAGAGAGAGAGAGAGGAAAAAAAGAAAGGATCCGTAAATGCGACAGAAATATGAGTGCAGCAACGATCAGTTTGTTCAATGGATGCGTACAGCTGTTCTAAACTATATCGTCTATAACTGATAGAGATTATTGTGCTTGGCAGGTGTCAGTTACAACTGACAATCTCGTCGAAAGGGCTGAGTGGAAAAGAAGTTTCCGAGCTCGGAAAATATCGATTCGGTGGTTCTTCCGGTCGAATAACAATTTTTCTTATCTTCGTTTCCTCGTCCTTTGGTATCCCATGTAAATAAATTTTTAGGGTCCGATGCTTCGCTACGAAGAATAAACATCTCGGACGCCGAGGATCCGAAAAGCTCGCGAATATTCCGTTTCGAGCTCGCGGATCCAAAAAATTCTGTTTCGGCTCGTCGTTGCCACAAATAAATAACGGACAACGACGACTCTCGTCGAACTTGAAACTTTCCGAAATTCTTAATCGCCAAAGCTATCGGAAAAAGGCGCCTTATATTTAAACGATCTTGCCGATCTGTCCTTTTAAACGTGTCTCGCGGGGCAATTAAACGCGTTTGGGTTTCTCGTCATAGCAGCAGAGCAATGTTAATGCAGCGCAGTTGCATTAGTCTACTCGACATTCGCAATCAGAGCACCCTGCTGAGCATTAAGCGAGCGACAATTTACCGAGCTTTCCCTTTCCCTTCAAAATTCCTCCCTCTCGCAATTCTATGGGCCATCTTGCTCGTCGTTCCGCCGTCGAGGCGAAACGGCCACCTTGGAATTGCCATGCATAATTGGCAATCCGGCGCAATTAGCTCTGTCCCTTGTCGACCGGAAAGATTCAAGGGCCATTTTCCCAACTGGCGGCTATTCATTGATTCGAAATTTCCATCCTCCGCGTCGGATCGCTTAAGGAAAATTATTCAACGAAAACGTAATTCTCCTCTCCTATTTTTTGCGAAACATCGGCCCCAAATTGTCTATTAATCGGCATTTCCACGGACGATCGTTTCGTCGATGCACGTTTCAACGATCCAGGCTCTGCTATATCGCGCGATAGATATCGTTGCCGTGACAGGGAAAAAAGAAAATTGTAAAAAGCGAGAATATTAGACGAGAGGCCTTTTAAAATTTGCAAAGAAATTGTCGCGAGTCATTTGCAAAAGTCGCAGCAACGATAAAGACGAAGGATACGCCGCTTCTCGCGAGAGCTTTCGTTCGCGGCGTCGCGAAACAACCGCGAGCACGAGCCGGCGTTGTCGCAGACCTAAGGACAGGCTATCAAGCGGCGCGACTAGCAATACTCGCTTTCTCACGCAAAACCGATGGAATTACAAATATACCGTCGCGCGTGATAAAAATAGAAACACGGTGTAGTCCATCTTTACGGTAAAAGGAAATTTGGAATTTGTTGAATCATCGCGTGCCGTTATCTACGCCCAGCAGTGACACAGCGATGCATCGGGTCCTCGTTCTTTCGGATAAAACGGCCGAAATAGCATGTAAAGGTAATAGAAAAATCGTCCACCAGTCGGGCAAAGAATTAGACGCTGGAAATGGCGCGCTTGTTGATTTTTCACGAGGAAAATTTCCTCTCTGACGATGGAACGACTTATGACGGACGTCCTTGCGTGTACATCGATAAGGATCCGGCAACCGTCCGTCTGAGAAATGCGACGCGATTCCATCGCGAGCTCAAGAGACGGAGGCGCACGACAGGCCAGAGAAATGCTGGATTAAGGTCAGTTGTCTGGAAGAAATTCGCTCGAAAGGGACGTATTTTGGGAACGCTGGCAGAAGCGGCTTTTAACGGATGAGAGAATTTTTCGAATTAAACGAATTCGAACGTTTGGCGTTAGCTCGCTGGATTTTCGTACTCATCGTGCAGCGTTCGGGTTATTTCGCGTAATTGTCGAGATCGCAGATACGAGAGAAGGGATAAGGTTGGTGTCAAATGGAATTTGTATCTTTATTAGCCTCGAGACTATGTTCGACTATTCCGATTGGACTATTCCGATTAAATAAATAAAGTTGGACGAACGAAAGGAACAACGACGAACGTAGAACGTTAAATCGAATTTTGAAATCGGTCGCTTAGTAGAGCCTGTTAAGGTCGGTGTTAAGGAGCGTGCAGATATCGTACTAAATTTCTAATTGCGAAACCGACAGCCTCGATGCGCGACGTCGGCAACGATTCGTCGATGTTATCGTTATATTTGATCGTCGTTGTAATATTTTATATCCCCGCTGTGTGTAACTGCGTCGCGTCCGGCAATTTGAAATTCGGAGATAACAGTTTTACGAAAGTTCGATACGCGAGGAAATTGTTCGACGTCGGTAAATATACGAACAGGGCGATAAAACGCGCGATAAAAGTTTCAAGAGTCGAAAAAGATGGTGACGCAATTAGCGACCGGTAACTTCCGACAAAACCAAGTTAACGCGGCAAAGGAAATTAAATTTCAGCTACATCGCCAAGCGCTTCGGGTTTACCGTTGCATCTTTGTATTTTCTCTGCTACTTCGAAACTTCCTTCGAGTTTATCAAATTCAACGAGCATCGCGTATAAAAACCTTCAAAGTCGCCCACTTCCATAACGATTGTTGCTTAACACTGGCGAACGAAATCAAACAAGAACCAAGTGGAATAACCAAGTTCTCTTCTTATTCTGTTTGCTGGCTCGAAAAGACGATCGAGTATCTGTTATACTTTTAACTCTGTACTATCGTATAACGTAATAGTATCGTACGCGTAATACGACTTTACGTGCGTTGTACCAAGGGAGGCACGTCAATTTCTGAAAATGAATTTAATCGCGTCGTAATATTCCATCGCGAGTCCACGAGTCCTCGGATAATTTCCTTTGGACAAAATGATCGTTAAAACGTACGTATCTTTGACGTTACGCGATCTCAACGCTTGACGTAGACGCTAACTTTGTTTCGTAATGCAGATCGCTTTATATTTAGTGTAAAATCGTGGAGATTTTAACTCGACCGAACGGAACTGCCGAATAAAATTTGTTTCATACGATCGGAGCTCATCTGGATGGATCCTAACGATTTTTCTTCAACGCGGTAGGAGTTGACGTTTTAAACGAGCGGATTCGACAAACAAGAGTTCGCTTAATCGGCTACTGACGACAATTTGCCCGAAATAAACCGAGTTCTACCGCAACTTGCGGACGAACATTGCGGAATCTACATCGAGAGGGTGCACGACGATCGTGGAAATTAAAATCACCGTGATTTTGTAATCGAAACACGCCCGGACGAGATAGGGTCGCGCGTTTCGATGCTGAACGCGCTAGCACGTGCTTATGCAGATTCATAATGTCTTTAAGCTTGGAAGAAACCACGGTGACGATTAGCGTCTGCCGATTATTCTAAGAAAATAAAGGTGACGCCACGCTGGAAATTGGATTCTTCGTCCAAAGGATTATCGGTGCGTTGAGAAATTGCTTGCACCCGCAAATTCGCATTTTCCAGCCACCTTTTTCAAACCTCGTCGCGCTCGAAAAATATTCGATGATCGTAAAAGTCAACTTTAACCTTATCAAGCGGTAACTATCGCGGGGGAATTAACTCGAGGCAAGAAACGAAATTGAGTTTTCGAAACGTTCGACGCGTCTAGCCGTGGGATAGCGTTGCTCCGACTTTTGTGGCTTTGCAGTTCCAGAGGAAACCTTCGCCTCTTCGATACTCAAGAAAATGGTAGGGATAAAGAGAGACTTTGGAACGAATTATTCGTGGAACGTTGCTCGATGATCGTCGGACAAACGTAAACGAAGCGGGGATAATGGAATAGCGAGAACATCTTGTTCCGTCGAATCGTTATCGCAGTTAAACGTTTTCTGCAAATGATGCAGGTATTCGGCGTTGCTCTCTTTGTCGCTCTGCGAGATTACGAAATTAAGAAATTCTAACAGCGAAGTAAAGTTAACGCGAGAAAATTGAATTCTAAGTTGCATGGCCGAGCGGCAGCGAGTTCTCGTCGCGTTCGCGAATTGCTCGCTTTAATAACTCGTCTTCTGTCTTGCCTCGGATTTCACGAATATACTCGAGCACGTTGTCGCGATAATTTCGTTCGAACGCAGGATTTTGGTATTACGAAATGGAGAAGCAGACCCGCCACCTTGCGAACATCGCGTCTAGTATCCAAGATTATTATTATTATTGCCTGGAAAATGGAAAAGTCCAATACAGATCGTATTTGAAAAACATTCTCAACGCGATTTCCAACCTGCAATATTTCCAGACGATGCGTCTCCCGTATCAGACGTTACAACGAGTACTCCACTTTGGATATTCCATACATTTTCGCACGTTGTACGTACTCTATTCTGTGCGTTATGGTTCCATAAAATTTCGAACACACGCGTTCGCAGTCTAATTACGAAAATCCATTTAGAACCGGAATTCGGGACTAATATTTAAAAACGCTTGCGCGTGCAACCGTCTAATTGAAACGTATAATGTAAACGTTAAAAGTCATCGGTCTCGCACGAGTAGAATTTTCACTATAGCCTGCAACGTGACACGTTGGAGCCGCAAAACGTAGCAACTATCGGCAGAGCGGCCGACGCGTAGAAGCCCGCGCAACGAGGATATCTTGAAACGCGGACACGTAGCCGTTGTAATAAAAATTTAGAAGTTCGAAAGTACGAGGATGCAGTTAGCGTTCGGTAACTGTCCGTAGAAGGCAAAGCGAAGGCGAAGGGGCGGAGTAAAATTCCGGCTGCTTATGAAAGCCAAACACGCGCGGCAACTCGCATTCTCAGTTTCAGGTTTGTGGCGAAACCAGTTATTAGTTTTCCCGATATGTCCCATAAACGTTGTACGGTATGGTAAAACGTCGTATAGTTCGTCCGGTTTAAATAGGAAATTCGATGGTGCAAAGACGCGTAAGATGCGCTTAATATGCAAAGCCGTATAAAATATTCCGAGTAAAATATCTCGTCGCGATATTTAACGAACGAAGTAAATTATTATTTGCATGCTATTTTTTTTTTTTTTTATTTTTATTTACGTTCGTAAAGACGCGACATCGCGTAAAGATCCACGGCCTACCGCTAACGTTCGACGTCCCAGCGACGTTAAGACTAATGGGAAATAAAAATAAAAGAAAAAAAGAAGAGGAAAAGACGGGAAATCGTTTTGCCCCGCAATTCCCACGTCCTTTCTGTCGATTGGCTGCCACGCGGGAACTCATATCACGGTCGGTGCGATTATTTTCCCGCGTGCAGAGGGTTAATTAACGTCACGTCGAATATAGGTGGGAACCGGCTTCGTTCTCCGCCTTCGTCCCACGCGTTTGTCGCCCCAACCACTCGGTACTCGTCGAGATCCCGAGAAATCGTTATTTATGGCCGTTTTCTTCGATTTGTTTCGGGCTACTGTTTACGAAACACTTGGACGTTGCTCTATCGTCCTGTTTCTTCGTTTCGCGGCTTGTCTCGCTCCTAGTCATCGGTCGCTGGCTCGTGTGCTCTCGACCAACACGGACAGTTTGTTTCCCTTTGTTTTCGTGCTCCTTCGCTGAAAAATAACGCTCGCCCATTTGTTTGTTCGTTGGAAAATTGTTTCGTGGTGTGCAACGGGGCTAATTTAAGGGAACTGAAATTGTTACGTTGTTATCGTTTCTGCGATCGTTTCCTAGCTCTTTTGGCATTGCCGGTGAAGAGAAAAGAACCTATCAGCGTGCACGATGAATGGATTTATAATTCATTCGTTCCGTGTACGATGTCGAACAAGGAAAAGTTTCTTAGATTTTGCAATAATTGTAGCGTCCCGATGCTTGTGACCGGCAACGTACGTGTAAGAGTTTTTGAATAAATTTTGTACCTTCCAGGTGTATACAGGGTGTTCGAAAACATCGTTAACGAGGACAAGTAGACAAAAGAAGTTCGTATAAACCTATGTTCTCCGGAAATGATTTATCCAACGGTTATAAGCGTTTTTTTTTTTTTTTTTTTTTTAATCAATTCTTATCGATTCTTCTACCAATGTATAATAATATACGATGAACGTTGGACATTTTTTCCTCCCGCAAGAGCTTCCTCCATTCGTCGAGCCAACTCCGATCGTCGAATTTTTCCGAACGTTTCTGTTCCTGCAGAAATACATAGTATCATCTGCTGAACGCGTCCTGCACACATACAGCCGGTGTTCCGTTTCCATAACACTGTCACAAATCTTCGAACGCTTCTAACTCTTCCACGAAGCATTCTCGGACACGAGTTTGAACGAATTTTTTCGTTTAGCCGCTCCACCTCCACGTACGCTTTCGACTCTTATCGTATCGTAGGTTCGAGCTACTTGGCCGATTCGCTTTTCGATCGAGCGACCAGCTTGTTTTTCTTAGAACCTGGTTATCGATTGAATTCCCGCGGTGATGAATGAAGGTACGTTGAAACCGACCGACATGGCATTTCTGACGTTTGATCGGGAACGAGGTCGAAAATACGCGCGTCGACCTCCTTTAATATTACTCTGCGTCGAACCGCGAGCCGAATCCGCCACTGTACGGGAAAATCTTCGGCTTTTCGAGAAAGACGGTTGGACGTTAAAGTTCCGAAACTAGTCGCGAAAGAATTCTTCGCGCCAACAGTTTTTCGCCGAAATGACGCGTATCTACCGTGCACTTAAGCTTGGTTATAAATTCTGAAATCCCGTTGAAACGCGATTTCACGAACGAACCATTTTCCTTGCGTTTGTTTTAAATCATTTTTCTTTACACTTGGATTTGTATCAAACATTTCTACGTTTGCACAAACTTTCTACGAAAAGTGACCTTCCAAGATACCTCGCGACCCGCTGTTGCGGCTTTTCACGTTAGAACCAACGACAAGGTTCGCAACACGGAGGAACAGAAATAATTTCAACGTTCTCGAGAAAATACGATACTCCGTAGCCTTCGGTCAAGAATTTCAATTCGCCCGGTACAAAGGTCGTCCGACCACCGATGCATCCGCAAACCATCGGACAAGCCGCGTGTTTCGTTCGCACCGGGTCATCCGCCCGGGATCGCTCGATCTCGGTCCGTAATTTCGCTGCTGGAAGGCTGGAAGCTGGCTAGCGTGAAAAATCCGGCGAACGTCGGATAATTTCGAGGCGTAGCCGCTGACGAATCGACGTCGTTCTCTGTTCGCGATACCCGGCCGCGCAAGAAACATATTTCTCCCCGGCGGGCGCGCGTCTCCTCCGCGAAAGGCTAGATACTCCGCACAGGTTTACAAAAGCTCGGAGGAATCGGGCGAACGACCGCCACTTTCAAAAGAACCGGCGACCGCCCCTTTCTTGTCTTCTATCCTTTTGCTTTTCTCGTTTGCGAC
The DNA here is from genome assembly GCA_014737385.1 of Bombus superbus. Classification (NCBI taxonomy): domain Eukaryota; kingdom Metazoa; phylum Arthropoda; class Insecta; order Hymenoptera; family Apidae; genus Bombus; species Bombus superbus. Next base: position 2,168,503 of record JACXIK010000024.1, read on the forward strand.
TCTGCTAACAACGCGCAGCCTTTGAAGCGTTCGCCAGTCTCCTTTTCTTGTCGGCGCGTTCGTTTCACCCTCTGTGTTTATGCGATCGGCCGTGATCGAAAGGGGAAAGGAAACCGCGTGATTAAAGACCGCGCGCGACGATGTATTTCGTTTGTCATTTGGAACCGAGCGAAACGGCTAGGTGAAACGTTTGGCAAGGTCGACCGGATTTGTGTTTTACGAGGTCGTGGAAACCGCTGGCAGCGAAGGTTATTGGGTTCGGTGCTGATGCATTCGTAATGCCCAGTCGATGTTACGCGATCTACGGGTTAATGGATTTTTCCCGTGGTTGTGAATGTACACGGTAATGCGAGATAAAACGTTTCGTATATAAAGCAACGAAAATAATATCGGTCGTTGGCGGGTTACGCCAGTTACGTCGCTCTAGTTTTAATAGTTGTTCATTTCGAGCGTTAGTTGGCGATGAAAAAGTGAAAGTTCAATTTTAAATAGCGAATATTTCATTTTCAATTTGCGGTCTCGCGTGTCGATAGATCAACAAACATCGTTATCTGTTATCTGTTATCTGTACCGTGTTTTAAATTCCTTGTCGTATCGTTTGAACTTTCGCGTTTTTCTATATTTATATCGTATTTATATCGCACCGAAATTGATCAACCCACGTTCCGAACGGTACGAAGCGCATCGAGATGTTAATTCCGCGATCGCGTTCATATTCAATTTAGAACGATCGTGAAGAACAGCGAGAGATAAATTGAGAAATCCCATTTTCCAAACTATGCGTCGAATTAAGTAAATTATACGAATTCGTTTTACCGGCAAAAAGAGATCGCGTGCTTTCGTCCTACTTTCCGACTAAGTTAACGAAATACGTGTATCGATTTTGCAAATATCCTAATCCTTTGCATAGCGAATTTACGTACTGAAATTTTCTATAGTTTGCCAATTACGTTCGCGGCGTTAGCCAAAGGCAACAACGAGGTGAAACCTTTTTACGATTAAAGACAAACTTCTGTATGCTAGACGAGACTTCGTCGCTGATGGAAAATCCGTTTCTGCCTTTGCGCGGTCGCGAGGATGAAATAACGAAATTCGTAAGTAATCAGTACCAGGGATATATACAGTCAGCCACAAAAGTCTACGTACAACCTTCGTAAAACGTTACAGTAAAAAACGCCAGCTCCGCCAATTCTTTTAACACGTCCGGATGACACACGTCGTTAAAGCGTGACGCTGTTCGTTTTCAGATTTGCCAAGAAAAAAAAAAAAAAAAAAAAAAAAAAAGAAAAAGATATACGCCTGTTATGTCTGCGTGAAATCGCAAAAATATTAGGCTTAATGTCACGTTAATCCTTTTCAGATTTATAGATAGTTTTTCTGAAATACCTTTAGTTTTCATTAATTTAAAAATATCTTTACTACGTACGTACGTGGTTGGCGTTGAAAAAGATCAAAGGTTGTGCAATTTCTGACGTGATGTGTCGTGCAAAGGTTATTGCGAGTTAAACGTTCGAATATTTGTAATTCTTTCTAGAAATTCATTAATAAGAATCGCATTGGCACGTAAGTACAAATAATTCCGTGACAAAGGGTCTTTAATTTCTTTGGCCGGATAAATAAAATCCGATAGGCTTACGTAGACTTTCGTGACCGACTGTATATATTCCACTGATCATCCAACCGGCTGAATATCTCGCATCGAGAACTTCATTCGAGCAGTTCGACCTACTTTTCCTTTGACCGCCTAATGCGAATTGATTTCTGGATATTAGAAGTACAATGCGAAATATCACGTCTTCGCCGCTGTGTTTCTTCCTTCGAGTTAACAATTTTATCATCGGTCTGCCTTTACTCGCGAACAACGTGATTTCGTTCGAACGTACGTACGTTTTAAACGAGCCACGGTATAAGCGCGATATAAAACGTAAAACCAAGTTTTATACGCCAAAGCAGTCAGACGATAGCGCGTTAAAGTATAACGTTGCTTATTTCTAGGATTTTGGTTCGATCCGCTCCGCGTAAATCCTTTCTGTCATAATATTAGAAAGCCTCTGGAGGAATAATTTGTTAGGATAATTAAAGGAGAATAATTTGTCGGAACAATTTATTATAAATTAACAATCGTAAAATGGTATTCAAATTTTACACGATGAAATATAATACTTAATGATTGCCATTCGGTTTAACCAATTTCTTCGAAACGAAATTACTCTCGTGACACGGAAGTTTGTTCCATCGATCGAGCGATCGTTTCCACGGAAAATAAGTTACCGTAACGCTGCGTGTTCACGCTGCAAAGCGTGACAGACAACGTTAATTACGCGCAGCGGGACGACTGCTACGAAGAATATATTTGCACGATGTGTGATTCTGATATAGGAAGGAGCGATCAACCGCACGCAGAAACTCGTAGCAGTTTGCACTTGTACGCGCGCACAGCTACCACTTTCATAAATATCAGGTTGTTGGTAGGAACGTTGAAACATTATTTAGACTATAGAAAATTCTACACGACCAACGGAGAGATCGTTAGGAAATTGCGTCGCGCGAGGAAGCTTCTCTTTAATGTAGAACTTTAGCTTACGAAGAATCTACGAATTCATTGTTATAATAGATGTTTTATTAATTACTCGCGGTAAACTCTAGAGAATCGTCGCTTCTTATTTGGAGCACTAGACTATGAAGAATTTGCATAATCGACGTTACGATAAAGTTTGATTTTTCCGCTTAACATCCACGGTATCTCTCGATTGCAGCTTTAATCCTTTTTGAATAGGTGGCTCGTTTTAACGATATTGGCGCAAAAATTTGGTATTTCAGCTCGTGTATTTTACAATTTCGGCAATTAAATTCGAACGGGTTCGCGCGTTACCTTTTTCCTTTTTTTTTTTTTTTTTTTTTTTTTTTTTTTTTTTTTTTTTTTTTTTTTTTTTTTTTTTTTTTTTTTTTTTTTTTTTTTTTTTTTTTTTTTTTTTTTTTTTTTTTTTTTTTTTTTTTTTTTTTTTTTTTTTTTTTTTTTTTTTTTTTTTTTTTTTTTTTTTTTTTTTTTTTTTTTTTTTTTTTTTTTTTTAATGCTTGCATATTTCGGAATATCGATATTTATAGCATTTACACCAGTATAAAAAGGATTTCATTTGGCGTTATCCTACATACATTGGTTGTTCTACATTATAGATAGTTATAATAACTTGAAATCAGATTCTATAAATGTATTACTTCCAGTAGTTAACGCAATTTACGTATTCGGTAACGAGGCAAAAGCCAATTTCGTTTCCACGAGTGTCACGGATTTTGGAAATCGCTATTTTCCATGATATAATTGGTTGGATACTAATTTGCCGATACTGTGTTAATTTAGAGAAGATTCGATCTATCAGAGATATAAAAATAACAGTGTTTCAAATATTTAACTAATTACTTGAAAAGAGACTTAAATAATAGCGAAATTATTCACGAAATTGGTAAAAAATTACTCGAAGTAATAAGCAAAAATGTCGAGAATTTTATTCGAGTAACGCGTATAATCGAATTACGATCTGTCATAGATATCTTTTTTTTTTTTTTAATTCAAATTTAGACGCGCGCGCGGATCGATTATTTTTAGATTTCCAGACCTCTGTCAAATAATTACGAGAGTACCGGTTCCCGCAGAGGATTAACCTAAGAGCTTCCATCACTCCGCGGCTTATCTTGCTCTTGAAGCTCCTTTGAAGCAGGACCATTAGTTATTTAAATTCCTGTCCAAGTTGATCCGAATTTACGGTGGCGCGGCCGCGCCGTGGTCTCAAAATTCGCTACATCTAAAGTTCATGATCAGGATCGAATCTCCTATACGGGATAAAGCTTAATTGGATAAAATACTGTTTATTTTATGTCATTATTTTCCCGAGTTCTACAACCTGTCAGCGCGAAGAAACTCCTCTCTTCTTGCTTCATAGTTTTACGAAGATCCGGCTGTCTCGATTTCTTCTTGCTCGCATAATTTCCAGCGCTTAACCACCGTCCCGACTGTTTATCCGCTTTGTAAATTCTATGAAATTGTTCAAATGAAATTCAAACTAGGAACGAGGTCGACCCCGACTCGGGCAATCGTCGACACGGTTACGAGCAGATTAAATAACGACGTATTTATCCTTCGTAAACTAGGATTCGCGTTCGGGTTACGTATCTAAACAATTAGAAACGCAATTGAAACTGTATCAATCTTCGATCGCGTCGAACGTTGTCCTGCGTATCGCAACTGCGATTAATAGTTGTGTATTATAAGCGAGATATATAAATGGGATATAAATTTGTTATTATCGTGTTTGTTCGATCTCATAGGATGAAAATCATCGGTCGTTTTTTAGCTTAATCGTTTTCCTATCGACCTGCTGGTAATCTTTCATTATCCCCTCTCCTTCCTTTATCCCCCACCCCCTTTTGACCACCCTTATTTCGCCATCTATGGTCGGGGTGAAACTGTCTTTCACCTTTCACTTTTTCCATCCATCGTCTCTCCCCCCACTGCTCCTCGTATTTCAGCTTTTTTCCCTTTTCGATTTTTCATAATTTTTCTTACCTTACCTTTAACCTTTTCTGCTCCGATCGTTATTTCCTCCGTCTTCGTTTTTAACCTTTTGCCTCCGTACCTTTTATTTTCTTTTTCGTGCTTCATTTCCCTCGTCTTTAGTTTTTTTGATTCGTTACACTTTCTTGTTAATATCTCTTTGCTCTCTTTTCTGTTTTTTTTTCTCTTATCCGTTTTCTTTTTTTTTTTTTTAGACAGATTTATAACCCTTTTAACCCACTTAATTTTAATTTTAAGTTTAGTCGTCCTTCTGTCTGAACTCTATCGCCTTTCAGTCTTTTCCCTCCTTTCTAATTAATCTCTCTTCTTTTTTCTCCCTCTGATATTCTAAAATCCTATCCCTCGCTACTTTGTAATTTGTCATATTTTGTCGTATATCGTCAATTCGTTCGTTGCTTCCGCAGCAACGTGGTGTTATCGCCGTTACGTTTCGCGTCTTTTTAACAGTTCCAAGCTTTCTTTCGATTTTCCATGTTTTTCTGATTTTTTTCTTCTTCTTCTTGCGGTTTCTTCGCCTTTCGTTCGTACAAGGGAGAGAGGGGAGAGGTTGAAAGCCGGGCCACCATCGGCCTGAAAAATCGATTTTAACGCAGGGCTGCGTTGCATTTGTTGTTTATTTACGCTATGACCGCGTTAATCATTCTATTCAGACGTTGCTCTTGCGGTGATTAATTTTAACTTCCTGACGGACCGTTTAACAAATCTCGCGTTACACAAACGCGATTCGCGATTAACTATTTATTCAGCTGTTGTCCTAGAACCGTGCTATCGTTACCAAATTGCATGTCATCTTTCTATAGTCTATATTCGCTTATGGGCGGTCCGTTCTCGTTATTATCGGCGATTTATTTCAGTTATAGGCCCGTCTCAATTTTAGCTTATCGATCTGTGATTCGCTGTTTGTAAACGAAATACGATGAAACGTATTTTTTTTTTCCCCGACGAAAAAGGAAACCAAATCAACCGTGAAACATAACGAACTAACACAAGTCGCACGCACTGCCAGCTTTACCGAATTTGTCACACAAACGCGTTCGTTTAGTTTGATCGAACGGTTTTCCGTAGCCTTAACGTAGAATTATAGCGTACAATCATCTTATGGACGAATCTAAGAACGCTGGTTATTCGTTATTCTTCAAGGCGTACGCGTCTCATCGACGAGACGTCGTTGGAAAACCAGCAGTCGTCTCCAAATATTACGCGTCGATCGATTTAGAATAATTAACGTTTCGCGAGATCTTCCTCTATTCCGCTGCGAAATCATAGCGTTCTCCGTACGTATTTGTAATTCGGGCAACGTGCTTCGACGTATTTGTTTCGTACCAACATGAACATAATAGGTTACCGATAGACAGAACCATATACGCGTGTTTTACACATTTAGGTGCGACTTTACAGTAATCTGTTTGAATTTTGCGCGTAACAGCGCCAAGGACGCGCGATTGTATTTTATTAACGTGGTTGTCAATTTCTAACGTCGTATACACCCTAGTTCGTAAGACGCCTTTTACCAACTGGCCTTACACGAAACGCAATGGTGTTGCTATTAGGTCGAACCGAAAGTTTCTTTCCTTTTGTAAGGAAACAATAGATGCACAACCTACCTCTTTTCGTTTTATATTGTTTCATCGAATCGTCTACGATCCACTTTCTTCTATTTCTATTATCACGATCGTACGTGATTCGACAAAAATAATATAAAACAGAGAACGTGGTGCACGCGTTATTTCCTTACGAGACGATAGAAACTTTTTGGACAACCTAATACGTACGTACCAAAGGGAAATTTCTCGACGAAGCTTTGTTTCAAATCGATGCTCTCTTGTTACTCGGTTCGTAAATATTACGACGCTTACAGAAAGGCGAAACAGAACTGAAAAGTCGTTGGCAGATTGCGAAAACCTTGGACGTTTCGTTCGTCTCGCGAAGAAAAGTTGCGCAAAGCGTAACGTCGTTGTTAGATCAGCGAAGCGTTAACAGTCGAAGAATCACGTCGCTGGAACAGCGATAAATATCGCGGAAACGCAGCGATTTCGTAGGATCGAAGGCAACCGGGGTCTTATTCGCGATTGCAATCGGGCTGAGGATTAGCGAAAGGGATTTCTGGCTTCTGCCGGGCTCGCAATCTTCGTAGGAACCTCTCAGAGATGCCGCTACTCTCTCGCTAAGCACGCGAGATTAACGTTTTCTAACCGCTAGTTCCTTTCTGCGATCGAATCCTCGAACGTCCACCTCGTCGTTTTCACCTTCGATCGTTATTCACCTGCGCTCGGATCATACGCACACAGGCGCACGTTCGGCTGAATTTTACTTGACTTTATTCACACCCCTTAAGAATATAAATTACCATTACGCTGTTTGCAAACTATTTACAAATATGCTTAAACGCGCCAGTTAAATTATCGTATGGATTATACCGGGTAGCTTGAATAATTTGTCCAACTTGACGATACCTCGGAGCAGTTGCTAGTTTTGAATCGTCTCTACGCGCTGGATAATCCGGATCTTCCGTCACCCGTCTTTAACCGATCGTTCTCCGCTTCGTTCCATCGATGTTCGATTCGACTTTAGAAGCAATCGATCGGCGAAAGATACGCAGTTCGCTTGGTAAGGCGCGAACGTCGCTATTTACACGTTTACGTTTTTCGTGCAACTTTAACGCAACCGAATGTCCAACTAACCGTTTCGAATCGACGTTGCGAATTAATCAGGCTCGAAGGAATATTTAATCGCCGTGTAGCGCGCAACACGTTGCGACAAGCGCGGTTGGATTTTCCGCCTGCGAACGAGAGCAGCTCGGATCCGACGCCACCCGACGACGTTCCGCGCTTTTCAATTGCTTTTAGTCGAACGTGGTGAATTAACCAGTCGTTGAAAAATATCGCATCGTTGTATACAGTAACGCGTAGTTGTATTTTTTCCACTTGCGAGCGATTTCTTCGATTCAGCTACGGTAGAACCGCGCGTTCGATCAATTTTTCGTATTTTTGATATTATCGGAAATCAAGCAGTCGTCGAAAAGCATCGGACTATCGCTGTAACGATTACAAACTTTTCGTTTCGACTTTTCATCTACAAGAAGATTCGGAGCAACCTTGTCGGACCTACGTTTTCGGTCGACCGATCGTTCCACGAATATCGAGACGCTGTACACGCGGTAACGCGTAATTGGATTCTCCCTTAACGGGCGATTTTACTTGCGATTACGCGCAATCGGTGTCGGGGAACCGCGGAAAAATCAGCCGGTAGACGGAGTCGGCTCGCGCGTTCCATTCGAGGTTTTATCGTCAAGACCGCTCGCCGGAGTAATCTGTCGAAACGAGCAGCAACTTCTCGCGGCAGAAAATTGCCGAGAAGGTCCTTTCGTGCTTTCTTTCGGTTTCTCTCCGATCGGGATCGTTATCGCGCGGCTCAGCCACTCTTCCTTTCTACCTTCGAGCAACGGAATATGCCCGTCGTATCGACTTTTGGCTTCTCCGCTCTGTTTGTTCTCGCCTCGATTAAGTCGATTCTGGTCGCGTTCTCTGTGAAACTCGGCACGGAGAAGCGGGACCCGTTTCTCCGGCAATTCTCTTTTTTCACGTTCCGCATGGATCAGCCAGGCGACACGATTCTTCCATTTTGTCGACAGGCTCCGATTGTTTAAGCATTTCCAGAGTAGCTGTACTCTAACTACTCTGTCGGTAATCAACCAACGTGGATACGCGAGCGAAAAAAAGAAAAAGTCGATCGTACGGCAAGTCGTCTGTCGTTAACGCGTTCGTTTGATTTTCCGCGCGACAACTTCTGCCTCGGCTTTAGACCCGTTTCTCCTTTCAGTCGAACGCGAAAAGAGCAACGTAAGTGTTTCGATGAACGATCCGAGTCTTCCCATCGTTCTTATTTAGTTTGCCCCTTTGCGAACATAATTTCGTAGGAAATTCGAACACGCGCGATCAATTTTTCGCTGTACATCTGCGATCATCTCGACGCATATACCGAGAGGATAGAAACTTTCAAACTACGTCCGCTCCAAACTATAATCGAGGAGATCCCTTCCTGCGAACCTAGTATTCCGCCGGTTCAACTGTCCCAAGCTGTTTGCTTTATGACACGAACTCGGGCAATCCGGGCTACATAAGTACAGGCGTTTCAATTTTCGCTGTAGAGCTTCCGGTAGATACCCCCTCGGTCCCGCGTCAAGGAAAAGCGCTATCGATACGCTTTTATGTATGTAGGTTTTATCGCAGCAGCCGGTTGTTTGTTACGAGAACCTTTCAGTGGTCAATGCGATCAGTTGCGTTTACAATGGAGTCTCGATTATCCGTGATCGTGTTCTGAAAAGGAACCTCGCTCGTATTTACGACCTTCGTGTTTCGGTTGCTCGTGACCCATCGCTGTTCGTCTTCCTCTCGGAACCCTACGTCCTGTAATTTTTACCGATTGTCGCGTTTTATTGCGTCGAGCATCGAAAAGATGAACAGCGGAAGAAAGGTCGCGTCGAGTTACTCCGACGCGAGCAACTACGAGATACTATTCGAATAAATCTCTGCTACGGCCGGGAATCAGTTTCATGGATTACCAGCCGGCTGATTGTCTCGTATTTAGCGTAAGATTGTAGAAAGACGGATGGAAGAAAGATCGTTCGATCGCTCTGATCCAGAAGCACGAAATATTACTCGAATCGATCTCCGCTACGGCTACAAATTCGTTTCGCGAATTACGAGCCAGCTGATCGTCGTGTTTAAAGGGAAAATTCTAAAGAAAGGGGAAAAAAAGGAAAGAAAAACAAATCAGCGCAGCGACGAATAAATTGTTTAAATTACAAATTAATAAATTGTATAATAAAAATAAATTAATAAATTATTACGCAAGAGTGGCCGGAACGCACGAACGTCGACGCTAATGTATATTCGTCTCTTATTCGTCGTTCACAGCAGCAGCTTACTAAAGCTTTTGTCGTCGCTGAACAACGAGCGACGATAGATTCTGAACCAAAGTATTTCTTAATTTAACCAAAGGACTCGAGAAACCGCTCGATTGAAATTCAAGGATCGACGGCTGTATCGTTGGATCGTGTTCGAGTAAACGATCTGTAACGATTATTTTCCGCTATCGAAGGTATCGAGCCAGTAAAATGAAACCACATTTCGTCCGATTTCAGAGCAATTTAATTCAGGATTAATATTTCATTACTCGACTTCTGTTTCGCAGAAGGTTCGATAGTTTGCGCCATCCGTCTGATACTTATCGTTATAGATACTCTTATCGCGTATTAACAATGTTTATTACGCAGCAAACCTATTACCAACAGATAGTTGGGAAGAGAACCGCATTGCTTACGACATAATCTAATATTACCTTACCTACTGTTCGCGGTACATTTGTTTCAGCTGTGCATATTATAACGGCCATTCGTACGCAGAGATAAGTTTGCGAAAGGCCACGGCAGTGGCCATTAGTAGCGAAAGGACTTAGAGTATATACAAGAATACCAAGTATTTAATATCGAGCTGTTGGTGTTCGTTTGCTGTGTCGTTAAGTGGACAATGACCTTGATTCGTTAGCTGAAAGGTTCTCGGGCAACAGCGCCTCGTTTTCACGGGCAAATCGAAACGAAGATCGCGAATTACGTACGTTCCTTATTGATAAACCGCCGCCTTTTATGCATATACGCGAAACGTTCGAGAAAGTGGAAACGCACGGAATACGCATAAAATGCAAAAATATATCCTATACAAAATATCCAAAATATACGGTACTCGTTATAGGACAAACGGATGAAAGAAACGTCTACTTGGGTTCCGTATCGTCGACGACGTTTATAAAAATATTCATTTGCATAAACGTCCGCGGTGTTGACAGTCGCACAGAACGAGTAACAAAGACGATGCGTACGAGCCGCGGGGATAAACGCGAAAGTGCTGGGACAATTTTTCGAATCGTCCCCGTGATTTAATTACGATACACGGGCGAACGTCACAGGCGGAAGGAAGATTCGAGCTCGCTGGTCGCGCGTTTAGGGAAGCTCTTCTACTAGCCTCTCGTCTCGCTTCTTTCAACCCTGTAGTTCGCCGAAATATCGTAGTTTCGTTCGTCGATATCGCGATAGCTCGTCGAACCACTTTTGCAAGACGAAGCGTTCGACTCGCATTGGAAACCTTAATCGTGGAAACTCTGCCTTGACAACTCGATTATCGTTAAAGTCCTTAATCTAAATTGCTCGTCTCGCGTGTTCCGATTTCCGATCTCGCGGATGCTCCGCCTACAGAAGGAAGGAACGTTTATTGCAGTTCGTAGTTCGCTTGCGAGTTTCGTTGGAAACTCTTCGTTTCGAGTACACCTGTCTTCGCTTTATCCCATCTACGTAAGCTTGTGGAATTATTTTATTAACAGAAAAAAGAAAGAAAAGGAAAGGAAACAAGGCGAAAGACGAGTCTTTGTATCGTGCTCGACAACTTTACCAAACATCACTCGCTGGAACTTGAAATATCTCTCGTTTTCCTTCGAGGATCGATCTAACCTTCACTGTCGTTCGTAATTATTTTATTTGAAAGGAAAAAGAACTTCTTTCTCGTCAAGTATCGCTCGCCGCGCCTTGTAACGATCTACCACTCGCTTCGATTTTCCTACCCTTTTCGATCCAGTATTTCCCTCCTAATTATCGAAGCTTTCGCAAAAGCTTCTTCGGTCTCTTCTCGAGAATCAAACGATCTAACTCCTTGACCATGGTTCCTGGCTATATTACGACGGAAAACATTTTCCCATCGTACTTTACAATTCGTTAAACATCGCTCGTTGCAACTAGAAACGATCTGCATGTTCTCGTCAATTTCTGTTCGCTTCACTTCGCGACTCTTCCATTCGTCTTAATTCATTTCGACTCTAAACTTTCACAGGAGCTTCGAACACACGCACAAATACACCCACGCACGCGCGCGCGCGCACACACACACACACATATATATATATATTATCCAGATTTTCACAAAATCTTCTCCAGTATATCCGCAATCATGAAACAACCAAAGCTTCACCGTGGCTCGTAATTCGCTCAGAAACCACGGCCGGTCACCCACGGTTCCTGCGCTTCCGTTGCTACCGGAAGTCGACGTTTATTAACGACTTTAAACCCTGGTGACGGCGATCCCCGGTTTCCCGGGGCCGAAGGCCTACCTGGACGGCCTCCAGGTTTGGTTACTGTACCTGCAGAGCAACACTTTCTTGAAGGCCTGCCGGAAGACTTTGTTGAAGATCGTGTAGAAGATAGGATTCACCATAGAACTGGCGTAGCCCAGCCAAGTGGCCAGATCGAAGATCTTGTGATCGATCTGCCTTTCGCAATTGGGGCACACGGCTGGTATCAGATTGAGGACGAAGAACGGCGCCCACAGGACCACGAACGTGAAGAAAACGACGCCTAGAACTTTCGTGGCTTTTTGCTCGAGCCTGATGATCCTTCCGTGTCGCGAGCTATTTCGCGAGACCACGCTGCTGGTTCTCGAATGGTGACCACGAACTGGCCCTGAGTATCTGTGCGGACACGGCGACGACGAATTGCTGCTTTGCTTGGAGCTGATGCTCGCTGCTCCGTTATGAGCGCGCATCGTCGCAGCGCGGCGGATCGGAGCACCTCTTGCTGTCAATAGCGAGGTTCTTGTGTTCCCTGTGGAATCCAAACGAAGAATTATTGCTTTCGAAGAATTTGTGTTCCGTTACGAATTTTCACGAATTTTCACGAATTTTCACTCGTCCGTCTCGTTGCTCTCTCGCAGTCGAAAGAAAGGATCGCAGTTTTGTAGAATTTTACGGTTCGTTGTGGCGAGCACGATTCCGATAGATCGCGCGTCTTCGTTTATTCGCGGAAATTTTTACGTTTCGATCGCGCCTGTCGTTTCAGCGAACAAAAGGCGAATTTGCGAGAGTTTTGTCGTAAAAGGACGACGCGTTTCTGATTCCACGCGTTTCACATCCGGCTACGTATTAGCGCGTTGCTCGAACGTTGTTTCGTAATAATCCGAATCGGTGCTTAAAAATGTGGTGGCTAATCCTGGAGGACACACCCTGTGTATGAATGTACACTGTATACCGTAGTTACGCGATTGATCGTGCGTTGAAGTTGGTAATTAATCGAGTTGCAGCCTGTGTTTAAATTAACGACTACCAGTTAATCTCTGCAGCTGTTCCGCAACATTAAACGCATCTGACAGTATATTCGAGTTAATAACTGCTTCTCCAAACTGACAATTAATTAGATCGCTAAAATTCGCCTCGTAAAACTTTTAATACCCCGAAGAAAACTAACTGCGAGCAAGAACGAGAACGGGACAGCGATCAAGGCAATCGATATATCACATCGTCTTTCGCGTCAACAGGCCAAAAAACCAAATCAACCGGCACCGAACTATTGTAGCAACCGCTTCGCCATCGGTTGTTATTTCCAATCGACTTCAACGCTGTACCTAAGCCGGATCCTCCTTCAACGTCTCGTTCACAGTCGTAAATAACGAAACTACCTTTTGACGCGGCAGAAAGTTTTTTCCCCTATAAACTACAGCGTTCTCTCGATTGCTTCCAAACCCCCCTCTCCCCAAAAAAGAAGAGAAAAGAAAAGAGAAAGACGAAAAGAATCAGATCGATTCCACTTTGTCGATTCTCCCTATTCCCGATACCTAATCGACTTTTAACGCGAGCATCGCGGCAAAGAAGATCTTTCTCTGCAAGATACGGCGCGTTCTCGATTACAGGGAAAGAGATGAATCCGCGTCTCCAACCCCAAAATCTCAAAAGAAACAAAAAAAAAAAGAAAAAAAAAGAGGAAAGAAAGAAAGAAAGAAAAAGGGAGGAAGAAAAAGAAAGCAAAAGGTCGGATCAATAGCAGCCACCAAACGAGAAACAGCTTTGTCGATTCTTCTCGTTCCCGATCAGCTCGACTACCCACCTAAGCTAGATCCTCTTCTGCCGCTTCTCCACGTGACGATAGAATTCGGCTCGTAGCTTCTGCTCGCCTCCGTTCTGCCGCTGTTGCTCCTACCGAGAAACGCAGCCTCCAGATTCTTGCCCGAGATCGGCTTCATGGTATCGCTGGATACGATCACGATCTCGCTGGATGGTTGCGGAGGCGGTCTCTTGGACGATTCGCCGAAATAGGGGCAGGTACACGGCGGTGGCAACGCGATTTCGCCTTCCTGTTTATCGCTCGATTTCCTCTGCGTGCTCGAGGTTTCCTCGTTCGACGAGTTCTTCCGAGAAACGGAACCACGGCCGAACACTGGCTGCTCGTGGAAGCTGAAAGATCGTTTCCTGGGCGTTCTCGGCGAACCCGATTCCGCCCGTTCCAAATGAGCCTCGTTGAACGTGGACGCGCGTCGCCGGTGCTTCCACGGGGTGGGCGAGCCTAGGTCTTCCTGCATCGAGAGGCTCGTTCGAGAACCGGACGCGCTGCTTCCGCCGCTTTCTCCGCTCCTGCAACGTTAAATGGCCGCGTTTAGGATTTTACGAGATTCTTTGTCGTATCCACGACACTCGCTTTTACGCGTGTAAACCGCGACTCGTACGGAGACGGAAGTTGCGCGGTAGATGGAATCGTCGGACAGAATTGTTCTTGGTACTCGTCTTGGACAAGGTTTCGATATTTCACTCGAGAGTACAGTGATTTATCGTAATGGATTAACATCGTTCGTTATAACCTGCTCCTTTTCTTTCTCTCTCTTTTTCTTCTCTTCTTCTTTCGCTTTCTCTTTAAAACGAAGATTTACCGCGTTGCCGTTGAAAGATGCGCTATTTAATCATCGAAGTTTACGATTTATGGACGGAGGCGGAGTATCATATTTTCCTGCCAACTTGCTGCGGCGATACGATTCGCGGGAAGTAGGAGACGCGAAACGAGAGATTCGGTTACGGAAACAGCGGCAGTGGTTTTTCGAACTTTCCTTTGTTTCTATCGCCAAAGCAACTTTGATCGTCGATCGACGATTCGAAATGTATAATAGCTCGCAGCTACTGCATCCGAGAAGCGAAACGCGCAATAATTCGTGGAACGTGGCACAGCACGAGGCTGGCGTTCGATCCCGATGGAAAGCGTTCTCGAAAGGTAGCGCGTTTTTACGTCCAACTTCTCCTTTTTTCCCCCCTTTCCTTTTCCCCTGTCTATATGGAGCGCGGTAATGGATCGCGTGAATTGAAAAAAAAGAAGAAAAAAAAAAAAAAGAAAAATACAGGGACGGTACAGCCTGTCGACGAAAAAGGCCGACGGATGCCGCTATAAATCGGACATACGCGAAACGCAGCTGCGCCAGCCACTTTTGACGCGTTCTATCCATTATTGGCGATCAACCAGCCATTATTGCATGCCGCGAACCAAAGGCAAAGGCGCCGATGAAGCTCGGTTTCATCGCGAGCAACTCGTGGCTCTTGAACGAATCCAGCCTCGAACGGATTAGAATTAAAACGAGCGGACTCGCAAAGGCCTCCGACTCGACCGACGGTATGTTTGAAATTGAAAAGCGGTTCGAATTAAAGCGAGCCAACTTGTGCAGGATTTGCGTTCGGCCGATGGCGAATTTGGAATTCGAAGTACGCTGCGATGGAAGTTTTCGCGGCGAAGGTTCCGTCCAACGATCGAATCAAGTAAACGCGTGTTTCGGGATGAATCGAAATGCGGTTGAACGGGGAACGGAGGAGGACTCTGCTCGGAATTAAAGCCGAGGAAAATCGTGATCGAAGCGCGATCGAGTTCGCAGGCGGTGAAATTTTGTAACGTCCGAAACAGCCGCGAGCGAAATTGAAAAGAACGAATTCGGTGAATCGAGAAGTTGGAATCGAGATGGATTGGTATTAAGACTGGATAAACTTGAAAATGGAATTAAAGTTGAGAAAGAGAGAGAGAGAGAGAGAGGGGGGGGTGGTAGAGAACAAGGTGGAAGAAAGAAACGTCGAGGCGAACGAATTAAAAAATATCGAGACTCGGACGAGTTGAAAGTTTAAAGTAAGAAACGAGTTTCAAATTTAAGATAAGATAAATTCCGGCGATGCTCGCGCGGTAACCGCTCGGGTCCGAAGAAAGTTGTCGAGAAGGAAAACGTGAATCCTGCGAACCATATTCCTTTGGTAGATTAAGACGTCTGAAAGCTATCGAAGCTCGAGATACGTTCCGATAATCTGCCTTGTCTTGCTTAAAACAAGAAATTCATAATGCAAGATCGGGCGAAAACAGGAATCCGCTCTATACGGAACAAGAATGTTCAGATCTCGATAACGTATAATCTTTTTTCTATATCTCCGGCAAAGTTATTTAATAATAGCCGCCACGGTACGAAATATGTACTGTACAATACACTATCGTCGAAGATCCTTCATCCAGTCCACGCGGCTTTTCATTCCCCCGGAAGCTTGATTATTGCAAGAAATTCTTCAAATAACTTTCACGGTGTTTTTCAAATTCCACGGCGAACTTTCATTACAACGATATCAATTTCGTAATAGCGTTAGCATTGCCGTTTAATACAAGGGATCAAGAAGGGACACATCGAATGACAGTGTATATACATATATATATATATATATATATATATGTATGTTGCCCAAACTAGTCCAAAGCGTAGTTACTTTCTGTAACGCTCGATCGGTAAAACAGCTTCCCGAAAGTACGAATTTGCATAAAAGTCCGTTGACCGCTTATTAGAACGAGAGACAGCGTAAACGAATAGCAGTTTTAGAAAGCAGAACGGTGTCGATTCGCGTAGAAATGGATGGCGTGCAACGGATGAAAAATAGGGACAGGCGGGGAAAACATCGGTGTAGAAATTTTTCAGCTCGTCGATGGCTTGATAGAACGATTCGCAACACTTTGGAAATTGAAACTGGAATAGGATATTGTTACCGAAATCGATCGTTGAACGATCGTTGACCAAGGTCTTCCTATTCGCTCGACCGATGCGATCGATCGAAGATGCCTCGAGTGCTTGTGGCAAAATCAAAACGCGAACGTATCCGATTCAGCGACACTTCACATTTTTCCCTTCGATCGGATATGCGTTTCAATAGCAGGCATTCGCCCGTTCGTTTTACAGACCAGCACGTCGATGATCCAAGGGCAAATCATCGAAAGGTTTTTTCCCCCCGATAGAACCTCGAAGATGGCGTTGTTCGACCTGTTACCGGGAAATGTAAAGTTTCGCGGAATTTGCAATTAAAATTGCCAACTCCGTCCGGAATTACAATCGAGCTTCGTGGAATCGCGTTAAATCACGTTCGTCAAATTGCTCGCCAATTTTTCCAACGAACCACGTTCGTTGAGAAAACACTCTCTGCTGGCAAATGGCAAAGCGCCATTGACGTAACTCGGAGTCACCACCGATGGAAAAGAAAAAAGAAAAAAGAAAAAGAAAAAGAAAAAAAAGGAACGCGGGGAAAGATTTAAAAAGATGGAAAAAAGGGAAAATGCAGCGAATAAACATCGGCGGAAGGGCGAGGGAAGAAGCGAACGGAAAGGTCGTTCCGCGCGAGGAAAGCCATTATATATGGTGGTTCCATGCTTCGGTAGTGGATCGCACTTAGCTGCTGGGCATTCAAAGTGCAAAACGGGCCGGTGGCCACTTAAGTAAACTGCTCTTACCTACCTGGGGCACTCTAATAAAGGAATGCACTTAGTCGTATCCACAAAGGATTCGTGTCGTAGCTTCGTGCTTTGCTCGTCACTTTGAGGCTCTTTGAAGGGCCGAAAGTTCGGCCGAACTTCGTCGAGCCTGGTAATTGTCCTGGAAACGGCAGCCTTCTTTTTCCATCCATCCGGCAAAGCTTTCTCGTCGAGAGAAAAAGGTCTGTTCGTATCGTTGCGTTCGCGAAACGACGATTCGATTAATTCCACGCAAACGAATTCCTCGTTACTCGCCGTGCAACGTGCTTCGCGCGCTTCTCGCGACGTCGGACGAGTCTCCAGGCTTTCGTGCTACTAAACCCTACACGAAGCTTAATATACTCGCGCCTCGTTAATCGGTATTGCAAATGCTGTAACAAATACCATTTATTGCACGATGATGCGATATCGAGCGGCGTAATAACGCTTGCGAACACAGCCGCTGTAACGCGCCAGCGTATACGATACACGCAAAGTATATCGCTCGTTATAACGCTAAACGCGTAAGACGAATGTCCGCGTTCCACTTCTCTGATCGTATTTGGTAAAAGTAGGAATTTGCACGAATACGTACGCGGTCCACCCATTGCAAGTTCCATCGGAACTTTCTTGCACCTGCGCGATCTAAAAAGTCTGGCCGCATTAAACGCCAATATTTCACCGTGAAGTCCCTCGGGCAAGCAATCTACGGTAATAATTGGCAAATACGGCCCCTAATTCCCAATAGCGGTCAAGAGCCACATATTTCAGACCGGTTTGACGCGAAGTATTAGCGAACCGTCTCACGGTCCGTACTTCATCGAAGGACGCTTAACGTCTGCATGCCGAGAACGCTTGAGGGAGCGTGAACTTGCGATATTATCGGCGAACGCGACCGCTTCGCAGCCAGGCGAAATGTGGTCACGCCGGCATGTATCGTCGCCACCGCATTCGACGAGTTACCTTGTCGTATCCTTGATCGACAGTTTCGAGCGAGGATCGAAGCAGCAGCCCCGAAGCGTTGCCTCTTCGTTTCCTTCCAACTGACCTGAATTCGTTAAGATTACTCGTTACGTCGTTACGAACCGATGGAACAACGATCGGGCTGAAATTTTAGTTGCTCCTCGCGATGGACGTCGAGATTGGTTCAAGCGATTCGAGGCAAACGCTGGTTCTCGATTCCTTGACGTTTTCTTCCTTTCTTGGCGAATCCTTTGCAGGCGAAGCATTCTGCTCTTCTACGGCTGCCTTTTCCCCCTTTCATCGCCATTCAGGATTATTGCCGCGTAGTAAATGTTATCGTCGAACGTATTATCGCGTGAATCGTTCCGTTGGTTCTTTACGCGTTATTCCCAATTAGCGAACACTCGAATGAAAGTTCCTGGCCCTTTTCCCAATCCATCTTTTCCCTCTTCGATTTTCGTCACACGATTATCCTACAATATTACGTGTTCTGCGATCGTTATATCGTCAGCTAATCGTATTCCGATCGTATATAAACGTGGCAATGTCGCGAAAAATAATTTGTTGCATAGAAATATCATCGCGCCGCTTAGTTGTCCCGTTTTCTCTCTTATCCGAGGCTGTCTCGTCCTATTGTAAGATGCAGAGGTAGAGAATGCAAACTAGCGCACTGCGTTTGAATATGTTTTTCAGAGCAGAAGAAATGGCAAAGAAAGATCGCCGAAAGAAAGGTTGGAGGGGTGTTTCAAACACACGCACGCACACACACACACACACACACACACACACAAACTCACTCTCTCTCTCTCTCTCTCTCTCTCGTATATACATGTATATGTATGTAAAACATTCGAACGGTACGTAACTATAATTCTAAAGCAGGTTTGAATCGAGGAGAATAAAAACGGCCGAGCTGTCGGGCAACCGAATTTACAGTGGCAAAACTAAATTCCGGAAATATCGTGAAATTATACCGGCGAAGCTTAAAAACCTCGTCGCATTAATAATAATTAAAAGATCGCGTTAATAATATTATTTAAACAACGACGAATAATAACGACGATTTTGCGATGTTCGAGCAAACATCCATCGATTCGTCTTCGCCGCCAAATCTCTCGATAAATAATCCCATTTTCAATCTGAAACTCGACACTTTTCTCCTTACACTTTTCCTCGTTGCCCGCAAACTTTCGTCCCAGTGTCTCCTCGCGATCTCAGCTAAATTCCCTCGTGAATTTTTCCCCATCCGCGTTTCCACGATCCAGGAAGATCCGACTGAATTCCCTGTTCAGTTAGCCGTAGGGCCCAGAACAGTAACGAATAGCCAATTTCCGTGGCGGGAATAACGCCCCATTTGTGCGGCCAACTCTATCTTCACTTACGCGTCATTGGAAGTAGATCAGCCTAGACGACGATGCCTCGAACGTCGAACGACGTCGATTTGGAATAAGAAAAGACCCATTGAAAGTGGTATCTCGTGTACAGGTGTTCGTGGAAGCGTTCGAGCACGTATCGCAGAAAATGTTCGCGCGTACGTTGTATCGTGTTGTGCAGAATTACTTTGAAATTTCATTGGTATTGGGATAAGAAACGAAACGTCTATATTGATATATATATATATAGATATATAAATGAAACGAATTTGAAAACGTACACGGAAGATTGGATGGAAGGAACTCGTTGCAAACATGTATTTAGCAAAGAAATAGTATGCGGCGTACATTCTCGTAATTTCTAAAACAAAAATCGGCGCGTGCTCGGTTTTGTTCGTTGCTGTATGTCGCAGGCTCTGTCTAATTTAACGCTAATCGCGATAACCAAGTTTCGTTCGATCGCTAACGAAATTTCAAAACGTTTAGTATAGCGTGACGTATCGACGAAAGGTTGCCACGAGTGTCTAAATATTTTAGCCAGTCGCTGTTTATTATCGCTTGCAAGAATTCGTACAGGCGCGTTTCTTCCCAGACCCCACGAAACTAGCCGATCTTCTCCCGACGAGACACTGCTAGCGATATGCTCTTGAAATTAAATTAGAGAACAATTTTTCCATCGCGCGATAAAACTAGCCCCGTAAAACCGGCGAATCTCCGAGACGAGAAGCACGAAGAAATCTTCGATGAACTTTTTCCGAGGAGAAGGAGCTTCTGCCAATCCGAGGCAGCTTTATCAACTCGAGTCGCGACTACGTCGACGGGGATATCGGCTCGTGAAACCGCGTTCGATCCGTGATATCAGCGGCGCAGCCAATCTCCGCGTGGAATACGAGACGCGAAAAAACGTACGTGACACGAGAATGAGAAATATTCCGCGGCCCTCGTAAATCTGCCGCGTTCCCCGCTGCTCCTTCCGACGGGTCCCCCGAAGGGAGCCACGGAAAGCATCCGTAAATCGGAATCGCGATCCGCCGCACTCTCACGCCTCGAGAATATTTTCCAGTTGGATGCAGTTCGCCGCGGTGACAGTTGTTTCTCGAAGGAAACTGCGATCGACCGGGCGATCTGCCGAGCTGAAGCGTCGTTCGATATTTTATCTCGCAACGTGACCGAGCAAGAACTTGTGTATTTACGGTGAAATCGACGCTTGCAGGTCGTTTTAGAATTTCGTTCGAATGTATTTCAGGTTCGTGTTAAGGTGGTACGAGGCCGAGTCGAGTTTCACGTCGGTTTAGGTCGGTGGGTGTTGCGCCATTTGCCTGCGAACTATTTCTTTCTTTCCTCGCGCAAGCTTCGCGGTTATCGAAGCCTCCCTGTTCTCGTAGAAGAGCATGTTCGAAGATCGAAATTCCATGTTCCGTATTGACGGTTCAAATGTACGACGTAAAATGATAGAATCGGTTTCTACTTTAACACCAGAGGAATCGTATTGTACGATATCGTAGCCTCGCGTTCCGAGCGTACGATACTGTCCTAACCTTACCCGTGTCGAAAGCTGCACCGATGCGATTGTTGCTGTTGCTGATGATGCTGGACCGAGTGTTGAGGCGTCGACCTTGGCGTTCCCATAGGAGTGGGGCTTCCAGGGCTGGCGATGCCTTCCAACCCTCTGGATAACTTGAGCATTTCGGCCCCAAAGGCGTGAAGCGCGAACATCGCCGACGGCGGCGGTTCGCTTTCCGGAAGCCAGAGCTCGTGGGTGTCCAGCGTTGTCAGCTCGGTGTCGGTCGACGTGCCGGAAGTGTGCTGCGGCGTACCGCCGCTTCCCGCCGAGCTTTTGCTCAACAGAAACCGCTTCCAGGTGCCTCGTCTGTCTAAACCTACGGACGCAAAGAAAAGCCGGTTAATCGAAACTCTTCCTTCTGCCCCCGATGTATTACGACGTATTACGATGCAGATGTTGTTTACGACTTCGCGAATGAAAACGCGCTCGAGGATAACGATTATAAATTGACGGTCGCGCCTTGAGACTTACGACCGTGTACGTTATCTCCTCGTGATAAACAAATTCACCGGAGATAAGATTTTCTTTATCGAGGATGACGACGATGATATCGAGTTGTCGGGTGCTGATCGTGCGTTTGGATAACGCGAAATCGACAGAGGGATCGTTCGACGCGATCGATTTAGCTTGCAAAGAACTCGTACGTGTTTCGTGGCGGAAGGATGATCGACTTGGTCGTGGCGTAAAGTCGGCGGACGGGTGAAAATTAAGAGATCAGCGAGCAAGAAACGAACGACGGTCCTCTCTGGCTTCGTTTTCGAATCGGCCGATTTATGCTCGCCACTGCGCCGCCTCTTCTGTATCCCGTGTCTCCGTGCCTGTATCGATTAATTTGGCCCGAAACGATTATTCGGAAGCGTCCTTTTTAGCATACCGTGTCACGTGCGCAACTTCCGCATAATGGGCCACGATTTGCATGCCCTCGCGTACGTCGAAATTTCTTATCGTCGTCGACGAATGGGCGTCGCTGGATGCCGAAGGAAGCGAAAAGGAGCACCGTGCATTCGATCGGCGAGGAAAAATG
This sequence comes from Bombus superbus, assembly GCA_014737385.1. Classification (NCBI taxonomy): domain Eukaryota; kingdom Metazoa; phylum Arthropoda; class Insecta; order Hymenoptera; family Apidae; genus Bombus; species Bombus superbus. The sequence continues at coordinate 2,190,592 of JACXIK010000024.1, forward strand.
TCGCGCGAGTCGCGCCAAACGACTGATCGATCGGGCTAAACGATCGTTTTTAATCCTTCGTCCATTTTCAACGCTGATGGAAGAGGCGGTTCGCCCTTCCCGGAGATAAATGCGACGCGCTCTCGTAAAAAGGGGTTACGATAGAAAAAAAAAAATCGATTTTGACATTTTCACATCTCTCTCCTTTCTTCTCTTTTTTTTTTTCCTTTTCAGACCAAGGCTAATTTCCTCGAATGGTTATCGAATACTTCGCGATCGAAGACTGCAATCGCACGTTAATAACGAAGGAAGACGATCGTTCGTTATATTTCTTAAAGTTGCAAAACGCCTTTGGAACGTCTCGTTCTTCGTTTCTCGTTTTCACGTCGATCAAAGTACATTAATGTATTACCTGACTCGATATACGACGTTTCGAACACCGATGTATCGATCGTTCCTTTTCGGCACTGGAACATTGGCGTTCGTTTGGCTCGAAAATACCGGTGTCACCCACCACATATTTCCAACCCAGATTTGTAATTTATTTCGTCCGATATAACCGCGAATGTAGGATTCCCAGAGCTGCAAACCGTGCAGCGCGCAGCAGGGATTGACAGTTAATTTCCTTCTTTCGATTGACAAAAACAGTTGGCATGCATTTTAAAGGAATACGTTGTTGCAGAGATATTATCCAAAGGAAGAAATAAGTCATCCGGTTTTGCGCGCGAATATTTGAAAACCGTACTCGTCTTCGTTTTTCTGATCTAACCTACGTATGTGGATCTCCGAGGCGCGGAAGACGTTAGTTAGATCTTTTATCGGATCAGAAAATATTTTACATCGATCGACGTTTTCGATAAATACAATATCGCATTGTAAACTCTGTAACTAACTAGAATCTTCTTTCTTACAAACGAAAAGAATTCCAGTTACGGGAGACATCAGAGTCAGCTCCTGGATTAAACTTTATTAAACTTTAAACTAGATTTGATTCGAGCAAATCAAACTCTAAATTAAAAACCGGCAACCGTTCCCGCGATTGTCCTGTAATCGAATCAAATTCCGTTTATAGATGCTTAACTAATCTAAAACCCGGCGAGAGTATTATAAATTCACTAGAAGGAATCTAGAGCGGCCTGATTTCCGACGGTTCTTAAAACGGCGCCTTTTGTTTCACCGACACTTTTGGCGCACCTTGCAAAACACGAACGATCAATTTGCAAGTGAAATCGGCCGATGCAAATGCTTCGGTCGAAAGAGGCGTCGTTTTGCGTCCCCAATTTGCGCCACCTAGCCTCGCGAAACTTTTCCAGCGTTCTTTCCAATTTTCTAGACTTTGTCCAACAACCACAGAGAGATCTGCCCCCCCCACCCCCCAGAAAAATTGTCTATCTCCGGACCACTGTAACTTGGTGGGATAAAAGAGCGTACAACGAGTCTACCCGAGCTGATTCCAAAGTGCGCAGCCTCTATTTTTGTATCTCTAAACTAAATATTCCAAAGTTCCTTCTACGTCATAGAGAAAGATCGAGATATCGTTAAAGCTGCTTCTCGTTTCGAAATTCCTTTTAAAACGACTTCGCGAGAGGAACTTCCCTTCCCTTATCGCAGCGAAACAAGTTCAAAATACCGAAAACTTTAAATATTTCAACGTACGATTGTATTAACGTACGAGGAAGATATTAAATAGGAGGTTTTAACCAAAAGAGAGCGGCGTGTAGCGAACACGTAAATTGCCTAGAAATTCCCTGAAAACCTCGTGCCGATAATTAGCGCGTCCCCTCGACGAACGATTTTTCTCGCGAGCTCGTTCCATTTTTTCCCAGTGACGGCGGAATCTCACTTTGGCTGGCTCGAGGGAAGGGAAAGGGTTTAATTTCTTTCACGAAGAGGAAGCTGCGCCGTCGAACAAAGAGGCCGGCCAATCTATAGAACTCTTAATCGCAATCTCCGCCAAATCGCGCCAAGGCAAAGGCCGGGAAACGTTGCCGGATTACACCGAAATTCTCTGTAATACCCTCTCTCGGCAAGCTCACCGACAGACACGAACGACACGGAGGCTATTCGCGTTTACGTTCCGTTCGATTCCCTCTGGCTTTGATTAAAAATCGCCCCTTCGCCACGAAAATGTTGTTATCGGTTCCGTCTTTGATCCGAGATCAGACGAAATCGGCTAGGATTTTATCGTCCTTTTGCTCGTGATTTTCTTATTTCATTTTCATTTTCTTCTTCTTCCTCCTCTCCGTTCCCCTTTTTTTCCTTCTTTTTTTTTTCTCTCGTCTATTTTTGGCGTGTGCGCGCGTGCTCGTGTATGGTCGTGAATAGAAGCTTGGCTAACATCGACATCGACAGAATGGTCGATTATTGGAGCAATGATTGAAGGAAAATCAATGGGGGGGGGGGGCGATGATACGTCGTAGAAGAAATCGACAGACAAGGATTTTTGACATTTAGTTGAGTCGATCGCGCAGCTTGCGAGCGAAATATCGTCTCGTAATTCTAATCTAGGTGGAGGAAATTCTTTGCTCGTGAAACTGAAATCTTCGTTATTTCCTATCGTCCTGTACAATTTCTATTGTAGCAAAGCATCTAAAACGATGCTAAGCTTCCAAGCTTTCCGTCGATAAGATATCTCCTTCCGTCGGGTTTCGACGCGACCTTTTTTCGTCTTCTTTTCTCTTCTCTTCTCTTCTTTCTTTCTCTTTGTCCTCTTTCCGTTTGTTTGTTTTTTTTTTTTTTTCAATTAAAGAACACTTCGTTTTAAAATTTCGCTGTAAAAGCAGCGAGATAACTCGCTTTGTTAAGTTCAGACCCGGAGTAAGGGCGATAAAAAGCGTCGAGCCCGCGAGACAATGCTCGAAAGTAAGTTTGACATTTCATTCTTTCGTTGAAACGCGAGGAAAAACTTCTTGTTTGTCGGAGATAATTCTGGCACGTGGACGAGGAAAATGGAAATGATGTCTGGCGTCAGGGACGGAGGAAAATGTTAATGATATTTGATCAAGGGAAAATAGAAGGGGGAGGGGAGGGGGATGATTCGTGACGCAATGCCGGCGCTATAGATTGAACGAACCAGTAATAATGACAAAGGACGCGAGGAAATTTTATATCGTTGCGTGACTTTCATCAAACAAATTGCAATATCTCCTGCGTTATTCGATTACTTTGATTGTTTACTGGATTATTTCCCATGTTTTCTCCTGTTTGCTTTTAAATACCATGTTTTCCCTTTTGTTTACACGTACGAGTACAATTTATTAATACCAATTTAAACGGCAAACAGACTGTTTAAATGTCAGAGTATGAACCTTCGATTTTCTATCTTTCGCTTCTATCGTCACGCTCAACTGGACGACGCTTCGACAAAGATCAACGCTTCGCGGCGCTGTCCGATTTTAACGCTGGATTCGTCGACGCGCGAAAGTGTCGATCGTCGACGCGTTCCCTTCGAAACGATGAAATATCGTTGACGTATCGTTCTGTCTTTTTACGCGTTTATTCGCTCGCACCGGGGCGAATCGCGGAATTCAACAGGCTCGCCGGTTTTTACGATTTTGCACATTTTTTCCACGCGTTAGACGGCCAACAGCAAGAAAAGCAAAGCTCGACGGTATTTCCGACAGCTTGATAATTTAGATTTACATTGAAAATACATCGGTACGATACAGCGGAACGTACCTTTTATTCGACAAATTGAAATATTTATTTTATTGGATTTTTATCGAATCTGTCCGACAAGCGAAACGTTAGTTCGGTAAACTTGGCTCGTAAATATCAATATGCAGCATAAATATCATCTTGCTGTGTGTCGTATTAATTCGTAACTTTATATTTCTCGCGTTTCTCCTATTAATTCGCGTTTCCCGTGTTAATTCATATTTTTGTAGTAGCTGTTTAACGCGGTGCTCGACCGCCTGCACGTTGTAACGATGCAAATAAGAACTTTGACAGTTTGAATCGACGATTTGAAAACGGTGTCCTTGGTTTAGCTTCGTAATTCTTTCAGTTCGATCTGTGTCGCGAAATATGTTCTCGTCGCTTCAAGTTCTTTTTATAGCGAGAAACAAACGATAATAAATTTATAGCAATAAATAGACAAAGGTTCGCGTTGATAAGGACGAAAATCTATTTTATGGAAAGTGGTGGTTGATACAAAATCTTCGTCTTCAAATCAATCAATCAATCAATCAAATCAACATCTTCAAACGATTATTAATTTTCGTTACACTCGTAGCATATGTCTAAAGAAACCCGAAGAATTCGCAAAGTTCGTTTTCCTTTTTCTTCTCTTTTCTTCTTCTCCTTTCTTCTTCTTTTTTTTTTTTTTTAAGTAACTTTCCAATCTCGAAACTTCGTAATATGAAATCTAATACTTTCCTTTGCTTCGTCGTTCGCTCGCTCGAGCCGAACTTCCCAAGATACACCAACTTTCTCTTTTAATACCGACATTATAGAAGCACTTCACATTCCGTTGCTTTACTGCTCGTTCGAAGAATTTCAAGAGGCTCTTGTAAATAACAGGACAGAAACGAGTTACATAAACTTTGCTCCTGCGAATTACTTGTTCTCCGGTAGATCGATTCGATAGTTCCATTTGAAAATCGATAACCTCCGGGCAGTCGGCCAACTTCCTCGAAACGCATAATCGGTTAACCATAAGCAACAGGCAGTCACGTAGAAACTTCTGCCCTTTTACAAGCATTAAAAGTTCTTTCTTGGCCGCGGCTCGATCTCTTTTCTCCTCTCTCCAAACAAATAATTGCACGGGTTCCCGTTCTTGCGAATAACGCGTTTATTATAAGCAAGACCCTTGTGAACTTTTACGTAAAGCGAAATATTGGAATTCTAGGGGCTTGGAAGTTAAGGGGGCAAACTTTGCGAGAACCTGTCAAAGCTTCGTGATACCGGATCTCGCTTATCGTCTTATCTTCGATCTTACGGTTCGCCTAGTATACTTCGGAATAAGTGATCCAACTCAAACGTTTGTCAATCAGTCTTTATTATTTTATTTATTTTTTTTTCTTGCGTACATTGTCAAAAATCTCTTTTACTTGCGGCCGAACACATTCTCGAAAGACTCGAATCAATTTTACGTTTATTAGAAAGTACGGAACGAAATTTATACTCGAACCACCATACCGTTTCTGTCTGTTTCGAGATCTTCTTTCAAAACTCTCCCATGTTAAGAGCGTAAGATCGTTCCTAACGGATACTTGAAATAATTTATACGACGATTTACGCGACTCGGATAATAGAAAATTTAATCCGATCCCTTCTCTAACCAACGAATTTCAACGTTCGAATTCTTCGCTAAATGGAACTCGCTTTAACAGTTTGAAGTCGAAGAGCGGAGCGTGAACGTTCTTCGCGAATTGATATTCGTTTCTTCGTATATAGGCAACCGCGTGAAAATAGCAAAATCGTAACGTCCTCCTCGAACGATTCCCTCTCTTTGTCTCTCACGTTTAAACACGTTTGAAGATGTCGCGCGACGCGTGAAAAGATAGGCAGATGGGTAGGGAATCACGCTACACGTGAATGATGAGAAATTTCGAAATTACGGAAATTAATGAAACGGGTGTGGTCGAATGGTGGAATCGCGAATGTAGCGGGTCAGTGTACCTGATAATACACTAACCTCCCGAGGGTGGGCCCTGCGGGCCACCCAGCCATCCGGAGGACCAACCTGCAGCTCCTCCTATATTCTGTTGCTGCTTCGCCAACAGTCTGACTGTCAAAGCGTACGTAAGCAACATGACGCCCAGCGGTATGTAAAAGCAGATTATGCTGCCGATCAACTTGTACAGAGGATCCGGTATTTGACACGCACCGTCCACCAGCACGGAGTCGTCTTCCTGAAACATCGGTATACAGGATTATGCACTTGGTGGTGTGGCGACATTTGACGTTTAGCTTGATCTTTTCACGTTGAATTCGCGAAAAATCTATTTTCTGTCGTGTCTTTCTTTTATTTATTTATTTATTTTTTTTTTTTTTTTCGATAAAGAGAAGTTGGACGTTAGGGGTCTGGTTATTTATTCGTCTGTGTATATTATCGTACCATGTACGGAAAACGACGATGTTTCTACGTGTCTCGCGGTGTCTGTTACGGGTGGAAGAATCATTTTGAACCGAACAAATCTTTCCCTTGCCTTTGTGTTTACTCCGAGCTTTTCGAAGCGCCTGGAACGTCGTAAACGTTCTCGCAATTCCACCCGCGAGTAACACACGATACTAGCAACGAGCGTGTCGATTGATCTACGCGTTACGTCGAGCCACGTAATCCACGGATTTGCAAATTTCTCGTCCAAGTGGCCGTGAGCCCGATCAAAGGACAGCCACGTTTCCGTTTCACCGTACACTCGCAACGAATAGATTCCTCGCGATCTACTCGCTCGTGACGAGATCCGGGCCAATTCAGAGCGAACAGATTCCTCGCGATCTTGACAGCCCCGAACCAAACCGCCGAATTACCTGCAAAACAACCTCGAAACCGTATGATCGAACGGATCTCGCGAACGCATTATCTCAGCCAACCGTACATCGTCTCTCGTCCGGTATATAAATCGGTTAATGGAAAGCTTCGTTACTTTCGTTGCAGAACACCGGAGCAGTGTCCCAGCGTGGTCTCGTTGCTGGCAGAAAGCTACAATCCTCACGTGAGATACGGCGCGGCGATGGCCTTGGGAATAGCGTGCGCCGGGACAGGCTTGAAGGAGGCCATAGCTCTGTTGGATCCTATGACGAACGATTCGGTGAACTTTGTTCGTCAGGGCGCTCTGATCGCGTCTGCGATGATCTTGATCCAGCAAACCGAGGCGACGTGTGCCCGCGTCAAAGATTTCAGGGCGTTGTACGCCAAGGTCGTGGTGGACAAGCACGAGGACGTAATGGCCAAGTTCGGCGCTATCTTGGCCCAGGGTATCATCGACGCCGGTGAGTTAACTTTCGAAACCACGTTGATCCTTCTCTGCGCGTTATTTTAGATCGCGGATGTTCGCGGAGATTCGGATTTTTCCAAGCAGAGATTTGTTCCGCGTATTAAATACCGTTATCATAGTATGTCTTCGTAGGTCTTTGCGTTTTGCGCGCTTTGAAACTTCCCATAAACGCGTTGATATCCGCGGTCTACTTAAATTGCGATCTCACCTCCGTTTCGCGAGGACCGCGGATCATTTTCGAACTCGAAAGAATATATCGAATATGCAAAGCGTAGCGCTTTCTATTATAACGGGCAGGTAAATGCAATTTTCTATCGAGGTTCCGGTTCCTTAATTATTGCGCGTGAAAATGACGAATCCGCATAAAAATCCGCCGTCTGCGTACCGGTAACGACTCGGTCGGATTTTTCTCGGCATTGAGAAATTTTGCTAACGATGAGCAGATACAATTCGACGAAGAATAACCCGACGAAAGGGCGAGATCGGACGATACTCGATAAGTGTTCTTAGCACGGAAATATAATACAGATCGACGATCAAAGGTTCTTGTCGCGAAACTTGTCCTCTCGTCGACGGGAAATAGCGAAATCGAAACTTCTCCGTTCATCGTCGCAGCGTTGGTTGTTTGCAGGACGTTGTTCGAGGCAAGCTGATCGCTTCCTTTTGAAGTGTCCGATACGTTGGATGTGTCTGGATAGCGCACGATTGCGGATTTGTTTCATCGCGGGCCGAGGTTATTTTTCGGTTCCTCCGTCGAACAACCGAATTGCGGGTCTCTTTGTAACGCGACGAAACAGTTTTTTCTTTTTTTCTTCTTATAACGGAAGCTCTTAAGGAGAATACTATTGGAAAGAAATATCGAAAGTCTTTTGTAACGTAATACGAGAGGATGGCATCTTAAAATTCACGATAAGAGGCGACTTTCCTCTTAAAACGCGAAACGTAGGTGACAATTTTACGCATTGGACTCTCTGTATCGTGCAGGTACTTCCAGAATAATAAGCATCATAATTTAGAACGAATTAGAATTTCGGATGAGAAAGGAGATTCAAGGTCCGCGAGCTACGCGTGACAATTGCGTATTATTATTGCAAATGTATCATTGCCACTAAAAGTCTAAGTATATCTGAAACGAATTCTCCATCTCTACTTTAAACAATAACGCAGCGAAATAGTTCCACTAGGGAATTACGCTTGAAGAAGTTGGGTCATAAATTTGACCAAGGGAGGCGAACTAATTAACTTGTCCACCGTGCTTCCCCTGCAAATGCGTAATTTATCGTCCGCAGATAGGGCAGTGACAATTATTTAAACATCTTTTAATTTCTTATTAATGGGACGCGAATGTTCGTAATGAATTTACGAGAGGTTTAAAGGCTGCAAAAATATACAGAACGTACACGTTGTAGAGAAAGTCCGGTGTTTATTGCATTAGGTCGTAACGTATTAAACGTCCAATCTGGAACACGTTCGTATCCACGACGTAAGACGTGCAAATTGAATGTTCAGATTCTGAAATTAAGCCGTCTACTTTATCGTCGCTGATAACTCAACGATATCAGTTTATGCTTAATATTAGCTTGTCCCGAAAGTTTCTTTCCTTTTTATCCTATATGTTTTTTTTAATTTTCTGATTTCCCATCATTGCGATCGTACATGATTGGATAAAAATAATACAAGACAGAGAACGCGGTGCGTCCATTATTTCCTTACGAGACGAAAGAAACTTTTCGAACAACGTAATATCATGTACGAAAGAGAACGTCGCAAACTTCAAAATAACGAATATATCTACAAAGGCGATACATATTTATGGAAATATCGCGCGATGAAATAGTTCGATATTTTTTGCGGAAGGAAAGATCTCTTTGTTCGTTAAGCGGAGAGAATCTTTGTCTAGGCTCTTCGTTTCTTCGATGTTCACAAAATATGCGAATTTGCATATTCGATACTCAATATTCGCTTGTACGTAAGAACGATAATGTTGCAGGTGGCCGAAACGTGACGGTATCGTTGCAATCAAGAACAGGTCACACGAATATGCTGGCAGTGGTCGGTGCGTTAGTATTCACCCAGTATTGGTATTGGTTCCCATTGGCCCATTGCTTGGCTCTGGCCTTTACTCCGACCTGTATAATCGCTCTGAACGCTCAACTAAAGATGCCGAAGCTGGAAATTCGTTCGAACGCCAGGCCAAGCGTGTATGCCTATCCGGCGCCGCTCGAAGAGAAGAAACGCGAGGAAAGGGAAAAGATCACGACCGCTGTCCTCAGCATCGCTGCCAGAGCTCGTAGACGCGAGTCCGAGAGGCGTGCTCGCGATTCTCACGAAAAAATGGAAGTGGTGAGTTTGAACAATTTTCTCGAATATTTCGTCGAGCGGTTGTCGTATCCGCATTGATCCGGCTGCTGGTAGAGCCACGAGCGAGAGGTTGAGAAAAATTCGGGCGATCGCAAGTGGCAACGTTTTGTCGTTGAGAAATTAGTACACGACGAGGCTAAACTCGAGTATTAAAACGCTGCTTAAAATATTAAAATACGTCCGATATATTCCATGTATTTTTAGAGGCTCGAAGTTCTCGATAAATAAATACACCTCTCGTACACGCTTTCCAGCGCTTGTCTCGTTTAAAAAAAGGAAAAAAAAAACACGATGCACTTGAATCCCGCTTTTCCACTAAGCCCTCGAACAGTCTCGCGGATATCTCTGATAAATCTCAGAACTCTTCGCAATTTTCCTTACTCTCGTCTCGCTTGTGTCGCGTTATCTCCGCTCCCGCTACTATTTTCTTTCGAGATAATCGTAACTGATTATCCGTCCGGGTCATCCGTTTTCCTAGCGCGAAGACCAATCTCTTAACGCACTGACTCGCCGCAAAGCCAGATAAACGATGCTTCCACGGGCTGGAATTGCCTTCTTTCTTTTTTTCCTTTTTTTATTTTATTTTCGTCGTTTAATTTTTAATCGCAGGATCCGCCAGAGGCGGCGAAGGAGCCTGTCGAGGCGGCGGCCAAGGAGAAAGAAGAGAAGAAGAAAGAGAAGGAGCCAGCGAAGGAAGCGAAAGAAACGAAGGAGAAGGTCGAGAAGAAGGGCAAGGACGAGGGCGAGAAGACGGTAGAGAAGGAAAAGAAGGAAGCTGAGCCCAACTTCGAGATACTCCAGAATCCGGCTCGCGTTCTCAGACAGCAACTGAAGGTGATACAGTTGGTGGAGGGTAGTCATTACGCGCCTGTCAAGGACATTCAAATCGGCGGTATCGTCATGGTGAAGCACATTCAATCGGACACCGAAGAGGAACTTGTGGAACCAGTAGCCGGTAAGTCGACGCGTTTTAAAGAAACGTTTGCCTTGCGATGACACCGAAAATGGCCATTAAGATTTCGGGAAGATCGTTTTATCGCGACATTTCTTTCTTTCTTTGCGTATAAATTAAATTAAAGAGTATCAGGGGAACGTAATTGGAGAGGAATTCGCACGAACAATACGTTTCTTTCGTCGTTTCTGTATCGAGGACGTATCGAGTATAAGAAGTAAAAGAGTGGAAATTATTTTTAGAGGATGAAATGAAATCGATCGAAACGTAACATACATATACATTCGTGAAATACCAATTTAAACGCATTTACTGTTTATCGCGAGTGACAACGCGTACAACGATGAACGTAAGAATAAGCATGGTGCAACTAACGTTTGACATAATTGTCCGAGAATTTGACAATTCGATTGACGAGCTAACTCGTCTTCCACGGTTATCAGGTTATACGTTCGCCGGTGTACTTTGAAAATTACATTTCTCCTTCGTCCATATTCTCGCTGACATAGTTCCGAGTTAGGAGATTCCTGTCTCGTCTGTTCCTCGGAAGAAAATTTTGAACAGATAAATGTCAAGAAACCTTCACGCGAAACAGGCAAAGCGAACTTCAATATTGGACTCGTGAATAAGAACTATGTAAAATCCAAATGGGTAGACATTTTGCGTGTAGAATTTCGCACACAGTTTTCCGACGACCGTAACTAGGAAGCTCGTTCCTGGAATATTTTCTTTTTTTTCCTTTTTGTTTTTTGGAATAATTATCGCAAAAAGCCGATCGTTTCGTCGATTAGCTCGTCGAGCTGATTCGCTTTTTGGAAAAAAACTTGTCGCCGCTTTAGGTTCGATTATGGTCGTTATGTTGCAGCTTATGGCCCTCACCCGGAAGAAGAGCAAGAAGCGGAACCTCCAGAGCCATTCGAATATACCGAAGATTAAATGGCATGTCGCAGAAACTCTTCTTGTAGCTCCATCGACGCAACACGGGTCATTCGTTCACGCATACGCACTATAGCTCACTGTTGATAGAAGCAATACGGGAAAAATACTATCGCCATTTCCTCTCCGTTTCGTGTAACGCCTACAGCGACTCTTCCTATCTTTTACTTTTGTATAGTTAATTTTATCGTTGTTAAACGGTAAATTCTCAACATCGTTTACCGTCTACGGTTTAAAACTGCTGTTCCATTTGAGTTTTAATAAATCTATTATTGGATCTAATCGCATATACGTTGTATATGTTATTTATCCAAATCTCGTCCTCTTTTTAATACGACCGAAAATCACGGAAAAATTCGCGTACGAGAGAATCCTGTGGATAGTCGTATAAATGTTCGGTCAAAGATTTTGTTCGTTCGCGTGTTAACTTCGTGCTAAATTTCCATAGTTTTTTAAGCAAATGTATCGCAAAGTTCAAAGCAACTTTTTGAAAAATCTCTGAATTTTTTCCACTCTCGACGTATGGATGAAGGATTGAAAGCCGGGGATTTAACTTTATATAGATTCTTTTTGCAGCTAGTTTTACGCTGTACGCAATTCTTGGCACGACGGATGTTTTACGTTTAGGAAACATTTACAGCGTTTTTTCTTTTTTCTTTTTTTTTTCATTATTTTAGTGCATACAAAGGATCTACGATACGTTTCATGAAATAAACGAAGATAGTTTTAACGATTCATCTTGTAATTAGCAATGAAACGATATTAACGATTAATAAAGAAAAGTTTTTAACGAAGAATTTCTACCGTAACAACATTTTAATAATTTCTCAAGTAAAGCGCTAAAAGGTAAGTAAATTTTACAAAATTTTCACGCGATATTTCCATTACTTGTTCCATCTTCGCTAAACGATGAATAATTATAGACCGATGTATTTTCATTGCGCGCGTTATCTCTTCTGTTGTTCGATCGTGCGCCATTTTCAACAATCTCTTTCAAAATGGCATTTCGATATGGTACTTTCCGGCTTTTCCGCCGACTTATCTTCCAACGTAATATCGTGACTCTCGAATTCTACAAATCAACATTTACATAAGCTTCCTCAAGCGCTGAATTTGTATTTTCAGCAGCTGTTACGATACGCTCTCAAAGTCGAAACTCATAAAAAAGTTACGCCAGTATCCCGTTGATTCATGACGTCGAATAATGAAGTTCTAACAACTTTATTTTAAATCTTCTAAATATTCAACAGCCGTGCATCGTATCGGATTTTTTTCCTCTCCTTTAACCAGCTTATATTAACCAAATATCGGGGAAAATTTGGAATACGATTAAACTTTCCACAAATAAAATTGTATATGCGCGAAAGTAATATGTATGATGATATACGCTATATCGCATTCGCGATTATACCGTCTAGATTATTTTTTTCTCAAGGTTACGTATCCCCAAGTTAATGATTCTGGTGCACGACTTTTAGCGCGAACCTTGCCAGCTAAATTAATGCCGAGCAAATAGTTAAAAAGCGATGAATAAATGGACGATTGTGCGCCCAACTTTCTCCAATTTTACATCGTTCATCCGAATATTTATTTGTCGCGTGACTGCGCTCCGAGAACTTGTGCTTTTCAGCGTAGCGCGCGTATACACGCGTACAACAGCAATTTCCTCTGCTCTCATAAATTTTTGACAAAAGAATTTTTCAACACAGCAGAATCCTAAGTTGACCTTTTTCCGAGTTAATCCCACGTTCTACGGAATACGTAATACGTACTGGTCTGAATCGTTTGGTCGATACTGTATTTCATTATACGAGCCAGAAGCCACATCGAACAACTCCATAAATTGAAACACTGCGATAAATCAGCTTATAGATGAAAGTCGTTCGTTTCTTGAAAATCGATTTATTAATCGTCGTTACCTGGCTAATGAATTGGAAGAATGAATAAAAAGTGGAGTTGATCAATTTGGATAATACTACGCGCGTTAATACGTTAAAATGGACAAATGCTTCTAATATGGTAATATCGTCCTAATTGCGATGCCAATTACATTAACTCCGACGTACAAAATACTTCGTACAGTGATTTAAACACATGTTCCGATCACTTTACGAAAAAACGAGAAAGCAGATTGCTATCAGGAACGATTGATAGGATCGCGCGTGATTTCTTTCTAAAAAAAAAAACATCGCGATTCATCTATCCGCCCCTTTATCGATATTCTTCTCTTCGACGAGATATTGGCGTGTCGTATAGAGCGATTGACGAATACCTTCATCCGTAACCACCATCGAAAGCGATCGACTCAACGTTCGTCGAACGGTCGGGAAACGAACGAACATGCCGTTCGAATTCGTGACTCCGTGCAAACTCTAAACGAGGGTTAGTATTTGGGAGAAAAGAGGCGCGTTTTCGTGGAATAAAAGAGCTCGCTTCATTGTCAGTCAATGATGACGAGACACTGGTCAATCAAACTGGTGGAATCAGAGCTTATACGCGGTTTCGTGAAACTTGGTTTATCGACGCACGATGGTAGGCATTGGTAATTCGTTAAATGAGATAATCGGCGGTGAAACAAGGCTTATAATAGAGTACAGAAGGAGAAGTGTCTTATAGTTTGATTCTTTGCTTATCCTATTCGTTTATTGGGTTTTTATTAAAATTTCATCGAGAGACTTTTCTATCTTGATACTTGGATAAAAGATATCGGTAAATAGATGTCGATGGAAAGAACTCTTTTCATTTACAATATCAAGCTTGTTTACCTATAACCTTTCACTACGTACACGATGAACGATAGTCTCAATACTCTCTCGTGCTATTCTATTTCTCTTTTTGTCCCTGCTATTATGAAATTCGCTGTTTCCATCGGTACATTTCCAACAAATTTTTTATCAAATATCGATGAAAGTTGATACGCAATCACTGGATTCGTTTCACTTCTATCTAAATTGTTTTACCGTCAACGAATCCGAGTCTATTAAAAACAGAAGGTACAATGATATCAATTTCTATAATAGAAGGAAAAAGATTTGAACGTTTCGCACACGGTATTTCATTTCATATAGAAAATGAATTTTCAAATGGATAAATTTTTATTTTCTAACGCTTTTTTGTAATTGTTAACCGAGTCGGACAAATTATAACTATCCTTTCAATTGTTGGTTTCCTGTTTTCAACGAATTTTTATGTTTGAATTTGGTGTACATTCCGAATAGACGTGCATTTGCAAAAGTTAACATTTACTATTTATTACACGTTTGCATTTACAAATTTTTACATTGGCCTGTCGTGTTTAGATTTATAAAAATTGGAAACTAAAATTAACGCTAAAGCTCGTTTACAGTAGTTAATTTTCAATTCCATCATTGAATTTTTTCGGATTCTTTCGAATAACGTAAGAGCCAGTTAACGGAACGATAAATATTCTATAAGATTTTAATTTTTGTTTTCGAACATGAAGCGTGAAAGGAACGCGAAAATTTCGAATTAACGTTCAAAAGAGCATCGATAAAAGGTATCTCTGAAGAACTTTCCAACTTTCCAACAATGACATCGTAAATAAATCGTTACGGTAAATTGGGCGTGAAATGAGTTTTCCTTTACAATCGAATTCCCGCGATTTTTCACTGCGCAATTTTTGCTGTTTAGTCTTCCGACATGCAGAGTGCGCTGCATGCAGTCATCGCGAACGTGCGCGATTCGAGCGCGCGGGTACTAAATGATTTTTTCGCATTTCGCCGTGTCGTACAAAGCGATTTTGCTTTCGAAAATGTCTTGCCACGAAACAGTAACGTCAAGTAAACCAAATAGTGTAAATTTCTCCGCTTAAAAGTGATGTGCGCGTAATGTGTATAGCGCGATTCAAATGTAAACACACAGTGAGTGCCATATTGAAGAATTTCGCGCGTTTTGCTGTATCGGAATACTCTTTACTAATTTAAAAATTCCACGCGATTCGATAAATGCAAACGTGTTACGATGAATCTTTGATTATTCGAATTAATATCGCTCCAGAATTATTAGATAGTCACCGTGTGACGATCAAATTCGAAAAATCGTACGATTCGTGTCGCGATCAAATTTCACGTGAAAATGACGTACAATTTATTACGTATTGTCATATTTGTGTGTTTCGATTATCTTCTTCTCGTCTCGCGGCGTACTTTCTCGATATTATCGAGTTGCTAAGATGCATCGCGTTTCCTTTAAAGTTCTTTAAAGTAAGGTTAACCTCGTCTTGTGTTTCGTTCGTACCATATCAACATTATTTACTCTGTCAAATATCTTTGAATCCTCATTGGTCCTTTCAGAAGGATGCGTTTGCGATTCATTATCTAATCTTCTAGTCAATTATATCGGACATTCTATCACTGTTTAATGCAATCTTATGTATCGTTCAAACTCGTGAAAATTTTCGTTTCGGAACGTGCCGTTAACATAGTGTTTGTGCACAACGCTACAGTGATCTGAATTTCCATTATCGCGTGACAGGATTAACGTAATCGAATGTTCCGGCAACGGGTGTTTGGATAATCGAGGATCCGCTTCACTAATATTTGGTAAGTTTGCAATTGTTTGGTTATGCGTCATATATGATACAAGTAAAACTTACTTTGTAGTTTCAAGAATTAATTTCTACCGAATGAGTCGTTATATTGTGCGATATTAGGCTCTAATTCCTTCGGTTTCTACGAAAATGAAATATATTATCTATTGTATTGATCTACAGTAGTATGGAACGTCGATTATTTGAAATAATGAAAGGATAAAATATTTTTGGTACTGAACAAGGCAGTTGGACGAGTTGCAATGTAAAATTGCTATTATCAGCGTCATATTTCCTATAAATAAGTGTTTAAACAGCTCGTTCGAGAAAATGAAAAGAAATATACGATAATACGAAATAGTTGCGAAAGTATTTGTTCCTTGAATCTATCTTTTTATCTTTTATTGTATTTTTGAAATCGATAAATGTATATATATATATATATATATATATATATATATATATATATATATAGCTCAATGAAAAATTATATAAATAAAAAAAGTTTATAGTAAGTATAAATAAAAAGTTTTCTGGAAAAGGTAGAATTCTGAGTTAACGTTTCCTTGAAATTCCTGAATTCGACGAAACGCGTAGCGGTAAAGGAATTAGAGTTTATTAGTAGAGTCGATCTAAATGTTGCACACTTAACATTTAGAGAAGCCTACATACATTATCGATGAAAATCGACGGGATAATACACGCGATATAAATATTAATACACATAAAACGAATTTGAATTTTACAAAGTATTTCTCCGTGATACTCGATGCATTTTAAATACCAGGATTTGCATTGTAATACGGAATTCCTTCCTGCTAATTTTCTTCCACGAGGCAAAACCCTCAAGGAAGCAGATACCACGAAGAAAATATGGAATGTAATTTTTACCAATAAAATTCGTCGCGTCTGCAAACATTCCGCCGCTTAAACAACGCTTTGAGATACAAACCATCGATTATTAATTTTACGCGCGGCGTGTTGGCGCCAATTTCGTGCATGCTACGCGTGTCGAGAGAAACGCGCGAATTATCATTCGGAATTCGAATTTCCATAGACGAAACACGGACCGAAATTCATCGTTTCTGCAGCCAGAGCCGTGTTTTCGGGTACGAAACGGTTCACGATATCAACGTTCGAGGATACAACGACGTAAATTAGATATGTTAGACCGTCTGTGAACCTTTTTTCGTACGTTATCCGAGTGTATCGAATTTCTTCGGTTCGCGTGAGAATATCCCACGCGCTTAACAAAAAACACTCGCCTTCTTTAGTCGCGTGCATCGCGAAAATACTATTTCTCTCGTTGCGGAACAGACTTCTATCGTTCTCGATGTTTTCTCCTAGCGGGTATTACAAAGCCGCGAAGATTGATGATTGTTGGAATGATCGAAATGAAATTATCGGAGATTGGAGATTTAATTGCGCGGAAATTGTTTTCTTTGCAAGCTGTGATTTCCTTTTTCTTTTTTTCTTTCTTTTTTTTTTTGTTCTGATTTAGAAGAAATATTTCGAACACGTTGTAGTCTTTTGTGTGAAATTCAGCATCAACTTTTACGTAAATCCTTGACGAAACGTTTTTAACGAGAAAATATTTCTGTTCGAAGCGTAGAATGGAAACGCAACGAGGTGGAAATGCAAACCATTAGAGAGATAATAGGCTTGTTAGTTAAATATCTGGATCGCAGTTAATAAAACGATCGTACATCGCGATAGAAAAGGAGAATTCTTCCGAAATTTCGTTTCTTATAATTTTCATATCTGCTCGAGTTAAAATACTACATCGTTCTCGTTCCTTTTCCTCCGAGTATTTTCCACGTGTTCTGCGTCTTGAACGACTTATTCAAAATAGTAATAGAACGAAAGCACACACAGACTTCAGAAATATCAAGCTGGTAGATATTTTCAATTTCGCTTAAAATCACACGTACGATAGACAGAAGTGGAATAAAATAAAGCGAAGTAATTTACGATAATCTATTGCGACAAAAAATTAGTTTTTAATCGTTTATCCAAGTAATAGAGATCAGAGTAATTTGAGGAACGATGTTTTAAATTTCACGTCTGTTTACGTCAATTTCAAATATCATGAAAGATATAGAAGCTTTCAACGAGTTTCATCAGTTATATCGTAAACGTGGATTTCGAAAGTTTTCCCCAGTTTGCAGAAATACGAATGCACCAACGCTGCATACATAAGTACGTACGTCGATTCTGAATCCAATTTACACTTCTGCCTTTCTTGCTGCTCTCTCAACAACATTTCTTATTAAAAGACGTTTGCGCATTCATGGCGTAGAATTTTTATTCCTACCGAGAGATGCCGATAAGAAATGGCGAAAACAATCCTGCGAAGTAGCAGATGCTCTCGCAAATTGTTTGGAGTTTCGAATTAAGGCGAAGGAACTGCGGCAACAGCAAACGAAAGTACCGTTTACTTAAGACGGACGAGAAACTTTGCCGAAATCAATGAATTTAAGAAATAAGTCGACGAAGGTTTTTCCAACAGTTTCCTAAACGAATCTCGGGATATCCTACGAACGTTCTCGAGAATTCCACCGAAAATAAACAAAAGTACAGCAGTCACCTATGGACCCATCGTGTTAAAATAAAAAATGAAAAGGGGGCCAACAAAGATATAAGAATCAACGAAGCAGCCAAAAGTACCCAAGAAAAATCGAACCGGTACAAATAATAATTTTAAAAAAAGTCACGTTTCCCGTAGCTCGCTTATCATCGTTTTGCTTATTACTCTCTGAAGTAGATTGTAAATTTCCATTTAAAAAAAAAGATATATATATATATATATATATTTTTATATATCGCGCACCTCTTTCGCGCGCGTTGCAGATGTTTGTATATACATATATATGCACATGTATTTGCTTATTACTCTCTGAATTAGATTGTAAATTTCCATTTAAAAAAAAAGATATATATATATTTTTATATATCGCGCACCTCTTTCGCGCGCGTTGCAGATGTTTGTATATACATGCATATGTACATATCAGGTTTTGCTTCTGCGATTTTCACAAACATCTGCAACGCGCGCCAAACGTGTCGTCGCTTCGTTAAAACAGACGACATCCAACCGTAAACGATGAGCATCGTGTGTCCGTAGTGCGTTTGGGAATTGATATTGTTCGAATCGCGTTTTAATCCCAGTCGGGTTAATTGGAAGCGCGTTGCTGCGTTCGGTTGTTAGGCCAGTGTGCCACGTTGCCGCACAGAAACCGTGTTACATATTTTAGCGAGTTTAACGAGTACACGAGGAGAATAGGAATTAATAGGGCGGAACGGGGTAACTTTTCTTGGCGTTGAAAGTTACAGCTGTTTGCCGGACTCTGCACGCGCCGCGTGTCGAGTGCTTTCCGACAGATAAACCCGTAAGCTCGGCGAGTATATCGCTTCGGTTGCCGTCGATTTCTTTTTTAACGAGAAAAGGGAAAAAACACGTCTTGTGGCAATGTTTGAAAAAATAGACATTTTTGTTGGAAAATTTTATAGGATTGCTGGGTATGTGTACGTATGTATGCGCGTGGCGAATAAAAGAAAATGTAAAATCGAATAAGAACGATCCATCGACAGATTCAGCAACAATGTCAGATCTTAGTCGCGGAATTGAATCGCGATGTCTTGTTAACGCTATCATAATGAGCAGTTCAATGGAAATGATTTACTAATAGAGCGGCGACAATTAGAAATTTAAGACATGGACGAATCTAGGTCAGAGTTATAACGAAGAGTTAGATCAAAACGAACTGATAATAAATTCATGGCAATCAGCCCGTTTTGACTCCAGTTAGCGATTCTGAATTTCTGACGAGTCTTTGCGCGGTACACAGCGCAGTTTTAGATACTAAAGCTAATGGTACGCGATTTTCCCATAGATGGTTCGTACCGTAGAATACCATTAGATATTGGTTGAAATTGTCAACATTATTTAAACGAGACCAGAAAAATATGACTCTAGAAATAGAATCCCTAAGTAAATTGCATTTATTTGTTTTCAAATATATATACCTCCGCTAGAATGTCATTAATTTGCCACTAAAAATAACAAGAAAGACTTATTCGTTGGTTTGGTTAGCCGGCGTTTAATTTTGCGCAGTATCTACGGCGGCTGCAAAAAGTATTTCCACTTGTTTTCCAACAAAGTGTCTTCTATCGGATCCTATATACGTTTTATTTCCGTGATATCGAATTTCTCTAATCGTACGAAAGTCCCAGCAAATGATACGAAACTCAACGTGGTTCGATGAAATTAATAAATGCGACAAGAAACGCAATGGCGTACAGACGAAACATTCCGTAGCCACCGCGATTCGCGATATCAGCCTCGTATACTTGAATTCTCGTTCGTTAAGACTCGACGAAATTATTGTTGCCAGCCGGTTAAACCGTCTTTGGGACGGACGAAGACTTAGCGAAGAAGACACTGGCGATCTCATAAAAGATTTCAAGTTCGCCGAACTGGAAAATTAAATCGCAGATAAGACATTTTATGACGAACGTTGTCGCAGTTAAGGCTGTGTGGTGTTTCCGCGAGCATTTCAGTCGATCGAGTTTTTCATTGGATCGAGAATAGAACGATTCGATCATCCGGAATGTCTCGCAATCTCGTTACAATTATCCGGTTTGATTCGACGTTTATCTATCATACTTTGTATCTGCAGGCGATACGAAATAATAGAAACAAAAATGAAAATGTCGCGCGAAACGTGGCAAATACGTTAAACCAGCCACGGGACGAGTTACGTTTTTATTAAAAGGCTGCAGGTTTATCGTTCTACTCGCGAGGCACGAAATTCGCAGAACGAGATTTCGTAACTAGGTGAATTGGAACTACACCGATGACAGTGGCTCGGATTCCGTAAAAATGCAAATATGAAATTCCGTGAAACATCGGCAGGGAGCTTTGAACTGGAAAATTCAACGACCCAATTCATCATTTGAATTTTCCCACGGAAGGCGTCAGGTTTTGGACGTGGAAAATTATCCGCGCTTTATTGTCTGCCTCCTTGTTTGTCTACCGTTTTCGTGTTATTTCGTTGTTCGCTTGAAATTTTCAAGAATTTATCGCAGTAGCCATTTTTAACTGGCTATTAAACGTTTGAAATTGCGCGATGCAATTTATTCTGCGCGTGGAATATTTATTACTATCCCCGAACGAAATATTACATATTTATTTCTATCGTCGTGTTTAACAGTTGTATTAAAAATTAGGAACGAGGCTAATACTTTAATCGATCGTGCGTCTCCTATATTTAGAAATATGTTAAATGTAATGCAGGCTAGCCAAATCTCACGGGAGATACGTTTTTTAAACGTCCATATTGATTAACACGAATCTTCCGATGGCTGATATTTAATTCTGTCGTCGGGTTAGGTTATCGTAGAAACGTTCTCGAGTCAAGTAAGAAATTTTAAAATATTCAATTAGACACCTGTATTTTACAAGCGTACTCGAGTACGTTTCGTTCGGTAAAAAATAATTTTCTTCGGAATATCGACTCTACGGAACTCTTAGTGATTCAATTTCAAGTTACCACAATTTAATTTTAAATTTGTTTCAAACTCGCGCAAAGGAAGAAAACGTTGTATAATATTTTTCCATTTCTTAGGGGAATCTATTTTGAAGCATCTCTTTGTTCAAAATGCAATTGCGATATAAAAGAAACAATCCCGTTCCGAACGAGACTCCCAGTAAGAATTAAACAAACTTAACAAAGAAACGACGAGCGAAGCGTATCATCCTACGATATTTCGTATAATTTTATTCTTGGTTCCTTTTTTCCTTTTTTTAATTTCGTCTTAATGCCTGTCTGATCGTAATTAACACTTAGCGGCCGACACGGTCCCGATAAAATTTTTAATAAAAGTTTGCCGCGAGATACGCGCAGGTAAAATATTTAAACATTGGATAGCAACGGTATCCTTGAACTCCTTTTCTGCAAAACTTTTCGGAATAATGTTCTCGAAGTGGCTGCCGGTTCTTTGTATTTCGTAGATTTTAAAAGCTCTTTTAAGAGGTAGCCTTCTACACGCATTTAGTTTCTACGATCCTTGTCGGAAATACACGAGCGAAGAAAGAGCTTTATGTTTCGTGTAGCACGAAAAGCCCGTGAAGTTCCTGTCAATGGTTTCGTAAACGAGTTATTGGAAAACAAAAGCTGTTTAATGCGTTTCTCTATGCCATCTTTTTATATACACTTGCTCCGATTTAAACTTTCCAATTGATACCTCATAGACCAGAAATTAGTTATTAATTTGCCAGATTATTTTTCTATTCCCCCTTTTCAAACCAAACTACTTCTTTTATTTTTATTTATCACGTGCTTACATCGAGATACGCTCTATTCTACGTAACCTACCGTTTCGGCCTGCGGAGAAAAATACAACCCGAAACGCTCCGTATGTAACGTGTACAAAACGCGTATAAAACGTGTATAAAATGCGCGTGGGACACGCGTATAAAATGAATTCTCGAGAGACATGGCGTGCCGCTTACTTTCGCGTGAATCGTAACGCCGCGTCGATCGTTTCGCGTTAAGTGTCTCACCTTCGAGTACATGAGACTGAGAGGCAGACTCATGGCGATGCTGAGTACCCACACGAAGCTGATTTTCAGCATGACCCGCCGCCTGGTTTTATTCCGGCCGAATTTCATGGGGTACCGTAGGCTCAGGTACCGGTCCACGCTTATGGTGCACAAGTGCATGATGCTCGCCGTGCATAATAATACGTCCAGGCAGATCCACGCGAGGCAGTAAACTGACGGCAGAGGGAAGTATCCTGTAATAAAAACGAACGTTCCTCTATTAGACGCGATGGTCGTGCAGCTCTGTAAAATTCAAGCGCGAGTGCAAATGAACACGGTGCAGTATTTTGCTTCGCTACTTTCGCGCGCGTTCTTGCGTTTCAATTAGATCGTTTACGAGCAGTCGTATACGATCAACCGGTATCATCGTAATCTACACGCCGCGATTAAATTATCTCTCGTCAAGCGTTAAAATTCCATTCTAAGATCCAGTGTACGATTCTACGTCGCATTAAGGGAGCGGGGGGACTTTCGTGCAAAGACGACGAGTTTTATAAATTTTTGTTAGGCCGATTTTACTGGTTTTATGGGACTTTTTGAGATGTAAGTATTGTTACGGCGTAGGGCACATGCCGTGGCACCCCAAGACGGTCAAGATGGTCGGCTGATGCGCGAGACCCTCTCTTTAATGGGACGAGCGATAGACTTAAGAGCTCTACCCCCCATTGACTCGACCACCCAAACGGTCAAGTGGGTCGGATGCAGATTTCCCAAATTATATCATAAAACAATTAGCGTTACTGCTCATCCTCGGCACAACCGGGGACCGTCTGGTTTTTCCTAAGGGTTTCCTCACACTCTCCCACGTCAACTTTTGCTGCAAATCCGCTTCCTCCGCCGATTCCTGGACACACCCAGGAATCGGGCCCGCCCATTATAAAAAGCGTAAGCCAACAGGCAAACAGGGCACTCTCACAGAAGTCATTCAATCAGTCAGTCTTTCTCTTATCTCAGTTCAGAATCCTCAAATGTCTCACGTCGACAGTGTGTTGATCCAAAATGACGACGTTGTGTATTAGTGTATAAGGTGTTGGAAATATATTTAATGTTCGCGTTAAATGCGCGTCGCAATCATTCAAACACCCCTATTCTCTCAAACGAAATCAGGGGCTCGTCGGTTCCGCGGCGTTGACTATCGTAGTCATCGAGAACTTACGATTCTCACTGACGTCCATCGTCGTGATCGCGTCTCTCCGCGGCCGCTGAGTAACAGTCGCATTAAGGGAGCGGGGGGACTTTCGTGCAAAGACGACGAGTTTTATAAATTTTTGTTAGGCCGATTTTACTGGTTTTATGGGACATTTTGAGATGTAAGTATCGTAGATATAGTCGTGTATGCTCGCGCGGTTCCAGGGTCCCTCCCGTACGCGCTATGGACGACCATCGTTCTCTCCTCGGAGGACGCGGGGTGCCTATGAAGGTTTCCACCACGTAAAAAAAAAAGATATAGTCGTGAAGCAGAAACGTGGTTTTGTTTATTTCGGCTCTTCTTATCGTCCACCGTATAGCATCTGTCGCGAACATCCGAATGCAAAAGCTGAGAAATTTTCCTAGAGTCAGACGGTTGACGTTGGGATTGAACCAATTTTGTGGAAAGAGAAACACGGACCGTTGGAAAGTAGCAGCGTTCAGAGGAGAAACGTACTTTTTCTCCGGCAGGCAAATTGAGTCGACGTTGTTTAGGAAAATATTATAAATAAATAACGGAATAGAAATCGTTCGAATCCCCGGAGAAATTTGCAACGAGGTGAACGAGCTTCGTTCGAAATTGATTGATCAACTAGTTTTCTAGTTATCGTGCGCGCCAGTTTGAAAAGTTATTGAACGTGGCGGTATTAAAAAGTTAACAAACCGCAACGAGTATAAATAAATAATCGAATAAAAATTTTGTTCGATCCCTGGAGAAATTTGCAACAAGGTAAACGTGCTTCGTTCGTAATTGACCGATCAATTAGCTTTTCTAGTTAACGCGTACACCGCAGTTTGAAAAGTTATTAAACGCGGTAATGGCGTTGAACGGTTAATAAACCGCAAGAAGAATCCAAATGAAAAGAACAATTACGTCCGTACTCGAGCACCGTATTTACAAAAGGACAAATCCTGAAATTCTCAACGCGAATTCGCGAACGTTTAAACTTTCTCCTCGCCGTACCGCTAAAATCGCATTTCTTTTCAAGGCTTCGCGAGCCAAGCATTCTCCACGGTCTAGGTTCCAGCGAAACCGATCTTCGCTGTATCTCAGCGAGGATTTTACCGCCGACTGGACGAACGACGCAGCCACGGAGAACTCGGCAAAATATTTGACGAGCAATTAGGAAGTTCGAATCCGGCGGCCTGCGGATTTCGGCGGCCGCTGGCCGCAAAAAGCGCATGCTACGCGCCAGGATTGATCGGAATCTCGGTGCGACGGTGGCACGTGTGATTTCTCGTTCCATGTTCGCGAGAGTTTCCGGCGGATCGGATTTCCGGGATCGCTCGGCGCGCGAGCGTCGCTTCGCCCACGCTCACTCTCGCTTAGCTTTCCACCCTCGCGTTTCTCCCTGCCCGCGTTTGCTCGCTCAACTTCACCCTGATACTTGCCGTTTTTCGCCATGTTTTACCTCCACGCGGCACGCGAACCGTAAAATAATTTACTGTTGGCGAAATAGTTTGTCGGTTTGCTACAAGAAACCTCGCCTGTCAACCTGGTGGGCGGCGTGCATCGATTTCCTTCCAAATTTTCGCCACATTTCCGCTATGTTATCCGTTGAAGTGGCTATCGCTTCTAAGAATTTGCCAAGTGTCCCGTTGGACAAATCGTAAAGCGCGGAATAAAATGAATAAAAAAGGAAGAAGAACCTTTAAGAAAGCTCTACGTCTGATCCGTTTAGTTCTCCTAATCGTCGAAGCCATCGAGAGTGTTTGGTAATAAATCAATTTTAAGAGCCATCCAAACTCGTAGCTTTCTTGGAACACGCCTTGTACAGATAGGGTATAGCGCGTTATAGACATGCCAGATCAGGAATGATACAAATACCGATAGGCCCATGGCTTCGGCGCTCCGTTACAATAGAACGTTACAAGAGAATAGGTTTATACCGTACTTATACTGTACTTATACTATACTTATACTTACGCTTCTATATTTAAATATATTCCCTGTTTTAGAATATAGAATAGAGTGTAAGATAATAGAATATATAAGACAAGAGGTAGATATATAAGAATAGAGAGATAGATAAGGTAAGAAGAATAGATAGTCACAAGGGAAGAGGCAATAAGGTAAAACATTGTAAGACTGATAAATTGTAAGCGTGCAAGACAAACGAGTCGTAAAACCGAAAGCTCGTCCAAAACCGAAAGGCACGGACTGAGTAGTAATAAATAAATCAATAAATAATAATAATAAATATATTTCCTATTTTACAATTCATCCACGCGTTCCTCGATTCATATATGGATAACCTCGAACATTGTGTATACGCGGGTCGAGTTTTACGGAAAGGTCGACCCTTGCCGAGACGGAGACGTTCGTCTTCAAAGTTGAAACTTCAACGCATAGAGGCTGTAGCGAGCCGCTGTAAAAATGATTTGTCGTTTAATTACGGAGAAACCGCTCTTACGAAGTTGGAAGAATCCTTTCTTGAAAAGAAACTACATTTACGCTTCAGCACCGTGTTTAAGTTCCGAAAGGATCTCGTATAACCGACAGCAGTTGGTCAAAAAGAAATTCGTAGAAATCACTAGCTTGCATGGTCGTTGCGCGACAGTTCCTTCTTAAATTCTCAACGCGAATTCGCAAGCGTTGAAACTTTCTCGCCGTCTCGCCGCTAAAATCACTTGTCTCTTGAAACCTTCGCGATCCAAGCATTCTTCACGGTTTTTTCCTCCTTCTTCTCTCCGTTTGTTCAACAAATTCGGCTCCTGTCTCGCCGTTTTCGAACGAAGATAACGCGAAACGCGTAACATCGGCAATTCCGGCGTCTAAGACGCATGGCGATGTAAAGTTCCGTCGATTTCTCGATCGTTTGTTGGTGTGCGCGCGTAGGATGTACAGACGGCCAAGAAATTTCTTCCTACAGAAGGGGAATCTCAGCCATGCGCGAAGAATATGGCTTCCGAGTCTCGGCGTATTTTACTTTTGAGACACGTCGTCGCGCCACGAATATCTTAAATGGTATTCTTCTTGGTATTTCTCCTTGTACAGTCGCTCGCGAAAGTCTAGCGCGCGGAAGCGCGTGTCAGCACACGCGACAGAGGAAGAAACTTTTTGGAAAAATTGAACGCACTAGCCCGCCCTTCGCGTAAACTCGCGCGGCTTGTGTCGTACCTGTGCCCAGCGCACACTTGCACGCGCGTGCTTTACATTCGTCCAGAGCTTTATGGAACTACGTACTTTGTGCTTCTTCGTCTCGAGAATGATACCGGCCAGATCTGTCCATCTTTTAATACAAGATTTCCGACACAGTTTCGCACGGAATACTAACTCGTTGGGAAACTCTTAAGAAAATTTTCGCTGTAACGAACGAAAGTGTCATCTTGGACACGCGATTGTTCGTTCGTTTGATCGTGTTAAATATGGAAACGTCGATGGTCAACATCGTCTGCACTTCGGCTAAGCTTCCTTAAGTTTCAACTGTACGTACGTTGTTTCCTTCTGCGACACGTAGCTAAAATTTGAAGAAATCAATTTGGTTGTCCCTGGAAAATAAGTCGCAGACTCGTAATTGGATTCGAGTTGTTTCTCGGTTAAAAAAAAAAAGAACGCGCACGGTAGATATTTTTCAAATTCGTTTCATCGAGAGGAACCGTTTGCAAAGGGAAACCAGTTTCCTTCAATTACATTTTTATTTGTTTTTCACGTACTTACGGTATGGGTGTGGCTACTTGTCGAAGTCTTGTCATTTTTACACATTTTGTAATATTCGTTAAATTCTGCGCTCGTCGAGCACAGAATATTAGTATTTTAATAAATGCTATATATTCGTTAACAATGTATCGTTCGTCCCGTTAAGTTCAATACACAACCTCATATGAAGTTTATTAAAAGCTTTCCGTGGCATACGAACAATTTCATGAAACGCATGTCAATGCCAATAACACCGGCAGAGACAACAATTTTAGAGAAAATAAATTATATCACTTCATATAGAACTCTCCATAACAGTCGGAACTCTCGCCAAGGATTATTATTATGGAGCAATCGAATCTCTCCCTGATCGAACGTTTCGAATTGTTCTTATCGATCGTGTTCACGGTGCCAGCGGAAATAGAACAGCAAGCGATCGTCTCAACCCGTAATTACCTCTAGTGTTTATTTATTAGCCAACAATTATCTCTAGTGTTTATTTGCTCAAACGTAGAGGAATACAGAATACAATTACGAAAGAGTTCCGACACTTACAGAAACCCTCTATGAGTAATCGTGCGGGGCTACGGAATTTTTCGATTTTCGCTTTGACTCTTTGAATTTCACTGGCAGCGCGATGGGAGTTAAATTCTTGATCGGTAGATACGCAAGAAAATACAAGGAAAGAATGGCAGCGCGTCCAAACCAGCTGGCTGCTGAAACCAGCAAAACTCACGTAGAAAGAAGACTAAGAAAAATGCATCCCACCGACCTCGCTAAAGAAATAAAATAGACAATTTGGAAGATGGTATGCCGTACCATCCACGTGTTATTTCGCAACAAAGATATACATATTTACCGAATGTTCCGTTGGACAAATTGTAAAACGCGGGATAAAATAAATAAGAAAAAAAATTCTTGTTTGAACGATTGAAATTTAAAGAGAAAGACCAGAGGTGATTCACTGCCACTGTAACGGATAGATGGGGAATTTTTATACGTTTGTAGGAAATTTGAGAACGCAGAATTGCACAGAACTTTTGTTAATATTTTCTACAGCAATTTTTACAGCTTCGAATTGACACGCTCCAAATCCAACCTGATCCAACCTGATCTAAGCATCGGTACATTTTGAACAGCGAGCGGATTAAATTGAAAAATAATAGGTTCCTACTTACTTTCAAGAGAATCGGTTTTGTAGGACAGATTAAAAAACCTGAGGTCTTCTCGGTTGAAGTTGAAGTTGAAGAAGCAATAGTCGAGAAAGTAGCTAAACCGCGTAATTACCGTAAATATATCCACAGGTAAAACGCAGAAATTTCATGGAAATTCACCGAGGACACCTCGGTAAAATGGCGTTTCGTTTTGTTCAGAGGGTTTCATATTCGCCTCGGCGATCGTTAAAATTAAACGCGGCGATCTTCTCGAGCGAAGACGGCCCACCCGCTTAATGACATCGCGCATAAAAGGGGAACTGTGCGTCGAATTTATCGTTAGCCAGCAATTACGGGCCGAGTCGACAAAGTAAACCGCGATAATAAAAATAAACGAGCTATCCGCGAATCTAAATAAACGTCGCCGTGCATGGATTTCGCGAAGTCGAGACGCAACGCTGTTCTTCGAAATGCTTTTTCCGTGGATTTCAAATACACGCAACGTTGACTAGGATCGCAGAAACGACGAAGCATTTGACACAAGGCTGTAAATTTTAATGCGACGGTTCGGGATTTTTTCTTCTTTTGATGTTAACTATACGCGACTGAAGCTGGTTATGGAACCAACGGAATTTTTTAACATTTTCCAGGGGTGTGAAAATTGACGAGAGAAATTGTTTATATACGTAGATATGCGTAGGATTTTATTGGACGATAAAACGTAATTACAGAAAAATGTGGAAGTTAATATAAATAATAATCGAAGTCGATGAATATGAAATCGATTGCAATTTGGATTGTACGATGCGCTTCCTTCAAAGAGAATAAAATGTTGAAATAATTCGCGCAGAATATTTTGTTCCTCTGTTATTCGCATTAACGTTAACGATTAGCAATTATTATTCGCAAATTGTATAATACAAAACCTTCCGTAATATAAAACACGTTACGCAGCATCGAATAAGGCACTATGCCGATTAATTTAATTACGTCTTTCTATCAGGACGAGGTTGTTAGACGCACAAAGATATATTTTTTTCCATGTTAACCCCATCGATTACATAAAAATGCATTCCTTTCACATAAAATTCTTCCATTTCGGTTCATAGCTGTTCTTTATGGAAATTGGTATAATTGAAAAGGCACTCGATATCAATAAAAAAGTGGGGGACGTATTTTTACGCGATCGGCGTGAAATATTATAAAATACATATACATATATATATATTTAGCATTTAATACTTTGCACGAGATGCTTTACAAGATTTCTTCTCAGTTGCCATTTGTTAAAAAAAAATTGTATCAACACGGACAACGTATCGAATCTCGCGAATATTTTTCCTGTAACGAACAAGTGTTAAAAGTCGATGACTCTGAAAACGATCAACCAACGATCCACTAATTTAAAGATACGTACGTTGGACACTTCCTTAGGGGAAGTAATATAAGTCGGTTGTTCCGTCCTCCACGCTAACATAATATACTCGAGCATACAGCGACACAGGTATGATCATAAATCAGCTTTCAAACCGCGTCGAGTCTACCCTCTTCTCGAGTATATCCACGTTCAGCAACGATAAAGCTCGCACGACGTCACGAACAATCACAGGAACATATCCTATCGCTGCTTCCGAAACTAGCAATAACGTCAAAGACACTTCTACGAGAATTGATATAAAACTCGGAGAACTTGTTCGCCGAAACAGAGCTTAAACTGAAGGAGAGTGTAAAACCAAGCTAGAGCGAGCAAATTGAGAATATAAATTCATGTAAGTGTACAACAATCCACGAAAGTATTTTTACACGCTGTAAAAAAAAAAAAAAAGAAAGAACAAAAACCACGTTTATGTACCGTGCACAGAGAAAACCTCGAGATTAAGTTAAAGGTTGGCGTGGATTTTGAACAAATTTTCATGAATTCATTTTCGTATAACGACCCTAAACTTCGTAACGCTTTGTCAATAAAATTACTGGTATTTTTCGTGCATCGGACTATATTTATCAAACTGCTGGCTATATACATATTTTATGCTTATGTTCCATATTTATTGCTATATATCATATATTATACAACACATATATATATATATATATATATATATTCGTAATTGGTCCTAACATGTACAGCGGAACCTCGTTTATCCGCATACGTATAAACTCCTACAATAAGCATACACAGGATATACCGATATCATTCGTTTTTGTTCAAAATAAATTCGATCGAATAGATTTTATGCAAGTGCAGTAAGAAGGCACAGTTGAAATCGTAACATTTAACATTGGAACCAATAGGGAGAACCGGAGAGAGGATAGCTATCTGGCAAAACTCTATTATCGAAACTGCTTCGTTATACTATAAAAAAAAACGTTATACTATATTCTCTTCTCTTCTTTTTTTTCGTATAACGTTTGTCGCACGGTAAATATTTTTTTATAGAGCGCGTAAATTTACAATTACAAGACGATCCGCGTAGCTTGAAATTAGAGTATACGTGTTTCTGTTTCATCGGCAAAATTATAGCTATTCTTAAGATGTTTTTCCTTTCCTCTTTTTTTTTTTTTGTTTTCTTTTTTAGAGAAACGTTACCCGGCATGGCACGTGATAGAGACTTTTCAACGTTTCTAGAGAACTAGCGCAGGAACATCGTGATAAGTTTGCGTTACTCGAGTCTATAATTTCCGAGAGCAATCGCCTTGAAAGACGTAATACCTTCACTCACGCTATTTCGGTGACGTATAACGTGCCAATTTTATGTTCATAGGCGTTTTCATGTCATGATAAAACAAATATAAAGAAAGTAGATTAAACTCGTGACCAGACGTACTTTTATACATTTTTATCGGCTGCCGGGGTTAATTTTAAAGATATTCTTGACTGGTTGTCGATAATGCAACGTAGCACGGCTTATAGTAGTCAATACGCGATAAATTATATGGAAATATTATGAAGCGCTATTAACGTTAGAATATAAGACAGAATAATTGTTGGGAAATTATTTGTCGCGCGAAAGTTTGCCATTCCGCGTAAATAACGTCGATAAAACTTTTTACGCAAATAAATATAATTTAGCGGTGGCTATGGAAATATCGTTATAACGTGACAAATACGTTTTCAAACTGTATAATGCGTTTTTATAGATAGCTATCGTTTTTCATTTTTATTAGTATAATAATTTATCGCGCGTATAATCTTGACACGTTCGAACTTTTCGTACGATTAGCTATCAAAGTGAGAAAAATTCCAACGATATTTAACCCGAGGAAAGATCGATGCCGTCGTAAAGAGTTACTGGTTGATATCATAAAGGGTTAACCGATCGACATAGGCAAAGAAACCCAAACATTTACAAATTTCCATAGAATTTGAACGACGCGAGAAAAAGAGAAAACAACGGTTCGAGTGGAATAAAGCGAGATCCACGAGGCTGCGTTAAAAGCACAGAAATCGAATGCGTTATTTCAGGCGAAAAGTTTTAATATCGCATTCGCGCCTCGAATCTGCCGCGCGTCTGCACGGAAGCGAGATTTAATTTCTCGTTTCCGCGCATCTGCTTCGGGCCAATCGTTTAAATTCGTTTAATGCGCCGCAAAGAGTTTCATTTTACTTGTCGCGTCTATCTTTTCGCGGCGCCGCGAGTCGAACGAAAGAGGCGAAATTTAAATTGAAAAAGAACCGTCGCCGTTAGCTCGGCTCGGTTATTCGGCTCGTCGCGATTTGGCGTTCGCGGAGAAAGTTTCGAGAACCGAATTCGACCAGATTCTCGGCCAACTTCCGCGTCGAATCGAACGATTCGTGATTCCGTCGCTTCCTCCCATCCTGTGTCGATTTTTCTTCAGTTTATCCGAGTTTCGCTCGAACAGCGCTGTTACCAATTCTTTCGCCGTTTTAAGAAACGCGTTCTTCGTCGACGCGACACCTAACTTTCGCGATACACGTTTCAATGTACACGTGTATCGGCGAATCGGTATGAAAACCAAGTCGCGTCGATGCAGGAATCAGAATATCGAATATAATTTTACGGGCAATAAATTTTCTTCCGAAACGAATCTCGAGATTCTCCAGGAGGTTGTTAATTTATTACGAGCAAAGCCCTGCTTTTTTTTCTTTCTACGTCGCGTCAACTACGAGATTTATAGCGACAGCTTAAGATCGACTACGTCGGTGTTACATTAATCTGCCGATTAATTTGGACAATTTCACGAAGTCGAGAAAGTCGTGACTTTTCTCGTTGTCCAAATTGTCCTTAAGCGAAGAGGTTTCAATCTAAATTTATCACGAAGACGTTGTACTTGGGGCGGCGTAAGAGCGGACGATCCGCTGCAGTTGCAAAAGGTTTCTCGTCGCAACTCGACCCTTCGACGAAGCATGGGAACGCGGAATTTCGCAACGTCTAATTCTAATCCGTGAAATCAGCCGCTTTGTCTCTTCCGGCAAGCGTAACGCTCGTTTCACGCATCTCGAAAAAATGTCTCGGTAATATTTTTACCGCGAGGAGGGACCGTTCGATTCCATCCGTGTTTGGTTACTTTTAGCAAGTCGTTCGTACGTAAATTGTCGCAGTCTCTTAGCGACTCGATCAGCTTTTTCGTTGCCAGAGATTCCAACATCACCGGCAATCCGTACAAGTTTTGCTTCATTCCCTCCCGCGATGACTTTTTGCTGGATTTCAAGAATTTTCAGCGCGTGTTCTGTACTATTGATGCGAGTTACCGCGCTTTTAGAATCAGCAGATACTACAGCTCTTCGGTGCGATTTATCATAAGCAGTTCCGAACGCCTGGTGTACGGTATTTAACTGGCCGATTTTGTATACTCGTCTGATCAGATCTTCTCCTGATTGCGTTATTTTACCTTACTTTGTATCTGCGTGTATATGGCGATTTAATTTACACACATATATATATAATATTATAATAATATAATACAATATATATAAAGGATAATTCTACCGGTGAAAACAATGATTACGACGAATTTGATTTATTTAATCCTCATCGACTATCGTTTTAAATCTCTTCCCGGCGGAACGTTGATCAATTCGGTGTTAAATTGCCGCGACATCGTAAGACCAGTTGAATTCGTACGTTACCAGCTATCGTCGGATTCGTTTGAAAAATGTGGCCTCTTTGCAATTTCAACGGCCATTTATTCCGTAATTCGCGGATCCGACTATTCCGAAATCCCGAAGTGTCCCTCTCCGAGCTTCAGAGTGCGCAGTTAACCTGCAATTTTAGAATCCAGTTACCCCAAAGCTCTCGAGCACGAAATTATTCTGCAATTTAAGAAGCTGGTTACGCGGACGTTTCCAGGTCGCGGTTATCGCGGCGACCGTGACAAAATGATTAAAAAAAAAAGAAAAAGAAGAAGAAAGAACGAGGAAAATAATTACGCTCCTCCTCGTTTTCTCTCTTCGTTCGCGGATAAGGAGAGAGTTATGAGGTCCTCATGCGTGGTTGAACGATAATGCGGTCGGCCTTGCTGGGGTTATTAGACATTTTTTCCATTAGGAATTTTTGTAATAATATTTCAGGAGGATAGCACTGTACGCGTGGCCAGTACGAAATAGCCTTAAAATTAAGGTATTAACCAACGAAACAATCTATCTCGAACCGTTCACATCGTTATACCATCGGGACTTTGTTATTATCATCATGGATAGCTGATAGTAGCGAGTCGGTAAATCACGAATACGTACATAATTAGCAGGCTATGAGTTACAGTGGAAGGATAGCGAATAGATCGCTATGCGTGAGAGCCATGAATTGGGAAAAGAAAGATGGCAACCGAAGCTGGTTATTTCAACGAGTTTAGTAGTTGAAACGTTAGCTGAAATATCGTTCGACAGACCGGTATATTTATCTTGCAACCAAAACAGGTAAACATTTGGATTGCTCGCGTGTGATAATTCCTCGTCATGTTTCAATTTTCCGAATAGAGTTATGCGGGTTTCGCGGTTTCGCGTTTCAGTGGATAATTAGCGAAGCAAATTGAAACGTGTACGTTGATTGAAAAACACGGGAATTTTGTGAAACTTTCGTACGCGTTGTGCATCCGTGTAAATCTATTAAAACTGTAACTCTAAACGGAAGCTTACCGCATCAAATTGATCCTAGCGCAAGGTTTATACGGTTACAGTTTCGCTTCTAAACTTAAGTTGTTCGATAATATTTCCATACAACGAACCCTCGCCAGCGTATCCTGTAAACTTACGTAACAAGCTTCGCATTTAAGTAATATTCTTCCTCGTTTGCAGGCGACTTTCAAGATAGAAAATTACCGCTCACATATAATTACAGGCAGAAGATCATAAAATGAACAGGAGACTTGAAACGTTTCGTCATATTTCTCGAAGGAAACGCAGCGTATTCTAGTTATATCGTTTGTCGGTCTATCTCTTAAAACGATTCGGACCGGACGGTCGCATCTAAAATAATAAGCAGCCAGAAAACGTTAAAAAGTAACTTAAAACAATGACTCAAAGATGAGAACATTCAATCATATATATATAAATAACCCATCGCTACGTATATTGCGTAATTATTCTCGACGGTGCAATGCACATTCTCGTCAAACGCACCGCGGTTTCGCGTGATTTAAAGTCGACGCACACGAGCGACAGGTGTCAGTTTTGTAACCGCGTTTTAGCAATATATAAATTTATACGAACGCAGGTTCACGCGTGACGCAATTTCTGATGGCAATTTGTCTTGTTTGTGCCTAAAAAAAAAGAAAAAAAATGTGGACGTGGTTACAGTTACGATAGACACGTGCAACTGGTGCGTACACGGTTGAAAGAATCTCCGCTATGAATTATGGCCTCGTGGCAATTTACTGTTTTTCTATAAGTGTCTTAATATGCGCACAGGTGTATTTAAAATTCACCGATCGAATCGATATTTACGAAATCCCGTCAATCTCCGCCACCGTTTGCAACCATAAATCCCGAATACGTACCATCTGAAGCTGCACGATCGACCTTTCCGGCCCATTGTGTTCCCCATGATCGATCGGACGCGCGTTCGTTTTCGTCTCGGTTCTCGTTCCATGATAAAAACAAAAAAAAAACCAAAAAGAAAGAAGAAAAGAAACAAAAAACGGTGAACAGAAAAATGAAAAATATCGAGAAAAACGAGAAGCGGAAACAGAAAGACAGGAGCAGCATCATTTCCGACCGGGACGATAAATTATGCTTCGGCGTATCCTTCCGGCCGTGGAAAATTTATATCCGTAGCTTGCGGAGGATTTCGTATGGCGAACGCGCAGCACGAAAATAGTACGGCAATGAAAGATATCGATTACGTCTGTGCAATTAAAAGCAGGTTCAACGATCTGGTCGTGTGTCACAAAACGCGTCCCTCTTTCGATCCTCGCGTTCACTGCTTTTTACGCAAACAATAGGATATTGTTAGGAATCCCGTTTTGCTTCCCTGTCAACCCCTTCCGCTGCAAAACACAATGCCACGGCCTCGACGCGGCTATCGGACAAAAGTGCAGATATCTCGTTTAGAATGGCTGACCGTGCCAAGTTTACAATTGGCGTCTTAAAAGTATTCAACGCGTACTTTGTTTCGTACATCGGGACAGAGAAAGGGAAGAGAATCCCTTCGTAAGAAACGTTCGAATCTCGGGTAAATTTCGACCCAGAGCGTTCGTTGCTGCCCGATTCGATGAGACGGTGCAACGAGGACAGAACGAGTCTAGGGAGCGAAATCGGGCGAAGCTTTAATATCAGTCCGCTTTAACGAAGCGTCGAACGAACTGGGAGTGCGCTCGGTGGTCCTAGAGTTGGCGAATGTTCTCAACTATGACGAAGGGTAAGAAAGTTTCCGGGACGCTGCTACAGTGAGCAAAGGAGCGCTCGCCGACGACCCTGACTTTGCTCCCTCCCTCTCTCTCTCTCTCTCTCTCTCTCTCTCTCTCTCTCTCTCTCTCTGTCACGCTGTCTGTGTCTTTGGTTAGTCCCGTGGACCGTAGATGGTTGCATATTGCAACAGGCGGCGCAGCGTGGCGCGGTTGCATTATTAAGAAGTTGGTGTAACGCGACGGTGACATCGTTGCCGGTGCGGCAGCTGTGGTCGCCGGCAAGTTCACCTCCTTCCGAGGAAATCTAATAACCGAGGACAAGCGAATTAACCGAGCTAACTATTAACCAGCCGAATAATCTCGTTCTTAGCGAATTCGTTTCGCTTTTCCGCGTCTTCACGAGCGCTCTATGCAAGGCGAACTCGACGTTCGTGCAATTGACTTAAGGAGCCTAACGGATATAAACGACGCTTTGTTTCCGAGGAAATTGTGACACGAGCGAGGAGGACGGTTGGATATATAATAGCGCCGAGTTGGAGATCGTGGGCGTAGAGTGGGACGAGGTGGTTTTGTTTACGTAGAATGGCGTAGCGCGATAGTTGCGACAATTGTGGAACTTTTGATCGGGATTACGTTTCTCTTCCGTCGTCCAGAAGACAACCTTCGTGGTAGAATCATCCTGAGAACTGGTCTGAATTTTAATGCGTCGTCTTCCGACGCCGGCCAATTCCAAAGAACTTGTGTTCTTATCGTTGGTATAGTTAATGGACGAAAATATTTTCTCGAAACTCGGGCAACGTTCCTAAAAGCGTTCGCGCGAAGCTAGAACGATACTGTACGTAATAAGTTGGAAGAGAGGACGAGAAGCAAAGACGAAAGACTTGTAGCGAGATACGGATATGGAAATGAGACTAAATCGAAAGAATATTGGAGGGAGAGCGCGGAAAGGAAGCGCAGATTCTGTGGGATGAAGCGGGTGAGACGACGAGACCCGTGCTGCAGGAGTGTGAGAGGACACGAACGGAAGAAGACGCGGAGATGGTATTAGGATCAATGGGTCGGAGAATAGAAATACCGGGGAGAATAGAGAGGATGAGACGATAGCCGAGGCAGGCAGGCAGGCAGGCAGGCAGGAAGCAAGAAGAGGGGAGAACAAAAGGGTTAAGAGCAATAGTAAGAAACAGGAATCAAAGAGGGACAGGGAACGATATTGAAGACCGGAAAGGAGACGAATAGGTGGAAAAACGGTATAACAGAGGGAGAGAACGAAGGAAGGATTTTGGGTAAACGATAGGTGATGTTATATGCAAATGTCGAAACTTTGGAACAGGCTGTAGGCGGAGCGTGGGAGCCAAACGTGGAGAATAAGAGGGGAATGTAAAGCCAGAAACGCGTTCTAAACCGATAGGCGAGTGGACTATGCGCAATAAATAAATACACGAACATGTAATACAACAGAGACGAGGTATCGTCGAAAGTGACTGTAACGTTTAATTTTACGCCGAGCCTCGATTTCGCAAATTCGGCGCGCCTTAAAGCGACAGAAAAATGCAATTAACCGTCGCTTTCATCTCGTTGCTACTCGAAAAGATCCAAATTAAACTCGAATCTCCTGTCCGCGACCGGCGTTACGCCGTACATTCGCGACGCGCAAGTGGAAAGAATTTTCATGTATCTCTTATCGTTTCTATTTCGTTTCAATTCTGCGCCGTTTCACCGAGGGATGTTACAGCGTTTCTTTCGGTTGTTTGTTCGACCGTTAAGACGACTGGGAAAGTGGCTCGCCCCGAATGGGAAAAGTCGCCCCCTTGGAAAAGCGAAAGAACGTAGCACGAGGTAGCGAATTTTCGCAAGCTTAGCGCCGCGACGCGACGTTGTACGTCGTAAAATATTTCGCAAATCCTACGACGAAGGAACACACTCTTACGCACAGACACGGACGCGACTTAATACACGAAGGAACGAGGAATTAGCCGTAGAGCTTCACGCGTCGAACGAAATTGCCATGGCTCGTGCAGGCTTGCATATTCATGGACCTGGATTATCATCGTTTACACACGATACTGCATCGCGCATTATTAATGTACTCTCCTTTGTCTAGTGATTTTCCCGCGTTCTAAATTCCTTCCACACCTCGAACAGATCCTATTCCGTCGTTTCGTTTCTTCGCCAACCAACTTGTCGCGTCATCTGCTTCGTTATCAAAGACGACGAACAGAGCAACTTGAATTTCTACAAATTTCGATCGAATCCAATGTCCAGGGTTCGTTTCATGAGACTCGAACACTATTCGTACGTACGGTGGTTGGTCCATTGCGCTCGCCAAATATTCCAACTTCGCAAGCTGGTTTCGAACCAGTACTCGCAGCTTTCGAAAATCTACTTGCAATTAGTTGGATAATTTAACGGATCGAGTCTGTTACACATAGCGAACATAGCAAACAGAGTCACGGTAGAATCTCGATCATCCGAGACGACACGGAGATGCGGATAACGCGGAAAGATCTGTCGGTGTTGGTAAATCAAAGTTCGTACAACGAAGTCGTAGAGGAGATTTTGACAATGTAACGTATTGTACATGCGATCTGAGTTCGATCGATTATCTGCTCGGTCGAGAGTTTGATTAACCGCTTTAATCCTATTCTTCCGTGTCGATCTATATTCCCAATATTTAAAATCCTGAATTTTCTACTTCATTGTCCCTCCGAAAGATTAAAAGCGTATAATTCGGAAGAACGGAATTTGGTCGCGGAATCTATCGAGCTTTCCTTTTACACAGAGCGCTCTCTTACAAAGTGACATTTAAACGTCGACTGGTGCCACGTGCGCCGTTCGAATCGAACGTAACAACATTTTCCCGGGCTGACTCGACTCGTCTCGATGCTCGCCGCGGTTTAGAATAGAACGGAGGAACGAGCAACAAGCCGAACGCGTTTCGTCGAAACAAAGAGACCGGCGATTTTTAACATCGGCCCGTCGTCCATTCGACCATCTATTTCTGGATTTGCCAGGACAAATGTCTCCTGGGTCAATAACCGAGCGGAATTGTAGGTATTCGGGACTGCGGCGACATTCTGGTTGCCTCTCAGGTATCGGAATCGATACGTCCAACTGTATTTTTGTCAGTGTATCGGTACTTCCGACCGACCAAGTCGCTTTATTTTTGCGAAACGAAACGAGCCCCGACGAATTGGAGAAAGAATCGCGCTGGATC
The DNA here is from genome assembly GCA_014737385.1 of Bombus superbus. NCBI lineage: Eukaryota > Metazoa > Arthropoda > Insecta > Hymenoptera > Apidae > Bombus > Bombus superbus. Next base: position 2,229,913 of record JACXIK010000024.1, read on the forward strand.
ATTTTTTTACGAGTATTAGATCCGCGTGATTACTCTTCTATTTTTCGTTCTTGCTTCGGTAAATTTGTCGGTGAGCCGATTAGAAGCATTTAAAGGAGAAGCAGTTCGCAGCTTTGCTTAATTTCCCTTTCTTAGCGAATCCGTTGGAAGCTGGGGACGATATCTCGTCGTTCCCTTGTTCCGTGAATTCTTTATTGCGTTTGCATCGTGAATTTTACATGTAGTACGGATCGTTCGTAGGATTTACTTGTTCGTAATATTAAAATAATATACGATCCGCGTTGTAATAGAATACAGTGGCTAAATGTTACGTTTAAACGTCTAAACGTTTGATTTAATATTATCGCGATTAAACACGGCTAATGTGTGAACGTTAATCGCGTGAAATTAAGTACATATGTGCAATCGCATCGAATTATTCGATACTTTTTAATGTTTAGTATCACCTCCCTGTTTGCTTTTTAAATCAAACGCGCGGAGGTATCGGGGCATCGATGCAGAAGGCTTTTTGAAAGTTTTTAATGAAATTAAAGCGACCGTATTCGTACGACCGTTGATCGAAACGGTCAAATTCGACGAAACTTTTATTTCGAAAAATGACTAATTATTTTATATTACTTTCGACGCGTTCAACGCGCGTTTTAATACTTGAAAAATTCGCGACACGCCGAAACTGCTGGCAACCTACGAACGACCGTAATAACGTAATCGTATTATAATTTACAGGCTGCGTAAAACTAATTAATTTAAGGCAAAGTACGTAAACCGGGCATTGAGCGAAATGAAAAAAGTTGTTTCTCCTTCCAACTTGTTTCATTTCCTCTAACGCGAACGTCGTACGTTTCGAAGAAATCTTCGAGTTCGTACGACGAATTAAATTCCTACCACCGAATAAATGGATAAATTAAAACGGGCGGGTCCTGTTTCCAGCGTCGGGAGGTTTCCATTAAAAACTCAATCTCCGATAGAACGATGACGGCGGCTCGTTGTTTAATAACGCGACGCAATTATCGGCCGATGTCAAGAAAATATTCCGCGATCGCTTTAATCTCGAGCGAATCCGCTGAAAACTTATGGCAAATCATTGGTCGCCAGTCACGAACTCGAACCCGTGGTATTTCGCGCTGGCAACGAGAACGGAAACGAAACGTCGTTCCGAGAAACTCGTTGCTTGCGAAATAGTTGTACGACGTCACTCTCGTGGAAAACGTCTTCCAGTCTTCCGTGTTGTATACCACGAACCAATGTCGGTCTTCTTTAAGCATTAAAAATCTCGTTAATACGCCATATCCCGGATCAACGAAACCAAACTGAACCAGACCGCAAGGAGTGGGCGATTTGTTTTCGCTGATGAAACGTCGCTACGGGTATCGTCCCTCGAATATTTTGTACATATATTTCGCGTGTCACGCGCGTTCTATAGTCTAATTATCACGTTCGAAGATAATTCTTCCTGCCTTTTTCTTTCCTCTTTTTTCCCTTTCCTTTTTTCTTTTTTTTTTTTTTGAAATTATCAGAGCAAGATTGCAACGCGACGTTAAAACACCGCTGGATTTTTCGAATCTGATCGCGTGCACCGAGCGTTTCCGGTGCGTCACAAGTGTAACGATTCATTTCCCAGAAATTGCGCGACGCTGTTACCTTTTTCACGACGAAACTCGCGCGATACGGCCGTATTTACGTGTAATTGCCGTACATCGAGAATGCATGACCTATGCAAAGCCGAGTTTGTCGGAACCAATCGAATTTAATCACAGATCCAGTACGGCCGTAGGTATGGTCGTAATCGAACACGTAGTCGACAGACTTAAGTTCGTGACCCTCCGCTGCCCCTCGTCCGCCTCTTGAAAACGCGTTTCACGACCAAACCAGTGCTCTTAAAACGGTGTACCGTTTTCTTATCTGCGTCACGAAAGCCCTTCCGTGGCTTGGTTCGCTTAGTAATAGGGTTTTAGTGTCTGTCAGCGAATCGCACGGCGAGAAACGTTTCTTGGCAGAGGTTAAACTTTCCGCCAAGTAGTAAAACTAGAAGCTGTGGAAGCTGTGCTTCGGATAATAATAAAATTTCCAGTTAACAGGTTCGCTCGTTTCGCGCGGCGGCGAGTTCAGTTTTGCTTCTTGTATCGACGAATCGATTCAATAAACGTAACGTAATAAATACGATACGATAAATATCGCAAGAGCTGGTATTTGTAACCTCGCCTACAGAAATCTTCGTACAGCGTTTTCTTTCTTTCTTTTTTTTTTTTTTTTTTTTTTAATAAACTCTGCTTTTTCTTAGCGCGTTACGAATACGAAGCATTTCGAAATTTGATCAGCTCTGTCGCGAGACTCGTTTCAAACAAATCCACGAAAGTATATGCATAGAAATCACAAGGTAATTGGCGCGCTAAATGTCTTGCGATTTTTATGAACAACGCCCGAGTCGCTCGACATTGTTCTTACATCGTAATCATCGTACTCCGGTTACGAGCGAAACGTTGCGCTAACTTACCGTTGGCCTTTGGTCGATTAAGGACCGCTCGCGTTAATACCACCGGACACGACCATTGTTAATAATCCGCGAAAGTCGGTAAATTTTTATAACGAATGGAAGCTGTAATCCGTGTTGCTCGTGAGCGTATATACAGCTGTATCGCTGGCTACAACCTAACTTTCGCCACACCCAGCATTGATAAATCGCCATCGTGTGTATCGTGTCGGTCGTACGATCGTGACACACGCGATAAGCGTCATTCGAATGTTATTCGTCAACCACTGGCTACGCCCCCGTCGTTCACGATCGGAACTCGCGTTTCTGCTATAATTATTGCAACCGCTACCTACGTACCATCTATAGTGCAATTAAATATTACTAAGAAGAAATTGTTTACGCATTTTCAAGCAGCAACAGACGGTCCGTAGTTTCGTTGGAATTAATAGCAGCACGATGCTTAAAATCGTCGCCTGTGTGCGCGAAACGACAAATACGGAAGTGCGCTGTACGTTTTCAACAACTTGCTGAGAGAGAGAGGCGGGGGGCGGAGGTATTACGAGAAGAATCGGCGATTTCGACGAAATTTACTCAATAGCGTATCGCGTGTAACGCGATATCCTATCGACAAACGCAAGCTCTCTGTCCGAATCGATATTTCACCAATAAATACGATCGATAAAATGAAACTCGTATCTACGAAAAGCGGACAAACGCGCGCGATAGCGTTACGCCGACGCTCCACTTTTAATATTCTATGTATTATTTTTCCCTGCTTTTTACGCGGATTTGGCTGGTGTACCGCGCGAAACGATTGTCACGGACTTTTCGGTAATGCGAGCGTTTATTTACGTTTCTTTGTGATTTGCGTTAATTGAAAGCCGCAGGCGGTGAACGTCCAATTCAATTTGCCGCTTTGAAATTTCAATGAAAACGACAGAAACGAATATGGCGACAAGGGATTGCGCGGCGATCAAATCGCCGACATCCGAGCCTCGATTTTATCCCCGTCGATCGGCTCTTCTGTTTCAACTTCGCGGGAACAAGCGGTTTCTCGTTTCTGCATTAATTCGGCAAGTTCGCTTACCGCGCGAAATTTTACGGCACATCGATTCACTGTTTTGCCTACATTTCACCATCGTCGACGTTCGTAATAGGCACATCGACCGTATTTCTCAGACTATTAGGCTGACGAACGTCAAATGTCGTTCCTTCGAGGCTCCAATTTGACGGGCTAATAACAGCTGTTAATCCTTGTTGCGTCGTTGATTATCAACCGTAGAAGATGTTTGTTGGAAATCGCGCACAGCGCGTCCTGTTTAGCTGGAAACGCTCAGTTACAGTGGAACCTCGATTATCCGAACTAACTTTATTCGGGACAATGGGATAATCGAACGACTCGCGTCCTAACTGTATTTCGCAGGAAAAATCATCGTTCCTTACACTATTACGTACACGCGTTAAAATCGTCTTTGTTCTTCCGATCTTTCCAATCTGCTAAATCGCATATCCTTTTTAAATTCGGTAATTCCGTCGTGTGTCTGTGTACGTTACTATCCATTTCTATCTCGTTTTTTTTTTTTTTTTTTTTTTTTTTTTTTTTTTTTTTTTTTTTTTTTTTTTTTTTTTTTTTTTTTTTTTTTTTTTTTTTTTTTTTTTTTTTTTTTTTTTTTAGTACAGCAAATATACGACATTTGAATATCAGCTACAAGAATATACGATAAAAATTATTTAATATCATTTTAATATCATTTTGATCTGATAGATCGTTTGGAGCATTTTTTCCTAATCGTCCGTATTTCTCCAGATATTCGAACGTTTCCGGTTAAACAGGACACGCGTAGATAGCGTATACCGGGCCAGCAGGATATTCGAGCGGAGTGAAGCAATTTGCCTCGTAATTAATAAAAGCACGATTAACATAAAAGTAGCGATAACTAAGACGCAAGTGATCGTGATTCGTCGTGCCTCGATATATTACGTTTCATACGATATTACAAAATCGTTGTCAAACTCGAACGACGTTACGAACACGGTTACCAACACCGACTCGTCAGAGTGCCATCGATGATTCCTAATTACAACTACGGTTGCGAGCTCATTATTTTATTAAGCCGCGTAACGAGCCGTCAACGGCTGTGCATCGTTAACGAGCACGTCGCGTTTCCGTTGAATCGCAGTGGCATGTCGTGGGTGCAACGATTTCGCCGCCATTTTACCGGAAGCAGCGGAATCGCGTGTCCGACCCAAGCCACGAAATCGCGAATCGACCTTGTTTCGAAAAACTTGCCGTATCTCGAACAATCGAATATCGCGAACGATCGTTTCGTTTCTTTAACTATCGACCGGACTATCGAGAGCGTTTTAAAGAAACGAGTGTACCTGCCCGGGTATTGGGAATTAAGAATCACGAACAGACACTGCTTTTTAGTCTCTGTCTAGTCGTTTCAGTTGTTTACGCTGTTCTTTCTTTTCGTTGTTTTAGTCGAAATAGTCAAAAAGTTGCGAAAAAGTGTACGCGATCTAGCGAGTCTTTGATACGGTATCGCACGTACCTCGAAACACGTAATGGAATCGTAACGCGCGTTGTACGATTAAGAGCACGAAGATGTTGCGTTCTTAATTTATACGTAATTTATTTCCAGCGTTAAGATAACGCAGAACGTAATCGGTACATTATGTGGCAAAAAACGAAGACGAATTCGTTCACGATTAGAAGTTTTAATCTACGTATCGATCAATTATGTTCGTTTCTGTTATGCGTTCGCCTAAGTACAGATCATTCGAAAGAATTCTATTTTGTGAGAATATAACGACGCGTGGTAATTATGGATAAAATAATACCTGTAATATAATTTATCACAATGCAATTACTCGTACGTGCGTATCACGCGCGTGCCATTTATACACCGAAACGAAAATTAGGTAGCAGATACGCGTAATGGGAAAACGAGTATGTGTATAATTGCGAGCAGTTCCCAGCGAAATTCAGACAAAGAAATACTACCATTCCTTTGGCGCGTATAATTTCTTAAAACAGACGTATTTTACGATTCCTAATAAAAAGACACGGTATACAAAAATGATGGGGATATAGGAACAAACCTACGACTAACGTAAATCATCGGTTGTATTATTCACGAACACGTTAATTGCCATATAGCGTTTCTTCGAAAATGTCTGACATTAAAACATACAACTTTTTCAATAGTTACGCCATCTACCTCGTACGAATGGCACGTTAACGTGTACGTTGATGTTGTAAGACATTAAACTTGCCTTTCGACTTTATATCACGCGAGCTTCTGGAAAGTGTTGCGTCATTCGAACAATACGTATCTCGTAGATAGAATCTGCATCCTCTTTCATAATTAGAATACGCGCGAGTGTCCAGATAATTTAATTCGTATTATTTAATCTGCCAAGATTACCGAGAAACGTTCTACCAAAGCTACGTTTCGCTACGTTTCTAAACAGAATAAACGGGTTAGAGATCATTTCTATTTTAAGCGTGGACGCGTTACGTATCGCCGTTAAACTAATTCGTTTGTTAATATAATTCAAAACGATCGATTAAATCGATCGCGTGCAACTGTAGGACAATTAAGTTCGACGATAGTTTAGAACCAAGGGAATCTCTATGAATTACGTCGATATTTTATCGCCGATTAATATTTCATCAGGGTATAACAGCGATTATCGTCGTTTGTTACAACAGGCAAAATATCGCGCGAGCAACGTTCCATCCATGAAACGAAACGTTCGCGTTGTTTCATAAAATGCATCGTGACTTTTTCTAGTAGTGGCGAGTAAGTAGGTGAGAATTTGGCATGAAACGCTGTAAATTAAGACCCGAAACGAGGAAATTAACGTCGCCGCGTTATTAACGTCGTTGTCTCCGAGCATTATCGCCACAAATTATCACCGTCAATGCATTATCGTCGTCAACCATTACCGTCGAGAGACATTATCATCGAACATTCGTATCGATACACTTACGTTCAATATCGAAATTACCTTCGGCATCAACGACGTAATTAACCATTAATCCGATCGATTCTAATTATTCGAACGTCAATAATCCTTTACCAAACAAAAATCAGTCGCACTTCGTTAGCTACGTGCGCGTGCTATTCGAGAATTATATTTTCATCGGTGCGATCGTCGCGATGTATCGACGAAAGCAACATCGTCGTTCGTATAATAAAATTCTCCCTTTTTATTTTAACTTATCTTCTACGTGAAAAATTACAGGATCGAGCTTGCGGGAGGAAAGCCGCGATCAAACAGACCAAGATCGACTGACAGATTCTTCAAATACTCGTCGGTCCCGTATCTATTTGCCTGCCGAGTCGCATAATTCGTTCAACGATATAGATAACTGCATAGAGTTACGTTGCTTTTGCACTTGGAACCATCGAAGCTCTGTTTCCTCTCTGTTACCACTTTCGTTTGCCGTTTCCATTTGTACGAAATCGTCGTTATTATCGTCTTTGTCGAAACAATTTCACGACATCGGTGTATTTAAGAATTTTCTACTGTCGTTAGCATCTCGGACAATTCTCAACGCCGTGTTTTTGTTTTTTAACAAAATGTGACTGTGGCTTTCCCAACACCGTGTATTTTTTTTTTTTTTTTTAGTTTTATCGCATTTACGCCACTTTCCATAGTTTTGATCACGTCTTACGTACTTTGTTTCGATAACTAGAACGCCATTAGATTCATACAAAATTCTTTTAATCAGAATTCGCTGGATACATGTACGCTCGGATACATGTACATGTTTGAAATATTATGTTCGGATAATAAAACTTTCGGATAGGAATGTCTCTAGTTTGCTCTGGAATGTATTCAACAAGGCGCTCTTCGTATGTTTTGCAAATTATTCTAAACAAAAGTCTTTATCAGCAAACTGTCTGCTAACAGTTGGTCTATTTCATTTCGTTGTGGAAACAGACACACTTTGCACCGTAATAGATGCAAAGCCTGTGTACGGCATTCAGCTGTTGTTGAGGATACGTTTCGGTTACTTCTTCAACAACGTGGATGATGTTTCCCTGTTTTTCAAGTGCAGGATACAACACCGACGCGATATTCGTATATAGGATTTCTGAAACTGCAACTCTAAAACTGTGGCAACCGAGTTACGTCAGGTCTTCCATTATGATTATGGAAATAAACTTGATATTGTTATGTAAAACGCTATAGCGCAAAGCACGACCAAAATATTTCCTCTATACTTGGTACCAATTGTAATTGTACTTTATGGCCTTCTAGTCTTTATTTATAAATTAGAAAGACGACTACTATCGTTTATGCACAATTGGTAATGATCGATATTGATGATAAACAATTAGCAATAATAGCGGCAAAAGAATCACGTACGTGATGTCGAATATACGAGATAAATCATCAACGTATATGACAGTTTTTATTCGGAATAATCACGCGAATACGCAAATATAGTACATCGGTACAAAGCTTTTATTTCTCACAGCGGATATACATATTTTGTTATTATTAGACTTTGAATACTTTTATATTTGAATGAACGCAATGAAAAAAGCTGGAATCTAAACAGAGAGATACGTTTCGCTATGCTTCAGGTATGTCGCATATTTTAACATATTACGCGAATTCTGCGCATTTTTGCACCTTCAAATCCTCGATAAACGCCGAAATCCTTCAAACAATTTCGTCCGTCTGCCTCTGTAGCTTTTTATATTTTGAAAATCATCTCGCTAAAAAAAGAATTCTTAACGTTATTATTAATTAACGTCGTTGCTATCTAACGTTTCTCAAAAAACACGAGATATTATAAATTCTTTCGCGATTTACCGCAAAAAATGTTCTCGTACGCGAGAAACGTTCGCGAGAACGAAACTGATGCATATTATAATTATGTATCGCGGTTGATTTATGACTTTATCATGAAAACACGAAATGCATTTATAATTGCCTCGTATTATCGTGCTGGGAACGTTAAGAGCGAAACGTTTTTACACGATTTCGTTAATCGATTTCTTCGCTGGTATCGCGATCGAGATATATATACTTCGCTTCACTCGATCGCGGAGAGAAGAATTTGGCTAAGGTAGCGCGCCGAATAAATTTTCAAACCTCGCGACTGGATTTAGGTTTATCGCCGGATAAAGCCGAATTTAGCTCTATCGTTTCTGCGGCGAAATATATCTCGAACGTTCTTTAATCTAGATACCAAGCTAGGATTAAATAAATTCAGGCGAATTTGATAGAATCTCTAAAAGCAAAAAGAACGTGGTATTTTCATTGTTTTCTTTTTTTTCTTTTTCTACGAGATTGATATACCGTAGAACGTTATAAACGAATGCGTAGCACGTCGAAATTCAAAGATAGTTTTATTCGTTTTTAATAGTAAACGATATACGCGGGCGATATCTTGTTCCTCGCTTTCAAAAGCCCAGAGACTATCAGCTACCTACTGAAAGGAAAAATCTTGTCGTTAATAAACCGTCGACTCACTTAATAATTTTCTATCTCAAATGTTCGACTTTAAGTAAAATTTAGTACAGAATTTCATTTGTCCTAGTCACGCCACTCCTTGAATAACTCAACGTTCTTAACCCCAGCTGCGTTCTTTCGATCATTCAACATCCAATCCTGTATTTTACTAGAACTAACAAATTTCAGATTGTTTCTTTTTTTTCTTTTTTATTACCGGAAACATACGGTACCTGTGAGATGTATCTTTGGCCAAGATTAATCTTCGTTCGATTACGACTGTTTTACTCCGATCGATATCGTTCGAATTAGATCGATTTATACCAATGTGGAATATTTAGGTACATGGAACAGACCGTTGTCGCGGCGTTAACTTCGTGGCGAGTAGAGAAGAAACGTTGCCGGGACGCACGATTCCCTTAAGCGTCTGTTAAAGTTTTTCTTCAAACGTTAAAAATCTTCTTGCTCGTTAAACGGACACAAGAAATTGCGACGTAAGAGAACGAGATCCGTAGCAGCGTTAATTTACTACGAGACAAGCGCCAAGGAATATGAAACGCTGATCCAACGTAATCCTTCTTCGCATTTCCCATTTTTCTCTCTGACTGCTACCAAAAAATTTCATTTTCCCTCGTATCGTTTTTTCTTTTTTTTTCTCTCTCTCTCTCTCTCTCTCAACTCCGACGAATCCCTCGACAAGGGACACAACAGGCGTCTCGCAAAGAATAAACAGACGATTCCATTTAGCTCGTAGAATTCAATTTGCCGATTCGTCGCGAGCTTCCGATTATTAGTCGTCAACGTTGCTGTTCTTCGATTAGAATCCCGTGTCCCTTTGCCTTTCTTCCTTCTCTTTCGCCACTATTCTCCGTTCAAGCGATGCACGGACAACCGAGACGAAAGGACACGTTGGACGATGAAACGCGAGGTTGGCGCGTGTTAACCATTCGAAAGCGATAGAACTGCATGTAAAAGCGGCATCATGAACTTTAATAGCTCTCGCCACCGGCTTGGAAACGTGAATCAGAGTACCGCTTTCAACGGATTCCTCCCCCTAGTTGAAAGGATATTCCAGGCGTCGAATAATAAAGACGCGCCACTGTGATCTACTTTGCGTTGATTGTTCCGTAATTTGTCGACGGCGTATGGTTCTAACGGTGTTTAAAAGAACCGTGAGAAATTTCGTTTCGCAATAGTTTCAACGGCGATGTAGCTTTTGCAGTTCGATCGCGTTATTTATCGTCTGTCCGATTTAGAAATAATTATTTAAATAGTTATCGTCTATTCGAGATGGTTATTTCGTTTAAGCGATCTTCACTCCGATCTTTGGTAGAGGTTGTAAGGAATAATTATAAAAGAAAGGTTGGGCGTTGTTGCGGTTTGAAAGAGCGTTTCATTCGCAAGAACTTGGCAGTCATCGCGTTTGATTAATTAAAAGTGTAGCGCGTACGAGGAAGCTAACGTGTTACCTTATAACCGCGCGACAGTTCATTTGAATAATGAGCAGAGAAATTTCGCGAGCTCCTTACAAATGGTTTTGCAAGTCAAATTCACGAAAGTTCGGGCCTCGTGACGTGCGCGTCAAGTTTGGAAATAGTCATCCAGAATGATAAATAATTGCCCCAGTTACTACTACGAGTGTTGCGAATATTCCAATTTCTGCGACACGAATGTCACGTAACGAGACCTTTGATATCGACCATTTTTTCCCAACTTGACACGTTGCAATACAATCTGGAATTGAAAATACGATAAAAAAGAAAAAAGAAAGAAAAAGAGCGGAATTATCATAAATCGTTCAATTTTCCATTTCACTCGAAAGTTTCGAAATTTGACGGAGCAATACAAATACCTATAGCACGCTTAAACGAATAAAATACAAGGCAGTTTTCCAGTAAGCAAATCCTATATAAACGAACATCATTCCTATGATTTCGAAAACTATGATTTCTTATCGTAACAAACGAACAATTTATCTTTTTTTTTTTTTTTCTTCCTATATATTCCGGATACTCCCGCTGTCATATTCCATATCGTTTTACCCTCGTTCCAGCGAAAACAAAAGTGGCGCATAAATTCGCGCATTCAACACGTGGCAACGTAAATTTCCCTATTCGTTTCAATCCATTCATCGGCTACTAAAATAAGAAAAGACCTACGTTATTACGAAAACACGTCCTCTCTATTCAACGTGCGCGGCAACCAATCTAAAGCGGATGCTCGCGAGGATATAATATTTCTCTCTCGCGTAAAACACGAATGTTCCAAATGACACCGAACCAGAAGGGATAATCTTGCATTTGACAGCGACAAGAACTATATCCTCTTGCGCTGCCGTAGCTCTTCTCGGCGAACGTGACAAAAAGCTGCATAAAGTTCGCCGAGAACACTAGAGAATCTGGCTACTGGCTCTTACTCCTAATGGAGGGACGTTTTGCCGCCGCGGTTTTTCTCTCGGCCGCGTTTCTTTCATTTTTCTTCTCTTTTTCTCTCTTTTTTCTTTTGCGCCGTGTCAAAATTGTCGCGCTATTAACGGAAACGTACGCCGATAAACGCAACGCGTGGAACAATACGTTGCTGGAAATTCCGTAATTTAATCACGACTGGACAAATTTTCGGGAAACTTCAATTTCGAGGCTCGAGGGAAGCTTTTGGTGAAATGTTCTATTGTACGGGGGTAATTTTTTTCGCTGGTTAACTCAAAGGCGAGCTAACTCAATCACATCGCGGATCACGAACTGTGCTTTCCATTGTTTCCCACTTTTCAAACGCCGTTATGGTAAAAGCTAAACGACACAGAACGAGAAAATGTTCACCATCGAGAAGAATGAAAAATTTCCTACGGTAAACAAGTAGAATGTTATTTAAAGGGGAAGAAATGGTGAACGTAATACACTGTGGCTGTGGAATCCAGCTATGCACAATGGCTCGTGGAAATATTTAAACCATTATGGAAACTTTTCGCCGATACAGGTATTTCTCGCTTTGCGAATTTCCGCCTCGCCGATTTTTCGCATCGCAACTTTTATTCTTATATCGCCCGGCGCGAAGTAAATTCTAATAGTTCTCCGCTTTCGATTTTAGCGTATTATTATATTACAGATTTTTGTATCTTGTTTAGTACAGTGTATTCGCTGTAGTAGTACACTTAATAGTACAGTTTCCGTATCCGGAGTAGGCGAATAAAAATGATTAATAATTCTCGCAATGAGTCGAGAGAGAAATATTTTCTGCGAAAGTTATTCGACGCGAGGAGAGTCGTTTTACGAATGTAACAATTTTCCTGCGAATGGAGTCACTTACGAGACGTTCGTCGTTCCTGCTTCTTTTTCTTTTTTTTTTTTTTTTTTTACGACGTATCGTACATTTTGTTCGCGGTTATTTCTCCGAAAAAGTCGCATACGGAGGATTAACGAGGTCTGTCAACCGGTCGCGCGTATCTCTATAAACCTAGGACAAAGTACGGCCGTATCCGCGAGATGTATGTATTTACAGTAAAAACACAATTGTGGAAGTATTCGTGGAACAATTTTTTTAGAATTATTAAAACTATTATAACAACTATTCTATTGCATAGAATGTCGTCTCTTCGAATAGAATTAAATCCCACACACGGTGAAACGTAGGAACATTCGTAACCATTAATTGCCAATTTTGAACGATTATTTCTTATCTTATTTTTCTTTCATTTCATTTTCTTTTTTCTTTTTGGTATTTTCTTTACGTCTTTCCCCTTAACGAAGATGTACACGAATAAACGATGTTGTTTTTTAACTATATGCGTGTTAATGCGCCAACGAAATCCGCAGAGCCGACGTTTTTACTACGATATTATACGTTTAGGGAGTGTGCGTACACGCTTGTGACTGTCTGTGTATATACGTTAAGATTGTTACACGTATCTTGCCGAAACAGCGAACACGTTGCTCGCTGTGTACCTCGTCGAGATATAACGACTCCTTATTATCATCATAATCAGCGGAGTTCGTTTTTACGATTACGCGCGAAAGCCTCGTAGTATCTAGTACTTGCCGGAACTTTTAATCCGAAAAGTCAGTGTTCGAAGTTGCCGGTACAGTCGGTGTACGTTGATATTCGAAGCACGCGCTTATGGACTATGAAAAATAATATAAAAGACGTGGTTTCACGGTAAACTGAAAGTACAAGGCATCTACGGTGGTGCGCGCGTATTATTCAACTTTACCAATGAATATGCAACGTCGAAGAATTCCAAGCAAACCGCTAGATTCCTAGTTAATGAGAATTTTCACGGGGGATTTCCTACTCTCCCGCTCAAGTGATTTTTCACTCGGCGGGGAATACCCACGCGAATAAAATTATATCGTAACGCTGTACGAAATTAAGGATAATTAGATTTTGATTTCGACGTTCGAATTACTATCGTTATATATATATATATATATATATATATATATATAAATATATAATATATATAATATATATAATATAATATAATATAATATATAATATATATAATATATATAATATATATATATATATAAAACAAAAAATGTTTCGAGTACGCATATATATATATATATATATATATGCGTACTCGAAACATTTTTTGTTTTTTTTTTGGAATAATTTGTAGCCCGAGAGATATAATTGCTTCGAACTTGAAATGGAATACCCTGCGCTGTTGATAAAAGTTTGGCATAATTACGTTGCCATAATTAAACTTTGCAGAATTGAATTCGCATTCTAATCGAAATTGATACGGCTAACTACGATTTGGAAGAAAGAAGGAAATTGTTACAAGATGATAAACGAACTGTATGGACATACGGTTTGTTTGAAACGTGAAATTTTCTAGGTTCGCAGCTCCGAGTTCGGAAACGTCGGACAAGTGCGTATAACAAAGGCGTTTTCACGGCATCGCCGCGAATTCATAGGGAAAGGTGATTGCCGATTTTCCAGAGAGAACAGTTGATCGTATCTCGGACAACGAGCAAAGCCCTCGGCGGTCCAACGTTAGTTCGTGACCTCTTGCTACCACGGTTTAACCATGAAGAATAGCGGCGAATCCGCTGGAATAGATTCGATAAGGAAAAAAGAAGGTTTAAATTTTCGTTAAAATGCTGACTCGTTCTCGCAACTGGATTTACAATTCTCTCGGATCCTCGTGGTAATTAGATTTTTCCCTGATAAAAGTATTTAGAAAGGATACAGAAGGAAACGAGACTACGGCTTTTAAGTAAAACCGACGTTACGGACGTCGTAGCAGATAACTCGATGTGTATTACTTTGAGAAAATTGCGCTTCGAAACAAACGAGAAACGATGCAACAGAGAAACGATGGAAATCGTCGAAACGCACGATTCACATCAATTTGTTTTAATCTGAATCAATTTTGACGATCGATTCGTTGCTTGTAATTCCTATTGTAACAGCGAAACGAAAGAAAAGATGTTTCGAATCATTTTTATAACGCACGCGATAGTTTCACGCACGCTATAGTACAACTGCATTTATCTGCGCGATATTTGAGGCATTTGATGGTCGATTAACCGAAGATTCGCCGCTTGAACTCATCCATCCGAACCTCGGCAACTCCGACAAGTTCAGGCGAGTTCAGTTTCAGCCTGTGCATAAAGATATTTCAGTTTGGAACGGATTTTTAACGCTACGATAGAATTGTTACGCGAATTAAGACAAATATACGTTGCGTTCGACTTAACCGCTATTTGAGATACGATTAAAATAAGAAACGTACACTCGAGGAGGGTAAGAACGAAGAAGCATTTACAAGAGAAAATCTGAACTTTATCTGTTCTTGCCCCTTGATTCTAAGATTAGTCGATTCGACAATTTCAATAATAAATTACCCATATAATGGAAAATCAGCCAAAATACCTTAGCAGAAGAGAAATTGATCGAGGAGCTCGATAAATTCGACGATCGCGTTAATAAATTACCGTGTAATCGAAAATTATCTAAAATACCTTTGCCAGAAGAGAGAAATTGTTGTAGAAAATCGATCAGTACCATTGAGGAATTTCCTCGCAAAACACTTTTCTTCGGGCTGTGTAAAGGACTTACAGTTTCTTCGCTGCGCGTTCGAGTTTCCATGAACAACGCTACTTAAGAAATTTGCCGGCGAACACGGGACGTGCGATTGTACGCGCGATCCGGCATACTCGAAAAGCCGCACCCTTTAATCAGAGATTATTGAAAATTCCAAGGAACTCGACGGAATGAAGTTCTACAAGTTTCTGAGCGCGCGTTTGATCGGCCAGTCATTAATTAAATTTCGTTCATTGCGATTCGACTGCAGCTGCTTAAAGTTCAAGCGTCGAGTAATCTCGCTTTGCGTCCATCGTTGTCCGGATGCTTCTTTCCTCGCGTTACGTTAAACTCTACGTTCGAAGATTATTCTCGATACGCTCGTTGATAGCGTCGGATCGCGTCGAAACTAAATTCACCATCTTACTTTTTCAACCTTCCGATGATAGCGCAACGGAAAATTCTTACACGCGGTACGGTAGACCCGGAGAGCGTGAAAAATTGTTTTGTGTGTTTTACTATGAATATTCTAGAGGAGAAAGTAGAGCGTGACGATGATGTTTAGGGCTGAAAGATAACGTTCGCGATTTTCTATGCCGAGAAATTTTTACAGGTACGCGAGATATGACCGGTCGTAAATTTTAAAATGATGAAGATGGATGACGGCTCGCGTTGCCGAGCTGCATCGAGAATTGTATTTGCCGTGAAATGGACGCGGATAATGGTAATACGCGCCTTATGTGGCAGGTTTTGAGGACAAGACATTACGTTATCTCGAGCCAGTGAGAAAAAAAAAAAAGAAAAAAAGAAAAAAAGAAAAGCAAGAAAAATTGCAACCAGCTTTGCTTCAAGGGATAAAAGTTTCTAAGGGATGAAAGTTTCATCGGATACGAAGATATTTGTACGTTCGCTGTCCATTAAAACTAATATTCCTTTTACTCGTCCGTGAATGAAAGTACTACTAGATACAGCAAAATGTAATATCTTCGGATTTCATTAAGCGATATTCGAACGTCGAGGGATCGTAGAAATTCGAAAGGAAAATCGTTGACCAGCGAAATTAGAATCTTTCAACGTGCGATTCCTTTTGCGATTTCCGTGCACCGTTTTAGGGAAAAATTCTTTTTAATTCGCGGTGGTAACGAAAGTTCAAGTTTCGTGATATTTCTGACGTTACGCGTGTACGACGATCAAGCAGCCAGATACTTTTAAGAGTATTCGAGTCGAGTGAATTTCCTGGCTAGAGGAATATCGCGATATCGTCACGATCTATAGATCACGATCGATCGTTCTACGCAATACGCAACTCGATCGCTTCCCGTACCGCTGTTTCACGCGCTTACGGGACGAGCTTTGAAAATAGCTGTGTAGCAGATACAGCAAAGAATAGCGAGGAAGGCAGTCGAAGAATCAACACCTGCGCCATCGACGTAGGCTCCTACGTTCCCAGGCAAGCGACGCGCTCGCAAGTTAGCCGGTGACAGTTTCGTAAGCTCGTTGAAACTTACGGCGAAAACTTTGTACTTAGCGCTTGGTAACCATGCCGCCGGAACGGAGATGCATTTGTTGCAGTCGTCGAGCAGAAATGCTCGTGGGACGACGTTGGGAAAAGCGATTGTCGAATTTTGCCTGAGAGTTCTGTCGCCAAGTGTTTGTGGCTGCTAGATGCATTACAAATTATGCTGCTCCACGGGGGCGAAATTTCGATAAAAATTTTGTTGCATCGATGTCTCGAGTTACATCTCAGCGCGCGATAGATCCAATTCTTCCTCGTTATTTTCAAATAATTTCACCGTCGAGTATCTCGTCGTCGCGTGGACTTTCACAACGACGATTGCACATATTCCGTGTTGCGTTTGCTTTCAGCGCGGATCGTATCGGTGCAGCTGACGCAAATGTTACGTAAATCGGTAGCAGGGCAGAGAAAAACGAGTTTATCGGTGCATCGTGTCCAACGAACGATTACGGTTAAATCTTCCATCGGGTACGCGCGAAGCGGTTCGAATAACGTCAGAATTTCTGCGGTTCACAGAGCGTACAACGCGTCTAATTAATCCAGTTGATTATTCTCATCGATGGGTCTGTGCGATCTTCTCGCAAAGGAAGAAATCTTTGCCCGTTTAATTAACACAGCACGTCGGATGAAACGAAACTTTCCAAATTGACCAATTATCGCGTTTCCATTTCTCACCTTTCCAGTTCGAGTAACTTACAAATACCGCAATCCGCGTGTTAGCGAATTTCCGCGAGTCTCGGTGAAAACAAACTCGTCGTCGCTCTACGCTCCTCAGTCCGCAGTATACCAACTTGTCCGTTGTCTTTTAACTTGCGCGTCTGACAAACAGTCGGTTAACATCCATCGCTCCACTCTGTCTATTTAAGCTAAGCGTGGAATTAATTCCATTCGACGATCGAACAAACGTCAAGTTCGCCGTCTACCAAGTCCGCCTGTTGTAAAAGCAGAATAATAAATAGCGCGCTCACTTCACGCGCGGGTTAACTTTGCTCGTTGCGTTGCGAGTGAACTCAAAGTTCACGACCTGACACCTTACGTGTACCTATTGCGCGAAACTTGTTCAAGTTTCGTGAATTATAACGAGACGCGGTTACGGAGGCGGCGTACGTACGGCTCGCCACGTCGACCGACCGAGAGCAACTCGACGAAGCCGTTATCTTTGACGAAAATAGGACGCAAGCTTGAAAAAATAGGTTTGACGGCGGGAAATACCTTCGGCGGATAAACTTGAATCAGCCATAACCGCGATTGCAGAAGTTATTGGGGAAGTTGGGGCTCTGTAAAGAGAAGAATCTTACAGGGACGAGGAATCTGCACGCTGGAAATTTAGTTTGAGAAAGTTCCAGAATTGTCGTAATAAGTTGGCCGCGGTCAGGCAAGAACGGACTCTTTCAGAAAAAAATCTCTTCGTTATATTGTTGTTCGCGACGTCGCTTCGTATCGCAGATATTTATTGGATCGTTTAAAAAGATCGTAACAAAATTGAAGAGAAATTTCTCGACAACGTACTTTCGTCAAATTAAAATCTTATTGGACCTACCTAACCTAACCTAGCCTAACCTAACCTAACCGAAACCTAACCAAACCTAACCCAGATGTCTGCTGTACTCTGTTTCTTTTCACGAGGTTGCTTTATCATTGCTTTCGCGAATGAGTCGTCGTCGTCGCCGTTTTCGTAAATTACAGTTTCAAACGGTGCTTGTACTGCGATGCATGTATTCCAAGGTATTTTCTTTCCTATTGTTTAAAGAAGTTTTGTAGAAAACTTCGATACGCTCGTCATCGATGCGACGAAGCTCGTTCCGTTGAGAAACGATGTCTACTTTATCGACCGATTTTCGATTTTTTCTCGTTGATCGTTGCATTTAAATTTGCTAGTATCTCGTTACTTCGCGAAACTGTACGACAAATAAACATCTTGCAATTTTGAAAACGATACGAGTTTCTCGAACGAATTTAACGCCAATTTTTTCGTATATTCTTTCGCTTTATCGAATTAAACTTGGTTTGGTTCGAAGAATTTTTACCGATCTTTGTGAACCAAAGTAACGATATTATTGGAAAGGCAGGCACAAGTATGAGAAGCTTACGTTATTCGCCTTTTTTATACGAAAGAAAAAGAATTCAAGATTTACGACAAAAATCGTCCTTCGAGTTTTCAATACACGAGGATTATGAGATTTAACGCGTGATTATCGATATCTCTGCTGCGGCAAAAACCATAAGTTCAAAATCGTTAAGTTTTATCCAGACGCGATAAAAATCATTTTCGTAACTGTAATTATTTCAATTTCTCAGTACGTTGTTATTAAGTTGGGTGGATCGTTGTTAATCTTTATATCGACGAAAAGCAAGCTTCTAACTCTAAAGTTTCTATTGCAACACGATAACGATTATTCCGTCGTAAAACATCGATAAACAGCGTAGAGTTGCAAGAATTAAACCGGTCGTGTATTTAGTATCCTGAATCTGACTTTGCCAATTAATTAAAGTATCGAGATTTAAAAATCTTAATCGCGCGTGCGTAGACATTGTGATTGATTTATTTACGAAACCGAGCGAGGCTGACCTATTGTTAATTTAATCGAATTAATACAGCGTGATCTTTTCAATTTCCGTAGATTTTGTTTACAGCGTACGATAAACACGATCGTAACATATCAATAAATTTCTGCAAGTATCCAAACTGATATACAACGAACCAACGAATCGTTATTAATTATTTATCATCACGTTTGAAAAACACAGATTAATTTCGACCGACTGTAATTACATCGCCGAGGAATCGTACCTGATTAAACGAATTCTGAATTTCACAACGATAGCTGTTTTCGTAGAAAGAACGAATTTTCCTTTGAACATAGATGGAATATTTCTTGATACGATTCTACGACGTCGATTATTTTCACGTTATTTATCGTTATGTACGCGGATTAGTTTTATTATTTCGCGATATCGATCCCGTGATATCGAAATTTGAACGTATTTCTCGGTACAGGAGCGAGCGTTATTATTTAGAAAGACGACAAATTTCGCTGCTTCTTCCAAGTACGCTCGACAGAATCCCCAGCTTCTTTGACATATATTTATAACTAGAAAGCCACGAGAGCAATCTCCTAAAAGGATTCCTAAAGAGTCACAAAATTACGAACGCGTCGATTCCCTTCCGTCTCAATCAGATTTGCTATACGCCACGCATTACGGTGAATTCAAGTTTCCGGCTCTGTCGAGTGTATTATTGCTTCTCGAACGGGGATCGCCTTTCGACGAATTCCAGTGGAAAAGTGAGCGCTCGCGCGAGATCGAAATTACTTATAGATTCAGTGTTCCGCTACGAAACGAAAATTCAGCGGCGAGCGCGTGAAATATTCATCCGGGACGGTGGCGTTTCCGTCGAAGTGACTTCCAGGTGTTTCCGGAAGACAATATCTCTTATTTACTCGGGAATCGTCGGCCGTGATGCACTTCTCGCGTCGGAAAGCAAACGCCAGCGAGCGAACTGAATATTTCCTTTCATATTCGAAGCTGCTATTCCTGTATAGGAATTCCAAGGACGAGCAAACGAATATACACAGGGTGCCCGATTTTAATACTTCCACGCAATTATCTCGCCAGGTATTTGTTCGTTGTCGTAGAAAACTGTTTCGCGTAACGTCTGTCTCGTATCGAGGAGGACGTTTCACGATGACCACGAGATTTGTCGTGGCGATTTCTCATTCGTCGTCACCTTCGATTTCTTAAGTGGAACCATTCGTCATTTTTCTATGCATCGATCGATTTTTAATTATCAGTTTTTAATTGTCTGCAAGAGAGCATCGAGGTAGTTGTATCTGAAAATGTTTAGTTAAAGAGACGCTTCGACGTTGATCTCGTGAAATTGAGTGTACGGAAGACGAGGAATCCTCGCGTTTTATTAGGTTCGGGCGATCAGTGTTACAAGATCGATGTTAGAACACCTTTGAAAATATCTTTCATCTAGAACGCCTTTGTTAAAATGGGACACCCGGTATGCTGCGTAGGTCGCGCCAGATGCAATAGGATGTAAACTACGGTAAATATTGGAAATTAAATTCCATCGTACGCTCTCCAATTTTATCGTAGGATTTTTGGGCGTCGGTCTGAAAGACTATTCCTGTATCGTCGAATAAAGTTTCGTTTAACCGTACAACTATACATCGATCTTCGATGATAACGCACAGAGCCAGTCTTATCGATATTCGGACGCGCTCGAGAGATTATTGCTCTATATATTTATTTGTAATATCTTCGTCGAGGTAATAGTTCTTTCTAATGTATTGAAATGTAAATTTATTATCAGTAGTATACCGACTATTATCGATACTATATTATATTCGTAACAACGATCTACCCGCAATATCTTATCGTTAAACTTCCAGTTGCATACTGGTTTGTTTATGATTTTAAGTAATTTTTCACATTTTCCATATTTTTGTCCAAATTTCGCTTTGCCCGAAGAAATTAAGGCAACGCGTAACAAGAAAAACTATTAGATTATTTTGGAGAAACTCGGCAGAGTACTCAAGGTTTTCTTGAGGTTTTACTGAAATGCAGAAACCTGAAAAAAAAGGCTGTATAAACTTGAACGAGGCAGCACGCAGCCAAGTAAAATTTTCGGTAAAAGTAAGGTTGCAGAGGGAGGGTTAATATACCGACTATTAACAGCAAGCGAGCACTATTCTTGGAATTATCATAGCACTGTTCGTATTTTCAAATTTATACGATAGTTTACGATAAGTAGCTCCACCGTGATCCTGGCCCATTCCCTCACGATAGTAGTAATTTTAGTAATATCCCGAGTATATCTGTTCCGAATGTTTGTCGTGGATGTAATTTAATCGCAGATACCAGAGCGACGTTCCACAAATAATTTTCGTAATTCTCCATTAGGAAAATTGATGAAACTGCGTCTGCAAATCTATGGCACGGATCAAACGCACAGTCGAATTGCAAATCGTTCTGATTTCTTCCGAGTGAGAAACACGCGTTTCGTCCATACAACGACTCTTGGCCATTGAAACTTACCTTTCTTTTTCCTACGGTTAAAACTCGTATCCTTAAACCTTCTGGAAGAAAGTAATTCTTGTTACCTAAAAAATATAGATCGCTGTAAGGTCGAGCATGTAAAATTGTTATAAAATTCGAGAATCTTTTATCGCGTCGATATAAATTATTCGAGATAACGTATGGTACGTATTAATATGACATGTACTCATTTTTGGATAACCAGAATCTTTGCTAATCAGTCGGTTGGATATAACGTTGAACGAGGAACTTAAGCCGCGAAAGTCACGTTATTATCCCAGAGTTTCCACATTTCCGTCGTCACATGATCCGACGTCTTATACCATCATTTCGAGTAAGTCTTATCGTCCCATAAACCTACGACGTGATGCGCGTCACTGACTTTAGCGATATCGTAATCCTTGTGTCTCGTTTCTAGTTATATGTATTTAGTTGGCTAATTACATTACGTATTATATTTATCCGTAGGGAATGATGTCATATCGTGTCAAATTTCATTTCTCTCTTACCATGGCCAACTTTCTCTTTACTCTTTACATTTCTCTATACAAGTGGCGATATTCTAAGTGTTTTATTAATACGCTGTTACACGAGTTTGTAAAAGTTGCCACTTTTTGTCATTTTTCTCAGCCGTGGCTGATAAAATTAAAGTTATTATCGAGAGGGATGATGATAAGTTACATTAATACATTACGACGCAACAGAGGGCGCGTTTTAACCCTCTTTCAATCCATTACACGGATCAAAGGATTCACCCATATCGGGTTAACATCATATTTACAGTAATTAACATGTATTATTACATGTATTATACCGTATTAAACGTAACAGCTGCATATAAAAGTGTAGGTTTTTAAGGCGCGAAAAGATCACGTTCGTCAATTTTATTCCAACTTGGAGACAAACTCGTTGTAGCTACGTTGGACCACGTAAGAAATTTCGCGGACAATCGAACGTATTTTTCATCGTTCTTCTAGCGAATGATTTTCGAGAACGAACGATCGGAAGCGATATAATCGTAAAAAAAAGTCTTCCTCGAAACCGAACATCGGTAAAGTACGAAACGCTACGCTACGTAACGTTCGAACAAAATGTGAAATACGAGATTTTGCTCGATCTCCGATCGTAAGAGGAGACGCGACGTGTCCAAACGTTTTTGAACGATATTCTACCTCTATCGCTGGAGATCTATCGTCTGGTGACAGAGTACGAGGATCAACATCCTTAACTCAAACAGCTGACAGTGATGTGGAACTGCTTCGTCCTTGCTTCTCTACGCTAACTACCGGTGTTAACCATGCGCTGGTTCGTCGACGAAAGCTTACCTTGCGGCTTCCAATGATCGCGCGGCACTGATTCGTCCACGTTCGTCTGTCCTTGCTCCGACTCTGTTAGTTATACACGTAACAACCAATTGCGTTTCGACCTAACGCGTTTACCGTTAAGTTGAAGATATTGCTGTAACCGCGAGCGACGTATCTCTCTGATTATGTGACTCTGATTATGTGAACGCGTTGATTTATATCGGTCTATTTTAACGTTGGTTTACATTTTCTTCCGGAATAACGGAGCTGTTGCGTATAATTCTATTCGCGTGATTTATTATTATTATTGTCGCGGGGGAAGCCAATATAATCTGGTAATTAAGGTTGAATTTTGTCGTGTTCCGTGGTAACGTTCGTAGTCGAACTCTATAATACGCTGTAAATGCATCGAGACAGAACAGAGGACAACGTTTCGAGGGCAATTTTCATGCTCGTCGAGCGTTTCTCAGCCAACGAGGTCACGTGTAGACACGTTCGAGTCCACCTGGTCTGGTTAAATAGCTTGCTATCATAGTTACGAAACTTGTGCAGCTGCAGAGGCCATTTCACCGCAAACGGGAACTTTCTGTTCCGCTTCGGCAACACTCTATCCTGGCTGCGCGGAGGGAAACTTATCACACGAGTTTCCGCCTTTCCACGTGCGAGACGCTGTGAAAAATTTATTCTGCTCCTCTGTCTTTCGACGAACACGCCGTCAGCAACTTCTAATTCCTCGGCTTCTTCCGATATGCTAAGCTTCCTTGTCGCCGCTATGCGCCATCGCTTTCTCGTTAATACGAATTTCTTGATACGTTGCGAACTTTGCCCGGAAAATTGCATTACCACGTGAAAGTTCGATTCGCGCGTCGACGTTTCGTTCTTATCAGGACTGATCGACCAACGAAAGTTCCTCCAGTCGTACCTCAACGTCTAAAATTTCCGGACGTTCTCCGCGTATAGATTAGAAAAGTTCTTTCGGTTTGCCGAGTAATTTGCCAAACGATCCAGAAAATTCTTAAAGCGATCCAGAAACATATTTGAATACGATAAGAAATTCATCGTTTCCAGCACGATAAATACGTATTGTCGGTGCAAATTTGCTAATCTCGTAGAAAACGTGAAAATTGGCTCAAATTGTTAGGAAGATGATTATTAATCGGTAAGGATCGTGAATTTGTGAACGACGACCACTCAATGACCTAACGATTAGCTGCACGTATATCGGCGAGAAGATTTTAAATAAATTACATAGAAATACCAGAACAGAGTATCGAAAACACGAATCTGCCTCGTGAAATCGTTCACGAATAAATTATTGATTCTAAATAATTTTCGTCCGAAATATTGAAATTTTATCGTAAGTCCCAGACGAGAAAATATCACGATGTTGAATCGAAGCTCTAAGCACCTCATATGCCGGTTATTAAATATCCTGTTGAACTTCTTCTGGTCTGACCTTCTCTCAACAACTTCTTACTCCAAGTATATAGTTCTTCTTGAATTTCTTTCCCATTCTCTTTTCTCCCCGGTTCGTTCTCTCCTTTGTACGAGGTATGATCGTTTTATTAAAGTTTCCTGTTAGAGAAACGACTTCTTCCGAAAGATAGAGTCCCGCGATATTTCCACACGGATTATTAAAATGTACTCCTGGGGAGATGCTCGGTGAAAGAACGACGTCACCGAAACATTTATGACACGATGTCGTTTCTTCCTTGAAAATCTGAATTTGCGATTGAAAAGATGATTAGACCAGACGCAATAACGTAACTATTCTTATTTAATAATTTCGAATTGTTCCTGGTAATTCCAACTTGTACGTCGTACAATTATGTTAATTTATAGCGTACCTTATAGACGCAATAAAATATTTAAACGGCAGTAGATGTTTATTATCGAGTATTTAATTACTCGATTATTTTTGTGGCAAATCCAAGGGAAGCAAGTACAAACGATTAAATGGGCAATTTGAAATGCAATTTAATCTTGTGTTTCTTGAAATGTACATATTTTTAAACACTTTGTCCCGTCGTCCTGCCGCAGAGAATTCAACGTAACAGTTGCATCAATATACAATCATCGTCGATGTAACATCATCGTCGATATACATATGTTATTTGCCGCAGATTGAATTTCTGCTAGCTACGTATCAATTACCTGGTATCGGTCTCGTCATTGTCTGTTAACCCATATTCATTCACGATTATCTCGATATCAGTGATCGCGCTCCAAACAGAAATTGGCTACTGCTTTCTCTTTAAACGCAGCTACTTGCTAACCTTATCATTAACGTTCAACCTATTCGTCTTTTGATCCGAAGGGAAAAAAAACTTTTATTGTAATCGGCGTAACGTCGATAAGAAACACAAACGATATACCTTGAACAGACTGTCTAATTAAAAATACGTTGAAAGCGCAGCTGCCGCCTTATTAGCGCGATCACTTCGATTATTACGAGACGTACACGCGTGCAGATACAGCCACGCTTTATCGGCCCAACATACGGCGGACTTACAGCAATATCTCATAATTTCCCCGGTACAGATACTGCCGAAGCATTCGATGAAACATTCACGAGAGCGAAAATTCAACAACCTCGTATCACACATATGGAAATGTATCCTTGCTAACACGCTATCAATATTGCAGAACGCGAGAATTTCTAAACAGGCTACTCTTGCGGCAAGCGCAATATCGCGATGCGACACGCCAGCAAATATTTTCACCGTCGGGAACGTGACGTTCTGAATGTTTAAGTCGAACAGCGTCGAAATTCGTGGCTCGTTGCCTATTTTATTATCGTTACCACGGCGAATATCGTTGCTCCATACCAGGCGGTATAATTTAGTCGAACGACGAATAACGAGCAAGGACAGATAATTCGATAGTTATTCGCGAATGACGGATAATCTTGCCTTATTTGTCTGTTTTATTTCATTATTTTCTGAAATAAGAGGAACAGTCGAATTTGAGAAATTAAATATTTGACCAATCTTCCGCCGAGGCTGCACTTTCCCAAATTATATTCTCAAGAATACGTATCTGCGCGGTCTAATTGTCGCGTTAAGTGGATCGCGCGGACGAAGCTAGGCGTACCGATAAGCATAAAATAGTAAGAAGAGAAACGTAAATACGTACGTAACAAGTGGAAGAGAATAGAATAAAACGAGATAAAGTAAAGTAAAAATAATACTCAACTCGTCCGTAATACCGTGGAACGTTGCATCGTGCAGCATCAAATATTCGTCGGTCGGTTTCCCGTAGCTCATCGCGATTCCGTCGCCGCGGTTATTTCATTTTGCACACGTTGTAAAGCACCCGTTTCTAACGTAGCGGGGACACGTTGCAATAGTGGAAGAGAAAAGCATTTTTCCATACGGGACACGCGGTGTCGAACAAAGAGGTTGGAAAATTCGTTTTGTATCGGGGAAGAAGTCGTTTTCCTGAGAGACAAACGGTTACTCTGTGCTTCGGTGCTCTCGCAAGCAGTAAGTAAGACTGCAGGACTGCACGATATAATAAAGAGAGGAGACAGGGTAGGAGAGCAGAAAGTAGATGTGGAGAGGTCGTTTAAATTCTTGAAGTATGGCGTCGTCTATTTTAAAAGGATTGATTTGCGAAGCTATAGCGACTCGCCAAGGTACATTGGATGCTTGTCATAGAAGAATTTCACGAATAGATATGTATTACGTATGTTATGCGAAAGTTTTACATATATAGAATATGGAATAGAATATATAGAATATATATATATGGAATATTAGATATATATAGAAATCTGTTGTAGATACGTACACGTCTCGTCCAGATGATAAAAGATTTTGATATAACAAATACGGGGTGTCTCGGCTAAACCGCCTAAAAATCCATCTTATTTACGATTGTACGAGAAACCTTCTCAGTGCGTAGTTAAGCTACGTCAAGGGGCGTATACGAGAGTGGAAAGAATTTTTTCTAGCGTTCGTTCTTTCAAAGAGATTTCAAAGTTATCGGTATATTTTTAAGCGGAACCCTGTATCTTTTGATCCATCGATCGATACGTTTTTTTATTCCCTATGAAAAGAAAAAGTATCATGGTACCTGCGTTCGAAAATTCTCAGTTTAAGAGATATTTTTTGACCATGATTTTGTAAAACTCGGCGTACGAAATACAAGGAAAAACGCAAAGTCTCCTATCTTCGTGTTTTCCTTGTCATTTTTATAAGATGTTGCTTATAAGATTGTTTGTAAGACGAGAAACACAGAAAGACGTCATAATTTTGCGAAATGGATTTTTATTTAGTAAGAGCAATGGAGAGACGTAACGTACACTACACGGTAAAAAATTGTTGATATAAAAGTTACTAAAACTCATAGCGTGTCAATCTCAAACTTGCTTTTATTCGTACAACGCGTTACGTACATAGACGTTTACTACGAACATTCGACATATTTTGATGATAAAAGCGCGACTTTCTGCCAATCGAACGATCGAACAATTGGTAATCTCATTGTTACGATCCTTGTAATATCGTGATAATCCCTGTTGATCGACGGATTACAAATCGTTCCTTCAAATCGCAGACCTCGTCATAGACTCGTCTGTGCACACAGGCGAAACTCACGAAAGCGATGGTATTAATGCTTCGATGGTTTAATCTTCGCGAGTTCTGTTCCACTTCTTGGCTGCTATTCGTCGGTACGAGTCAGTCGGCAAACGAGTTTCGAGTTCTCGGTTTCGCGACGAGCACTTTGAATGGGACGCGGTTCAAAAGCAAACAGGTATTTCATTGAACCTTTGACTAAGATGTGGGAACGCCAAGCGTAATTAGATGTTTTCTTCGCGGAGATATTTCGTGGAGAAATTATCGGGAAGATTTAACGATATTTAATCGCGCTTTGATCCCAAAAGAGCTTCTTTCCTTTCATAAGACACAAACAACTTCGTTAAAAGTATCCATTGAAATTTATAATCGTGCAGATACACGATTTAACGTGGCCTGTAGCTGTTGTCGCTAACCCTTTACACAGTTATGACAAACTAAATTGATTGAAATATATTCTTACATGTAAAAGTGTTAAATATGTGTTTGCATATAATGTACGTATATATAATATAAACGCGTAATACACGCAAAGAAAGAAAACATTTTTATGATCAAACTTCTATCCATTATAACTTTTTCTTTTTTATCTATCTACTTACATTCTATAAAGATATACTTTTTCCACCAACGTTCGCGATCGAATAATAATGAAAATACTTTAAATGCGAATCGATCTTTGCTCCTCTCTTGCCAATTAACGTTTAATGTATAAATTTATCGTGTCTCGAAGAGCGGAGCGCAGGACCTTAGTAGTTAATGGTAGAAACACGGATAACGTTCGCCGCGCAGTAGTCAGGGACGGGCATTAGTCAGACGTAAGCAATGCGGTCGAATAGCTCCGCAGTGATAACTGTGGCGCATTAGTCAGACGGAGTACAAGTGATAGCGCGTAGCATTCTCGGTTAGCAATGCGCATTACGTCCGAGGGGAATGTTATCGCGCCAATGAACCACGTACGACGCTCTACGTTCTCCTCTGATTCGTTCTAATCGTTTTTGGATCGTTTATCTGAAGTAACTATTTGGTAGTTAAAAGGATGTGCTTTGTTATAACATACGTCGTTACATTGAATATTATTATCTTACATTACATGGAACTACAAGGAACTTATGTGTTATCGTAAGCACGCCAGCTGAACGACAATCGTTCGTTTAAAAAATCTTTCGTCAACGTAACTTTCGTCTCATACACAGTTGTTTGATATACGCAACGTTTATATATAAAATATATAATAAAATAAAATATAAAAATATTATATATTATATAAAAATATATAAAATATATTCTGATTGGTAATGTATATAATATCAGTAATGTATAGTAATGTATTTTAAGGAATAATTTCCATATGCCTATTAATCAAACTCTTAGTTCTCTAAAAGAATGGCCACCCTACTGAAAGGATATCGAGTAGCGCGAATAGTACTAGAAAATTCAATTATTTCTTGTTTTCGCTTTAAACTCGGAAAGCGCGATAGGCATATCTGACCTATCGTACGCATTTTATGTTGCGCTATTACGTTAAAAGCGTCGAGAACTATGTAATACCGAGAAAGGTAGCAAAAGACGACGAGTAAAGCGACAAATCGATAATATATCGGATTGATCAAGTAATACAATAGTATTTCTAGCGGTATTAATGATCCGTCGTATACAGCAAGTGGTGAGAACGTATTAGTCAGACAGTGGTAAGCAGTACGCAATGTTCAACGGCCAGTGGTGGTACAATACATTAATCGACCAATAGCCAGACAACCGCATTGGTCAGCAACCTATCGAGCCGCATTTCTGGCTGGATACATCGAAATTTGTCGCTTGGCAATAATATAATTTTTAATAACCGTTCATATATCATTGCTTGACAGCGAGACTTTGATTTTTAGCAACCAACTGAATTTATGTACTTATACCTGTGTATTCTACACACATATACGTTCTGGTTCTATAACTCCGATTTCACGTTACGAATTTTCTACTAAATTTTCGCATTTGTATTTTAATTCGTTATTAAATAGAGATACTCGTCGAAGCAACGTACACTGTTTCTTAACGCTGTCAGATTATCTTATCAAAAACGAATTAACACGGGAAAATTTGTATCTTTCGATTTATATTAATGGATCTTGACGCGGTTTTATACGTTATCAATTTATAGCGCAAATAATAACACAAACATCGACGAAAATAAACTCGCACCGCCAAGCAATTCGTTCTTGTAACTTTATCCGATTAAAATAAATTCAGCCACTTGCGCGTATCGATCGACGTGTACAAGACAATTAAATTCCATTTGCAAACACAGCTTGACGCTAAAAATTTCCTCGAGTACCGTGTAATTTACACACACACACACACACGCCACTCTGCGAGTACAATTCGTCACGGACTCGTTTTTCTTCGAAATAATTTCTTATCGAGAAATTGTCTTCCGCATCTGCGATTTATCTTCTCGCATAGAATATAACAATTCGTACGGGGGCAGAGAGCAAAAGGATAAAATTGCCCGAGGAAGAGAACCCGCGAGAATAACCATTAACGATATCTTTTATCTGGTGTAATTAACCGTTTTAGAGACAATCCACTGGGATCGAAACTTTCCATCGTTTACCGGTTAAACCGCGGCCAATAGCTTCGACGGCGATTCGATAAAAATCAGTCATTATCGAGGGAGGTTGGCCGAGGCGGATAGGAAGGTCGTGCGAGGTCTCGAAGAAGTTCCGAACCACTTGGCTGGATTAATCATTATTATCGGGGAAAGTGTCAGTTTGAACAGTCGGTGACGCGTTATTGTCGTGGCCGGGTCATTAATAATCGTTCCTCTCCAGGAGAAACGTTCTCGAGTGATTCGCACGAGGAAGTTCCCTTTTATCGGTGAACTTAGCGAACCTGATGAACTTGGCCGTATTCAGGAGTTCCTTTACGTTCGCTTGAATGTGAACAAAATGTAGCGGCTGATATTGTTAAACGTTATACGCGAATAAAAAGCAGGAACAGAGCGTAGGATAGTTAACGCGGAGGTTGTTATAGAAAACGTTTTGAAATTTCGTTGAAATAATTTCTTTAAAATTAGACGTGTCGCTACTACGCACAAGAAGCTATCGTATAAACTTTACAGAAGATTAGAAATTCGAACAATTTATCGCGACGCTACCTTTCGAAACTGGAATTTCTAGAAACTCGAAAACTTGCTGGAAACTACGAAAAATCGCGCAATCGAACATCTTGTATTTCTGCAATCGCACGTTTCGGCGTTTTAACCGTCTGTAAGATGCGCGAAACGATCGTCCTTAAAACACCCGACGTTTAGCTCTTTGGATTTACGAGACGAATGTTCTTAAAAATTGCTCGAAATTTAGCCTCGGGAACGTTCGTAGGACTCGCGGGAGGGACGTTCCTAGAACACCCGAAATTTAAGCCCTAAGTACATTCGCGAGACTCAAGAAACGATCGTTGACGAAATTTCGATCCGGCGAACGTCCCAGGGACGTTGAAAATGGACGTAGAACGTTCGGATATAAACTGAGCACGAGACGGGCGTCGAACGTACGGCGCTATCCGGGCATCGTATTCCATTCCTCTGGTCTCGGAAAATAAAATAGTAACGGACGACGCGGTGTTATCGACGAATAAATTAAGTGGATTTGAACGAAAAAATGGATGCACGAGGATCTGAATAAACAGCGACGAATCGAACACGCGTTAGAGCGGATCGAAACGGGTCACCGTGTCCAAGATGGACTAACCGAATTGAAACGCGAGTCAAGATAAATCTGGAAGGGTTGTTACGAGTCGAGGAATCTGCCGGTGGATCGAAGCGAATCAGAGGGGATTAAATGTAGTTTAGAGGGATCGGCGCGCGTTCGCTCAGATTGCTGTGTAATCGATTCAAATCGAGTTCTAGTGGATTCAAGAACGTCGAAACGTGGCATTTTCAAAGCGGCGAATTCCATTGCATGCCGGACGATTCTTGTTTGTTTAGGCTATGCCTGAGCCGAGACTCGTACAAATAACGGTGAAAAAATTAGTTTGCTGTTCTTTTTAAGCGAAACTTACCTTTGTCGTCTAACCGATTCCATAGAAACGTGATTAACATTGCCTCTGATTATTCGTTCGTGGTTAATTTGAAATTTTGCTAATATTCGCGTACTTTTATCAAAATTCGATCCAAGTTGTCCAGACACGTTCATGAGCTTTGGTGTATCAACGTTCGAATAATAGATGCACGAAAGGAAGATGAGAGACAAGCATTTACTCGGTCAGATAAGATTAACAAATCCAGTTTATTTCTATCGAAATGTTTTGCAAAGCGATCCATCGTTCTCGAATTTCACAGGGTCGTAAATCCTGGCTACGCTTGCTCACGATGATTTATCAAGAGCATGACTTATATGAAATTAATCTTTCCAATATAAATTGCTTTTTTCTCAGTTTTATCTGAGTTATGGGTCGTTTTATCGATTTTCGTATCTTTGTGAAAGGTAGGCAGGTAAATAACGTTGAAGTAAATACCGAGAGAAGTTTCGTTCGTTGATATTAAACGAACTATATAATTCAGCGACGAAACGCAATGTCGTAAATCGTTAAATTGTAAATAAATATATAATTTGCAATTACACAGAAGATCGAACCGCGTGTATTTTTCTTTTTTTTTTTTAATAAGAGACCAGATGCTTCTTCGAGAATATTATTAAGTGCGTCGAAATCCGAGCAAGACCAAAATTTACAAGCAGCGTCTTTGAAAGCTTAATAAATGTCTTGCTCATTGGCTTCGATGGTTCGCGATGTTACTAGCGTCTCTGGTCACTTCTGTCTAGAATACAAATTGCTCGTAAAACGATTTCATTGCTCCGGATGTCGTACGATCAAGCACGAGCTTTATGAGTGAAACGATACTGTCACGTTTCGAGGTTCGTAAAGCGTAACATCGGTCCTGTGAATGTTTCGTTTCCCGCTTTTCGCTAGCTACGAAGATGTTCCTAAAATGCTGCGGAACGTTAACTGCATCACGACTTTCCACGATTATGTCTCCTCAATCGTAGAACTCGACGCAGAGGAGAGTCAAATATCGAAATCGCGTGTTACGTTCACTCGTACAATCCCTTTCGCGTAATTTTCTCAAACTTTCTAAGTATCTTCTAAGTATCTCGATACGTTTCGTACCAATTGTTTCGTTCCTTCCTCCGAGAAATAAGATCGTCGTAATCACGAGTTCGATTTCTAAACATAATCAACCGCAGCTTCAAGATACTCTGAAACACGAACGTCATAAATGAAATATTTATTTACCCAAGGAGCTCGTTATTTCTTCCGGAAATTCCAACGTCGATCCTCCGAGTGTATAAGACTCTGATGTCGAAACAATGAAAAACAAAAAAGAGAGAAATAAAAGACAGTCCCTATGAAACGCATTGATACGACGAAAGAAAAGACTTGCGTCATTTGAGAGATCGTTCGGTGTCAAAAAAAAAAAAAAAAAAAGAAAAAAGGTATGGACATAGGAATCGTTTCGCAGGAAATTCCACAGGACAGTACCGTGATAATATGCGTTTGACACGGAGCGTTGGAAAAGTTACGGGCGTCGAATAAAACGACGCCAACTCATGAACTTCGAACAATGTGGATGCAATGGGCGAAAGTGTTTCGAGCAGGTACCGTTCGAATCTGCTCGTATTCGAGGCTAACGAAGCGTGTTTCGCCTGTCATCAGGACAAACTGCCATACTTTTTCACGCTGCACCTGTATTGACAGAGCCGACGCCCGGGTCGGATTTATGAGTGATACAACGCGGTTTCCGGTGCAAAGACCGGGCTTTTCGATGCTCGTTCGTTGCTGCGCGTTTGTTAACGGTTGAAAGGCAATCTTTTTCGTTTGTGAGTGGAATAGCTGTTTCTACCCTTGTACAGAGTGATTAACTAACGGCGAACATACACCAGGATCAGCTATAACGCGCAGATACGTTACGCGAAATGCATAGGAATTTGCTACGTCAAACAAGTTATTCTTTCCTATCCCTCTCTCTAAAACTACGACACTGTGAGACAAATAGTTAACCAGTCGCCGGTCGATATGAACGGTCTGTGCGTTCGGTTAAAAACTGAATAAATTCCAAACAATTTCTGTCCGCGTCAGAGCTGTACCAGAGATTGGAGTTACTTTTTGTTTCGTAATGTTTGCGTGTTATAATCGAAATTTCTTCTTTCGCGGTAGCGTACATCATCGGAGATAGGAGAAATTAGCCACGGATGGCAAACGTAAGCTAACAGACTGTACAATCGATGAAACGAATAATCAATAATTGCACTTTGACGACGCATAATTGATTCGCAGTCTATTCGTGCGTTCTACGTACAGAATCATCGGGGCAATAAACCGTTTTCGTTTTTTTCTTTTTTTTTTCGAATCGGGAGGTATAACATTTCTAGATGGATTTACACAATCAGTAAAATGAATAATTTATCGTACCTTTATAAATGAATAATTGATTCGTAATTCATTCATACGTTCTACGTATACAATTACCGGGCAACAAACCTTTTCCTTTTTCAAATCCAGAGGTATAAAGTTTCAAGATGGATTTACGCGATCGACAAAACGAACAATTTATCGTACGTTTGCAAACGCATAATTGCGTTGCAATTTATTCGTACGTTCTACGCGTAGAACCATTCGGCAACGAACCTCTTGTCTCTTTCAAATCGAAACGCTTCGACACGGGTTTAAAAAGTTCTCTCTTCTAGCATTTCGTGTCCTATAGATCGGCATCTTCGAATACCTATTTGAAAAAATCACGCGTTGGAAGATTAAGTAACCGATGAGGTCATTAGCTTCGTCGTTAGCCACGTTGTCGCAGCCTGTCCCAGCCGTTGTCCTCGACAATCGTGCAACAATTTTGGCGCAACAGCTTCCAACGTATTCATCCTTCTTGCGAGATATCGGCCGTTATACGAATCGTCGCGAAAACATTAGACGAGATACGAAAGTCGAGGAATAATTGGCACCTGGAGGAACCGGCCGACCCGTGAGTAATTTTTCTCAATTACCCGTCACAAAGCGGCTGAAAGAAAAAGAGCGGACAGAAAAGCAGTCGGCCGGTAATTACCTTCCTTCTTATATCACGAAAAGTAGGTACTATCGGACGTAAGTGATTTATATCATTAATTCCCGTAGCTAAGAACGTCAAACAGAAAGATGGAGGAAAGACGTCGAACCGACGAATCTCGTCGTCGTTTTTTTTTAAGGCGTGTCTACGTTGAATGTTAAATATAATTGGATTACGAGACGAAGGGCGCGGGTAAAGAAACAAGAAAGGGTAACAAGAACGCGTTTAATCGAATTTCTTCGAATTTTTATACGCTTGCGTCTGACTGCCTCGATATAGTTCGAGACATCGCCGCGCGATATATTTTTGTACATACGTCTGTTTCACGGACTAACGAGTCGATTATCTCGTGAACCGTAACGCGGAAAGAAAGAGGATACACGCGCGATTGTTTGTATATTATCGTTCAATTTGTTTCCTATATTTCACTACGTATCGTTATTTAATTTAAATTAACGAATTCTAAATTGATGCTGCAGGCTGTCTATATTATAGATTAATATTACAGGAGCGAGTTTGAATTTTGAATTAGACAGCAATGCGGATCGATACGACCATACAACCAAACGCAGACCTATCGACCGCAATACCGCACAGATTTTATCTAAATATTCAGATCGGTCCTTTATACACCTAATTCAAATTAATTCTAATTACCTGCGCAGTAGCACATACAGCGAGTAACAAGATATATTATTCCCATGTTTTTTTAACAGATAATTTATATTTACATTCTGCCGTGCTTCTAAAATAGTATCGCTTCTTGATCGCAGTAACAAACACGCTTTAGTAAAATTCGCGTTTCAAACGATTACCTAAAATCATCTCCAGGAGGTCCATTCTTCTATAAGCAGTAATATATAAACTTGTATGGAAATGGAGAAAAATCCTTTCTATCGGGGACCTTCGCATCGTTTGTCGTTTCGAGTTTTTAAACGTCGATGACCGCGGCACCTTTCGAAATGCATCAAAGATGGTAGTCGATAAAAAGGGAGATACGAAGTTCCTTCGCACGAAATAGACGATCTCGTGGATATCGAATATCCGAAACAACGCGATATCGAGCAACGAACCCTCTCCAGACGGAAAATCGTTCGCTGACAAGGAGAAACAATAACGTAGGTTCTATTTGCCTGTTCTTGAGTGATTGAAAAACGTTTCGTCGATTTGTCGGACGATACTCCACACGCTGTCTACGCGTAAATATGATACGCAAAGCAGAAGCCTGTACGAATCAGAGGCAATTGACGCCATCGATCCTCTCGGCTGAAAATACAACCGAGATCTGGACGTCGGATAGCAGAGAAAATCGGCGATCTAACTGTTTTCACGGCTGCATTCGATTTGTCGTACGTGTATCTGTACGGTGTGTCTGACTTGACGAAGAAACTAATGAAAACGCGCTTTCACGCAAAATTATTCGCGTATCGATACAGTCGTTGTCGATGAAAGATACGGAGCTGTAAAATGGGCGATGAAATTGGACAAGAAGAAAGAGAGAAAGAGCGAAGAAAGGGGGAGAGAGAGTATCTAGTCAAGTAGATAAATTAGGCGATTAGGTAAAGATCTATGCGATAGATAACACGACAGACGCGTATAATAGTTGGTAGTGAGACAGATGATAGACAGTAGATATATAATAATGAAATAAGGTGTAATAAGGTAAAATAAGGCGCGTGTGTGTGTGAGTAGATGGATGTGTGCGTAGATTTATAATAGGGGAAATAATAGTAAACCGAGTTCCTTTTGTGGCCGGGAGACCGAAGATAGACTATGCTGCTGCTACTACCACCGCTGCTATTACTACTACTATCGCTATTAGTATTGCTACGGTTAATGTACGAAGAGCCTGCTTTCTATCCAAACTAATAGGGAGACAAAACTGTTCGGATAATGGAATTTTCGGACAATAGAACGATCGCTTTTCTCATATGAAATCTCAGATTATTCGAATACAAATTATGATTAATCGACGGATGTTTGAAATATTTGGAAATCCCGTGTCTTTTGGACTGTCGAATCGCGCGATCTTCTCGACGCGAGTAACTGCGTGGAGTCACGTTCTTTTCGCACTTTGAATCATCGATGCTCTTCTCCATTACCACTTTCGTTTGCTCTTTCCACTTGTACGAAATTACCCTTGTCTTTGTTACCCTTTTCGTCGCAATGAAACCATTTCAGAGGATATCGGCGTATTTAAGGCTTTTCCACTGTCGCCAGCGTCCGGATAATCTTCGATATCGCATTTTTGCTTTGCCACGTCTGTGACTCTGACTTTCTCAACGCCGTGTATTTTTGCCAGTTCTTTGTCACGCTTACGTCACTTGCCAGATTGTTAATTACGCCGTTAGATTCGTACTAAATTCTTACGGTCAGAACTCGCTCGATCGGCTGAAAGAAACGATACATTGTACACGGACGTTAATACAATATGCGTATGTTTGAAACGGGAAAAGGGACACGTTGCTAGATATTACGTTCGGATGATAGAGAGTTGGAAGATTAGAGTATTCGGATAATGGTTGTTCGGACAAGAGAAGCTTCTCGAAAGTTCGTTAGCAGCGTAACGAGACGCGACAATCCGTCGTTCTTGAGCCATCTGTCCTCGATGAAACTTACCCTCATCGAGCAATTTTTCAGCGAAAGAATCGCAGGAAGCTCGCGATAACGGCAATCCTCTGGCACGAATCGTTTTCTGCGACGAAATCAAATTTCTTAGTCGCCTGTTATCCTTCCTTTCGTCTCTCGAGCATGATTCGCCATCGGCCCGAGCGCGATCATTTTTCACCCCGTAACCTGGATCTTTCTTCGTCGATTCTTTTCCAGGCGAACGTACAACGAGCGAGGGAAACACCGAAAGCTTCAAAGGAACCGACTTACGAGCAAATATTTTCCCTTTGTCGCCAGCCTGGAATTCGTTCGAATTAATTGATCCGACTAACGATATCCTTTCCCCTGAATCGTGCACTGGAAAGCTTTCACGTGTACGCTCGACAAAGCGGAGTAGGAGTAGTAGTAGAAGGAGGAGGAGGAGGTCTCCTTTCGTAGGTTGTGTATCACCGTGACGCAATTTTAGGCGAATTTCAGACCGATTGAGCCGAGACTTTGTTACGTACGTACGTTACGCGATTTAAATCGATAGGAGTTGATTTCGTTGTACCGCGACTAGTTTTCGAACGGAAGTGCAAGATATTAGAGTGTGAGTTCGTCGAACGACGCACGAGATGACCTTTGTTGGTGAAGCGTCGTTCTCGGGCGAACGGGTAAAAATTACGCGAGAAAGCCTATGCTATACCGTTCTATACCGTACGACCATAAACGATAAAATAGGAAACATTGATGGAAGATTAAGCCGACGTAAATAAGCTCGGTGAGCATTTCCGTATACCGAGGGGCAAGCCACGGAGAAACACGATGCGAATGGAAATCCTTTCGCGAAACGCAACAATCGGTCTCGTTGGCGTTCCAGTTGTCTAAACGTGCGGCGTAAGAAGAGCCGAAGACCTTAAACGTATTCATATTTATGCGAGGCCCGGTTTCCAACATGCCTGGTGCATTTACGCACGACTTTGAGATGTAAATGGTAGGCGGAATTTGATTCGGGGGTCACGGATTGTTAGGTTGTTAACGCGAAAGGAAGCACGCGATTAATTTTTCATGTTTGCCCCGCTTTTCACGTCCTGTCACCTACTTTCGCTATTCTACTTTTCTTTTCTTCTTCTTCTTCTTCTTCTTCTTCTTCTTCTTTTTCTTTCTCTTTTCCCTCTTCTTCTTCTTCTTTCGCGTTACACGTATCGTCAGGCCCGGCTATGAATTCGATCGGAGCAACAGCGTCATAAATTTCGGCTCGCAGAAAAATTAATATGCATGCAAAGAGGAGGCTGCTGAGCCCTGTTATGGAAATTAATGTTACGGGCTTAGCCCAGCAGTGGCTGCTGCTTCTTCCGTACAAAGTTTCTCTAGGTGTTACGGCTATCTTTCAAGTTGCCGACGTGATTTATAGATCGCAAGGTGCTTTCGATAGGTTGTAAGCTTTTACGCGGTACCGGAGTTCCGTGGAACGAGCCAAATCGAAAATATGTAACGTACTCGATACTCCGTTCGAAGTATGCGATTTATTTATTTGCGCGGGAAATTTATCGATTTTGTACGTTTAAACAACGCTGCTATATTTCTGATTATTAATATCCAACTGGAAGAACGCGCGCGATCTTGTTCTATAGCTTTCTTTATTCTCGTCTACAGCTTCGCGAAGCATTTTTGACGAGGCTTTCATCCTCTTTGTTAACGAGTTCCTCCATATACTCTCACAAGCTTTTAAAGTACTTATTCAAGCCCTTGTCGTTGAATAATACATTATACAGATTACTTCACGCAGTTGGACCATTTAATGTTCGGTCAGCTTGCTTTATTTGTAATTCTCTTCGTTCCCTTTCGTATCAACCTGATTCGCTCGTATCTGCAGCCTGTAAAGACCAACAAATTTAT
Organism: Bombus superbus; assembly: GCA_014737385.1. NCBI lineage: Eukaryota > Metazoa > Arthropoda > Insecta > Hymenoptera > Apidae > Bombus > Bombus superbus. Next base: position 2,268,926 of record JACXIK010000024.1, read on the forward strand.
AAAGCAAAGTATCGTTCGCAGAATGTTAACCTCAAAGTCGACAGTGGTTGATAACTAATACTCATCGAAGCGAAAGTAATCGTCCGGGTTATTCGATGCTTCGTGAATTCATAGGAAATATTTCTCCGAATAGAACGAAATAATAATGTCATTCTCATAAAACGAGAAAGACCAACAAATTTATAAAGCAATGTATCGTTCGCAGGATGTTAACCTCAAAGTCGACAACGGTTGGTAACTAATACTCATCGAAGCAAAAGTAATCGTTCGGGTTATTCGAAGCTTCGTGAATTCGTAGGAAATATTTCTCCGAATAAAACGAAATAATAATGCCATTCTCATAAAGCGAGAAAGACCAACGAATTTATAAAGCAATGTATCGTTCGCAGAATGTTAACCTCAAAGTCGACAACGGTTGGTAACTAATAGTCATCGAGGTGAAAGTAATTATTCAGGTTATTCGACGCTTCGTGAATTTGTAGGAAATATTTCTCCGAATAAAACGATATAATAATGTCATGCTCCTAAAACGAGAAAGACCAACGAATTTATAAAGCAAAGTATCGTTCGCAGAATGTTAACCTCAAAATCGACAACGGTTGACAACTAATAGTCATCGAAGTGAAAGTAATTATTCAGGTTATTCGATGCTTCGTGAACGTTTAGGAAATATTTCTCCGAATAAAACGATATAATAATGCCATGCTCCTAAAACGAGAATAACGAGACGATTCGTAGAAACGATTCGTCGTTTCAGATCGTTCTTTTTGATCCTCGCTAGAGATGAAATTTCGTCGAGCCCGGTACATGCGCGTAAACTTAATAACAACGAATAATCCACTATCCGCAATATTGTTTTTCAACGATCCTAATTTCCATATATGCATATGTGGAATAAAAACTTCCTTCTGCGAATATGAAAAATTAATTCTCCTAATAAGAACGAAATTTCCCATCCGCCCCAAGGACGAACGTAGCGAATTATTTTATCGTTAACCTTCCCAACCCCTGGTGCTTCGTGCACCGCAAAATTGACCGCAATTATCAACGTCCACGAGACGTCTACTGTTAAGCTGTCCCATATACTGGCGATATGGTTGATATACAGGCATCCGCCAACCTGGAATGCAGCGTGCAGCCAATAGATTGTCCACAAGAACGGCCCAGTAATTAACGGCCGATTATCGTCGCTTAAGGATACCTTGTCATGGGATTAATTAAACGCCGTGAAAGTATTGAACGCGTAAATTAACGCTACGCCTTTAGACTTTAGATTGGCCCGTTTCCGACGAGCAGACCGCCGCTCTTTATGCAAATTCATATTTCTATGAACGAATTTTGAAATTAGAATTTACATAGAAATCTCTTTCACCTGCTAAATGTAACGACCGCTATTACTTTGGACATTTTGCGTATTACGCGTAGTCGATGTATTTTTCGGCTTTCGGATTTTCGGATAAACGAACGAACGTGCGCGATCTATCAACAATATTATCGTTTACATTTCAATATTCTCCTATTTCACGAAACTCTGAGAGAATATCCTATCGAGCGATATTTTGCTCTAGAATATTATCTTCAAGGTTTATCTCGAGATTTTTTTCCCCCGCCGAAGGAACCGTCGAATTTTCTGCTACCGACTGTTTCTTCGTATCTGACTTTGTCTGTGCTTAGGGAACATTCGACATTTCTTTAAAAGCGTCTCAAGATTAACTACAGGTTGGTTCGTAATCGAGGCAAAGAACGATTGTACCAACAGTTAGGAACCATCCTGTATGCAAAGAAGCGTCGTAAAGGAACGAGCAGAGAGCGAAATTTAGGCTAAGAGCGCCGAGTACGAGTGATAGGCAAAGACGAAGCTATTGTACTTCGTCGCACAAGATAGACTTTAAGCGAAAGCTCGGAAATCTCGTCGGGCAATCGATAAGCTACGTTGTCTTTCGCATTCTTTGGAAATAATTCGTCGAATTGCCAATTATCTCTCTAATTAAATCTCGCAATTGAACAGTACTAGCGGCTGAATTCGAGAAAACGAACGACAATCGGCCTCGCGATTCCAGACACGCAATCTGATCTCGCTTCTCGACTCGTTAATCGGTTTCGCAGGTTGGAATTGTTGCGTTAAACCTGCAATTTGCAGAAGCTTCCGGTGCCAAACGTTGATGATCGCGCTAATTACACATGCAGATTGTAATCCTTGGAAACCCAGAGGTTCGAAGTTCGCGCACCAATGGGGTTGTTACATCGTAACGAGCCGTTACGACGTAAAGTATAAGTATTAGGATAAAGTACAAGGTAATCGTTCGGATATATCGTTATCCGAAGATAAATTATTCTTGATGGAAGATTTCAAGAGATAAGAGAAATATTTGTTATCGCCGGACTACCGATTCTTACGCAAATTCGTATTTTTTTACTCTTCCCATCCCCGCACTTTCTCACAATACAGCACGATGCTTACCGCCAATGATCTGTACATCGCCATCCCCTAATCTACTTGTTACGTTCGAGTTGAAATTGAATTGCAAGATTCTAGCAACTATTTTTCGGATTTTACATTAAAATAGCAGTTAAATATTTACAAGGTTCGTTTTCGTTACGGCGATATCGTCACGACGGATAATTTTATTACGTGTGTTCTGAAAACGATACTCGAGAGGTTGTAGCGTGATAACTAAAGAATGTATCTGATTGAAAGTCATTTTTTTTTTTTTCTAGAGAGCAATATGAAAGTGGTACGAAACGGGTGGAACAGTAAGCTCGTAACTCGCTCAAAAAGGAAATGTACGAGTTCGCGCAAGCAGACCGAGAAAAATATCATTTCATTTACTTCGGTTCAGAGCTGGGTTCAATTTCGTGGCAAGTTGTCCCTTTGTCGGTTCGCGCCGTCGTGTCGGCATCAATTACAGCATAAATTAGCGAAACAACAGGTCGACGAGACGGCCGTGCTAATATCAAAATCGCCGGTAATATATTCGGTACATTGTACGTGGCTGACATGTCGTTGTTCGATTTACAATTAACCGTGCAACCCTCGTGTTTCCTGTCGTCCGCGACGGACACGATAGTTTGGCCAGGATACACAGAATGTTCGCGCGAGATACCGAGACCCGACACTTTCACTCGACATCCTGTCAGCTTTCAAATTGAAATTCATCGGGAATGCCAACAATTTCTACGCCGGCAATCTAATTTCTACCGCGTGAAAAGAATCTGTCCAACTTCCCTCGCTGGGCTATTTTTCGTGATTTTTATCGTTGGAACGTAACCGTCGAGACGAAGCCTAGGAGAAGTCGAATCTATCGCGAACAATTGCCTACGAGATAATCATTGGTAGTTTACACGAAACGACTGGTCTTTAAAGAATACGCAATAGTAGAATATTTGTATATTTATCGATTTGTCACTCTCTTACGAAAGCAATTCGTTTTGGTATTATTAATCCACGTGAGATCGCGATCCCTAAACGAGGGTTGGCACGTTTATAAAATCGTAGAACCAGTCATTCCGACTGGCGCGGTAGTTCTAGTATACCTATATCCCATTTATGGGAAATCCGATGGTGGAAAAATGCATACAACGCACAGAATGTGCGGAAAGATATAGACGTATGAAGGTACAGTAGTCGTTGATGATAGATTTGGCAGATCGAATAATTCTCCAGGTAGATTCCACTTTTTTAACGATACCGTAGAAAAAATATTTCTGACTCGCAGCGATAGCACCTGTCGGACGACTTGACGAAAGAGATCGATCACGAATTTGAAAGGAAAAAGGACGAGAAAGGCGAAACATTTGCCAGCCAATTTTTACCGATTATCATCGCGTAGTTTCTCGCGACCGGGCAATTTCCATCGTGCGATAAACAATTACCGAACTGCCAAGCTCTGCACGTACGACCATCATTATTTATTAGCCGCGCAATCAGCTGCATTTCATTAATTTGATACATGGCATAATCGTCCAACACGGTTACAAGCATAAGTCGGATTTACGAGCCGATTAAATTTGTTTAGAGATTCCGTGTTATATTACGAATCGCGTGTTCGACGTCCTCGTATAACGCAACAGAGATTAATTTGCTGTAGGGTAGCGTAGATTATTACAACGGACGCATCAAATTTAACGCTGTGGGAATAGATATAATCGAACGAATATTTCTGATCGTGCTCGTTACAGGCCCTGCTGTATCCGAGCTCGTTTCGAACGTAACTCGTTTCTGCCAGGGTTTCCAACGTTGCTGCCAGGCAACAGCTCGTCGAAACGCGCGACCAATCGCCGTCGCTTCTTTCGTAACATCTCCGCCTTGTGAAAGCGGTCGCGGCCCTTGAGACGCGATACGTAAAAACGCGACGATTACTCCGGCCGAAGCTGTTTTTCTGTTCGTTCGGTGTTTCAGAGCCGCCGGAGACGAGGCGAGGCACGTGCCAGGCGAACGAACAGCCGTCGGAAAGCGGACAAAGACCGATTTCTCGTGACTGCACGCACCGACAATTCTCCGCGAAATATTTTATTGTCATCGTTGAACGATTCGACGTGACCGCGACTCTGCGTTCCAGCCTGGCGGCCCTGTCGCTCGATCGACGCAAGGTTTCGCGCTCGATCGACGCAAGGTTTCGCGCTCGATCCAATTCAACCGACGAGATTGAACGAGCGAGGCGAAGTGGCAGCGGGTTCTATCGCTCTCTGATTGGATCTTTCTTCGAATTTGTAATCTTTTGGCCTGAAACGACGAGTCCGACTCGTCGCGGTAATTTGATCCCTCGGCCTGATACGACGAGTCCAACTCGTCGTCGTAATACAGGCTAGACGATGTACGCGGATCGAGTCAATAACTAAGTTACACTGGCCGCGTAAAAACAATGCAAGCGAATAGAGGAAATATTTTTATTATCGACACGAACTTGCCTTCGCGTTCGACCATCGCTTCTCCGTGCATTCCCCGAGCACCTGCGAGTACTCGTCATAACGAGGAAACAATTCGCGTGAAAAGCAATTTGTCGACACTTGGAAATTGTGCGTCGAAGTAATTCTCACTTCTAGGGAAACTCTACGTCCGTTCTATCGTTGAGTTTTCCTATTGTCTCGTAATAAAAACCAATTTGAAGGGTCTTGGCCTCGTAGACTTTCTAGCAACGTGCCTTGCACGGATGATGCAGCGGGGTATAGACAGGTCGGTCTTCGTAATTGTTGAAGTAGTTGTCACTTCGAAAGAGAAAACTCTACATTTGGTTTGTTTTTTTTTTAATAATTGAAGCGATCTTGGCTGTAGCATCCCATCAAGGACACTGTTTACCGGTGACCGTCCATTGCTAACGACAATAGGACATCAAAATAGAGTCAAACGCAAAAACGTCAGCGAGATCTTGAGCAAGGACGACTCATAGGTGAAAAGAAACATAGACGGTTACAGGTCGGGGTGTGGTGAGAAAGTTGGAGAGGTTACAAGGAAGCCGATCCCGATCCGAAAGCGATTATCATAGTGCGAATCTGGACTAGCTCAAACTGTACTTATACGTATACTTATACTTTACACTTAGGTTTTAAATATATCTTTGCTATCTTACAATTTATCCACGCGTTCTACTCCTTGTTCTATAATGTCATAAAAGGATAACCTCAACGGTAATGATATCGACAGCAAACGAGAACTCTGTTGGAAGGTAACGCTGCCAGCGCGCGGATCTGGACTAACGTACATTGTATCGACACCTGTACTCAAATATATTTCTATTATACATTCATCCACGCGTTCCTCGACCTAAAAAAACACCAACATTCGCGCATAGGAAATAATATCAGGAAGATGTCCGCCGCTGTACGAACTCGGCGTTTCGGAAAGTAGAGTTTGCTCGAGCTCTATGTTTCGTTGGTTCATATCCATACAACTATGGATCTGTATAAAAGTCCGCAGTCCAGTAATAACGTTGTATACGAAGTATAGAACGACGAGTTAATCCGAATGAAATCGCGCGTCACGCGGAATTTCCTTAAATTCTCACGGCGAAAAACGCGAAGGAACGTCCGTTTTCTTCTCTCTGGCTTTTGCCACATTTTTACGAGCTTCGTCTGTATTCGTAGACTCCTCCTATAGACAGGGACGAGAGAATCGTTGGTGATATACAGAAAGGCGAAAATTGCTCAGAACGCGCAACGATGCTCCAAGACATTATTCCTTGGAAATATTTTAAAACGCTGCGAGCCCTGTAACGTGGCGTGTCACGCTGCTAAATCTATTGGACCTTTAGTCGAGGTATAAAATGCGACAACGTCGAAGCAAACGCCGTGTTAAAAATTAATGGAATCGGACAGTGCGGGACGTATTCCGTGGCACGGGTGATTTTCTGGCAAAAGAGACGAGGAAGAAAGAAATTGTTCGGATGAAATATTTCACGCGAAGCGCGTTTCCAACATTGATATAGTTAACGAGAAATTTATGATCGAAGTTACACGGGAAGATGAAAATCACGATTGTCATAGAAATTTCAGACGTTAGAGGCAAAGTTGCATTTTTTTAAGGAAAAATTTGTGACTCGTATTTTTCATCGTTTCTATTATTCGGTTCTAGAGTTCGTTGCGGGCGAATTTTATAAAGAAATTTTAGGAAGAACTAGATTTTCTACTTTTAAGTTAGTCGCAAATTAATTCGAGATTGCTTCGACTTTTCGTGTAATTAATTGATTGAAAAAAAAAAAAAACAGCTTACGCAATGACGTAATACGAGCAGTACCAACGTGTAAGCGATATTATGTGACTGCAAAAGCTTTGGCAATGCTCGACTACAAGAAACGAGAAGGCAAGAGAATGGCGTGTCTGACTACGTACGAGCCAGTTCCACTTACAGCCGTTCCACTTACACGTGTTTCACTAGCGGCTGCGAGTATCATCAGTCCGAACTGCGATCGATGAAACTTGCAGAATCTTTGCTCTTTTCGTCGTTATTTCCAAGCGTTAATTCGACCAAGATTCCACGATTCCACTGTCGGTGTTTCGAAATTATCTATATACCGTACATACAGTGAGAATCAAAAGCAGGTAAACGTTTAGAAATCAAATTTACGCAACAGCCGTTACGCTCTGTTATGTTCTATAAATTAAAAATCGCTGGAAAGGATATCCGACGGAAATGAACGGTAAAGACATAGGTAAGCGAACATTACGCGAACCTTATTTCCGATTCTGACCGTGATTCTATAGGAAAGAAAGAAAGGAGGAGCTCTTTCTTCGTCGCTACGTTAAAATGATAAAACGACGGAAATATTCAGAACGAGCTAATAATTGTTATCGCGATTTAAACGAATAACACGTACTACCCAACTGTTACCTGCTCCGATTTAAACTACCATTTACGCTCTTAAAACAACGATTCGTCTCACGAACGATCGATCGTCAGACGTATGTGTTCGAAACCGTGCAGAAACTTAGAACGAGATGCCGGGCATTGTTAAAACATTCGGTCGAAACAAGCTGGGAAGTGAGTGAAAAATGGCGACTCCGGGGATCGAGGGTGCTACAAATTGGCCACTTACGTTTCCGACAATTCCGCTAGCATTACTCTCCTCGAACGTGTACGGCAATTTCGGCCAAGCTGGACGGATGTGCCTGTTCGTCTCACGTTCCTTGCTGTTTTCCGCGCCGAGAACGCGATCCTCATCGCAACCACCGTTTTCTTATCCGACTTTAATCGACCTCCCACGCGGCCCGAGCTTCTCGAATCGTTGGACAATTAATGGCTCCCAGTCGAATCGTTCGTGGTTGCGATTTGCGAGCGAGAACGGCGAAATCGAAACCGTGCATTTAGAAATTGATCGTAACTGCTTGCAACGATCGTAGTTACTGTTGGGTGTATTCGAACGCGAGCCACCGTGATTATTTCGCGGTTGTTGCAACGATCGCGACGTTTATCTTCGCGGAGACCGCACGATTCTGGCTGACAGCGAACGTATCGTATTAGGGAATATAAGTGCGCTACCAAGTGGCAGGTTGTTTCTTCGTTCTTCAAAAGTTTCTTTCGTTTTATAAGGAAACGATAGACGCGCGACACTTTTTGTTTTATATTATTTTATCGAATTAAGTATGATCGATTTTATAGCAATGGGACAGAGGAACAGGAGAAGGATAGAAGCGAACGCGAAGCGAATAGCACTTTGTGAAAAGATAAGAAAATGTGGAATAAAATTGTTTTCTAGAAACATTCTAGCTTCGGAGGCCTTTTGATATTTATATTTTTAGAAATGCAAAATACAGACCGTCTTAACGCAACTCCTCTCTGGGGAAAAACCGATGGAATTACAAATATGTCGTTTCACGTGATAAAAGTTGAAACGTAACGTGGACCTTGTACGCGATAAGAGGAAATTGGAAGTCTTTTAAGTTGTGCACCTATCTTCGTCGATACGGCGATACGATGGCTCGTTTTCGAGAAAATCAAGTTTAAAAATTCGTCAAGTACGCTGAAACTTGGCCACCGACTGGATACGAGCGAGCAATCGATAGAGAAGGCTACTCTACATGCAAGAATAAGTAAAAAATTCGAGCAAAATTGTTCCACTCGAAGCTTCGTGTTCAACAAGATAGAGCTTGAACGTGTCCAGTTAAAAATTGGCCTAGTACGCGCGTACCATGAATTTTCAAATCTCGTTCTACGATTTTCGACTTGTTTTGACGCGCGGAATAACGTGCTGTCGATTATGTGCTCCAGCTCCGTCCAGAACTAGCCACGTTCAAGTATACTCGATGAATTTTCAAACTCGTTTGCCACGAAAACCAAGCATCGTACGAACAAAATTTTATTCCGTATTTTCTTCTTCGCAAAGAATTTTTTTTCCACGAAGAATCGCCCCGTACACGCTTGTACACGTTATTCAGCTGCGCCCTGTGCGACGCGAATGTTGGGAACGTCGACGTATATCGGAGACGTTTTTCAAACTTTTTTAAAGACCTAGCATGGTACAAAATTTGGACAAAAATGGCTCGGTTCGCAGAGTACAAAAAGAAACGTTTACCTGTGGAGACTTAAAGCCATAAGTTTGTCCCAGTTGCGCGATACAACCTGTTTAGAACTAACTTTTCTCCTCGAGGAACATCGAAAGAATAAATTCCAACGCGCTTTGTCCCCAGATGCAACAACTAAACATCAATTTCCAAGCAATTCGCGGATAGTTAGCGCACAGGTGATCGCTTTTCTCGCGTGATAGGTGGAAAAACCGAAGGCCGTTTGTCATCGAGCGGGCTTTCTTATACATAATGGATCAGCTTGCGCAAAGGATAGCGAGAAAAGTATAATTACCGGTGCGATTGCTCGCGAGGAAACCAGCTCTAATACCGTTTAAAAGCGTGGGATTATCTATTCTCGGAAGTAAAAACGAGGAGATTCATCGTCAGCTGCAAACTGTGATTTGACAGATAATTCGTGAAACGTGCGAGTAATTTTTTCATTTTCTCTGCTTCTAAAAGTGTTCGCTGGAGAGTCGCATACGCGTAATATGAAACGCGGATACCTGTAATTGTACACGCTATTGCATTGTACATATAGCATCGATCGATATAGAATCGATCGATCTATGGGGGTTAGGAAAATTGTACAAATCGTTTGAAAGATAAACTTAATATTAATTGCAAGTTTTGCTCGATTTTAACACGTGCCTTGAACACGAATCGTACGAATAATATGTTTATCTGTCTTATATTCAAGCGTTATTAATTATTCTTTGTTAGTATTGCCGATAGTACGAAAGATACGCATGAGATTTTTCTGAGGAACAATCAAGAGAACTTGCTTTACGTATACAACATTTATGTGTACACTCGCGTATGTGTACATCTTGGGGAAAATTTCGCTAGTGATAGAGGAACGTTTCTTGGATGATAGAGTTGGGAGAAAATTCGCTTGTATAAAATTGATATTTTCGTTACATTATCACAGTGTACGTACTAAGTACTTTGTAAATTGCTAAACGTTCGTGCGATATTTTCTGTCGAATATTTTTTTATTCCGTATACATACATATGTATTCTATTTTATTATAATGCATGGCACAAAGCGTAAATTCTACGCCATACGAATTCCGTATCGTGCAAGATTTATGATTCATAGATAATACGAAAACGCGTTATTTATTGCAAAAGATAGTACGGATGCTGCTGTAATTCTTCATCGCATTATGCAAAATATATCGCGTACAAAATGCAAACAAATTTATATTTATATATTCGCCAATAAATTATTAAAAATTTATGAATTTCTCGTTAAACGGGCGTTTACGAATCTATATCTATCGACAGTAACGTTTTGCAGTAAAATACAGATATCTTGAACCATAGTTTTATGCTGGAATTAATTTCAAATTTAACAAATATCATTGATCTTGGTTATTTAATCGCTGTTATTTATTATTTCAAAGTTCCAAAGCCAACTGACGATCTGTTATATTCTCCTAAAATTAGACTCGTTCGTCGTATTTGAGATCACGTTGTTTAAACACGATCGACGCTATCTTTAATGTTTAAATTTAATTAATGAAAATGAACGTTCATCGACGTCGATGCGTATCGTTTAGTTCCAATATTTATCTATACGTCATCCTGAAATGTGACGTAATAGAGCAAGAGACTGTAGCGAAGCCAGCGAATAGCCAAGAAATCAGCGACAAGCGAAAATTGGTCGGCATTTCCGGATTCCAAGTTCCGCCCACATTGTCCTGTCTAACAACAGATTTGCCGTGTAAAACTTTGTCGAAGATCTGGACCTAACAGTTGCGCGGGTGTCAAAGCCATTGATTACGTGTACCACACTGTGGGTGTATACGTCGATATTTATCGACGGGGCGAACGAGTAAGACGTGCAAGTACGCTGTATATACGAGAGTTGAAAGTTCATTTATATAATTATAGCTTCCGAATGTAACGATGATGGGATGAAACGGAGGCGGAAAATAAATGGCAAGCAAGAAAATCAGAAGAGAAATGCCCTACAAACAATTTTACGTAGAACGTTACTGCTATTCGACGCTATAAATCAGAGGATTCCAATTATTCCGCATAAAACTCGTTCAACATCGTTAACCACGTCTCTGCATCCTCCTCCACATTCTTCCGTTAATTAAAATTATTTTCGACAGCCTGACATTTTTCAATTATCTACACCTCCATTTTCAATTTATCTGGAAAAAGAAGAAAGATAGAACGGGAAGGGAAGGAAGGAAGGAACAAAGGGAAAGAAACAAAAGAACAAGCTTCCAGCCGAGCTGTCCATAAAAATGAACTTTAAATCGTTGCTCGTCGGTGTCCTTTGCTCTGTTTCAATTTACCCAGATTCGCGAAGTGTAAAGATGAGAGGCGAAACGATTCGATCGCGACAGAGGCGCTATGTACGTACAGACGCTCGCATTAATATTCGGACATCACTGGGCCATCTCCGTAGAGCGATATTTTCAAGATTTCGATATCTCGTCGAATGTTCTCAGAAGGTAAGAAAAATGGCTGCAATGCGGTAGAGACGCGAGCGGAATATTTCAGGAATTTGCGAGTTACACTCGGCTTGCGTTAAATTTCGCTTAATTACGATATCACGGAGATCGCGAAACTTCCAGGAATCGAAAATTTCGAGCAGCTAATCCAAACAGAGTGCTCGTACATTGGATATTCTAATTCTAAGTTATCCGGATGACCTAGATAGGCCAGGCCGGCAAGAAATCATAGTTATTTTTTTGATTAAGAGAGACCTCGGTTTATAACGGCGCACGAAAAGCTTCAAGTCCTTAGAAAGCTTTCGAGCAATCTGGAGAAAATATTCATCTGGAATGATTCATCTAAATCTACATTTAGATCGTCGATAAAACCGCAGCACTGAAATTCGAACAGAGTTCGATATTTTCGGGGTACACGGTTTCTAACGGAATCGTATACGTGTTTTTCTTAAATACATTAGTCGATGCGATACGTCATTCGCTGCACGAACGTATTAAACTATCTATGCCAAAGAGCCAATAATTTAGAGACGCTCTAACTTCTATATTACGAAGTAGTACTCAATTATGCACGTCGGTCGTTTAACAGCGTATATACAGTGGCCATAAAACGTACTAATACACGCTCTTCTGTTCCAACGAATCCGGTTCTTTTATTTTTTTTTTTTTTTTTTTAACTAAACTATACATTTGGCTGAAATTTTCGAGAATCACGCAAACGTTAAACGATACGTTTGATATATCCGAATGTAATTAATCAGTACGGCGATAGATACAATAGCGTGCCGGCTACTACTCGCAGCCACACGGTAGTTTTTCATGCAACCGAACGCTTACCTCTGACCAACGTAAGAATCCCAAGAGGCATCACGAGCACAGCTACCAACAGATCCGTGATCGCCAGGCTCATCAGGAAGTAATTGGTGACGTTTTGAAGCCGCCTCTCCCTGGCGATAGCCAGGCAGACCAAAATATTGCCAGCAGCGGTGCCCAGGACCAAGACCAGGGCTAGCATAGCCCACCAATTATTGAGGCCGTCGACGTCGACGTCCAGACCTGTCCCGTTCACCGGTTCACCTTGCAGATCGGTGTCGTTGAGTACGCCAGGTACGGCGAATCGCGAACCTTCGCAGAGCACGCCGCTGTCGTTGGCGAACAGCAGAAGGTCCTCGTAGCAGGTATCGACCACGGCCTCGTAAGGATCCGCGCGACCGATCGTCGGCGTCGACGAGCCGATCATCGCTCAAAACGGCTGATCTATGTAATATCTTGCGTCTACTCGCTGCACGACACCGCTGGCATCTGCGATCGCGTCTTCCTGCTTTTCGGTCTTCTTCTTTGGCTAATCCATCGGATCGTGCGCGTGGTGATTTCTCTAGAGGGATGTTTTTTTTTCTTTCGTTAGTGTTCGTGAATTTTTAACGTCGTCTCTATCTTTAGTTTTTGAATAAATTTATGAAAATCGATAGATTCTTCTTGGATGACCATTTTCTGCGAGTGGTAACGTCGTGGTTTTCGGGTTGATCGCGATCTTGGTTCCATCGTAACTGGTAGAACCTCGATGCACGTTTTTGTTCATGGATTACGACTAGACTGATTAGCCGATCGTCGCGCGTTTTATGGGAGATTTGACGGTGCAGAAACCGAGGAAATATTCGAAACGATCGTGGGCGCCATCGCGTCACTTTTACTCGGCAGAAAATGAACGTAGCAAGAAGTTATTGCACGAACGAAACAAACGGAGTGTTATTAGCATTGCGGAACGCGAAGCAGGGATTTTAGTTAGATTTTCTAACAACAAGCAAAAGGTTTGATCGATGATTTCGTTAATTGCGTGCATCTTCGACCTCGTTCTCGTAAAATTGTCGAGGTTCCACCGTAAATGGAGAGGAAGGAGAGATTTCGAGCAAAGTGCAACATTTAAATTACTCGGACTGTTTAACTTAATGTACAGTCGACCGTTCTTTCGATAATTGTCTAAGCTATTAAATCTGTTAGAGAATTTGATTGCTTTTCGCACTGTTATACCTGTGTTTCTATATATTCGTATTCTGTATTAATTCGTAATATAGCCAGCATTATTGCGAATATGAATTTACGCGAATTTAAATAAATCATCTTCTATGTAATTCGTCGATCTTTTCCCGTAGAAATTCGTCGTTCTTTTTCCTTGAGACCGCGTCGTTCTCAATTTTGATATATTTTTCATCTGCAGAGCGTAGTGGCGAATCGAAACGGATTGTAATCAGAAGGGAAGGTTAATCGTGCTCGAAAAGAGCACAGTAGCGGTATATCATGGCAGTCGCGTCATTTACTTTCTTCGCGAAAGATACAAAGCTACTAAGAGTATCGCAAATTACAATGAAATTACGATTCTCGTGTAACGAAATCCATATAGCTCGATTTTTTTCTTTTTTTTTTTGCTGGTACCATTTTCTTCCTTGAAACATCATTTTCTTTTAATCGACGGTTCACATTTTCACGAGAAATAAGTCATCTCTTTGTTACATCGCCGATACGCAATTATCATTGATACGTATTTTACTTTCAAATTATAAATAGTTAATTAATATGTCACGTGGATTTGATGCGATTAATACTATGATATCATCGTTATACCGCATAATATCACTAAGGTAAATTGACATATTTTGTTGTATCGCTCTATTATCTGCGATTATAACGATATCAAACCATTAATATTACCAAACGAAACAAAATCCGCTCGATTTTATCTGATAACACGATCAGGTAAAGGAAAGGATACTTGCTATGGAAATTGACCGCTTTCTAGGAACGTTACAAAGTATTTTCGCCAATTATTTCTCGCATACGGTAGAAACATCGAACTTTGCCTACGAAATAGCGTTCGATTTTTCGAATTTCATCCATTTGTTACAAACTTACGATTACTTGAATTTAACGATTTCCAATGTTTCCCCCCTCCCCGCTCGCTTCATACCTCGACTGCATTTTTCCATCTTTCCTATCACGTTGTCGATAAAAAAAGATCGTATCTTGATCATTCCTTGGAACCTACGGAACAACGTGTTACAAATATTTTTGCTACCCGAGCTATACAAAACCGTCTCCTACGATCCAGCAAAATTTCGTCAGCTACTTATCGAATACGTATCTCGCAGTTACTCGCCAAACATACTTAGCCAAGTAGTATTTCGATTGGATTTAAAATATGCCTCGTGTAGGTATCTTTTCAACAAGATAAACGTTACTCGTATAGATGTCGCTCCTAGCGAAACTAACGCAGTTTCCATCGTTAATTGTGGGTTAAATGCCGCGTTAACGCTAGTCCTCGACGAGCTAATTTGACGGGCATCCAGTTGCAGCAACGTTCCCGAATACGCGTAATCGACCGTGCAGCGGGATAAATTCGCGCAGAATCGTGTTGTCACGATACGACGTCGTATCGTTTGCTTTTGCACAAACTTGGCGCGGATCGAATACCGAGCCATCGATATAAATTCAAACAGAATAGCAGCAAGTCATCAGAGGCAACAAGCTTGCTCGTAGTGGAACTATTCGCGGAAGCGCGATTGATTCTCGTTTCCATTTTCCGATCGCGCGGCTCCGATCGTCGCCGGCGCGACAATGTCGCTCTGACCGACCAAACTTTCATCGTCGAGTCCACCTTTTGCTTGTCTATCGACCCTTCAAACACATCCAACCATTTGCCAAAGAACTCGCTTTCCAACTCGTTGAAGTATTTACGCGCAGTCATTTCGTCGAGATCGCTCGATTTCCGACGAAGATCTCCGTAAGATCGTGGCGAGAAATTTCGTGCAACGAATCGTCGTAATTCCAATTCGTAATTAAACTACACGGCGTTGGAACGAAATTCGTCGATACGCGGCGATGTGACGCTACGAAAGCGACACGTTTCGATGGGCTTACGACGGGACAAATCGTATCGCCGAAATTCTAAACGTATCACGAGCGAGAATTATTCTGCCGTTTATGACAACGCCACTGTGCGGTCGTTTCGCGTAAACTTCGCGATAGCAAGAACAGACTCGACGTCTTTCGGATGTAAAGGGAAAATTTCCTTTGGTTTCGCTGTGACGTTTTACAGGGACAGAGTTACGTACGAAAGGTTAAAGCCTTGGAAGAAATCCTTAGAAGTAGGTCGTATTCAACCGAAACGAGAATATTATTTAACGAGTAGGTTACCGGGGCAAATTGATACGGGAGCAGGTTGATACGGATAGAAATTATCTCGATACACCGCGCGTACGATGTACTGGATTATGTCGAATCGTGCTCATCGAATACTTACCACCATAGAGCGTGTACATTTCATTTTCGATCGAGTTGTACACGCAATGTCGACATAATTATTCTCTGGATCAACGTGCCTCTGTATCAACTTGTCTAGGTCTCTCCAAACTTGTTCGATCATTTTCCCTGTTCTCAGGTTGTTTCGCGATACGCTCATCTATAGTCTTAAACGAGGCTACTGGGAAACTATTTTATTACTTCGATGTCTCGCGGATTTCCTATATACGTACTTGTAGTAATAACACTCGTGGATATTCCTACGCGTCGAACATAAGTTCGTAAGACGCAAATTTTGTAGAAACTTTCACCTTGTAATTGAAGAAGCTGCCAAAGCATTAAAGATAAATTACACCGTGCAAGGATGGCGAAGGATATTGATGATTTATAGCGCAAGGAGTTAATTTTTGTCACAGGTTCTACCGCTGTGTAGCGTTACGGCGTAGAATCGTAGTACACGATAAGTTTATTTCCATCAACGTGTCCCTTTCTTGACTCGCGTCCCGTTCAAAATCACCTAATCGCCAAAGGGACATTTTTCGACTAATTTAAAAACCTACAATTCTGTTAACTTCTGTCGCTATCGATGAGCTTACGATACGCTTTTATCGCAGGCCAATGAACGTACCTTCTTCTTCTATTGCTTAACGAACTTGCGTTTTCAATATCTACGATCGTATCGTCGGGATCGACGCTAAGAAACGTCGTTCCTTTCGTAGCATCTGTCCCCTGTCAGCAAGATTTCAGTGAAAAACGACGATGGAACGTACGTTTCTAAGGAGAGCGTAGAAAGAACTAAAGGATCGCGTTTTGTTTCTAGTACGAAAGCGAAACGGTTTGGTAAAACGCGCGACGGCGATAGTATGACGTATGTACGCAGCTATGATGTGCGACACTGTGCTGGAAAAATAGCGATTTGCGGATTCGTTTCGAGCGCGCAAAAATCTACGAGAATCGTCGATCAAAGATCGAAAGAAACTTAAAATTCGAGAGCATAGTGGCGTAAGTCTTATCTACTGTTAGCTTCTATAAAGTAATGTTTTTCGTGTATCGTCGTAAAATATCGAAATTTACTTCGATACCCGCATATATGTTGATTTTTATCAGAAATAAATTTCGAAACTGGTCAATTTATTTCCTCTCTCTCCCTCTCTCTCTCTCTCTCTCTCTCTCCAGGTACATATAGATCTTGATTCGTTCAATTAACAAAGACTCCACGGTATTTCAAATTTCGGTTAGTTAGTTCCTAGTTTCTGGCAATTAGTTATTTTTGCACCTAATCATCATATGCCTCGTAAATAACTTGTCTAGTCTATCGAATCGCTCTTGGCGATCGCCACGCAACTCTCATAATTATGGCAGTTACAAAGATCTGTACGAGTTATTAAAGCAGTGCACCTCCATCGATTTCCGTGAATCGGCTTACGTGGAACTAAATTGACGCCAATACTTGCGGAAAAACGAAATCAATATCGGCCCGTTAAGAGAGCAAAACCTGTTCTCTGGACGGGGAAATTTTCGGCTCTATCGATGCACGCGGTGAAAACGTCCGTTGGCAGCGTGCTATCAGCCCAACGTTTTCCGATTCCCGGCCGGAAAAGCCGTAGATCCATCCGCAGAAAGGGTTATCCTTCATTGCCACGAGCAGACTCTCGGCTGCATCAGCCGACCTACGTGGTTATACAGGGCGGTCCGTTATTGATTGTACCAAGCCAAAGAACACGATTGCTTTGCAAGAAGGAAAAACAAAATTGGTGGAAAATGTAAAACGATATTCTTTCTCGAGATAGTTTCCGCCCTTCTTCTTCGTCTATCAAATTTGTGGACGTTTGTCTGGGAATTAACGCGATATGTAATCCGCTTACGTTTGAAAACACGTGGAAAATCCAAAATGAAATTCGAAGACTCGCGCATGTACGTAAAACGCCTCCTCGAGCAGATCTTTCGCTTTCTTTCTCGATTTATCGAATATATCGGTGTTTTCTTTTTCTTTTCTTTTCCTTTTTAACTCGAATCGAACGCAAAGAGATCCATCTATCGTAAAGGCGATGATTCAACCAGCCACGATGGCTCGTAGAAATATAATAATTCGAGGGTTCGATTCTCACGATCGATCGAAAAGCATCGTTGTTCGTTTCCCAGCGTACCAAAAACACGAAAGCTCGGCGTTGTAACGATACTTATTCTCCTCCGGAATGACGTGCATCGGTGCAATTTTCTCGGTGCCCGGTTTTGTGTTACGGATGAGAATAAACGAGTTCAATTTATTATCATCTCGGCAGGGAAACGAGGGACCGCTCAGTCGAATTAATTTATTAGCAGACAGTGTGGAGTTTGAATATTCACGAGGAGCAGGACGAAAAACTGCCGAGCCTCGCGGCTCGAGATAACCTGATATCTCGACTGGGTGCAATCGGTCGGCCGCAGGGCAATTCAAATTAAATCGTAACAGTCGTGCTGCTGGAAAGCCGGCAAGGAAACCTTCGTTAACGCGAGCAAACGACGATTACAAGTGTTTGACGATTTATTAATAAACGAGTGGCAGCTGGATGGCTAAAGCTTTGCGACAAGTGGGATTTCGTGTAATACGCTGCTATAGCGCAGAGAGGGTGAAGAGCGAGAGAAGAGGCGTAGAAAGGTTTCTGAAGGGAAGGTGCGAAAGATAACGAGAGATTTCTTATGGCCGGATTGAACGTTAACGACAAAATAAACACTTTATTGATAGTAAGATTGAATACATGTTTATGGTATAGCTATATGTTTAAGGAGCGAAAGACGATCGTCGCAAACTGAATTTTACTTTGATGGAACGATCGTTTCATTTCCAAGAGACTCGTCCAAGCTGTGCTTGTATTTTCCAGGAAACTTAATACACGTATCTGTAAATTGATACTAACGTATCTCGCCATTTGGTCATTTTAACGCACGCTTTAGAAAATTACTTGCACAGGTGTACAACCAGAGATATTCGACGTTCTATCGAAGAACGAGAATTTGTTCGAATAAAATTTTCTCGGGCGGAAAGAAAATACCGAGCTATTTGCGTTTCGAAACGTTTTATATTTCGTCGAACAACGAAACTTTTTTCAGAGAAAAATTCTCGCGTTACCAATCAAGAGATTAATAATCGAATCTTATCTGGAGTAGCGCGCGAAAGAGTAGATCTTTCTTATCAAGTAGGGTGAAACCTTGGCCTCTGACGCTAGAGGAGAGTGCCAACCCTTTCCTCCGCTCTTCTCTTTCTTCGTTCCTTTCCTAAATCAATTATGTAATTATTTTGCAAATAAAAACCCCAATGGAACCTTCGATTCTCGAACGTTCCAACCTTAAATTCCCCGAAAGAACTAAATTTTCATTACAAACTTCTACCCCCGTAGAAACTTGCAAACTCTCTCCCTCTCTCCTTCCTCTAAAAACCAGCCCAAATTTAATTTGCAATCAATTTCGAATCGCCTTGTCTTCGAATCTGCAACCAATTAACAGGAACCTTTAATACAAAAAGAAAAAAAAACGCCCAAACTTTCTTTTCCTCCTGCAAAACACCGCCCTAAATTTAATTTCCGTTCGATAATTTCGATTCAACTTGTTCGATCTGCGACCAATTAACAGGCAACCCCTAACGTTATATAACAAACACGTTCATATACCGTGTAAACTTTCTCTCCTTCCTCCGAGAACCATCTTAAATTTAATTTACGACCAACAATTTCGATTCACCTTCTTCGATCTCCGATCGATTAACGGGCAACCATTAACGATAGCCACCGAGGCAATTTTTCTTCGATTTCACAGCACCGTACACACACACAGGCGCGCGCGCGCGCGCGCGCTCTCGACTATTTCTTCGCAACTTCGTAACTCGGGAAATCTCTTCGAATCTCAGTTCGCAGGTAAACACTTTCACGGCTGAATCAAGAACGAAACGCACAGACAGACAAACAGACAGACAGACAGACACAAATGAACACAACGCGCGAATTTCGACACGAATCTTAACGAATCACAGAAGAAACTTGGAACAGCCACTCACTCGCCACAAATTCGATCGAACGATCCTCGGCTTGGCGACGTGCCGCGCGCCAAACACGTGTCTCGCGGTTGCTCCGGGCCGGACTTGCGGTTCACGATGCTCCGCGTTCTTCGCGGAGCGTAAGGGCGGCCGCGGCTCGGGGCTGGTTCGCGCGGAATTTCGCGAAATTGGCGAGAGGAGCCGCGCGACGGCCGACGATCTACTGAGGCGACGTTATCGCGGATACTACTAGCCCACTGGCCCTCATTCCTCGCAGCGCCCCTTCTTTCCGACGGCGTGCTTCACCCCCCGTGCTGCGTCCAACCCTGATCGCGGTCCTCTTGCTGAATATAACCGCTTTTCAAGCTGTACGCACGCGCCACGTCGCCACGGACGGCCCACCGTCGCGACGACACAGACCGCGGACACCTGTTCGTGCCGGCGTTTCACAACCTTCGTTCATGTTGGGCCGATCTTGACAAGTTTATCGTCGCATCTCGCACATTCTCCCTTCTGTATAATCGTCTGTAATCCTTTTTCGGCCGCACTTTTACCAGACGTCGATTAACTCTTAACGACGGACGGCTCGTTCGCCGATAATCGCCTTCAGCACGACGAAATATTCGCTAAACCGTGGCAACGACAGAAACGGTACGCGCGATACGCTTTCAAATCTTGCCAGATCTATACAAATCTATAACAACGACGATCGAGTACGTTTACGGCGCTGATGAATTTTTGCAAATTTCTTGCGCGACACGTACGTCGACGTATTCGCGAAACGTTTGCACGAGTGTTCGGATACTTTCGCCAGCAGCGGTACGCGGTTAATCGCACGGGCGTTTGTACGTACGCTATGAAGGAACCGAGCGATTGGGAACTTTCGCGGCCCGGACCGAAACGTTTCAGTGCGTTTGTAGATCTCGGAGAGGAAGCTGGAAAGAAAGCCGAAGGAAAGACTCCTGCACGAAACCCTCGAACAGTGATGTGTACGATAGTGTCGAGTGCGACGAACGAATAATTAATAATAGGTTAGTTGGAAGTACGCGCGTATTTCTCGCACGAGGCGTAAGGAAAGTTGCAGCGACGTTTCCAAGGAGGCGCCTCCGAAAAGGAATCGTTCCTCGTGTTGCGACCTTCAACTAGATGGCGACCAGTCAGTTTCAACCGATCGGTTGTTATCGCTAACCGTGAACGATGTTAACGTTCGGGGTGGAGATAGAGTAACGATGAAGATAGATGTAATGTTTATGTCATTCATTCACCCTAGTTAGGTGGTCACAAAGAACATACACGTGTGTAGTATACCGAGAACACTGAGTTAGAGTGAATGTAGGCTGCGGATAGCTCGAGTGTGAACTGTGTGACAACTGTTAGACGTTCTTTCTCCCTTGGCACTTGAGTCCTACCCTGGGTCCTGTCCAAGGGTGTTCTTCTCCCTATGGTGTCCGCGAGGTGGGCATCTATTCCTACCAATCTTGTGACTGCTGAGCTTCGTGGGTGTACCTTTTCTGGTATTACACATGGATAGCAGATCCTCCTCTTGGAACGGACCCGTCGAGCAATTAGGGTGTTAGTTAGCCTGTTGAGGTTATTGGATATGTGAATAGAGGAGCGAGTGGATAAATTGTAAAACAGAAAATACATTTAAACAAAGAAGTGAAAGTACAAGTACTAATACAGTTTGAGCTGGTCCGGATCCGCACGCGGACAATGTTACTTTCTAACTGAATCCCCGAAAAGCCATCGTCGCCTGTCTATTGTCTTGATTTGTTTCAAACACTCTCGATGGCTTCGGTGATTGAGAAAACTAAACAGATCGGATGTAGAGTTTTCTTAGAAGCGATAACCACTTCGACGTAGCCTCTTTACGGGGTTCGCATTGTAAAGTATACAATTTGGGAGGTAGAAGATACCGACGTCCCTAGATAAGGGAGCAATGTGCTGTTCGGGTCATAAAGAACGACAGGTCGAAATCCCGAACACCTCGTTTCTCTTGCTGCCTTTCCTGCGCGACGAACTTTCGTCGGCGATAAGGGCGCAAGAATTTCTCAGAAACAATTAGAAACTTCAATCGCAAACGTCCGCCCGCCTGCGGCGAAAGAAATCCATCGGAAGCTTGCGAAGGAACCGCGTTAAAGCGAGTATTTTAATTTCGTTGGTAGGAAACGCGATAACGACAAGCGAAGGGACGAGAGCGTCTCGGACGCTGCTCGAGCGAAGAAAAGTCCCGCGAGACTCCATCGGGAAGTTGATATCGTCCTCGCGCGACTCGTTGCGCCGCAAGTTTTTCCGCTTTACGTCGTTCCGCTGAATTTCGCCAGATCTCGTACGCGCCCTTCCAAATTCGACGTTCGGTCGCGTTCGAATCGCCAACGTTCGTTGACGACGTTGTCTCGGCGAAGGAGACGAAAGCGATAAAAGTGGCGTTAAAAATTGCGCGAAGATGTAAACGGCGAGCGACCACGGTTAATAAATTTTCACTCGGATAGGTAGAGAAAAGCGAAGTGCGAGTTTCCGCCGACAGCTAAATTTTCCAGCAACCGACATTCCCGACATTATCCAACTGAACCGCCGCGCTTTACTACCACTTTTGTTTCCAACTATCCACCGACTAGAAACATTTTGCGCACAGTCGTCGCACAAATTTCGAAACTCTACCATCGCGCGGGTTGCTTCTCGCGGTTGGAAATGCCGAGTTCGCCTCGACACGCGATTCTATTCCGCGTCGGAACAAACAACTTTCCTATGAAGAAGATTCTTCTTCTTCGCTTTCGACAATGGCGCGAACGATAGCTCGTAATTTAACCCTGTCTCGATGTTCTCTGTCTCGATGTTCTCTGTCTCGCCGCGATGTCTCGAATTTCCCGGCTAACGGACTGCGGAGTAAAATACACCGAGACGAACGAACATAAAATCCGAAGGTGAATTCGCGCGGAACAAGAGAAGAAAATCACGCGAGTATCGTTGGTCGTGACGAGGATGGTTCGTTTGGCCAGCGGTTGGCGATAAAATACGATACACGAGACGGCGAGACGTTCGGTGGAACGCGGACGGTAGCCGCCAGGAAAGTTAAAAGAGGGTAGGAAATGAAAGGTGCGACGCAGGAAGTTGCAGACAGCCGACGAAAGAGGTCTACGAGTCGCGTGACGTTTTATATTCTGTGAAACTCTTCGTATCCGTTATATCGTCCCGCCATTCCTGCCCATAACGATTCTCCAGCCTTTGATACTTGGAACGCGGTAACGCGAATCGAACGCAGAGAATACAGCGCCTTCGCCGCTTCTCTCCGAACCTTCTTTACGAGCAATTCCGTCATTCGCGTACGTACGACGTAGCTTTCGCGTTTCTGACAATTTTACAAGGCTCGCGGAGCTTAACCTAACCGAAATCTAACACTTTGCGCTCGGTGACCTTTCGAGTCGGACGGAGCAGCGACTCGAGATGATTGTGCGCGTATGTGACGAGTGTCTTGTAGGTAACTTAAACGTATGTAACGATCGACGTAATTTATAATTGCATCTCGAAGCGTGACACTTCGCGCTTCTTAACAAACGATATAAAGAGTCAAGGAATCTATTTACGAACCAGTACCGCGCTCTCGCAAATTGGAGAGGCCGAAATCTAGCATAAACGGCGACTGGTAACTCTCACTCTGCACTCGAGTTGCCACACGGAACGCCGTGCTGACTGAGAGTCGCCTCTCGAGCGCAAAGGGTTAATTTTTATTTCAGTAATTAACACGACTGCGAGAGAGAGAGAGAGAGAGAGAGAGAGAGAGAGAGAGATGGATACTTGCACGCTGGACACGGGCAGATACACGGATCGCTTAGATCGCTGGAAATTTTATTCGTCTTCGTCGTATGGTTTTAAATGGTGGAATTCGGTACGTAGATAGTACGCGTCGAGCACGAAATCGTCTCGCAAAGAACGTGTCATTTCGCTACTTTATAAAACGATGTAATTTCATATCGCGGTATTCGGCTGTAGTTGTCGTCAAAAGACGTAATTTCGCGTCGGTGGTCGGCGAGCGTGGTAAGCACAAAGGAGTTGTAGGTGAATTTGTCCTTTGACGGAATCTAACGATAATTATACGTATGTGTCACACTCGATCCTTTACGCGATATCACACAAGGACGAGTCCACAAATACGTCACATTTTCCTCTTTACAATCTCCCTCGTCCTTCGTATTCGAACGCGTCTTTCGTCGCCGACGAACCTCCAATCGGCTCGCAATTTTCCCTAAATAGAATACGGTTGCGATTCAAAGTTGCGATATAAAGTCTTGGCAAAAATTGATCGTCGAATATACGCGGCGTTTTCCTTCTAGAAGAAGAAAGATCAGCGCTAGGCGCGTTACGTGTTACGTAAAAGCTAGAAGTTCCTCAAACGTGCATCGGTCAGCCTAAACGCGAGGTGAAATAAAAAGTTACTCGTAATTGTTCGTGTTGCGTTTCCTCTCTTCGTTTCGTACGATGGAACCACTTTACGCTAACTATCGTCGCAATTTCGAATTAAAACGTTCCAACCGGGAAGGAACAAGCGAGGAGCAACAAGTTTCTCGTCGACTTTCCGATGCACGATCGTAGCCAGACCTTTGAGTTCCTCTGCCGCTCGTCGATCGCTTTATTTCTTCATTAAATCGATGTAATTAGGATAAAAGCACTCGGGCCAGGGTCTGCAGAACAAACAGGTCCGTGCAAAAGCGGCAACGGGCCACATCGTATTCCGGAATATAATCACGCTAATGCGAATCCTGCGAATCTCGATAAAGGTGAAATTGCACGAATTAAACGTCGACTCGCAGAGAGAAGACCACTGGTTCGGCTGGTAGCGTCAGCTCGGTAATTGCTGCTCCTCGGTTTCCACGCCGAATTCTAATCGAACGTCCCGCTCGTCGATACATTTTTATAGTCCATGAAATATTTTTAAAGTCCGGTAAACGTTCGGAAAATATACTTTTTCTCCGCTTGATTGCTGCACTTTCCCGTTATACGTATAAATTATATATGATGACGTCAAACGTATTCCGACGAATGCTATAACGTTATACATATATATATATATATATATATATATATATATATATATATATATATGTTTGTTACGACGAACGAGTTATAATATTACGTGCACAGGGTGTACCATAACAGGCTTCAGGAGCGGACAGCAGGCAGAAAAGCAACGACAAAAGTGTTGGTACGTATATGCGTACGTTCAAAGTTGTAGCCGTTTTATCTCGTTTTATTCGCAAATTCTCGTATTCGTATACGTACGCCAAGTGCTTCGGTCCTGGCAATGCGCGTCGAGCGCACGATTGTTTCCAAGTAGCCCGAGGAATAAAAGTCGAACGATCCGGAACAGAACTTGAACGAGCGAAAGTGAAAAACGAGTGGGCCAGGCAATAGACCGTGGCACTACGGGTCTATCCATTTCTAAGGAAAACGCGAGGGTACGCGGTTGCGGACCATCGAAACACAAAAATGGCTTCGACTTTGAAACAGGGTCGAATAAGACGCACGTTCGTACGAACTTTCCTCGTCCCTGATTTCGCGTCGTCCACGGCTGGCTTCCACGTATCACGATACACCCTGTATATCGTTGCGTTTACCGGCGAAAGGTTAAAGCCAATCTCGTTAAACCACGAGCAACGAGAAATAACTGTAACGAGAAACCGTCTCGCTAACGAGTTAACGAAGTCGAATAAAATTGCCATTTAACACGAATCCACACGTAAATCTGAAATTGGTGCGAAAGCTACGACGCGAAAGTTACGTCGCTGCAATCTATTGGTATAACGACGAGCATTATAACGAAGACGGTATTCGTCCACGGTCGAACGATTAAATGCACAATCTCTCTCTCTCTCTCTCTCTCTCTCTCATTCTCTCATTCTCTCATTCTCTGTCTGTCTGTCTCTCTCGATAGAGTTTGATAAGTACCGCGAGCGAGGGATGCGGCGGAGAACTTGGTGTTTGGCATGTCCCGCGCGAATCACGTGCTTATAACTCACTCGACGCTGATTGAGTTACGCTTAACGTGCGTGGCAATCACCGCGCTTACTGTAGACTTTACGTCGAGGCTCGTCGTCGTTCGGCAACGTTCATCGATCCTCCGGTTTGATCGGATTTTATGGTGTCCTGGATAAGTTTCTAGGTGGTTTGTCGTTGCGATAACAGAGCAAAGCTTGCATAATCTTACGAGGAAAGTTTCGAGAGCACGGTGTTAGAGCACGGCGTGATTCTACGCTTATAGGTAGAAACGATAGCTTGGATTACTACGGTTATCGTCGTGGTTAGTAATTTCGATCATTGGCGTAATCGAGGGCAGCGGCAAAGGTCGTTCGATTTCTTCTCGCCTCGAATCTCAATAATTTGCAGGCAATTTCCTTTCGAGATCGACTACTTTTTGTTCTCTTGGTTGTTGGATTTTCCATGTCCGTCGGCAGATCGCGGATTTTTACGCGAATCTGCGTTTTATGCGAATACGAGAAAAAATAGAATTCAAATTCCGCCGATGAGACTCCGATTAGAAATCGTGAATTATCAGTTGCCTGCGAGCGATCGATTCTTCCTATCACTCGTGTCTCTAAACGGTGAGCAGATAACGCAGAGAAAAGCGACGACGAAAAACGATTGGAAGCAACGAGTAGGTGACGCGTGAATTAAAAATTATTATTAAAAAAGAGAGAAAAGGAAACACGTATCGTTTAATTGAAACGAAATTGTCCACGGTGGGCGCGAATAGGCAAAGCGAGCGCACTTTGGGCGGCTGCGGCTCGGGAAACACAGAAAATGGAAGAAAACGAGGCGCGGTATAACGTATGCGAGGGATATAAGATAATGGGATCCTGTGTATGCAACGTAGGAGATAACGATCGTTCGACGATAACAAAGTTTCAAAATTCCGTGGAATTAAGCGAAATTTAATTACGCGCTTTCACGGTAGTCTAGAAAATGTAACGGCTTGTATAAATTACACGGAACGCGCGACACGCTGATAATAACAACACCAATGATAACGATAACCGCGTCGTAATAGCAACAATAGCAATAATAGTAACCGTATTGCGCGTAAAAAGAATTACCGCAGGTGGGAAGATAAAATGCGGATAAAGTGGAATGTAAAAATAGGATTGAATTTTACGAGCTCTCGTAATACCTGACTTTACACCCTTTCGCAAAAAAATACTTCCGAACTAAATTCAGAGTTCTGTAAATTCGACTCGTTACAGAGGAACGGCCGGCGTATGTTAGTTTGCGTAAAAATTCGTTCGTTCAACGAGGCAAAACTGATTTTACGTTAAATATATATCCGACGGAGAGAAAAAGGGCAGACAAGAGATAAAGTAGAAGGAGTATAACACAGGCCAGTACATGTATATAGAGACGAGGAAAAAGGAAAAAGCGAAAGACGAACATCGACACCGACTCGATACAGGCGGAGATCATAGGCGCGCAATCGTTGAAACTATCCGACTACTACGTCTTGCGCAACACCTTCGTTACGCGTCGTTGAACGAAAAAATCTCGTCGAAAAAGACTTGCACGGTAGTCTTCCGTAAGTAAGAAATCCTCTCCGCCCGTGGAAAACTCCAATTTGTACAGAGCGCGCGATTACGTACACGGAGAGAATGCTTTTACGACGCTCGGTTGACATCCGATTCGTCTCTTTCCGCAGATTTCCCGACGGGAATGTTTATAGGCGATCAACGAAATCCGGTCGGTACTCGGCCGAAGAACGTTACGAACGGGTATTTTTGTGACAGATAATCGATGCCCTGTCCACGCCTGATTTTAGCCGCTCGAAAAATCGCAGTTCATCCGGCGAAATCGAATATCGGCAGGGAATGAAATCGCGCGTTACGTATGGACCGTGAAATTGTTCCGAATCGACGATGAAATCGTGCCCGGACCATCGTGCTCCTGCCATTTCCAACATGGTTGTTCTATGCAATTGCGTTTCTGCGTTTAAACGTATCGGTACGAAATAAATCGCAACCGCGTAATATAGAATCTGTTCTCCGTTGCTTTACACAAACGTCTCGCTTCTTTCGTCGCGTTTCACGGCTTTACGTCGATTTTTTTGATCGTAGAATACGACCGTTCGTTCGTTGGATAAAACGTTCGATCGGTAACGCGCTGCTTTAACTTCCTTTGAAATTCCCTCTAATCGTTTCCAATCGTATGGAAAATATATCGTCGCAGCAGCCTATGCAACGTATCGTGCGTGTTCCAATGAATTCGTAACGAGAGCCTTTGAATTTGAACGTTAAAGAAGGACGCGTCTTGTACGTTATTTCCGGCACATATTCATCCGCTTTTCGCTGCCACTGCTCGTGCTCGTCGCGTCCGAATGCATCGCCGAGACAAAAGTCATCTTTCTTTTTCGGCGAAACGTCGCTCTGTTCTTTTCGCGTTTACGAGCTCTTTTTTTTTCTTCTTCGTTTCTTTTTTTCTTTTTTTCTTCGTTTTCGTTTCGCGAAAGGATACTGTACACGGGAGAAGGAGACGAGACGAAGAGCCGCCGAGACTCGCGTTTGCACACGGATTTCGATCGCACGGAAGCCTCTTTGGTCGTGCGATTCTTGTCTGGAAAATGACGCAGAGTCGATGGAAACGACGAATCACGACGGAATATTCCATCTGCCCGACAGCTCGCAACGAAACCGACGATTCTTCGTCAATTTGTGGTTCCATCAGTTTGAAAGCTTTCGCACCTTTCTCTCCGCCGCGTAGAATCTCCGCGTTTCTGCTTCTCTCTCTCTCTCTCTCTCTTCCTTGTCGACCCATCGTCAAACCGACTGCTCTTTCGTAGAACGAGACTGGAAATTTCGCCTGTTTCGCCCCCGCTTTCGTAACTTGCCCTACGATCTTATCGTATCCGCTCATCGATCGCCTAGCGCGCAGATATCGCCTGTCCACATTTTCGTCTTCTCCGGACGCACGGTTTGGAGAATTCAGTGGCACTTTATAATCGGACACGCGCTTTGCCCGCTGTCTCTGACTTTGCCAACGCCGCCGTGAAACTTGTCGCAACTCGTGCATTTCTCGGCGCGATAAAGCGGCACAGGCGCTCCTCGAAAACATCTCCGCACGCGCTGGATACAAATTCACGAAGTAGGTACAAACGTGACTTTTATACCGCACGCACGCACACACGTATATGTAATATGTAGTAATGTATATATATTAGGTTGCGCGAAAAGTTTCTTTCGTCTTGTAAGGAAATAATCGATGCGCCACATTCTGTGTTTTATATTGTTCTTGTCGAATCACGTACGATCCTAATGACATAAATAGAACGAAATGGATCGTACACGATCGAATAAAATAACATAAAACGAAAAAAGGTTGTGCATCTATTATTTCCTTACAAGAGGAAAGAAACTTTCCGGACAACCTAATACATATATATATATATATAGAGAGAGAGGACCATTTGTTGCGCGCGGGAAGCGAAATTTCGCGAAAAGTGGAGGTGCAATTTTCATGCGGCGAGCCGTCGATATAAACGCAACTCGGCCATAAGTGCTCTCTGGTGCTATTAGGTTGTCCGGAAAGTTTCTTTCCTTTCGCAAGGAAATAACAGATGCGCAACTTCTTTTCGTGCTACGTTATTTTATTCGATCGCGTACGATCCATTTCGTTCCATTTCCGTGATTACGATCATACACGATTCGACAAGAATAATATGAAACGGAGAACGTGGCGCGTGCATTGTTTCCCCGCAAAACGAAAGAAACTTTTCGGACGACCTAACGCTTGAAATTACCCGACAAGTTGCGAGGAACTTTTCGTGTTACGTTATTTTATTCGATCGCGTACGATCCATTTCGTTCCATTTCCGTGATTACGATCATACACGATTCGACAAGAATAATATGAAACGGAGAACGTGGCGCGTGCATTGTTTCCCCGCAAAACGAAAGAAACTTTTCGGACGACCTAACGCTTGAAATTATCCGACAAGCTGCGAGGAACTGGCGCGATCAACGAACGAGTTACACGGTGCAGGATCGTTAAGAGGCGGCTTGAAGATTTTCGAGGCGGCGAGCACGACAGTTCGATCTCAGCCGGCGTGGAAAGCCGAGCCGGGCGTTTTCACTCGGCGCGAAGGCACGCTCGCGGTGAGTTTCTCATCGATCATCGCCGACGTCGAGACGAGAGACGAGGCTTTTCCCACAGTTCCGCGTTGCTCGTTCCAACACGCGTAGTCCGTAAGATGGAATCCTTGGAGCGCGTCGACGTTTCTTCGCCGAATGGTAACTTCCACCTTTGACTTATCGCGCGAACCTTATCGTAGACTCGTGACGAATCGAAACGAAAAAGAAAACGCGGTAGAAAGACGGACGGTGAATTATTTACGCGTCGGCTCGACCCGGCTCGAAACTTTTATCTTTTCTTCTTCTTCTTCTTCCTTCTAATTCTTTTTCCTCCGACTAAATTCTTCTAACGGGTCGGAGGATATTTTCGAGAAAAATGACTCTCGATACTCGACGATCAGGCATCGATTTCATCCTACGTGAGAATGTACGAACGCCGCTACCTTTTCTTTGCCTTGTGTTTTTTTTTTATTTCATACGCGTAAAGACGAACTGCGCTCTTTTTGCAGTTTGCACCGGCTGCCAGCAATTACTCGATGACGGAGCAAAAGTCGCGAATACGCCGTTGCCACGCAACGCGGCAATATCGTACGAACGATCCGATCGCGCGAATCAACTTGGCTGATCGTGCCGGAACGAGCACGATCGATCGACAGCAGGTTATTCCCCAGCAGGTGTGAAAGTAACTACGATGGAAAACGTAGGATAAAAGGTTCTGCCGAGAAGCTTCGTTTCCGAGAGAAATAAATTCGAAAATGCGCGGCTGCGCGAAAACCGTTTCTCAACTGGACAGACGCAAATTTCACTTTCTCCGGAACGAAGCCTTCGCGGGAAAAAATCGTATCTCGCGTTTTCCTGTAATTAGCCGAATTTAAATATACTCGAGGAGCGATCGGAGGAGCCGTCGATTTTCTCGGCGAACGAAACGTCGCTCGGAACAATTTTACCTCGCATCGTCGACCTGCCTTTTCACGCGGAATACGCCCGCGTAACGCTGTGCGTACGCGCGGGTAGTGAAATTTTGTTCTTCGTCTAAATGCCTTTTCGAAGGCTTTTTCCATTGCGCTGCTTTTTGCCGCCGGTTAACCGGCCGAGTTTGCGCCAACGATCGCACGATGTACGCGAAAACGAAAACGTAGCGCGTCGATCTTGCGGCGGTTTCGTCGCGCTCGATCGGCACCGATTGAAAATTCCTGTTTCAATTTTAATCGATCCGCGCGGCCGACGATGTTCGTAACGTCCGCCAGTCCGATTGCTGTCAATATTAACCTACTTATGTTCGCGCGGGCGTCATCCGTTTCGCGAAATCTCCGCTCTAATAATCGATCAGAGTCCGACTCGTCCCTGGTGACACGCGGAAATGCCCGAAATTTCAGAACACCACCGATGGCGATTCGATTTCCTCCCTTGTGGATTTTCCCAAGCGAAACTCCGATCGCCTGGGATACCGGCGGAACGCGGAGCTATCGGCGAACGCGGACAAAATTCGGAAAAGTTTCGCGGTGATCGGGAAGAGAAATTGTGTGGCAGGAAAATTGGCAGGGTGACGGCGTTTTGGTTAATTCTTCGTTTCTCGTAGTTGGAATCGCGATGGGATATTTAAGATGGGATATTTAAGGGATCGATAAGATGACAAAGAGTAACGCAGGTTCCGATGCGTTGCCGGAGACACGCGAAACGTTTGTTTCTTACGCGCCGTAAGAATAATATTTGCGAAGGAAATTCACGAATCTGATTCCGTTCGAATGCTCGACGAGGAAACTCGGTAAAGGCGAGCAGTTTCTTTTTCTACCGTCGATAAGCGTTATTTTCGTCGAAATACTCGTGGAGAAGATCTGCGCCGAGCAACGAACGCGGATGATCGTTTGCGCGTCGATTAACGTATCAAGCGGCATCGAAACTGTAATCGCGTCGTTATTTGACCGGCGGCGTATCGAATCTAAATTAGTAGCGGCCGTCTACCACGGTTTCATGAATGTTAACGAAGCGAGTAATTCGCTATATTCCGGGGGATTTACGGGCTTCTGGCCGTAATGTAAACGCGTCGTTGATTTAGGGAGCAACGTATTAGCCTAAGTTTAAGCTTCCGATAGAGACGACCGGTATTAGGTAAAGTTCAATTTGTTCGTACCGATCGCTGGTACGCGACGATCGTTTCAATCTTATCGACCGAGGCGACGTCCTAACGCTTTTGGCGAAATCTATCTTTGTTCTTCGAGCTTTGTGATCGGATCGAACACGAGATCGCTTACGCTCGTCCCTTTAAATCGTAAAGGGCGTGACAAGACCTCTCTTACTTTGCGCAATCGGTATTTTCGAAGTCGTATCAGGTCGTAACTTATCAGTCGTATCAGACCATAAGAGGTCGGGTCTAACCTGTAGCGCGTCCATGACGAACCACGTTATTTACCGTTGGTAAAACAACAGACGAATGGATCAACTGTCGATAAACCGATGCAAATTTTACAAACGGACCGATACTCGGCACAGATCATCGACTAAGAACGCGACGTTGAGTAGCTGGCTAGTTTCGGCGAGTGTACTCGTGGTCGCTTACTTTTTGCTGCGCGTTTTACAAACTAGCTGGTTAAGTGGAATTTCGTGTCTCGGGTTCTGAAATATCCACGGATGGAAATATCGACCCGGAGAAGAATCCGAGCGTTTCCCTACGCCCTCTGCGACTCGCTACGGCGAACGCAAAAAATATCGCAGATCACTCGCCGCCGATGATTCGCGAGAGAGGAATTTGTACGATACCTCGATTTATAATAATTACGAACTTTCTCGTCCAATCGCTCTACAGGTTTTGGCATTTTTCGAGGCTCTGTCGTTTTACGAGGAACCTGTAAATTCTTGCCAACTCACTCTACCAAGCGTATATCGTAATTGCGTTCAATAATTAATTATCGAACGCATCGATCTACCGCTTGTCACCTTTCCGGCCCCACGGCCGCCTATCATTTGCCTAAGTGGTTACGAATCGAAAGTGGACGTCGTCGTAATTGCGTTTCGCGGAATTCACGGGACGAAATTGGAAAATGGAATTAAAGGCCACCGATAGAATCAACGCAACGTACAAACGAGTCGGATATTATCGCAAATATCGACGTCTTCGTTCGTTCGTTAGTTCCGGCTCGCTCCGCTCAGTTTTCCACGACCGTTGAACAGGTCGAAGAAGTTGTATAGAGGTTGTACACGGAATATTCGCGACGAGTGTCGAACAAGTTGTTTCGTCGGCGTAGTAAGATGAAGATCAAGAGTCACGGTACTCACGGATGGTACAAGAAAAAGCTAAAGAGTACGCGTTTGCGATATCGTTTAATTGTAATTTCGTTCTACAACGAAGCAGCAGTGGTCGTAACTCGTTTCGCTGTTTTATTGCTTTGCTGTTTCTTTGTTCCTTCGTATACAAATTCTGACACTGCCGATATTACCGATCCTTTCTCCTCTGGCCAATTTCGTCACCGTCGTTCCTCTACCTTTGCCCTTGTCTGTCGCGTTTATTACGCGTCTCTCGCCTCGTTTCGCCCCTCGTCCTTTCGAATTCCTCTTTCCCGACGATTCCCCACGGCGAAGTACCCTCGATTCCACTCGAAACATAAATTACCATAGCGAATGTATCGGCACTGTCTGTTACGTCGTATTTACGTTTCTTCCAAAATCACACAGCAAATCGCACGAAACGTTAGTGTCTTTAGTGTCTCGTATAATTTCTAGCATCGATACGAAGTTTCCACGCGGAATAGCGATCTGCCCGCTTTCTTTAGTCGGCGGCGCGAGTATCTTCTCGACGTCGTTGAAACATCGAAACGCGAACACGTTGGATCGTCCGGAAAGTTTCTTTCCTTTCGCAAACAAAATAATAGACGCGCAACCTCTTTTCGTTCTATATTATTTTATTCGCGTTGAGGTTATGTTTGGGTATTTGAATAGAGGAACGCGCGGATAAATTGTAAAGTAGAAATATATTCCAAACAGAAGCGTAAGTATAAGTATGAATACAGTTTTCCAGCTGGTCCAGATCCGCACGTTGACAATGTTACTTTTTAACCGAATCCCCGAAGCCATCGTCGCCTGTCTATCGCCTATAGTCTGTCATCGTTGCCTGTCTATCGTCTATAGCCAGCCCGCTGTACCTCGTCGGCACAAGGCGTGTTCCAAGATGGCTATCGGCGATCGAGAAAAGTAAACAAATCGGACTTATAACGGACAAATAACCACTTTGACAATTCGATCACGCACGATTCACTTTCTTCCGTTTCTATTATTACGGCCGTGCGCGATTCGACGAAAATAATATAAAACGGAGAACGTGGCGCGGCCATTGTTTCCTTACAAGACGAAAGAAACTTTGCCGACGACCTAACGCAAGTTCGTATTTCGATAAGAACGATAGGAAAAATGCAAAAACGTGACGCGCGTGTTCGCGCGCATTTAAATCCCCTAGAAATATACGCGGTGTGATTAAAATATTCGTTCGTTTCGATGCAGGTAGTCGATTGAATATCGCGCGAGCTGTGAAGCGATTTTTCCGTGATTACTGCGAGAACACCGGGTTGCACGGTTTCCGGTACATCGTCACGGGCGAGACAACTTGTCACAAAACAGTTTGGCTCATGGTAAGAAGAACGACTCTAGGTGCGCGTTTTATCGTCGCGTCGGATAATTTCCACGAGAAGCAGACAAATTTCTTTCGTTCGTTTAACGCGTAGATCTGCTTGGCGGCCATCGTCTTCTGCGTAATGCTGATGTTACGTTTGTGGCAATATTATTCGAACAATCCTACGGTGACGATAATAGACACGTCGAACCCCATAAAGGACTTGCATTTTCCAGGTATCACGATATGCAACAACAACAAAGTTTATAAACCCCATGCTGACAAAATCGCGCAGAAATTGTAAGTAGATCGTATTTCACTGTTACTCGCACCTTCAAAAGTGTAAAAGTCTTAAATCGACCCGACGAAATCCTTTCCGATTCTTAACGTCGTTTAGATCCTAGTTTTATAATTTGTTACGAATTTTTTCTTTTGCAAATACCTTGAAATATGTTCACGGTATTACACGCTGTTCGATCGAGTTCTTTCTTCCGTATCCTTCGGCAAACGGAATATAACGTTACAGTGAAAATCGAATCTCCAGACAATCGAAACGGACACTCGTCGAAAAGCGACGTTTATTACGCGAGAACTTAATACCTACGCGAACAGAGATAACATTCTGTGCGGGAGTGAGACGATATAATTTACAAACGTGAGGCTGCAACGTTGTACGAAACTTGCGAGGACCTCGAACGAACTTTTACGTTAGAAAATATTACGCGCGATATTTTTGCGTAGATATTCGCGAAAGATATATAGGAATACGCGTACGAGCAGCGTAAACGCGAATTCGTTGTAACGCATCGATAAGATCGGCGCCTGTTGTCACATTCCTTTCGAAAGCGTTAATAACGAAATGTTGGCGAGTCGATAACATCTTTCTCGATAATACGATACCGCCCCTAACATCCTTCTTATTATCATTTATTTATTTATCGCCGGATCGACCGACGATCGTCGGTGACTACAATTACATTACGCGAGATAACGTTTCTTTTTCCACGCGAGATTAATTGATATTTACGTGCGGCGGGGAAACGTTAGGTCGCGTGTCTCGTATTAAATTACAGGGTCGTCGAAGAGTTTGTAAAAGCTCGTAATCGTCTTGGTATCGTAGAAATTCTGGCATTTTTCCATCCGATAACGCAAAATTACCTTACGTTTATTAATCCGCGCGCTTCGCGTCGTTCCTGTTTTTATCTATACCGTGTCCTTTCCATCGGTAGCTTCGAAATACGCTGTAAACGAGGAGGTCAAGGATCTTATTTTCTCGAAATTCTATCGCAAGGCTTCCCGCGAGTTGAACGTTTCCATTGTCTCGATCGCGCGTGGAGATACGTCAACGCGATGATCGCGTCGACACGCGCGCGTAAATCATTCTGCCACGCGAAGCTCGTTTTCGGTTTCTCGATGAGCGCGAGATACGCGAAATCCGACAGGTGTATACAGAGTGTCCGAAAAGATCGGGAACAGGCTTACGTTAGCGAGCTGTGTTAGTAAGGCGAAGCGGATAAAAAAACGACTCGTCAAACAGTTACGAACCAGCAGAAACTTTCGTCGATCGCTTCGACAGTCGCGATAAACGTTCCAAGTAACGAACGAAGAAGAGATTTCGAAGCCTGGTCGTTCTTCCACCGAGCATTTGCCAACGTAAATCCCTACGAAACTTGTCTGTGCTCGCCGCTTCGTCTTCTTAACGCCTACCGTCAATTTCGGACACCCCGTACATAGACCTTCACGACCGACCACAGCGTGACGCTCGCCGAGCATAATTCGCACGTAGTACACGCACGAGTCCAATAATCGTAAACGAAACGGAGCAGCGATCAAGCTGCCAGGTATTATGTATTTCTCGGAAACAATTTCTCTCGATAGGCTGAAGTATGGATTCGACAGTGACATGAGCAACAAACTGTTCTCTTCGCTGATGAAACTGATACGACCGGACAAAATTGAGATCGATAACGCAACCGCGTCCTGGGCCCTCGACATCCTTGGCTACACCGTCGAGAGACTTATGCTCGAGGTGAATAACGTTCTTCTTGCGTTCTCACAAAATCTTTTCGTCAGCTTCGTTCGTGAACACGCGATCCTCCGATGGAAGCTCGTTCTTTTTCGCTTTTTTTTTATTTTATTTAAACGAAAGAGAGAGAGAGAG
Organism: Bombus superbus; assembly: GCA_014737385.1. NCBI lineage: Eukaryota > Metazoa > Arthropoda > Insecta > Hymenoptera > Apidae > Bombus > Bombus superbus. The sequence goes on from JACXIK010000024.1 coordinate 2,305,563, forward strand.
AGGCAGAGAGATACTAGATAGGAAGGACAAGCAGGGAAAAGTATTTATCCGGTTGGATCGTTTCTCGTTGGATAAGTTCGCGGAAGAATTTCACATTTAATAGAATATTAATCTCTGGTCGATCGTGCTTGCTCCTGGAAAATTTGCGAACGTCCGTACCTTCTTCTCGCGCGCAGTTTCCATCGAACGCGGTTTATACATTGCCCCGGCCATTTTCCTCTTTCCACAAACGCGATGATCTTTGCTTTGTTGCAGCTGATGCATCCTTGCAACTTGTTGCTAGTGAGATGCGGCTGGTTGGGACAACTCTACGACTGTAGTAAAATTTTCAAAACCGTGAAGTCGAACGAAGGCTTCTGCTGCGGCTTCAATTATCACTTTGTCGGCGACTACAAGTAAATTCGAAGATTCGAAAGTTTCTTTCGCCGATATCGAAACGACGCTCTAGACAGAGTGCTCTTTGCAATTCTACGTCTAATCTGACGCGTTTCTGGTAAAAAATATAGAACCTGACCGATGTGTTCGGAGATAAAAAAGGGAAAAAAGAAACGGTTTTGAAACATCTCCGTTTCCTTTTGTTCCTTTCGTTTCGATATTCTACGTCGATCGATCTTCGCTGTCGCGGCGTTTTCCCACCTGCGATTTTCTACATTTATCGCTGCTGTGAACGCGGACGTTTAACGTTGCATCTTCGATTGCTTTCAGTAACGAATACTCCTGGTTAATGAACATCACGATGGACTCCGAGGAACTAGACCTATTAAATTCGAATGATTCTTTCCCGGGTGTCGATAGCATACTGGTAATAGTCTCTAACGATCGATTAATACGTAAACGTATCGTCTGATAAAATTGCTCGGCAAATGTATTCACGAGTTGCACGGTGAAAGGGTCTAACGAAGATGTTAAACGCACGAACCTTCTGCTTCAGCACGTGCCTGGAACAGGACGCGATATTGGCTTGGCGGTGGCGTTGAACATCGACGCTGACAATTACAAAAGTTCGGTGAGGCAATTTGTAGGTGCCACGGTTTTGATCCACGATCCGTTAGATTACCCGGATATCGGTGCGCAATCCGCCTCTTTGCAACCGGGCCACGTAATGTCGATGACGCTGACCGGAACGAAAATACAAAGCTCCAAGGATATTCAGAATATACCTCTGTCTAAAAGGATGTGCTTGTTCGATGGCGAGGTACGTGAAGCGATAGATGTACTCAGTGGCCGCGAAACGTATCGGTGCACCGTTAACATTTATCGTAGCATTTACGTATTTTAGCTAGTTACAAACATTTATATACAACTTTTTAACTAAAACAGTTAATGAAAACGATCGAGTTAAATTTCAACCAGCGTTTCTCGTTTACTTATTTGTCTCGTTCTTGGAAATCGACGACGAAAATGATACGGAACGAGACGAAAGGAAATTCGTACGGGAAACGTAGGAACAAAAGGAGAAATGTTTTTTATCTTTTTATATATATCGTTCGATATATTAGGCTGGTGCTACAAATATTTATATATAATTTCTTAACTAAAACAGTTAATGAAAACGATCGAGTTAAATTTCAACCAGCGTTTCTCGTTTACTTATTTGTCTCGTTCTTTGGAAATCGACGACGAAAATGATACGGAACGAGACGAAAGGAAATTCGTACGGGAAACGTAGGAACAAAAGGAGAAATGTTTTTTATCTTTTATATACATCGTTCGATATATTAGGCTGGTGCTACAAATATTTATATATAATTTCCTAACTAAAACAGTTAATGAAAACGATCGAGTTAAATTTCAACCAGCGTTTCTCGTTTACTTATTTGTCTCGTTCTTTGGAAATCGACGACGGAAATGATACGGAACGAGACGAAAGGAAATTCGTACGGGAAACGTAGGAACAAAAGGAGAAATGTTTTTTATCTTTTTATATATATCGTTGAATATATTAGGCTGGTGCTACAAATATTTATATATAATTTCCTAACTAAAATTCTTTAACTAAAGTTAAAGTTCTTCTGACAATTAACGTTAAAGCTATTTTCCAAGTAATATTATCTCCCTTTGTACGAATATCTCTCGTCGAATTTTCTCGGCTCTTAACGAAATCTCTGTGTTAGACTCTCTTGGACGCCGCTCATATTAACATTATGGAAACAGAAATAAGAAGTTAAAAAATTGTTGCGTGGCAAAAGTATAAACGAAAGTTCATGGATATACGCGCTGGACATATTCCATAGACATTGCTGGCCATGTGATAAATGAAATTGTGAAATGAAAATTGTAAATATTAATAACTTGGAGAAACCGAATAGAGAGTACCAAAAGTGGAAATTCTCGTTAACTAGAATCAAAGAAATTTCTCGTAATATACGTAAAATACGTGAAACGGTTAATCTTGAATAGTTTTTAATAAAATTCGCGTGTTCGCTTGTAACTTTAATTCAACGTCTGTGTATAGAACTTTTAAAACCTTTCGCCGCTCAAACGTAATTTATAAGACAATAATTATAGAAAGAAATTTCTCTCCTTATTTTTAGACAGCCGGAGAACGAAGATATAGTTATCAAACGTGCATTTCGGAATGCTTACAACAGAAAATTTATGGTTCCTGCGGATGTTTACCATTTTTCTTTCCAGACGTGCGTGAGTAATTTTTAGACCTAACTATTGTTAAAGCTATCGATTACTAATAATTTCATCGAATTTGAAGCGCCAGAACGCAGAAACGTATAGCAAAAATTGATGGATCGTGCCTCTCGGAAGTAATACCTCAATGTTACGCGTTCGAGTATCAAAAATTCATAGTTGTATGTCGATAAAGATGCAAATTAGAGGCAAACCTTTTCAGCAAACTTTCTGCGTACGATCAACAGCTGAAAGGAAACTTAATTTATCATATACTATACATATATTTATCATATAATATACGTAATTCACGATATAAAAATGAAAAAATTCAGCAAAGATAGAGTACAAAGCGAATAGCGGAATATCAATCTGATAAATCAAATTCCCTTTCAAAAATTACATCCTTTGTTCGTTTACCGTTTTAATAGATCCGAAAGTGCCTACTTGTTATTTGACGGACGTGGATTGCATCTTGTCCCGTAGAAGTGAGTAAACGTTAAACACCTTCTTTTCTACAATTTATAATTTCGTCTTAACTTACAATTTACCTTTACATTATCTGTCAGCGTCGAATTAAGAAACTTCGACGAAAGTACGAGTCGTATCCAGAAAATAAGTCGCAAACGAAACCGAAAGCGGTGAAACAACGTCGATGGTGTTTCTCAAACAAATCTGGTCGATGCCACGCGCTCGAATCTTTTTGGAGCTGTTTCACCGTCCAATTAAAATATGCATACAGCCAATTCGTTCGAAATTTCGCAGTTCTCTCCTTGTCTAATGACTAGTTGCTATCCGAATTTGAAAATTTGCCGCGTGTCGCGTCTCGTCCTAAGCTGTCGTTTGGTACGAGATTCGGTTGGAAAATCGGGAGATCGAAAATGGCCGATTCTTTTGCTTACTCTTCGTGGGTCAACGAATGGAAAGTGACGACATTGGATAAATCGTCCGTCGCGCGGCGAATCGTCGCTGATCGTCGTGCACGTTTTCGCGCCAAAATTTCCAACGCGTCCTGCCGTTGAATCGCGCACCGCTTGTTCTTCGTACGCCTGGCAAAGTCGACGACGAACGCCTGCCGGTTTCACGCTTCTCTTATGCGTACGTGCGAAAAACGAACAAACGTCCGTAAACACGATCCGATTGTTGGTCTATTACCTTTTGTCAGCGTGTTCGGAGAATGTGTAAGGAACAGCGATTATTTCTAATCGCTTCGTAGGAATTTTCTCGTTTGTCGGGTTTAATCTTTTTATTTTGTGTTCCGAACAGGAAGCTTATCGCTGATACAGTCGTCGCATATAAACGATTGCAATTGCCTTCCGCAGTGTAACGATAAAAGTTACGAAGTGGTCTCTGAATCGGTACAAATGAACGACGTAGGATACGATTCCGAAATGGCGTAAGTCAGACTTTTTTCTATCGTATCTTTTAACCCTGCTGCGCTCGTTCTCCAGCCAACAGTATCAAGCCTCGTGTTGAAATATATTAGGTTGTCCCGAAGGTTTCTTTCCCTTTGCAAGGAAATAATAGACGCGCAACCTCTTTTCGTTTTATATTATTTTATTCGATCATTTACGATCCATTTTCTTCTATTTCTGTTATTACCATCGTACGTGATTCGACGAAAATAATATAAAACAGAGAACATGGTGCTCCATTAATTCCTTACAAGACGAAAGAAACTTTTCGGACGACCTAATGTCTCGTGTATCGTACGAAAAAGTTGTTATCGATGCGCGTGATTTCTCGTCTCGGTCTGACATTGAACGACTCGTTGAAAGGTTGGAAATCTTCCTTAAAAGTTCCCTCTTCCTCGTAAGAAAAACGCTGCTTTTGTTAACGACCTTTTCGTCAGCTCGAGCTTAAGTTGGAAATCTTCGAAATGTTTGACTATGGAAGCTGCTCTCTACGAGGGTTTACAAAGGGAAAATTTGTTCGTTTACAGGCGTGGCTTAGACGTCGAGAGCACTTCGTTCCTGTACGCGTATTTTCGAGATGGCACGTACCTCGAGTACAGGAAGCAAACTATCTTAGGATGGGACAGCCTTCTCGGTAAGAGGGACTTTCTCGGAAAGTCATCCACGCGTTCTAGATGCTTTCCGATCGTTGGCATAAGTGGCTAATAGGAAAGCACGGCTAGGAGAATAAAGTAAAATTAAGCTGACTTTGTCGCGTAACTAGGCACGAGTTGGAGAAGTTCAATTGGAAAAGGTGGGGACGATGAAAAAGTTTGCACGGCAGAATAAGGGAATTTTCTTTGAAAGTTCGTGATTAAGATCGCGATGACCAAGATATATATTTTGAATCGCGTTTATCTATTTATGCGAGAAGGTGAGGTCAGCTTGAAGCAACAGAAAGTAATTTTATCAAGCGTGCCGCGAGCTTCGCATCGCAATCTTCCACACAATCGTATTTTCCTAACGTTAGAAAGCTCCTCGACATCGAAGATGAAATTGAAAGGTTATTACCAACGCGTGTACTTGGACATCGCGATTTTACATGTAAATATTTCACATACGAATATTTAACAATTGACCGAAAGTTAATTTTTGAACGTAATTCGAGTCTTTCGGGCTCGAAGCTGCCTTGAACGTAATTAACAAAATTCGATTCTAATATTAATCTATGTACGTATTATTATGTTGGCAAATTGTATTTAAACAAATTATTCCGTTGTATTATTCATTCGAGCTGTTATTCGATCAAATCGATATTAGAAACACGACGTGAATTGTAATTTATCGTCACAGCGAAATTAATCCCATTGCTAATCGTATTTCCTGTATATTTAACTTTACTTGAATTTTAATAAGAGAATAAATTTCAGCTTCTTTCGGGGGAATCTTCGGACTCTGCCTAGGTGGTTCGGTGATAAGTTTAGTGGAGTTCGTGTATTATTTACTGATAGACGTCTTTTCCTTTCGTAAGGAGAGAAGAGGACAACAGGATCAAGATCTACCACCAGCCTCCAAATTATTCGTTTCTGTGCCCGCAAACGTAAACTTGAAGAAATATAGCGTGCCGAATTTGAACAAACGCGTCCATCTTACATGGGACCAACAACTTTCTCAACGAACTCGGAAAAGCTCCGAATTCATGTACAATGTGTATCATGAATAATGTACGATATCGCGTTTAATCGCATATCGTCGAACGTGCATGGAATTGCTGCAAACTAATTTTCAATCGATTCGCTGTCTAATAAGGTTTAACGTTTAGGAAGAACTCAATTTAACGGTATTTAATTAAAAATAATATAAATCTATCGGATAAATGGCAAAAAGAAAATCAGTCGAATGAACAAAAGATGCCAGTACCGTAATTAACTTTATTTTAAATTATAGAAATCTGGATGGTATTAATTAAAATCCTAATTATTACTATTTGAATATTCCTTAAATTTCGTTAAAAGCTATCCGCCCAACCCGATATTATATTTTTTCTTCTTTTTTTTTTTTTTTGCCATTTTACGCTATAATTATCGAGCAACGTTTCGACGACTACAGACTCCAACAAATAGTCGTCTTTTACGAATCATCGCCGTTTGTACATTGAAGTTCATCCGCCTGGAGCGCCGACTTCTTTTCTGTCTCTCGATGACGCAGGTGGTCGGTAGAGAAAAAATTTGAAGGCGCTTTCCGCGATATCAAGGAAATGGTAGCGAGAGAAAATAATGCTGGAACAAAGCTGGGGGCCAGCCTGGAAAACGAGGCAAATTAGAATCGCATCCGACTTCAAGAACTGGCTTGAATTGAACGCTGATGAAACGTCGACTTCGCCGTTCGTTTAATCGCGATTAAACGAACCTTTCTCTCTCGCTTCTTAAAAACTGTTCGAGCATTACCGCGACGCGAAGAGAATTGTATTTCAGGAAAAATTCTTTTAACGCGAGTCTCTTGTATTTTAAACTTGTATAAAACAGCGGCGACTTCGAGACGATGGTGTTTTTTACAAAATTAAAGTGATGCTAAATCTCTCGATGCTTAATGTTTAAATTGACAATGACATTTTTTAATCATAGGATACCTTTTACGTTGCTCGTACTTTCGACGGCTTCCATTCCAAGAAATCTAAATCGTTATTTTCTCTACGCCCATATACGGCTTCCTCGTTGCTATTCATAGGAAAATGTAAGAGTTAGGCATTGTTAAACAGAGAAAGTTTTCCAGTACAAGGAAAACCTTCCCCTTTGTCTAAAACCATAATGAACATAGGCGCTTTAATAAGTTACAATGACTTGTATAATATATCTTCCTGAATATTCATTCGTATTTAATATTTCTGCAACAAGCAGGCAAACGTTAATCGAGTCGAATTTTCCAGTCCTACAGGCGGTAATTTTAATAACCATTTCATTGATTTAATTTCTAATTCTTTGATGTTACAATGCTGTTGTTGTTGTTGTTGTTGTTGTTGTGATGTTATAACGAAACGAGATCGTTTAATAAAAGAATTTGATCTGCGACGAAGAGCAAAGCTTAACCATGATTAACGACGAAGAAATTTCTTCCTACCGAGTGTAATAGAATGGCTTGATTGATCCATAACGTGTAATTATAACCAATTAAATTGCTACCCTTTCGTTCGTTAATCGTATGAGCCGTATGTCTCCCGCTAGATGCAAGGTACAATAATATTTAAGATAATAAGAAAGATAATGACAATTAAACTTGTTAACTTCTTCTATGTAATATGACACGCAATATAGTATACGTAAAAATTCTCTATGATAATCGCTCATAATGCTTTCCTGAGCCACGATACATAGTGCACACTTGCAAAGAAGTAACACGACCTTATGCTTCGATATTGCGATCTTCGAGGAAGATCATCCCCGTGATCGCGTGGGTCAGGAACTTTTCCATTGATCGCCGAATTCTATTAAGCGGTCATAATAAGCAGTGGTCTCGTCTTAATCATTTTTAAGCGTTAACGAATGAGCTTTGATGTATCCATGGTAACAACCGCGGATAACGGTTATCGATCCCCCGCGATTCTCGAACGCCTTCCGTCACTTCCGTAACGATAAATTAATAGCAAGAAAATTTCAAACACACATCCACGTAGAATATTCTCGTCTGCTAACGTCGACTGCCAATTGGAGCGAGATAATTTCATTTCTGGATATTTGCTGCGGCCAATGAATAACTAATTTGCTCTTTAAACCTGCACAGCTGCCACTTGCCACGTGATTTCCCATTGGCCCCCTCCCCCCCCCCCTGTTTCAGTATTTTATCTATGCTTTTCTCATCCAGCCTTTCCTTGCTTTCGTTAAGATAAGGAATAACGTTTCCTGTATTTTACAGCGGAGCTCTATTGAACAGATCTACGATCGTTTATGCAAATTGTGTATTTTTACGAACACGGTAAAAGAAATTGTAGAGAGAAAGCAGAAACAGTGATTCGTTTCGTCTATCGAACGTTTTAACCAGTAGGAGAGCGCCGTGAAAATGAATTCGGAATTTAGTTTAAATTTAACGAGTATGTGTAAAATATTTTCGAAAAGGATTTTATAAATGTTCAAATATCTTCGTGTGCCATTCTATATCTCGCAACTTAGCGATCACAATGAACAGAATTTAGTACAATTATTTTGGAAACTGCTGTGATTTATTATTCATTGAATTCCGTGTTTTGAACAAGCGACACGAGCGCGAAGCGTGTGCCGCGTATTCAATTAAAGAGTTTAATTTAATTAAAATTTTAATTGCCGTCGCATTTTTCAAGCCGTAATGCGCATATTTGTTTTATTTATTGAATCGTGCGTATCCGGTTGCGCGATCAGACTTGTTATTATCTCACTTTCTTCCTTCTTTCTTTTTCCTGCGGTATTGTTCCACGTGCTATTTTATAATTTCAAATAATAAATGGTATCTGACAGTAAAGTGTACGTTTCGCCTAACAAACTTTCAAAAAGTCGCGATATTTTACGGAATATTCGAGGATAATGTTTTTTACGTCACATAATAGATGACAGATTGGCTAACGTTTATTATCCAGATATTTTTTCCTTTATCTGTTTTATTTTATTTTTCTAGATTGCTATCGTATATTCAACTGTAAATTATTGCAACAAATTCACGAGCAACTGACAATGGCTCGAAACTACTAGCTAGTTATCACAGGCTCTGACTGATTGATATTGATAATTGTAAGGTTGAAAAATTTGTCGAATCGTGATACTTCCATGCCATATTTTAAATTACTTTTTACAGTTCATCGTCGACCACTGAAATTTCCACTTTTCGTGAAATTATAACGATACCACGTTTCTATTTTTAATTTGAAAAGTCGACGTAGCTTCCTGCGCAAGTAGCTTTGTTCTCCTCTCACTCCATTCCCACCGTTCTCTCCTTTTATCTCCTCTGTAACCTTACTTCTGCGAGTGAATATTACATTTTTCAAGCGCAACGGTGAAAATTCGTGGACAGGCGAACACGATGGCCGCAAAATTTTAAGAAGAGACATTTCCTACGAGTTCGATCAATTTCGTCATTTTCCATATAATGTCGGTAATATCAGAGGATCGTTTTGTATGATTTGTGAAAAATAAAATTCGCTATACGTAAAGACGAGATTGAGAAGTTTTACGATTATCAATTTCATCATTTACATGTTTACGTAATCATGGAAAATTGCTTTTTTTATAAAGCGTGCAAAGACTTTGATCAACCCGTTATTTGGAAGAGGTACGTCTATACTACTTTTCCACTGAAACCATTTCCTCGATCGTATTGTAACTTTTAATATATCTATTTCGGTTAATCAGCATATCCACGGCGAAGCGACGGACTTCGGTTCGTTAATTTTGATTCGCGTTGCAAGCAGCGTAGGTACATAGTTCAGAGTCACAGTTGTACTATTCCAGGTAATCGACATATAGACATTGAATACACAAGCTCATGAAGTGATTACATTGTTTGAGAACATTTGACTTGATTATCTCAGAGAGATAGGATCCACGGTTGATATTCCTGCGTATACAGTAGAACCTCTTCATCGACGAACTCCTATTATCCGAATACTTCGTTATCCGATGAGCTTGTCACTTGAACGTTTTGGTATTCCAACGCGGTACACACGGTTGCACAGAATTTAGTTAATCTAAAACTACGTAGATACAGACGGTGCGAGTCAGACTCGCGAGGCTGCCTCGGGGCGAGTCAATGATTTGTCAGTTTTTGGCGAGATCGAAGATACCTCGCAGCTTCTTACCTGCCTCGTTTAGACATATGTATGTATCGAATGACTTGGTTGATAGCGTAATACGATTCATCTTCCCTCGCTTGCTTGCCCCGGTCGCTTGTGGCGGCAAGAGACAGCTCAGGCGTGGCGAATTTGCTTCGCGCTATCTTTTCATAGTTCAACGGCGAAACCGTTAAAATATATAACATTCCAGTCGCGCATTACGCGAAGTACGGGATCTAAATACGGTACAATTGGATAATTATAATTTTATTTGTGCCAATTACGATTATAATTGGTAATTTATCCACAGTTGGATAATTAAGAATAAATAATAAAAAATAATTAAAAAATGGTTAAAAATTATAGTAGAAGAACGATCAAGCGAGAAATAAAGAAGCAAGAATGTGAGATATTGTGACATTGCAATATAAAAGGGAGAATATCGAGGTATTAAACGTCGCGTCGCGTCGTCAAGAGTGGCTATACTAGGAATTCGTTTAAAACCGCCGAAATACCGGCTGCGCGGTCGAGCTGCGCATTGCACTTTGCTGCAACATCGATCTCGCCATCGACAAAGTTCACGATGTCGATAATCGACAGTACGATCGATGCAGCATCGCGGTGTAGAGAGGGGACATTTTCCCGCCTGCGTGTGACGCGGGTATAGCGTGTGTGGCGGTTAGATTTATTTCTTGTTCCGGTCGATCGAGACAGATGTACGTGGTCGCGACGAACGAAATAACCTTATCGTTTCCGTGTGTTCAAATTCTGATTTTACGGAATATAGTTTACATCATTCGCCATGCAAAGTGTTGCCCGTGAGTAAAAAATTCGAGTGTGTATCGTTCCCGCGTGTACCATGGTGATTGTTAGTTTGTACCGGAAAGCAGTGCCCTGTAAGGACGTTTGGAGAGCCGAGAGAACGGTGGAGGATAAGGACAAGGTAGGATACGCTATTTTCTATATTATTCTAGAAGGAGGGAAAACTCTGTTAGAGGGGGATCAGGTTCCCCGCGTTCCGCTTCACGCCTGAACATAGTTTCTCATAGTTTCTGCCAACTGTTTGGTTATTCTTTCGATCTGGTGATACGAGAGTTCACGACCTTTGCGGGGCGTCGAATCTATAGTCTGTCCAACGAGTCGAGTCAGTAGAGGTAAACAAACATTTGCTGCTGAGTAAGTATGTACGTATTCGCATACGACTTACATATGTATGTACGTGATAAATGCAAGGGACTTCAATTTTAGTTGCTGGCGCATATTTACATGGGACATTGCTAGGTTAGGATTTGTTTTGACTTCTCAGGTTTATGACGCAGTATATAAAGGTTGCGAATACGAACCATTGTCCCAATGCACCAATCATACGCGTCTGTTTATCTGTATCGACTCGACTCGTTGGACGAGATATAATCGAGATATCTCGACAAGCTAATATGTCCGAATTTAAAGGAAATAAATTTGCTTTTAAGTAGACGACGAAATTCCTGGTTATACAAGGTTTGTTAGGGAAAGGAAACGTTGTCCTGGCAGATTCCCGGTTCTTTTCCTATCTTGATCGGGATAGGTGTCGCTGACACGCGTTTCTCTTTCGACGTCTTAAGTAACGTCTAAAGATAGGAGCATTGTCTTAGAAGCGGGCCTCTTTCTCTCGTCGAACTCTCGAAAGGGCCACTGATCTATGAATAGGTCTTTGCCGCTCTTCTTCCTTACTCCTCTTATAATCCTCCTCGTGCCTCGTCGTCAACCCTTTTTATCGGGCTTCACTCGACGTTGCTGACACAAAGATGGTGTTAGCCGCTGGTGAGCTCGATTTATGAACGTAAGAAAGAAATTTGTCGCTGTCTTTTTATAAAGACATCTCGTAAGCTCTGAGAAGAACGTGTAGAATGACCAGAAGATTAATATCATACTTATGTAGCATTTTAAATATTTTTATGTAAGGCTTCCTCTTATTATTCATATTATATATCTTGCTCGATGCTTGAATTAACACGAAATTTATACAATCTCTTTGCACTTTGCTTTAAGATTTCTTACTATTATTTTCTGTTCGATGCTTCAAATTATTTTCTACTCATACTATCGTCAGAAAAAGTATACTATCTAAATGGTATACCCATAGTACGAATAGCAGGGACTTAGATAGATTTGAGCGAAGATTAATTAAGTTTCTTCGAAGAGTACACGCAAAAAATTAAAATATTTTTTAATATAGTCATCGGTGATTGTATCTTTAGTTTCGATATTACACGTAGTTACATAAAATCTATTTAAAGGAAAATTGTATCTTTAAATACTTGTGGATTAAGCACTAGGGAAACGAAATTTCGAAATTTCGTGATTTTTAATTTCGCATTCCTCGGCGCAATACTCTAACGAAAGCTAATATTCAACAAAAATGATTTTTCCATAAATATTTCCAAAATTTCCTTTCTGTCCAAGCTACTTTGCCGTACGTTACAATTTAACTTCATAATCTTTGTTCCGCGGTAAATCTCATCTCCATAAACTTAAGATGGCGAGGTAATCTCGTTTCGAATAATGTCATAAAGTATTTGGAGGTATCTATCTGAAATATTTGGACGCTAGCTTGTTACCTCCATTTGGTAGTTATAGCGATGTCTAGCCGTGGAAAAAGTCTATGAAGCTTCGTAGAGTTTCACGCCAAGATCAAAGTGGTTGCCTCTGTTCTTCGATAAAGATCACGTGCTTCGTAAAATTTGCAATAGAGTAGGTCGTATCGAATGCTAAAATAAACGATAAAATCTTTTACTAGCTATGGAATAGGTTTAAGATTTCAGGTACTGGAGCTTTTAATACGGCCTGAATAATTCAATGAAATCAGATTGGAAATTCCAAGTACAAATCATTTACAAACGATAAACGAATTTAAACGTTTCATTTTATTTGACTCTATTTTTAAGACTGTTTTCAATTTTATATAAAATATACAATTTGAACGATACGATATAATATCGTCGAAAAGCGTATAGTCACGCGTGATTTTACCATACGTATTCATACACATCCGATATATAATTAGTATTTGACGGATCCTGGTCTTCGTATAAGACCAAACCACTCGAACAGATGACCTTGCATACTACTTGCAATGAGAAGTAGCTCTATAGACCTTTTTCTCCTTAGGATGACAATTTTTACCAAGCTAATTAATAGTAATTCTTATCACACCAAGAACAGGATACGCTTATTAGACATTTTTTTTTATCAGGAATGACATTCTAAATTAACGCGTGAAATTCTGAAATTTTTGCATAAATAAAGTTGCAAATGTGCAACTTCTGGGAAAATTAATCTAGACTTTTATTGAGATCGACATATATTTATACATTTTATATTCTCATCGTGTCATTTTAACTATAATTACAGTACGCGAGGATTATTTAAATAGAGATTAAAAGCATTGGTTGTTCCAACGTCGAACAACCTCTAATAATAAATAATAATAAAAACAATTTTAATTTGTCTGCGTCTTCGGTATACATATGTACAATTTTACGAGAAGAATACGACAGTTACAATTACACAACGATCATATTCTTAGATGCAACTTTAGCCTTAGTTGCTATTTGTTTTACATTCCGATAAATCTACCTCTCTGTTACGATATACGTGCTACGAGCAAGAATATAAAACGAACGAACCGGTAGATGACGAAAGCCTCCCAACGACGTAATCTATACACTTCAGCAGCAACTACATCTTCGTTAGTTACTTAATTAATTAATTAGTACCTACTCTAGGTTTACAGCCTGCTTGTTCTGTTTGGAAACTTATACGTAACTTCCTCCTTGTTATCGCGTTCTCGTATCACGCATCTTGTATTACGCATTAGTACATTGATAAAAAGAAAGGAAAAGAAAAAAGAAACGATCGATTCAGGAATGAAAATTTAACCAAAGGTACAAGTAAAGAAATTAAAATTTGTCTCATCCTAGAAATATCTTTTGACGAGAAAACGTGCTCTCGTTACGCGACACGTGTACCGAAAACAAAATTACAGATTAATCTCATTCTGCGCTGCAACAGATCTATCGTTGCAAAGACGCGTCTCGTTTCTAAAAGCGCCACTTAATTTGGCCAATCGTCGACGGTATTTGTCAAAACTAATCGGCTCGTCTTAGTCTCTTATACGCGCAACTGTTCCTATTCTCATCCTGCTATATACAGGGTGAACAACATAAACCAGATTACGTAAATATCTGAAGGTTGTTCTTAAAAGACTCCGACATCATCAGCGCAGCAATATACCAATAACAAACATCATCTATTTATAACAATTACGAGCTCCTAGGCTTCGAATTAAGCCGAAAGACCGCGATCGATCGCCGTCTTCCTCTTTCGTCCTGAAAACAGCGAAATTCTAATCGCAGCGGATCCAATCGATTTAACCACTCGGAGACATCCTCACCTCGTCAACATCCACACCTTTCAGCGTAAACTGTAAAAAGAAAAGCGAGGGTCCTCTTGGAATAGTTTCCATTCACAACAGAAGCCCGATGCCGAGGCATCGATCAATTTAGTCCCCGATGAATTCTATCTTGGACGCGAAGCCAGCTATAATGAAACGAAAGTGGAAAAGTAGAAGTCTCTTCATTGAAACGAGAGTTATCCAATCTCTCGGCCCCGCTTACATCGTTTCCCACTGATACTACGAGGGTAAAGTGATCTAAGAAACACTCCACACGCCCACTTTCCTCGTTGCCACTGTCGCAACACCTTGCTTCCTTTCAACTAACAAATGTCGCAACGGTCTCTCGGTTAGTGCGTGATCGTCGCTCGTTTAACGTTTAGAACTGTCGAACTTCGACTCTGACGCGTTCACGGGCTGTTTGAAAATTTTGAATAGTTCTCAGGCAATTTTGTCGTACAAAGAGCGAATTGCAAATCTGTTAATGACTACATTTTTCCTTCTCGTATTCGGCGTATATGGAGATATTTTCAAGAATCGCGATGCATCTTTGTTATTTTGTTATTTTGTCTCTGAGAAGAAAGGATCGATGCACAGTTTGCGATCAATTTTATAATATTAACAATAGCGTTAGACGAATACAACGCGAGAAGCGTGCGCCTAATCACGAGATACCCGTGGAATTTTTCAAACCGTTCTCCACGCTGAAACGCTAAAAGCGGGCGTAGGTTATTTGCGCGGCGAGTCATCGATACGTGAAATTCTTTTAAATTCAACGGCTACCTCGACGTGTTCGGGATTAATTTGTCAAAAAGCAGACACCGCGTTCATAATAGACGCACAGAGCTAGAAAATAGTCGCGGAAGCTACAGCGAATGGTCAGTTTCACCGAGTTATCGCTTCGCCTCGTTTCGAGGGAGCTTTCGGGGTGAGTCACGCTTGCGCAAGCCGCGTGCACTTAGCGAGGCTAGAACGGCGCGCAACAATCATGCGAGCTTCAGTTTTCACCAAGGTCTCACCGGGGTGGAACGATCGTCACTCGGTTGATCTTTCGAAAATCATCGTCAGATTATTTCGTCCATTTTTCACGGACGAACGAGAATTTCGTCGTCGTGTCGCGGATCTCCGAATCGTGATTCGATCGAGCGTTGGTCGATCGGAAACGGTGCGAAGAAGTCGTATCAAAGTTCTCCATCCACGTGAGAAGCTTCGCCCTTGATCTTCCTACGCGTTTTACGGTGTATCCAAAGAAGAACCGTTGACTTTGTACGTTTTATAAAAACGTCTTTCGTGAACGTCGAACATCGTGACTGTTTCAACAACTTTCTGCGCTCGTCTCCGCGTCTCGTCAACGAAGAGATCGCAAGATCTAATCGAAAAGGAACGCTTTGAATTTCTCGGCCTTTTCTTTTCTCGTCTTCCCTTTTTTCCGTAATTAGGATTTCTATTTAAGATCGCAGACACTTTGCCGTTTTTTGCCGCTGTAGAAGACAGAGGCGGTGATTTTCACAAATTTTTCGTTCCCTTCCTTTTCGGAAGAGTTTCCTTTCTTTTTTTCTTTTTTTCTTTTTAATTCAAGACTCGAGGAGTTTCGCGATTTCGTGGTGAATTTTTACGAGACAGCGAATGGACGAAGGCTCGTGGAGAATGTGTAGAGAAAACGCGAGTTAAATCGTTGCGATTTCTTAAAAGACCGAGCAGTGTACTATATGGCAACATCAACCGTGTCGGGGCATCATGAAGCTGTCAAGGAAACTTCCACGGAGTTTCTTGATCGCATGTCCATGAATAGTTGTCCGCCAAGTAGTTTTCCGGACAATTTTCAAGACTTTTTCACCGCCCTTAACGAAGACTCGGACGACCTGCCCAGCATGCTCGAGGATAAGTTGATTCCCAGGTGAGAATACGAATGTTTTCATCCACTGTGATTGACGATGTTCCTTTGAGATCCAAAGGACGAGGATGAGGATAGATACTATATTCAAAAATAAGGATTTGCAAATTTGATACCCAGCTGAGACTATGAACGCTCTTATCCACATATCGTCACTGATGATTTTTGTCAGAGTTTGAAAATGAAAGAATGTAGTATTACCAAATAAGCTATGAACAGGTTGCATTAGGTTGCAACCTACGAAATCTTTGACCTTTAACNAATTTATCTTTCGCTGAATTGTACCAAGTAAATCAATCTGCTGTGCCAAAAATCCTCCCTGTAACAGACGCAATGTCTGATATACAATAATTTTTGTATCGTATAATTGTAGTATTGCTAGTGCATGTACACGATAAATCACCGGACTACTGTGACGATACAACGTGAGTACAAATTTCTGGCTCGAGTTCATCGTTTGATTTTTCGATATAGCGCTATCTTACGACGATATCCGAATGCGTAATTTAAACATGCACGTTTATAAGTTGCACGAACATTTAAAAATGGATCGCATCCAAAAGTGTCTATTTAAAAAATTATACGGCGAGTTATGGTAGACAGAAGAATAAGGCGAGAATAGCCAAAGTGGGGAAAACAGTTATGGCAACTATTAGGAGGAGGTTGAACGACAATCGCGGTACAAGTATTAAAAGAAAATGTAATCGACTGGATGCCACACGGCCGGATCAAGCGGTGATATTCGCACGCAGCTAATGGAAAGAAGATATAAAATATTTTGTTAGGATTTTTGACGTACGATTTGACTTACATATTCTTCAAATTAGAAACGATTGATATAATAATTTTTATTTCACGACGTAGGCCCTTTCACGATAAGGGAATCGTTCGTACGCAAATTTCATTCGGCGTTGACTCGTGGACAGAGGTGTACGTATTTGTTTAATGTTGACCTCGTCGTGAAGAAATAGACCGGTTACACGCATCACATAGTATACTTATCTAACGTATCTAACGTACTCAAACATACTTATCCTCCACTTTCGCACTCTCGCGCCTATTTACGTTCAAACTTGTAATCTATCCAACGAGACGAAGTGGTAAACGTAAAGAAAATATAATTACAGCCATAGCGATCAAATTTTATTTACGTTTACCACCTCGTCTCGTTGGACACGCTATAACGTTGTCTAAACCTACAACTGTAACAAGGAACAACGACAGAATCTGCCATTGCAACGACTGTAACTTTCTTCGTAGCGAAGCACTATGAATTCTAATAACAGATGCGTATTGTACATCTAAAAATTAAACTATCAACATCGTATACGGATGAGAGGATTTTCAGTTTGAAGAGGACACGTAAAGTAAAAGATGTTTCCTAATAAAGAAAGAGAGCATATTTAAGAACTTGACGGAACAACAAAGATTTCCTAGGGGAAAATAAAAAATACTTGACCTTCGTGCGTCCTTGGTTCTCTTAACTAAAATTATCTGTCGACGATGCAGAATGGACGCAGTGATAATGAAGCACGATTGAAAAGGGATAAATAACGAAATTTGAAAATGTTGAAACGTTGAAAACAATCGCATGAAATTTCTGAAGATCGAAGCGTGTAATCGTATTGCTTACAAACGATGAAACTATATCCTGGATATACTGTTTTTTTTTTTTTTTTTTTAAATCACTCGTCGCGTTAATTGACGCAAGAGACAAACGAGAACTAACCAGCGCGAAAACATGAAATTGTTACTTTTTCGTGCAAATTGTCGATCGGCGAGTACAAGTAACTTAAATGCAAACATTAATATCGATGATATCGTGTTATCGTGACAGAGAAGAATTACTAGAACGTAGGAGATGACAGAGCGAGATGAATAGTTGTATTCCCCTTTTTCGCAAACTATATTTGATGCGTCTTCATTCTATTCGAATCCGACCTTTCTCTCGCGTATTTGTCAAATTACGAACCATATCTGTCGTATTCCATATATGTACGTTCCCTGACATTCGTATATTTTCCAATCATTGTTGCAACGTACATTGTTTTTAAAGTACGGTTAAACGATACTCGTATCACGACCCTACCGTTAAAAGCAAAATCGAATCACCGTGGAACTCGGTGTGGAAAAATGCAAATATGACAACAAACATCCGTTTAACCCGAGATGACATTTTCCAAAAAAGTCCTGCAAATTCATTGGACAGGAAACATCAGTCGATACTCGCAAGGCCAAGAATAGGTCACACAAACTTCGCCCGTTAGTTCACCTAATCGCAAAAGAAGAACCGAACAAGTGTAACATTCGCAAAGAGAAAAATTATTGTAAAACACCTATTAATCGAATGGCCAAAATTGCGAAACGATCAATTAACACTTCTCCGATTAATTAATCTAGCAGCGGAGAAGTAGAGGCATTCGCCATGTCTGACACGCGTTGTAAGTATATCAAAATAGCTAACGATACAATGCAAACATTGTACGTATTTATGTCCAGACAATAGCACAGTAGTTTGATATAACATTGTATAAACTTATAAACTACAATTATCGTAATTACGAGCGTAGTCGCTCGCAACCCTCAGTGATGGATGTGACTCTAAATAAATAAATAAATAAATTATAATCCTATTACGAATATCTTAACTGTAATTTTAATTTAATTATAATTCAATATTAATAATCGCACGATAAGTATCCCCGCTATTTTACTTTGCAAGCATCGATTCTAGGATCGATAACGAATGGATTAAGTCATTCCTTTTTCTTTTTTACTCCTCTTGGGGAGTATTCTATGGCTTTAAGGTCTCGTACTACTTTTTTTTTAATACTATTATTGACCGGGATGGGCTAATCAATTAAGGCAGAACACGCTGTAAATTTTACGATGTGATTTATTGTTTACAGCTTTACATATTCACGCATACGTTGTCAGTTTTACGTATAAATATTAAGTTACTGCGTAAATTCTGTTTGCCTCTTCGTTGGTACGAGTATACTAAATATATCATTGCTGTATAGGTCAATATGAAATATGAAATATAACTTATTCCTAGTGCTTACAAAGGACAGAAATAAAATATCTTGATGGATTCCTGTCGACCGTGTTCGTAGAACTTTCGAAATTTACTCTCTATCGCAAGAATTTTCATTTAGAGTTGGCTTAAATCCTGAATTTCGTACGGGACTATATTTAAGGCGGCAAGTTTGACAATTAAAGATATCGCACGTCGCTGGGCCAGATTTAGAAATTAAATGCGAATATGCGTATACATAAATCTAGCCTGACCAATTCTAATTCCATTTAATATTATCTGTTGTTCACGGCCGAGATATACAGTGGCTAGATTTTTGTCGGCAAATCCTTCGCTGATTTATAATTGGAATGCCATGTATTGGACAATACTTTTTTACGAAAGTTTACAAGATTTTTTTATAGAAATTCCCAAGGTCATTTCTACGAACGAAAACAGAGAAGACGATTTTTCCATAAGGTAGCACGAATGATCGTGAATTCTAAAAAACTTCGATACACTGTGAACACATTTGCGCAAATTGTAAATGCATAGTTTCATGAACGCGATTAGGAAAAGAAATAGCCCAGATAGAAAACTGTTTTACTCGAGCAATTACTTTATTTCGGTGCTTTGCGTATCTTTTATATTTTTGCATACCACGTGCATTCAAATTTCCCATAAATCCATGAAATCTCGTAGTCTGATAATCACTTTTATCCGCTTTCTTCAATGGAATTGGTCAATAACAGCTTCCGCACGACCGACGTATTAAAGTCTAAATCGAATCGTATGATTTGAATAAGATTCAAATTTCAGTGAAAATGGTTTTTATCGCGCGTGCGTGCAGACGGATGGATATTAATGGCGTTCCTTGTCGGATTTCGACAGGTTGCAGATCCTTCCTGTATCGATGGAAATGTCGAGGTCGGCTAGAAACTCTAACAAGGCTTCTAATGCCTATAATACAGATATATGTATCTGGATTTCAATTAGTTCCAGATGCTCCTTATCTTGGTTAAAACGTCCAGGTTGTGATATCGTGCCTATTATTGAAATGGTTGATGGAGGGATTAAGCGTGATCTGTAATAACGTTGGCTGCTATGCAATGCATGGTAAAATCGATCACCACAACCTACGTTGTGTTAGAATCGTAGTCTCGCGAAATATGCTCTGCAAAATTTCAGTTTCGCGTACGGTAGCGAAGGAAACAAAGTTTAAAATTGCGTTGCTTGAATTACGGACGCTATGAATTTCAGTAAAATTTTAATCATATCGATAATAGCCACGAATTCTGTTATATTATATTCGTTCGTCGTATTCGTTAGATGTGAATACGTTTTGTAAAATTACGCCGTTCTTTTCTCTTATTTCATAAAGTTTCTTTCGTTCGACACTGTACATACAGCGTGTCTAGTGTTTCGTGGCACTAAGCAAACTACTTTGTCGGTGAAAACGAAAAAGTTCGTATAAACGTATGCCCTGTTCGATATTGTTTTCCAGCTATGGCGAATTTCTTCTTTAACAAACTGTTTCTTCGAAAGATCCGTTCAAAATTGACCTGTTTGCACACGAACTGCATAAGACTGGCTACGTTTCTGTTCATTGGCTGGATATGTTTACACGATTACAGCGCAAGGTTCAACGTCGATATTGAGTTCCTTTTTGCAAATATGTAGACACGCGAAATTAGTTCAACTATACTTGCAGACCTCTCGACAGAATTATTCCAACGTAAAATCGGAAACAAGGTGGAACTGGGCATGTGCGTTCGGTTGTTCGTACGAACAAAGTTCATTCGCCTTTTTTTAAACCGAGGACTCTAGATACGCTAGTGGAAGATTGATGGTTAAATTTGCGAGTTCCAACGACACGTTTTCCCAACGCGTAATTTAAATTTCAACCAGCTCATCGTACTAAACAGTTAAACAGAAACAAGGGGTTTTCTACTCGAGTTTTGGAACAGACGAGAATTTTCCTTGTTGAACTTGCGAGACTTCCAAGAACTCGAAGAAACTTTTCCATGTAGGAACTGCACGCATATGTGGACAACAATGGACCTCCGGACTAACGAACTTGCTAATTGCTGTTGACTTACGTACGAGCAAACGACGGTATATGAGTTTGACGAAAAAAGACGGATGAGCCCGAAAATTCATAAATTCTTTTTAATTGGACCGTGCAATTTTTTCAAAATTCGTTCGAATTTCAACGAGAACACGGTTAATAACGGATGGACAAAGAGATAGGGTCAGTCTCGAGTTCGTCCGCGTTCTTGTTTGCTCTCTGTCGTTCGTAACAAATGTTTTACGAAGATGAAATTGGAAAGTCTTAGATTTCAGACCTTCGCAGGTTGTCCTCTTCGTTTCTTAAATTAGACGCGGTCTACGAATGTATCTTCCGATGATATCTGCTATCGATTGATACTAATAATCGTGCAATTTCGCGAATAACTCGTATCCTTTCTATCCGTGATAAATTACAAGCTGTCTTTCGTCGAAGCTAGTAGTACTCGTTCCTTTTTATAACGTTCAATCTAACGTAACATTTAACAGTGTCAGATCTCAAAATTTCTTAGTGTATCGTAAAAATATCGGCGTTAATTTCTCCTGGCGTTAATTGTACAAGATAATCGTACAAGATAGATCTATTTCGCAGTTGGAGCTGTATCTAAGAATTGCTAGATCGTAGAACGTAAAGGAGAACCTGAATATTAGTGTGACGTGAAAATGAGACAATGTCGCGTTAACCAGTCAGCTGTTGCCACCTCTTTGAAAAGCGTGTACGTAAAATGTGTCGCAATTGTAACGAAACGGCTGTTGTACGTTTTAATATCATTGCTGCGATTTACCACGGTTACTAAATTGCAATTTAGACAGCAGATTCTAACTACTTGTTACGCGTGACGAGTATACTCGTCGAGAAGCTGCCCGTTTAAACATCTACCGTACGATTAAACCTTCGAGTCCTAATAAACCTAAACTCTACTAGAGCTGCACGCGCTGATTGGATCGGCAAATATCGATGCGAATAAATTGCTTTTGAAAAATCTCGCGTTTTCCGCGAATTCGAAGGGTCAAACGTTTACGTAGAAATTGTAAACAGACGGTCCATATCCTCGTAGGACGATCAACGCGATATTTAAACGTCCAACGAATCTCGTACGAATCAACAAACACGAACACAGCGTGGGTATCCTAATATGTCGGTACGAGCAACTACGTGTGCAATGAACGTCACGTTGAAACGTGCTTAAAAAAAAAAAGGAAAGAGAGCTTGGTACTGGACGTTTAAAAAAACAATATTAAACGTGACCACGCGAATTGCCCGTTATTAATACATCGCGAAAGTTCGAAGTTAAAAGTATCAACGAGCAGCCAGGGTTTAGCGAGCAATTATCAGGAGTATTAACGGAGTTCAAAGAGGATGATTCGCCTTGCACGCGACCAAATCGGGATTGTTGAACGATAAGATAAGTACGAACACGTAGGACGACTGACACGATTAAATCGATCTGATTACGGAGTGTTGTGTCCGGAGCTATTCCCGTATATCATTCACATCTATTGCATGTCGACGTGCACATAGATACACGAATGAATGACGATTACATCGAATTTGGCTCTTCGAGTCTGCACATGTTCGAGACGTCGGACGGGGGAACTGTGACAATAATCGTTCAACCGGCTCGAAGGGTTCTTTGATACCACAAGCGTTCTTCCCTTCGATCGTTTTCTCCCCGTTTTTATATTTACGCGCCGTCTATATGTACGACGATCGTCACTATTTCGTTGATCACGCGTTACGTTCTTAAGGTATTCGTGGCGCGGCAATAACGACGATACGCCTGAAAAGTAAAACACGAAATTCCTCCCGGAGGAAATTTCTTCGCTGCCTGTACTTCCTACGCGCGCACACTAACAAACTACTCAGAAATGAAGAGAACGGTGACCTCACACTGCGATAAACGGCACTTTGGATAGCGAAATTGCCGATATTACATATTCCACTCTTTCTTTATTCGAGAACGGCCAGGTCGGAGTTGTTTTTTTTTTACAAGGATTCTTCCAGCCATTTTACGCGATACGTTAGTTTTTTAATAATTTTTTAAGAACGGTATTTAACGAAAACGTGGTATTTGCGGCGACTTACTACGCAGGGATTACGTCTTAAAATTATTCATTAAAATCGATTCATTTCTTTTGCTTGAAAAACGAACGTGATCTACGGTGCACTTTTTTTTTTACATATGTAGAAAACCTTCATAGGCGTCCCACGTCATCCGGGGTGAGACCCCCGCACCCTCGCACTTTCTGTTGTCCCTCCGCAAAATGTTGTACCCCATCTCCGGGGTGCAAGGCAGCCTGGTTCCCCGACCAGGTGACTTGGCAGCCTCGCGGCGCTGACCGGTCAGCACCTAGGAATTACAAGAGGCAGGCGAGGCTCGGACGCGCCTTACCGAAACGCGTGCCCGACCTCTGCCTCGCCTTTCAACACCTAATGTACAGATTTTCCCATGCAACTGAAACGAGCCACGGTTTCGGAACGGTACGAGATAGGAAATAATTTCATTATGAAAATAATAGACGGTTTCGAACGATGCGTGTTTCGCTGCAAGTGGCCACTTGGAAAGTACCAGCGTTTCGGGCATCTTAAAATCATTCCCATTTTGTCAAATAGAACTATATATTCTCCTACTCGCCTATCGATGGATCTTTGTGCTCTCTATAAAGAAAAGTATTAAGACACCTGGATCGAAGATCGATCAGTTTAGAAGATATTGCAATTGGAATCTCGTGAAACTTATCCCGCGAAGAGGAATGGAAGACAACGCGGTAACTTGACGTTCGATCTTCCTTCTCTTTCGCACGCTCGATCCGATGAAATTAAAATCGCAATATCCTTCGAACACGAGTTCGCAATGTTTTGGAAACAACGTCTCAACGTGGGCGGTCAGCTACAAGAATACCTGACGAAAAGTACGGAGGTTGGCGTTGAAAAATTTTGATAAGATCTTTGCAGCGTGTTTCAAGGTTATGAAAAACTCAAATAGACAAAATCATAGAGCGTCGCCCTCGATATGCTACAATTTTTCTCCGGAACATTTTTTCCTATCGTTCGTATCTCCCCAGGTATTTCAGCTTTTCGAGCTTATATATATATAACGCTTTTTGGATCTATCTTTTTATATAACGCTTATTGGACAAGGAAATATAGATTACATATATATATTTACAATAAACAACGAATTTCAGTTGGGAAGTAATTTTGGCAAGAGTACCGTTACCTGACGGTACGACGTAGACATACAATATTTTTTCATTACAATTATTATAGTTAGTGATTAAATTTAAGCCGCCCAGAAGCGGCACTTTTGTACGATATCGTTTTTCCTTTTTTCTTTTGTCGTGAGAACTTGGTGATAAAGCTGGACAAATCGTAGCTGTATGCGTTATATCCGTGGTTATATCAGACATGCGATACTGGAAACGTCGGCGGGGCCGCCAGCTACGCTCGCTGAGGTTTCACGTCTCGTTGATCGGGAAGCAATCGCGCGTTCGACTCTCGCTCGCCACACCTGGTTGTTTTTTCTCTCTCAAAAGTCCACGTATGTTTGGTACTTTCTGCTGGCGAAAGACAACCCAGCGAATTGGAAAAAAGAGTTTCATTATCGCTTGGTACGGTCCCGTCCGTGGAGGTTTTAGCCGGTAAAAATCCGGCACTACCTATAATAACATCCCCTTATGTCATCCCTTAAGGATGTTGAAGGTGTCTATGAAGATTTCCTCCACGTAAAAAAAAAAAAAAAATATTTAATTTTTGCTTAATTTAACTTGTACAATTTTCTTTAAAAAAAAGTCTTTTTTCATTTGCAATATCGTGCTGTTTCATTCGATTCTTATTTAGCTATTTATTCGCTTTAAATATATTCTATATCGATATGTTAGATTTGTAGAGCAGTTACAAGAGATTATAAACAGTTAAACAGTTTCGATAAGAACGATAACTCGGACGACTATCCGTAGATCGCAGATTTTTATGCAATTTCATCATTCTATGAATGTAAATGAAAAGACGAAACCGAAATTGGGATCTATTTCGTTCTTTCCTTCGTTCTCCTTTTTTTTTTTTTTTCTTTTAACTAGCGAGCGAACCTCATAGAGTTATATGGCATAAGAATCGCGTCAACTTTTATTAAATATCGCAACAGTTACTTTAGGTTGGATATTTTGCACACTTTTGCAAACAACACTTTTGCCACAGCGTGTGCAACAGTCTGGACATCTTTTCGCCTTCAAATTTCCAAGCTTTATTCGTTGGTTCTTTGAAATTCAGTGTTATCGTATTTAACATTGCTGTCTTGCTCGAGTCTGTACAGCGCGAAATGAATGTTACATTTCAATAGATATTGTTAGAATATACATAGTTATGGAATATTTGATTCTACCAGCCGATGTAATTTTTCCAGCTTTTGCGCATTGCACGATCTTTACGAAGGAATAGTCAAAAAGGAAGGAGATGTCTGAGGAGATGCAAAACGAAGAAGAAGCGAGGACGACGGTAGAGCTAATAATTGACTGTAACGTTCAAAATATCTTGAACATGGAGGAAGAAAATATAATTGGAAAATTAGCCTCGTACGAATCATGCTATTCGTATATATGCTTGATCGTAGTTCTTTGCGTTGTATGATAATAAGTTCGAAATACGAATAGAATTATCGGCCATAGAATCGCCATAGAATCCACCAGAAACACTGTAAAGACGTCTAATCGATATTTCATGACTTTTTAATGGAGATTCATGCGACACGTGCGTAGGTGCAAAAACTATTTTTTACTTCCTCGACAGTTACAACAGTTTTTAGAAAGATAGAAAGGTATAATTAGTATATCGATCGCGTTATATTCCGCCCGTCAACCATAGAAACGATAAAAGCTCTTTCGCAGAATCGAACCGAGTAGAATTTTTTTATCCGCTTTATAATTCCTCCAACCCTGTTCCCATTTTTCTAGCTTTCATTGCGATAGATTCGCGTACACGGCGAGATAAAAATAGAATTTTTTACGCAATTGTGATTCTGACAAAGTTTTAAACGAGAAACTCTGAAACCTGTTTGATCGATAAACAGATTCCGGATCCTTACGCGCGTTCACATTCTTGCGAATATGACGAACAACTTATTCCGTATGTCTGTCTAGTCGTGAAAAATAACGGACACGTTCAAGTATCTTTTTTCTCGTAGCTCGACCAGTACGTATTGTACTATAATAAACTAAAGGGCGTAAACAAAAGTAAAAGATCCGCGGAAACTGCCGCTTAATGCACGCTGTTCTCTCGGATCATTTATCAAACTAAACGACTGTGAGTACGTTTTATCTGGTATCCAATCCCATCGGATGAAATTGAGGGTTGAAAGGAATTAATGCAGCTCGGTGTAACGTCCAAGATATCGGTGTACTATACACGGCAAACCGCTATTCACTGTACTATACTACATCCGCGATACTCTATTATTCATGCATTATAGGCTAGTGCGCTATTGCATTACCAGCACGTCATATTCGTTCGACGTTGACGAAGAAACGCCATTTAAATAACAGTAACAAATTCCGAAGCTTTCTCTTCAATTTACGACACGAAATATTTTCTCACTCTGTAGCACACTGTCAGCAAGATAATTCATGATTCACGTAAATATAATTTCTATCGACAAGCGACGGATGTGTCATCGTTTGACGTAATTAGCATCGTTCGTGCAACATTCGCGAGAATAACGTGGCATTGTTCGTTGAATTATCGTCATCGAACTAAAGGCAAGAGAAACACTGTCGTCGATCGTGGCCGATTCTGTTATTGTACGTATTTCTTTTATTGCTTTTTGCCTTCGCGAAAGCTTCCGTGAAAAGAGAAAAGGTATCGTTGGAACGGAAAAGGAGCGATCGCAACGTGACTAACAGAGAAGTTTAATTTTCTTCCATGGCACGGTTACACGCACTGATTACGCCGTCTCCTCGAGTCTCGAAAGAAACCAATCTCATCGAAGTTTTAATAAGTCTCCTCCATCAAAAGGGTAACCAATAACGACGACCTATTACCTAGATTTTATTCCGGCTCGTTCGAACGAATCAAACGACGACGGACTTCCGATGGAATTCTCAACGATAAAAACGCTGCAATTATTGTTCCAGTACTATGTAATCGTTAGTCCAGTAGATATTGCTTCTTCGTCTCTTTTTTATTTTAAATCGCAAAAGCAATTAAGGAGTCAAGAAGGGAAGACGTTTCTTTTCGTTAGAGACGTATAAATTTCATTAGAGATTTATAACGACGTTATAACGTGATAACGATATAAACGAAATATTAAAATGTAGAGAATCGGTCTTACAGTTAAAATCGGCCACGCAATAAATAACATCGAGGAAATTGCTTTCTATATCGCAGCGATAATTACATAATCGTTCGCACACGTGCAACTATATTAAATTATTGCCACGCGAAAATCAATAATTCTCTAATCGTCTGGTTTTAATTAAAGTTTGGTAATACGTTACAGGTAATAAAAAGACCAATAATTCACCGCGTCTTAAATATTACGATAAAACCGGCGATATTCAAGAGCGATCAACGACAACCGTGGCTATTATTACTTTCGCGCGGCAAACAATAATTCTGCCGCTAGTTTCAAACAGTTTCAATTCGCTAACGACCTGCTATAATTTGCGAAACAGTCGATTATGTGGCCGATAGCGAGTCGACGCTGTCTCGCGAGAGGATAGAACCGTTTTAAATCGTCTTCGACAAAATTGTCTCTCTGTGTGCTCGCCAGCTTTTAATTCACGGCGAATTGTAAATCGCTCGTTCTTCGCAGATACGCGTGAATAATTAAGTGGAATTAAAGTCGGAGAATTCACGAATGGTATATAGGTACCTCTATTTATCGAGCTCCTCGACCCGGTTTCCCTTCGGTCAGGGATCCTGCACAGCAGGTGCTGGATCATGAGCAACGTAATTCTAGTAGTCAAAATTGTCGTCCTTCCTTCCACTGTTACAAATTCAAAATCACAGTTGATTACTTATATAATTTTTACTTATATAATAATTTGACGGACGTCGATCCTACGACAGTTTACGTTTTATCAATTCGAACGAACGCCATTTGAAGATCGCGAAACGTAGAACGTGGGTCGTCCGAATTACCATTAGCGTTCGGCGTATCACGCGCTGGCGAACGATCGTCACAGAAAATTTCTTTCCTCTCGAATCCGAGATGATCATCTCCGTTGCTACGTACGCGAATTACGGCCATATCGCGTGTCGCTTTTCCGCTCGACGTCCATATTTCGTTGAGCGAAGCGGAAATCAAAGATCGGATGCCGCAAATCCTCGCCGTTCTGTCAGACTTTGGATCGCGTCCTACCGTGAACTTTCAAATTACAGGCTGATTACTCGTCTCGCCATTCCCATCGCTCCTGGAACATTGAATCCGCTCGCTGGAAATGCTGATTTAATTAGAGTAGAAACTCGGAGGATTACAGGACGCTTCGCATTAAGCATGTTTAAAAAGAATCGAATACCGTCGCTGTTTAGTCGAACGGAAAATTGTTCTCCTCTTTCTTCCTCGTTCGAGCGTAATTTCATTTTATATATTTACTCCGATGGAAATTGTGTCGCGCGGTGTAATTCCCTTGAATATACGTATACGATATAATTTGAACGTAATTACGTTGCTTCGCGTGTAAGTATGATAATGGTGATTGATGTTAAACGTATTATCGCGTAATCCTGGCTGGACCTGGTTGGAAGTGTGATTTTCGCTGTACGTCACTTTGGTGTTACCGTACCTCGAACGTTACGCAAAAATATCGATGGACGTTGGACGTACCGTAATATCAGTCGTGAGATTTCGTCGTCAAAGGCGGAAGCTTTTATTACTCGACTACTTTTATCGTTTATCACGGGTAACAGAGAAATTCATTTTGTCGAACGTTTCGCTACCAACGTGTATACACGAATGTATACACGCGCTGAACTCTAAGGACGGTTTTACCGATAATATTCGTCGTTTGGTCGATTAGAAATTTACGTGAAAGCACAGTGTCGTCGGATACATCGCCCCAGTCAGCCACGAGAGATCAAATTAAGCAACCATTTGACGATCAAAGGATTCCGTATATTGCATATACTACGCAAAGTCTAATTTTTCCTTTTCTACGTCATCCTCGTTAATACATTTGCATCGCTTATAATACTCGATGCGATGGTAATAAAACTCGTCGCTTCGCTATATGCCGCGAAAAATGAATCGTTCGAATTCCTTCGTAAATGCTGTTTGATTCGAATAAAACATTCATAAAGTAGACCGTACCGAGTCCGAAATACCGTCCGAGCGTTATTGCGAACATTTTGCGTCCGCAGGATCGTTTCGCGCGAAATTGCGAATGGTAAACGAGGTAGTTGCGCGGCTCAGAAATGGATCCCGTATCGAACATTAGGACTTTATCGTAAAATCACATTTCCCTGTATCCCACCTATATATACAGGGTGTTCGTTAGAGAACTTGGCGATCAATTTTCTCGAAAACTACGCGTTCCAAGAAGGAGATATTCGAAACAAAATGACGAACAACGAATCTAAACACGCTCCTCGTTCTTCGTCTCTTGGCCGCTTCCGACCGAGCGCGTACTTCTCGAGATTGATCGTAAAATTTTCGAACGAACACCCTGTATATACATATATATATCCTATCTTGGAATTCATATAAGTGTGCGGATACTTAGTATAGTAAGTACGGGCGCAAATCGACCATTCACGCGGAATGGAAGCCATTTTCGACGGAAGACTCTGAGATTCGGGTTTGCGATGTAAAGCGATTTTATGGCCGATACGCGACCGATAAATCTTTAAGATACACGTGCGAACCGCTAATTTAATTGGCCAACTCGGTCAGGAAGCATTATCGACATTCCGAAGGAGTATACCGGACTTTTAATCGGTCGCGCACTCAACTCGAGTCAGGCATATTTCGACGAATTAATTAAACGAGATAAATATGCCTATCCTTCGTAGAATTCGATCATAAATTTCAGAGCATGATACTTGCGTAGAAATATATTTAGAAATTGTATTTTGTTATTGGTAAATACGTAAGACGGAAGGGACAAGTTTATTTAGAAAATTGAAGAAGAAGAGAAAATCCAAAAGAAAATTTGTCCGTAATCCTAGATTGTTAATTAACCGTTTCAATATTTCTCTTCCCTTCCGAATCGGAGTTTGATTTTTACACGCGGCAGTTTCATCCGTATTTAACGATTAAATATTCGCGTCACGCGTTCGTCGTAATCTGTTAACGAAGTCTGGAACGAGACGACGAAGTTACAAGTAACACGCTATGATATCCGAATAAACGAATAAAAAGGTATTTGTAGTCGCTCGAGTATTTAAAATATCTCTTTTAAACTGATTTAATAAGTTAACGTTTATGTCACGGAGATGAACGTGTAAAAGAATTGTGGAATTACAAACTGTATGAGTACGCATAGATAGTGAACTGAACATTACGCCTACATTGTAAAAATGTCGTAGTTTATTAATTAATGAATAAACTGCTGTCAAAGGTTACGGGTTATTCTGGAACAAATATTGGCATAAAACAAATACCGTACTTAATAAACTCTATCAAAATTTTGTTGAAGTTTAGCAGCAAACGCTTGCGGTACGTAATGTTTCCAACTAAATTTTCAGAGTCTAACGTCGCTCTATGATCGTACAGGGAAATTTTGATACAACGTGCTCGAAAATGAAAAACAGTTCGCAATAAAAACAGTTCTAGAAGCGTTCGAACACTTTTGTACGCCACTGTATGTGCAGCCTGTCCGAGTCCTTTAATTATCGCATTATCCTATTCGAAAACATAAATTTTATTATTATTCGTTTTATTTAAGCTCGCGTCCGCCATTTTGCACGGCCATTAGCGACGATGATTAACAAAATGCGTAACAAAAATGGTATTTGTACGTTTTGAACGTGTATCGTATGCAGTACAATGCAGTACGATTAACCTAAACTGAAATTAATATCACACAGTGTACTTAGAACTAACAAGGTAGTTTACAACGTCATAATCGCTGGTACAAATTAATACGTTTGAGAAAACGAGGAAGATCTTTTTTCCTTTTTCTTTTCTTTTTTTTTCTTGCGGTTAGTTGGCTCGTTCTTGGTCGAAAGTTGAGAGCCTGTCGGTTTAGCGTGTCCAATCCTGAGTCTGGCGAGAATAATTCGCTCTTTCGTATTAGATGGAAGCGCTGGACATTTGTCAAATATATTTAGACGTATCTTTACGTGCCTACGTTGAATAGAGACGCGTTTCTCGAAAAATCAATTTGAGAACACAGGCTGCAGATACATATCGAGCGAAACAATATTGGGAATATATGGTACGAATAGGAATTACAAAAGTTGCAGTTACGCCAAGACAAGCATTTACGCTTTCTCGATATTTTACTACAAGATTCTTGGACAATTCAGCGCGATATTGGAAGAGACGAAACAAGGACTTGGCGCTCCTTTATCCTTGTTCACTGTCAAACTGTGACGACGATAAGTAAGAAACTTTAATATTAATCGCCAACAAAGAAAATAATATTACCGAGGGAACAACGTTACCACGAACATAGGAATACAGCGGGCAAACTTCACCGCTAATTTTAATCGTGCCACTCAACTTTGAATGGCATCGACAGAATACAACGCTGTCTCGAGTTCCATCGGGAAACGCCGAAGGTGTTTCTCCCTGTTCTCCGTCGCAATATTCAAATACGTCTTGCCGCCAAGAAACCACTAATCTCGATGATGAATCTGACCGCTAAGATTATCTCGATCTCGAGAAAAGACGTCTACGATCGCTTGGACCAGGCCTCGTGGAAACTAGTTTGGTCCGCGCGCTACAGGCCAATCGAATTACGTTATCTTATCTTACGTTATCCCGCTAACCGAAAGTGGTCTTTTCAGAAAACAGGAGGCCTCGAACTCCGACTCGAAGAGCAGACGATGGAGCACAAGGGCGTTTCAGAGGAGAAGCAGCGAGGTCGAGGTTCGTCTGCACTGCAACTCTTTCGCAGCATCGCAAGGACACTCGAGCACCGATGGTCCAAAGTCGCCAACTCCATCCAGACGTCGTAGCTCTAGCATAGCGGTGGCCAGGCCGACTCCTGACTTGCACAGGTAAGCGTCTGAAGGGATAAGTCGATTTGTTCTTTTAGCTACGTCGCTTTTTGGCAGGAAAGTTTTCCTGGTTAGAGAGTTTGGACTCGGGCTTACCAACTTGGCTCTTTTTTTACACTGAAATTCGGGAAATGTAGCTTCTATTCGACTTGATCGGCGCTGACAAATTTTGTTCGCCTCCTTTTTCGCAATCCTTCCTCTGAAGCATTTCTTTTTTTCGTTTTTTTTTTTTTTTTTTTTTTTTTTTTTTTTTTTTTTTTTTTTTTTTTTTTTTTTTTTTTTTTTTTTTTTTTTTTTTTTTTCTTTACTAATGTCGTTGGTTACAATTGCAGAGCCAATTTCTTTTTACTACGAGTATGAATAATAATGACGTAGCAGATATCAGCTACCTTTGCCCTTACTTGCCTAATGGCCTCGGTAAGCAATGCTATAGCTGAGAGGATTTTTTCCTCTTGTGTCCTTCGTTAAAATAGAAGCAAAAAAACGGAATACAATTGAAACTTGGCGACTCTGTTATAAGAATTAGGGCAGAACTTTTACTCTCGTACAAGCGACGCAAAGATTTTATCGTATCTCAACAAACGCTTGAGAACTCAACCACAAAGAGACTTTACGAATGTAATTTCATCGAAGAGAAGCTGGACTCGCAACTTCTCGTAATTTAATTACGAAAAAGATATTTCGTTACGTTTGGCTATTTTTGTAGTATCTCATTTTTTTTCTTTTTTTTTTTTTTGCTGAAACCTGAGAGTTCAAGTTGGTAATCCTACTCGGGGTCTGTAAAGACGAATTGTGGTAACCACACGACCTGTTCTGAAGACGATGTATCGATGGCTCGTTGCAGAAATATTCGCTCGTTCACTTTTCGTGAAATTTCACTTCTCTGAAAAATATTAATCTTTTATAGATTTTTAAATGAATGGTTTTCTTTTAATCTGTTGATTTATCCGTGCGTGTGATGTATTAGTAGAATATTGGCGGGAAGACCGAATCAAAAATGCGCATGGAAAATTTCTTCAAATTAAATCGGTGCCCGAGGGCTTAATATAAATATTCATCGGTACATTAAAAGAGCTATCTTTTGTGCTAGAAAAAGCATAAATAAATTACCAAGTTTAAAATGTAACTTTCGGTTAAAAAATTAATATCGCGTAGGACTTTGAATTCCGGATCGGAGTTGAGCAAATATTGTTGGAAAATGTGCTAAAATGGAGATAGACAGGTTTTGCGTATTGGCAATGACCTTTTTTGATGGCGTCACTGCGAACGTAATAAAACCTTTCGAAAACTGTGAGTTTTATTCAATTCGCTGTAATTGGAATTTTGTTTAATTCATCTACGATATCTTGCTTATGAAAACGATATTATACGTAATCGACTACCCGTTCTCTTTCAAATCTAAAAATTAAAAATCAACCATTCTTGTAATTGCCATTAACGCATTCTTTGATACGTTGGAAGAATGCATAAAAGAGTAAATTTACAAAATAATGTACTATACCGCTTCAGTTGTGCTTCTTTCATTTTCAAATTATCTTTCAATGAATTATCTCGCCAAATAATTTAACAAATAATTTATTGGCATAATTAGTTCAGGAATTATTTAAATGTAATCAACGATACATTTACCAACGTGTCTAAGTGCTCATCCAATAAAATATTATTTATATCAATAAATCCATTAATATTTAATCAAAGTAAACGTGAAATCAGATAAAGTAGATATTGTTATTTATCATTTAATTTCATTGCCTTTACATATAACATTTTCAATAAGGAGTAATTTATACGTGAGAAATAGTAATAACACGATTTTGATATCGACAATTTTTTAAAATATCGTTACGTTTACGTTTAAGAGAATGTTTCAAATAACCTTTTCTATTTATTTTCCATTTTTGTCTTTTTTCATTTTTTTTTTTCTTTTTCTTTTGGAGGAAACTACTAGTTGGCCCTTTTTTACGCCACAGTATCATACAGTTAAGTTTTTGCATCTAAATATTCTTCTGTTCAGTTCTGTTTTTAATCTGAACTTTTTATACAGCAGCGCCATTACAATCGTTTAATTACTTTCTTAATTACTTTCAGCTTTGAAAACTTTCAAATTATCCGAAACTCTTTAAAGCTACTCGCAGCTTTTTATATCAGTATATATTGACCTATTTATACAAAATATCCCAAAAGAGAATTTTGATCTTCTTCATTTACAGTACTATAATAATGGCTGTATAAAAAGTTCATACGTAACACGAATTAGAAAACATTTTTAGTTATTATTCTTTCCATTTTGATACAATAGAACGTGTACCAATTTGGTGTAAAATATGTTGTAGCATAAAATCGAACGATTTGTCTATCGTAGGCTGTATAAAAATTTGGCTATTCGATCCTAATAGAAATTGTAGATAGCATTTATAACTGTACCAAAGAAACATTCGTCGAATTTCATTTAATATCACGCAAAGTAGTTTAAAATAAGTAGTTTAAAACTATCGCGTAAAATGTCTAAGCAATGAAAGATCCTCAACGATAAATACACGTACAATGTACCAGAAGTACATTTACACGTACATACCGTTACCTTCTACCTGTTAGAAACTCGAGTTGGATTTTCACTGGTTTCGACAATACGCGCGGTATACGCTAAACGAAGTTAGAAGTTCGCTAAATTTAGCTCCCTGGTTCTTAGACAAAATTAAGGACGAGCGAATCGCACAGCCCTCTGCGTATAATCCGATTTTAAGGGAAAATATCCCGTCACGTTACCGTAAGTTGCGATTTTCCGCAACAACGCCACCCGTTTGAAACCGCTGCAAAAATGACTCTGTGCGATCGCTGCAGGAGCAAAGTAGTCCTCGTTGGAATTGGCTCGCGAACAATGTTGTCGCAAACATATGCGAGTTAGTAATTTGCGCTCGAATAATCGAAAGCTTTGCCAATAAAGTAAAATAACAGTATTTAAAATAAAGTAATAGTACGTTGTATTTCTCTGTATTGTTAATCGTATCGCAGCAACAACTTTCCTCGTTGTCTTTATCCATTTCTCTCGGTATCAACGGAATAGAAACTTTCTTTATTTTCCGCCATCATCCTGTGCAAAGAATTCTTCTATCGTTTCTGCTTTCTTATCATCGTGTAAACGCGGCAGCTCACACAGACCACTATCGAAACCCAATATAATACCACGTCTCGCATTAAATTCTCCTCGCCCTCAAAAATAGGTTTCTACAAGCAGAAACCGGCCCTTGGGGTCATTTATCGCCCTCACCGAGGAGTCCCACAAGAACCCCGGCCATAAGCCCCGGAACGGCGTCCTCTTCGTCTCACTTGAGTCCAGGCACGAGCCCAGGCAGACCAAGTCCAACTAGTCCAGCTGGTCCGGTTGCTTCAACGTCAGGATCCCGAGCTCCAGGGCCAAAGCAATATCGCGGAAGGACCAGCAGTATGCCGGCGGTTCCACGACACAGAGTAAGTCGTTACTTACGATGGTCATATTTCCTAATGAAACGGTTTCCTTCTCTCATTTTTTTTTTTTTTTTTTTTTTTTTTTTTTTTTTCTTTATCAGGTTCCACGCATTTCATCTTTACGATACTAAATGTTCGTAGCCGCGCGACGATATTGCCAAATCGGATTTTGCTACGGAGCTTAATATACAGTTGATAGAGCCTCCGGTACCCGAACTAACAGGGAAGATATACGACGGAACTTTCGAATACTAGAACAATCGCTTTCCTCGTATTAGCCTTCCATTCGTTCGAACAGAGATCAAGGAGATCGTGAATTTGCTTTAACATCAGAGGGCCCCGTATCTTTTTCACGAGCTGGACTATAGAAATTTTCGACGCGAGAGGGTACACTAGATGATCATTTGCATTTGCCGCTTATGCTTTAACGCGTACGACGATGCATATAATAATGTTGGTCGAAGAGAAGCGTCGCCTCGTAAGAACGTAAGCGTAACCCATTGGACGCGGCGACGCGTCTAAGAAGAGATCAGCAAGATAGATTTTGTCTCGTTATTAAAATATCGAGCGAGATGGAAGATGCTTCCATCCTACATCGCTATATTCGTTCATATAGCTTCGACGTACTCGCCTCGCTACTAACAATTTCAAACCGAGTTTACATTGTTTCGCTTTGCGGATGAACGCTGCTTTCGTCTGATTTCGTCCGCGCATGAAACAAGAATGAAAGCAGCGTTCATCCGCCATATTGTTCCTAAGTGAAAGAGCGCAAATTCGGCTTTAACGCCAGTCTTCGTGACGGAAACGCGTCGCGACGGAAACGATTCGTCGTTGTTTCGCGGACAGGCGCACATTACTTCACAACGACGTTGGGATCAACGCGTTTAATACGCGAAGCGACGCTTCGTGGACAGAGTAGGTCTCTCCAACGCGCGTTCGGATAACAAAATACTCGAATAGTAGGCCAACTCTGCTATACTTGGCTCTGCTATACTCTACGCACTAATTAATTAGCATACGTAGCCAACGTATATACATATGTGTTTCGTTTCTGTGGCTCGCATTAATTTGCCAATGCATCGTCGTGTTTACAGGCCGTGCAAAAGCGTCTGCCGCAGGAATATCGACAGTTTAATACCTTCTCTGCCACGTGTACTGTTTTAGAGACACGCTGTGAACCTTTTACTCGCTATAAAACGATACTCCTGCTGTTAACGAATAGAGCATGGTAAAACGATCGACAAACTCGTAACAAAAACCACGTAAATTTTTGCAAATTTCTTCGATAGCGATGCATTTTAATTGACGCAAGCGATGAAAGCGGATCCGTGTTCTGGTATAGTACGACCGAACGAAGATTAAACGATTTTACCGATAAAAGACAAATTTTATCGATCTCACGATCGAACGAAAAAGAATATGGAACGAACGAGGGATATGTATGTATAAAATATGCGTCGAAAATACACCGCGATAATGAAAGTCTTCTCACTTTAGACGTTATCGCTGTAATTTAAATTTTAATAAACTATAAACGGGTTTCACCGCGTCACTTACAGTTAATTGATGAGCTTTATTGTAAGCTTGTTTGCTGCAACGTTTCTCTTATGACCATCTATCCTGGAAAATATGGTAACAAGGGACGTCTTTTTGTATGCAAACTTTTTGTATACAGAACATCCATTTTCCTCTGTTATAGACTGTTCAAGATTTATCGATAATCTTTCCTTCTCTTCTTCGATTCTCATAAAATATCCATTCCCTGCCACCTGTTACGACTTTCCGCGAGAAGCTTTCACCCCTATTTTCATCTACCATTTATCATAAACTCTTTTACGCTGCTCTTTTAAAGCTGTAACTCTCGTGTCTCGAAACTTGATAAATTTACGTCGTTGATTATAAGAGAACATTTGCGGAAACCAGAGGCAATTTTAGCAAACTACCTATTAGAAAATCTGGCAGATACGCTACCGATTGATAACGCTATACGCTCAAGGATTAAATAACCGTCGGCCTTCTCGTAAAACGTTCCTCGTAAAACGCTATAAAATAAAAGCGTAAACCAAGCAATCCGGGACAAATTCTGCTCGATTCTGCTGTTAGAATGGCGCGGCGGGATCGAACGGTTCCCTTTAATTTAGCAAATTTTCATCCGTACCGCTGGAAAGCACGGACAAGATGCTCCCTCGTTAACAATGGAGCTACGCGTTACCAACAAGATCAATAACGGTCCGGTTTCGTTAATTTCTGGTTCTGTTGCCAGCAGCCAAGTGAAATACGACGCCGCTACGTGATACACTTGAGGAACGTGCACGTGCGCCGTGAACAAAAATCGTCGCTGGCGTTCGTCAAAACCGCGGGATGGCATCGATTATTCTACTCTGCTCGTTGCATCGGGCGAAGAACGAAGCGCGCTTAATATCGCGCGAAACAGGGGTTAACGAGAAAGGAGAACGCTACGGCGTTGTATTCAAACGGAATTTTGATAAGCGCGCTTCGAGCGTCTCCTTCGGCGTGGTTTTACGCGTGGCATTTCCGTGAAATGCGTGTTACGTGCGATCCTAAAATTAAATCTTACGATTAGCGATAGTATCTGGCGATACGGTTGTCGGTTCGTGAAGGTATTCGAACGTTTACCACAGAGAACTTTTACGAACGTATTACCAGATGCGTTTGTAGCGTGAAACATTTTGATATCTCGTTGGCGTTATAACGAGACGCGGTGATTTTACATTAGAAAAATTCGCAGCCAATTTGAGAACGTCACTGAGATTACGAGATATTTGTCATCCTGAGAATACACGGTGTCCCGTTTGAAGTTTCGCGCGCAATTATTAATCATCGGTCGTAAATCTTCTCTGGGCGGATGTGCTTTTGAAATTTCAAGCTGAAACTTTGTTTTTTTTCTTTCTTTCTTTTTTATACGGAATTGCGTGTTTTTGTTCAGGTAGGTGGATTGTAGTTTCGCCCGTGACGAATTCATTCAACTGTAATATGTCTCCCGTGTCAAATGTCAACAGAGAGACGAAAATGTTCGAATAATGGAACTCTCGTATAGTAGAACGATCTCTTCTCTCGTTGTTAAATTTTATTTGCTCGAGTGGAGATCGCGCAATCGTGTCAGTTTGCTTTAATATCTGAGAATCTCGTATTTTTTCACCGTCATGCTGATCAGCTGTGAGCAGTTGAGATATCTAGGAAACTATAAAACACGCGAAAAAATGATTCAAACGAAAGTCGTAGCGCGTGAAGGGGCGTCTATTGCGCTGTTATTTATGCGATCTCGAAATGGCTCTGAAATGCCCCGTGGACATTACGTTTAAGTTTTTAAACGGATCTCTTATTCTTTGCGTCGTTGTCTCGTAGCTGACATCGCGACATTTTGCGTAAGATAATACCGTGATACGAAACGACGAAACCATGCCACGGCATTAACATTATATCGCCGATGTACAGCGCAAACAATGGTCGAAAAATGTCGGAGGGAAAGCCGCAGGATCAAGAATCGCATTTACGCGAATCCAACTCGTTTGTGGATCATCATGCTGGATTATTCTGCGCGCGTTACGTTACACGCGTAAAATCGCTACTTCCCTATTCGCTGTGTGTATCGAGTAATGACAACGCCGGTGGCACGGTAACTTTGTCGTCTCGTCTCTCGAAATTGTCCTGCAAAAAATACGTGCGTACGTACGCGGTATTTTGGAAATATTCTGACGTCAGCCGCGAGGGCGTTTAATAAAAAATGTAGGGATTCGTTTACAAAATTAGAACAGGGCATTTCAGGGTTGCTTCGAGATCGCGCAAATATCGGCTCATAAATATCAGCTTTCGTCCGAATCATTTTTTTCTTTCTCGTATTTTCTATCATTTTCCAGATATTCAACCGTTCGCGGATTAACCGGACACACTGTACATTCGTGTTCGTATTCGAGCTATAAATTCGACAAGCAAACCTCGAACGACTCTCTTGAGCGTAAATTTCCTTCGCTATCTCGACGTCCAAGATCGGAAGTTGTATGTATCGCCCACTTCTTTTCAACGGCCTGTGCATCACGCTCTGCATTTTGTGGCTCGACCCGTACGCATAGTACGTATATATGTCCTCGTAAACTAAACTAGATCAGCGTAGCGAGAGACAGTGTTAACTCGACATAAACGGAACGGTACGACAAGTTATGCGAAACCCGTATTCGCTATACTTTACGTAGATCAAGTTACGTTCTTAAACATTTAACGCGTGTTAATACGCTACACCGTGGTTAATATAGTATTGTTGATCGATGTAGTCGAACTGAAACGCGATACGTGTTCACGATGTAGAACGATGCTCTATCCCTTTCACCGCGCGAAACAATGTTTCATCCGTATCAGCAGCAACGGTAACTGTGTATCTTTTTTTTCCAACGAAAGTTATGGGGGAGTTGTAACTTACTTATCGGTCTACTCTCGTGTATTAATCCAATGCACGTTAGGTTGTTTGGCAAGTTCGTAATGTTCCCGAAGTTCACGCACACTATTTCCGAGGCACGTAACGTTTTTGAAGTTTCACACGTTAATACCTATATTCTGTTGTGTATTCCGTGGAATTGGATAGGGATATAAGGAACTCTTAAGTACATTGTGACCTGCTGTATCCGAATTAATGCGCAGGTATTAATGTTTCGATGAGGGAATTTTCGGATAATGAGACTTGTCCTTCTTTTCATGGTTATCGTCCTATATTTCGAAACCAACGATACAAGACCAATTACAGAGAATACGATACAATGTAGATGTGTAGTGTTTCCTAAATTATTTATGGATTCTATGTCTTCTTTTTTTCTTTTTTTTTTTATTGCTAGATCAAATTTTGTTAATACATCGAACTACTTTGTATTATATTCTGTTCGTACCTCGAGTTATCTAATCGTAAATCCTCTTTCTAGTAGTAGCCATAAACACTGCGAAGCAAGAGGACTTTCCATCCTCACTTTCGCCGTAATCTTCTCTTCCGTTGTTCGATATCAGGGCACAAAATGTCGCTAATAGCATTTGTCCAAATTTCAAAACTCTTACTTTCCAGGTATATCTTAGATACTGGCATTTCTTTATACATATTTTCTATTAAAATACAGCGTAATAATAACACGAATCGTAATATCTGTTACACCTTTATTTTTTAATTATTTTTAAATTATTATACCTTCTAAAAAAAAAATGATCGTCTCGTAAACAACAACTTGCGAAAGCTTTAGCGTACTCGAGTCTCCGGTAAAAATGAGAACATACGCGCACGTTGTTCTAATAAAAAAGAAAAAAGAAAAAAGTAAACGTTAATAATTCTACGAATTGTCAAGACTTTAAACGATAAAACAGTAACGAAGAAGTATCTGAAAGTTCGAATAAATTTCAACACAGTTAAGCGAAATTGCTACTTTAATAACAATATCGGACGTTTAATACGAACAATCATAATACATAGGCGAGAAACAAGCGGACTCGAAAAATTGAAAAAAAAAAAGTAGACATCAAAGAGCGTTTTTACAAAAGACAATTCGAAACGTCGACAATTGGCTGTTCACGCTTCGATTTCCAAAGCCAAGCCGACTTTGTGACCGCCTCTCGTCACGTTGGCACAATCGATGTTAAATGACAGACTTAGCGTGGCGTTTTCATCGAGCTTCTGCTGCAAGCTCAAACCCAACTGAAGATCGGTGTTGAATTTACAACGGAACGTCGATCCTTCGTCGATGTTACATTTCGCCGCGGCGCCTAGCGTCCATTTCTGGATTCCACCGTTTCTAGCTAGAATACCGTCGATTGCCGCGTCCCAATCCGAGTTTACTTGAAACATTACAGAAACATTTTTTCTTTTTTTCGTATTTTGATCAACAATCGTATAGATTTGCCGGTTCGCAAATTTGTTACATTTGTACATTTGTACATTTAGATCTGGTAGAAATTTGCAGACTTACAGGTTCGTAGACTTGCGGATTCGTAGATCCGTACACTTTATAGGTTTAGAGTTTCGGCTATTTAGAAATTTTCAGATTTACAGATTTGTAGAGTTTAGGAATGCAAAGATTTGGAGGGCGGCAGATTCGGAAAGAAAATTCGAGAATTTATGGGTCCGTGGATTTATAAATTGATCGACTCGTGGAATCGGTAGAGTAGAAGATCAGTAAATTAGTACGATTGGATGGATTTGTAAATTCGTGGTCTTTTAGATTTGTAAACTTGCCCGCATAGAAGTACGTTAAAAATTGACGATACAGTTTTCTCGCGTGGCTCTTTATCTTCGGTTATCGCAGAAGCGAGCTTCGATGCTCTTGCGTAGAAGCGAATTTGTTGCACAATTTAATATTTCCTTTCAATTTCTCATTGCGCAACCCGCTACGCAAGATAAACTCTCGAGCAGATCCTTTGACTAAACGCATCAGGAAAGGCTCTGGTTACGTAAAAACCGATAACGAAAGCGTGTGTGCTGTGCTTTCTCATATTTGAAGCACTTTGACGTATTCGCACAGCTAGTCGTGAAAGCAGGAAAATCGATAGAAATCGACGGTGTAGAAAGGAAAAAGGATTTTCCATGCCGTCAGATTCATCGGTTCCAACGTTCCTTCGCCATCAACGCAGAGAAAAATGTCACGTTAACGAAACGAGAAGGAACTCGAGCTTTCGCGTCTCGTTGTTAGCAACGTATAACCGTGTGAACAGTCGTTAACCCAGGATTATTTCCAGGCAGTGCCCGATCGTTTATTTTCTTCCTGATAGATCCGTAATTACAATACATCTAATGGCGTGTGAAGCGTAAACATGCCGGATTATAAAATATGCATGGCAACTATAAACAGCGCGCTATGAGAACGACGCTGGCCATTGTCCATGTATATCGTACGCTACAGCGCGAAACTGTGAAACAGCGTAATTTAAAAAGACGTGGAAAATATCATAACTAGAAACAACTGTCCGACGTGTACCATAAAAATTGATCGTTTAAATGTAATATTCAAAATATAATATTACGTAACGGTCTTATTTGTATATCGTTATTATTAATTAATAAAATAGGTAAAGGCAAAGTGTGGAAAACCTCTCGCGCGACACGTATGCGGAGAAATGTCGTACGCATGAACGAATTTTATTGGG
Source organism: Bombus superbus (assembly GCA_014737385.1). Classification (NCBI taxonomy): domain Eukaryota; kingdom Metazoa; phylum Arthropoda; class Insecta; order Hymenoptera; family Apidae; genus Bombus; species Bombus superbus. The sequence continues at coordinate 2,348,536 of JACXIK010000024.1, forward strand.
AATCGAACAAACGTTAGAGAATCGAAAATTCTAACAATAATTCCTTTAATCGATTATTTCAAATATTCGTGTCGTTTCGAAATCACGCTAAAATCCATCGCCTCTTCTATACGATTGTTCGACATTTCGATCGAAATTCCGTCGCAAGGGGATTTTCCCAGAATTCGTGTTTCGCTCTGCTCCCCGGTATTTCCGTATCGAGGGCCGTACAGTTTTAGCAAACATTGAATACGAATTACGTTGTTGCTGTCCCCGCTGCTGTTTGTTCAACCTTCGAAGGAAAAATTGCGTAGGGAAACATTCTCCCCTTCCTATTTTCGAAATTAAACCGCCGAGTAAGTAAGAGGCGAAAAAGAAAGAAGAGTAAAACGATTAAGAGTAATCGTTTCTTTGCCCGCTTTTTTAAATTAACTGTCAACTGCTACCGTGCCACTTCGACGCGAGAAATCGTCCTATTCGTTACGGATCTAATTTTCTATGATCTCTAGCGATAACATAGCGACGTTGGGGAATGCGGCAAATCCCGCGAACCGTCGCGAAGAACTTGAGAAAGGAGAAGGCTAAAAAATGTGCAACTATTTCGCGGAAAGTTTCACTTTAAATATAAGGCAATTGCCGTCGTGTTTACCGTAGGATTGAATAATACTTTTCTATTAAAACGATATGGATTACGAAGCGATCGAGAGAGATCGAATTTTCCCTTTTTTCTCGCAATTTCCGGAAAACGAGAGCAAACAAGGAAGCTAATGTTATTGTTTCATCTTAGTCCAGGGGACACGGTATAAATTTCAATATTTAACGATTAAACTCGGTAATCCTTCGTCAATAGAGGCCACCGAAGCATTGCAAAGCTATCAACTTGAACACCGTGTCTCGTCGATTCTCTGCTCGGTCCAGAAACTTTCGAGAACTTATAACGTGGGTCGAAATTTAGCGGCCGCGCGACAGATAATCGGCAAGAAATTTGGAAATTTGCACCAAGGGAGCGTTCTCGTGTAACAGCAAAAAAATATCCACAATCGCATCTTTGACGTTTAATAAATTCCGATAAACCGTTCGGTCCTCGGAAGAGAGCTTGTGCTGGGAAACGTAAACTTACCGTTTTATCGCGAGAGTTGGCCCAAAATTTTACGAGTATGAATCCATTAAAAAACAAATAAAAGGATAACGAGACGTTGTTCGTTCCATTTAGGTATTTTAAGACAGCTGGCAAATGTAATGATCGCTCACTTTTTAGCTGCTGTATATATATATATATATATATATATACACGCGTGTCTGTAATATAGTTTGTAAAGAAAAATGTAATTCACTGTAAAAAAAAGGTACATTTGCAAAAACATTATATCGTGTAATTAAAATACCTACGAACCACGTTCCAAAGAAAATGAAACCCGACCGAGCCTGTATTACTTACAATAGAAGATCCCCAACTCGCAAATTCCAGAAATGATAAAACTTTCGGTATACGTAGACGATATACAGTTACGATGTTACTCGATTTTTTCTTCTGAAAATTGAAATTCAAAAAATTGGTAAATGTTTCGCTTCAAATGATACACCCAATTAAAAGAACTAACGTTTGTTCTATCTCTCGGAGTTCGCGAATTACAACGCTAAATCATAAACTAGCCGGATTTTCGGGGCTCGGTTTCACCCCCGTAAAGTCATTTGGACAGCAAAAAGAAATTCCGCAGTCTATATATATATATATATATATATATGTCCCTTACACATCCCCGAAGCGTCATAATTTTTGGAATTTGCGGCTTGGGAGTCTTCTTCCCTTGTTAGTCTTTTATTCGCAACTTTTAACCGCTTAGCAGACACTATCGGAACACGTAAGAATTAAGCTGCGCCGTAGCATTTAGCCCAACGACCACTCCCGAGTATGCTACACCGTTCGAAAGCTTCTAAATAGAGAAGTCCGACCAAAGCGATCGCGGCTATCGCAAACGTCCCATTCGGAAAATGTATTGTAGATTAGAGTATGCGTAGATCCTGTATACGAGCGTAGGCGGACGTCTCACGACACGGCGGTGGTAATCCAATGCCGAACCTACCTCGATCTGGTAACACAATCCTATACGACGCAACAATACTACCGATACGAAAACCGGCGATGTTTAGCAGCGCGATGCATTTGCAATGGACGATTGCTCGAACGTACATTTCAGTCGTGTGCTACGCACGATCTTGATTTTCGATGGCAAAATTATCTGTATTTTCCGGATGGGGAGCGTTTGCGGTAGACGGGATCAAGGGTCTGAAAAGTTGACGTCTCCAAGCGCAATTTTTTATAAAAAAAAAAGACGGTATTCGTTGGTCTACTTTAAGGAAAAAAAAGTTACGATCGAATTGAAAAATTTGACATCGGCATCCAGCCGTGAATATTTTTCATCGATTCTGTGAGTGGCATATGATCGTCCGCGATTTGTCCACGTTTGTGCAGATTCGTCCAACGAGGACTTTCGTTTATCCACTTTGCGAGAACAAAGTTAGAAAACTGATGTTCGTTTTGAAAGATTCGTCATCAGCGCTCAACAGCTTTCGTTGATTCGTAAGTGGAATATGGTTGTCCACGTTCCACGGTGATCCACGTCGAAAGGATCGACTGTTCTTTTGGTAAGAGAAAATCAATTTTCTCGTATCGATGTTCGTTGAATTTATTGTCCACTTGAAACGTTCGTCGCCTTGGAAAACGATGAAATTAATGAAATTTAATAAGAATTGTTGCGGATACCACTTCTTATCGAAGAAAGATTGCTTTCTTCCTTCGTGGTAGCCTGACGAATCTATTCGAGACTTTCTGCTCGTTCTTTTTCTAAACGAAGAGCACTCTTTCGCTTTAAAAGCGCGCACCTTCAATTTAGAATTACTGCTCGTAATTTATTTAAACGATAATTCTCCATAGACTATAAAGCGTTCAAGCCTAAAATTGTCAAAGTTTTCTATATCTATGGACGAAACATATCTTCCCAGATCCAAGTAGTTTCGCATTTTTATAAATCGAAATATTTCCAATACACTGTTCCCCATGTAATTACGCAACAATCACTTTCGACTTCTTGTCTCGCCTCTTAATTCGTTATTGTTTAAAATGTCAGGCGGAGATACATTGCCGGAACTGCGCGAGATTTTAGGAGACTCTTCCTCTTACGAGATTTCCTCTTTCCTGTTTAGATTATAAGCTCGTGAAATAACCAACCTTCTGTCCGCGTTCTGCATTCGGTTTAAACAGCGCTATTCGAGACTGCGTCGTGAAAGAATTTAAAAACCCGAACGAACTTCGCATGCTACCACTGTGCGTTCGAGCAAACAGAATTTTTTAATCGCAACTTTTTCTTTTCTTTCTTTTCCTCCTTTTTTTTTCAAGTGGACGAACGAAAATGTTGGTCAGGCAAACGAATAAAGTTTGCTTCTTATAAAAATTACGCGTACCAGCTTCGCGGATCTCTCGTAGATACTCTTTGTTGGACTTTTCTGCTCATAAACTTTTCAACGATGTGTCATACTCTTGAGCGAGCGTTGGCCTAGATACAATAGAATAGAATCGAAGAGAGCGCTCGTGGAAGGCAACGAGTGTAACTGCCAAGAAACGAATCTTTCGCGAGCGAATGGAACCTTACGCGTTAATGTAGCACGAATTCGTGAAAAAGTAGCGTGTCTGTAGAAAATCATGTACGTATCACCTCTTCGTCGTAAAAAACACTAAATGTTTCTCTAGTTTAGATAGATGGCATAGACGATGGTCAAGGAACAATTAACCAATATCTTTTATTGGCTCCTATATTTTTCTCTATGGAGGCGACGTTACGACACCGCCTGTCGTAATTGTTAATAACCAGACTGCGGATTGTTCTGCGTTTGTTTGGGAAACTCGAAAGCGCAGAATTTGACAAAATGCACACAGCAACGGAAAGATACGTGAAATATGCAAAGTACAGCGCTTTCTGTAACGCTCGGTAGGTGAAATAATTCCGTAGCGAGATTCCACTTGTTTTCAACTATATCGCGAAAAATGTGAATCGACATAAAAATCCGCTACCTATCGATAACTATTTAGAAAGGGAGATTGCACTTAAACTCTATACTCTTGCATCGTCGTTAGTATATGGAACGTTTTGCGTTGAAAAATCGAAATTTTTCCATTTCCGTACTTGCGGTGTTTTCTACGAGAACTTTTCGACCTCGGGGCATAAAAGTAATTAAAAACAACCTGCTATCGAGTATGATACCTCGCGATGCGCTTTCTCTCGAGAATAATCGAAGTGAAATGGAACTGCAACCCCTTTTCCAACTTCCTACGACTGCGAGTTCCTTTGCGAGTGCTTGCACGATATTCGCAACATTTCAAAGGAAGCGTTGTTCGCTCGTCAGTCAACCGGAAACCACGATGAATTAACGGAACCGTTCGCTATTCCGTCGGTTTACGAGAAATGCCACACCATCGTCGGGGGAACGAATTTCCCCCGGTTTTGAAGAACGGGGATGAAAATCGATGCCAGAACGAATCTTAGGGACTTGCAAGTGCTTGTCCGCTCGAATATCGTTCATTTTGTGGGAAAGAAAGAACGTATTCGGAAGACAGCTGTGTGTTTTGTACGATGCAACGCGTTGCAATTTTTGTACGATTAATTTCAATTCGTGGGCGATGAATAATTTAGGTTTTGACAATGGGAATGAGGAAAATTTCGTGGGTATCTAACGAAAGAATCTGCGACACGGAAAATAGAGGAGAGTTAAAATTGAATTTAAGGGAACTTAAATTTTGTTGAACAAAATAAAAGCAACGCAAATGATACGAATAATATGAACAATAAGATATTTTTAGAATGTTAATTGGTGTTATGATAAATATTAAATATTACGAACATGAAATATGAAATATCATGAATGATATTTCTGTTTCGTTAATAGTAATTTATAGATACTTGTATTTCATTTAAGATCTGCGATGCATTCAAATTGTCTGTAAACAAGACTGAAGTTATTCGAAGATTAATCGCAAGTATTTCTTCTTTAATCCTTTAAAGGAAAATCGGAGCCAACGCGGCAATTAACTATCGCGTCGATATTAATCAAGGCGAAACTGGACTGATTACACACGTTGAATTAATTCCGTTAATTACATCAGTTCAGTGCATTCGCGTGTTAAACCAGATCCATACTAATTTTACGCTCTAAATTGCCAACGAAATTATATTACCATTGCTTTTATTTTAACCATCGTATCTATTACGTTCATTCGTGCTTCTTCTACGATATAAAAGATAATAATATAGTGTTTAAAAAGGGAAAAAACCAAGTCGATTTTTCCCTTGTCGTGGACAAAGAAGAAACGTGTTAAAAGTTTTTTATCAAGAATAGATTGAACCAGCAGCTTCAGTATATATATATATATATATATATATATATATAATATATATATATAATATATATATATAATAATATAATATTATAATAATATAATAATATATAATATATAATAATATATAATATAAATATATATATATAATAATAATATATATATATATGCTTTGCGTATACTTTAAAAACTAAAAAAAAAAAAAAACACAAACATCCACAATCCAGTTACAAATGTTTGCAAGAATTTGTGTTTAAACAGCAGCCTTCTTCGTTTTCACATTTTTCTACCGGCATTAATTAAGGAAACGATATAAAGATACAAAAATACTAAAAAAAAAAAAATATTCACAGTTTAAGGGTTAAATTATCTCAAGTGCGTAATTAAACAATTTAGGAATTTGATTGCAGTCGATTTAAAAGTCAAATAAGGAGAATGGAAAAAATTTACAGCCTACGGTCATCGTAGAAAGTAATGAAAATTTGTAACCTTTGTATAAGAGAGAAAGTCCGTACTCGTACGGTATCGAGGTGCATCGGAAGTGGAAACCAACATCCTGGTAGCTGAAGGCCAATCCCAGGTCGTTCTTCGTCATTTTGTTCGTTTCCGTGTTGTAACCACCTTGATAACCGATCAGGAGACCCTTTACTGCGGTGACTATGGAGCCCAAAATATCCACGTTCGACTGCGCGTCGCTTGCTGCGAATAGAGCAGATTTTATGGTCGAGAAATTCGTTGGATTTCGAAGAAGATTGTTGCTGACGAGAAATATTACCGATTTTTATGCGAATTCGTACTTTTAAGAGTATAATACTTAAAAAAAAAAAATTTGGAGCCTCGACAGAAAATCATTTTATCTACCTTTCAAGTATCGTAGCAACCACCGATATAATACTTTGAACGTTTTATACGTTTCTTCGTATTAAGTACGTTCCTCGTAGAACGCATAAAATTGCGCAGTCTAGTTCTTACAAATCGTTTCGCCTCTTCACGGGCACGAGGATTTTCGTGAGATTGCGAAAAATTTCATTTTTTAAATAGAGTATGTCAATTACAATGCGCGATGTATGGATGGTGAAATAAAATAATAGAATAAAGAATAATTACGATATAAGTTTATTTCAGTACATGGTCGAATATTTTCATGACTGCGATTACTATCGATTCTCTTCTTCTTTTTTTTTTTTTTTCTTATTTGTTCGTTAACGTCCCGTGATAAATTTACAGTTTCTACGAACATTCGGCCAATATTTGCTGCATCCTTTCGATCGATCAGCGAGTGGACACTGTGCCACATCGAACAGTATCTGGGTCTATTACCAGCAATGTTAAGATATTGTGTAGCGATCAGGTGAATCGGATGTGCTTTCCGCAATCCTCGAGGTATCGTGTACAGGCTGCGAGCTAGGCTATTTGGATGACTTTCTAGCCGAGCTTCATATTTGTTTGCAAAGCGTTCTATTTCTTCTTTAACTGTTTTAACACGTAGGTCTTTTCCGAGGTCGTCGTTACAGGCGTACCACGGGCCATTTACAATCGTGCGAGGTATTATCGACTGCATTGGTTCTATTTTTTTAACGCGGCTATCAGCTGTCGTTCCCCGTGGTTCGATACCTTACGTGCACATGGGTTTCACGATAACTTTGCACACTAATAGCTTGGCGATTGGTGTCGTCGTCTTGCTGCAAACCAACGCATCTATCTTTCTCTGCTATATTTACTCATTCGTCTATTTCCTCCTCTTTCGCGTTTTTGACGAATCTCCGGTTTTACGTTACATTACGTTCTCCAATTCCCTGGTCCTTCTCAAAGTCTACATTTCATCCATGAGATATGTCCATGTCCACGAGATAAACAAATGTTCAACGAACCGTATACATTTCACGAGCAACGACATCTTATTTAGAACTCGGTAGATTAGCTGTGCTCTTCCACCAAAGAAGACGATTTATGGAACCCTACGCCGCGCCGTATCAACAACTTCGATCTCCTATTCGACTTTTCACCACGCGACAAACATATTCCACGGTAAACTATCCTCTGCTGCGGTTCTACGCAGCTCGTTGGTAAACATCGAACGTTGCATCCAATTCGCGACGCTGTGCCCCCGATGTTAGTCGATATCCATCCGACATTGGTGCGACGCGTACCATGCGGTTACACCGCAGTTATTACGGTTAAAACTGGCAATTATACGTACACCGCGTGGCAAGAGTGATTTTCGCCTAATATCGATTTCATTCGGATATCGGTGACGGCTAACGAACTTTGCGATATCGAGTTACGCTTGGCGTTTCCGTTGTCTCGCTGGATACAAATGCCAGTCACGTGTGCGAAGGTAACGCGGTTCAGTTCGAAGATACGCGCACATGCGTATTTACATAGGACGAATCATCTCACTTACGTGTACGTAAGTGGAACAGTTTGTTAATGCGGAAAGGAGAGAGGGGAATTAGGAAATTACAAATCGCGGGTCACCATCGCCCTTAAACATTGGAACGTTTATCTTGGTGTTACTGGATAGGTAATACGATACTTTCTTCCACGATTGATCGCCGCTATGTTGCTCGTAATCGATGGATCGTCGTGCCCGCTACCCGAGAGCAGTTCGCTACCCTTAGCGTTCCCTTTGACACACGATCAAGTCGAATTCGATTGGCCGTGAAACAGTACCAATGGATATCCACGAGGAAACGATGAAACTCAGACTTTCGATGAAATAATTCGAAGATGAAAGCAATTGAAATCGTTGGAATTTTGCTGGATATCATCAGCAGGTGTGACGATACTTATGGCCAACGGTGTAAGATACAATAATGCTAGATGTAACAACACAACTGTATATAAATACGTACGGTTGAAGGATGTAACGAAATCTGGAAGCAAATAATAACGAATACAATAGAGAAACGAATAATCGGAATGGCGGAATTGGTGAAAGCGACGACGAAGGAAAGGCGGTTAAGGTTTTTGGCTATGGGTGAGCGCCGTATCGTTAGCGTTAAAATTAGACGTCTGTAAAATCACGTCTGTCTAGAAGCAAAGTGCAAGTAATACGCGTGGCTATAAAATTTGACTAACGTTAAACAATGAAATCAACTAACAGATCGAGCACATCGCGTTGAAGGCTTGCTTGGTGAAATTGGCGCCGACTTTTATCGTTTTGGCAGTTGTTTCCGGATTGTAACTAATCTCCGATTTCAGGCCAATATCTGGGATTATCGTCTGACGGAGAGCATAGCCCAGTGTAACGGTACCATCTGTTGTCCATTTTTGCAGAAAGCTTCCGTAGTCTTGCGTTTTATATTCCGCATCGGCGACGCCGGTCAGCTGTAATTGGAAAATCGAAAACGGACGAGTTTAATAAAAATCTCTCGGTACCGTGCTAAATAATTTATCGTCGATTGTTTTCCTCTAAGACGAGAATTATAAGAGAATTCCCGTACGAACAGATCCGAAGAATTTCATTATCCGTAATATCCGTAATTCGAAGCATAAATCGCTGGTATTTTTAAAAACTGGTATGGTTATTGCGCGCTTCGCAATTTTTCTTCGCATTTTTTTTTTTTTTTTTTTACTATTTTCCGATAAAACGATACTCATTTTATTTTAATTATTTCGAGGATTTTGATCGATGCTTCGCGGGTATCGAGAACGACGTGTGCATCGTCATTGATAAAGTATAGTTTCGATTCGTTTAACGATTAAAAACGGCCAGACATTACGAACAGCGATAAGATACGACGCGAACGACAAAATGTTTTAAACGCTTACGTTTTTCTACGTCTGATACGTCCGTAGAGAAGTTTATCATATCGGAAAGTGTCGTTTCGCTTCGATCTTTCGCAGAGTCAGCTATTTACCGTGCACCACCTGATGGATGTTCGAAAGACGAAACGCAAAGTAAATTAACCCTTTGCAATCCGAGAATTTTTTACCATACGATCGATCTCGTATAAATCTCGCGTCGTATTTACATTACACGTACTTATTATCTCTACTATCTGTGATAAAAATTACTCCTTAGAAGGTGCAGATATATCGTGAATTAGTCTTTTACAGATATACACGTGAATTTGTCTTTTACATTCGTTGTGGCGTATACTACAAAAGTACACGTTGACAAAAGTATATCACGGTAACAAAAATATATCCTTCCCTTAACAAAGGACCCGATGATATTCCGTGTAAGTTTATATGTAAAGCTCGATTCGATATATATATATGCGGTAGAAAAAATTGTAAGACCTACGAAAGTTTCTGACTTTTCACGAGCATAGAACGCTACTCGAACTGTTGATCGCGAATCTATCGAATCTCAAGTATGCGATGTACTCACTCGCTCTTACTTGTTGCGTCCGGAATTTGCATAAATAAGAACACGCAGAAGGTTAATAATCGCGCAACGCTCGCTTCTAAGCTGGTTACGACTTCTTAGATGTAAAAGAGATCATATTCGCGAATTACTATGCTTCGATATTCGGATTACTCGGCACGGTTTCGATGCTTAATCGAAAGTACATAGAAAGAAATAGAATTTGAACGGCAGAAACGTCGTAGAAAATTACCTTCGACGTGTCGCAGTCCAAACGCAAATCGCTGCCCACTTCCAGCGTGTCGATAGACTTCGATTTAACACCCAATTTAATAAGACTTTTGCCATAATGATAGCCAGTTCTGAATACGTCTCTCGCGTTTGTACCCAAATCCTTAAAATTCGGCAAACTCATGTCGCGTTACTTGCGGAAGGTTAACACCGACTAACGCACCAACAGTATTCGATTTAACTGTAAAACGTGGCTGTTTTAGATACCATAATTAATTATAGAAAGACGATGGTTAAGCTTGTTTATTATTATGGGATAGCAGGAATATTTTCCATTTGGAATAAAAAATTAAATAGCAATGAATTTCGTTTGGAGGCGTAGAAATTTGGTGCAATTTTTTCGTAGCCGATAAAGTGGAAGTTCGTCTCCATGTTATTTTAATAGTTTTAGCGATATTTGTCTAACGTTGATTTATTCGCAGCTAGATGTTTGTCCAATCGATCGTTGGGGCCAGAATATATGCTACTCGAATATATAGACATTGAAATGGACTATTTATTTCGTTCGTTTTAGACGATAAACGCTAATTATTAAGTATAGTAAGTTACAGTATTTAAAAAGCAGTAATCGTTCGATCGAATCAACTTCTAGTCGAATATATTTCAACCAAACGTTATTCGTAACAAATTATCCCGTCTACGTATCTAGCGGAATAGCTGTTCCAACAGATCATCCAAGAAATTATCGTGTTCTCGTCGCATTCTCATTCGCAACTCTGTTGGAAAACAAATATCCAAGCTATTCGAGATTAAATGGCCTTCGCGTTATTCGAAGCGTTAGGACATTAAGGAACAAGCAGAGAAATTGCTCAAACGCCGCGTTCACGTTCGAGGGGATTTCAGCTTCTGTGCAACGACAAATTCGTCGTAAACGTACCTATGGGAAAACGAAACGCGTAAAAATGTACAGGATGAACGTGATACGCGAGCACTTGCAAAACATCGAAAGTAAAAATAGAAAGCTTCGTAATATTTAGAAGTCGAAAGAAATTCCATTTAAGTTTCGCCTCTTCTTCGGTTTACCTTATTCTCATAAAAATATGAAATTGCGCCAACGTTTCAATCTGCGAATTGCCAACGTCCGCAATCTGTTTATCACTGTACAAAATCTCGTATCTCTTCAAATTGCTTCGACACGTTGCTCGAACAATATTCCTAACCGGTTCGAGTAACACGAAGACTGTACGATATCGAACAGCTTGGATATCTTCTTTCTGACGAAGGTTGGCAAAATTTGAGGCAGAAGGATTTGCAATTTGTAAAGGGGTTAAACGACGTTCACCAGACCGAGACGTCGACGTAACTGGACCCGACGATGAACGCGACGATCCTCTCGATCGTGTGCAACATCGCCGTCCTTGGCCTTCGTTGAAACGATGAGTCAGTTGCCGAGGTATCGAAAAGTTGTCCCAGCTACCAGATTTTTCTTATCTGTTTAGACACGATTTAAACGATAACAGTGCCATTGACGTTTCTCACGGTTAATGCGCGGCGGTAAAACGTTACGAGCCACGATCGTGGAAGGCAACGATTCCCCGATGTTAAGCTTCGTTCACACTCTTTGCTCCAAATCGGATAGATTCAAGCGTTTGCGCTAAATTGTTGGCCATTGTAAACTTTATGACACGAATGGAAGCAAGAACGTTCTTTGGCTGTCAATGAAACGTACAATATCGCTGTTCCTCGAAAAAGCAAACTGCTCGGTCTTGGACGAAACATGGAAATTCTTCGTCTTTTACCGCTTCAGAGACCGACCAAATTCAAGAATCCTTACGAATAAATAAATAAATAAATAATAGTGGACGTACGTTATTTTTAATCCGATATCGATACTCGTCGAGTCGTTTATATATCGTCACGAAATTCCTGATCGATTTACTTGGACGAGCCGAGCGGAGTAACGAAAGACTGAACGAAGACTAAGCGTCAATTATCGAAGACGCTCTCGAAGACAAGCAGCTCTTTCGTCGCCACATGAAATATTTACTTGTTTCGAGGAAACTGAAAATTAAGTTGCAGTTAAGTCGCTCAAACTGCAAGTCGAGTTTCTCGACTAATGTAAACGAGGCTCTGCAGTTACCGAGATTTAAAGTTTTAGATTCAAACTGTTCCCTGCGTTTACCTCCGACGAGGAACGATATATTGCATACACATAGAATTAAAAAGTTACGTATACACCTTTAAAATCCGTATTTCAATTTCACATGTAACATTTATCCATAGGAAAAAGTGACTTTCGATCGTTGTCGAAGAAACTGTTAGACGTACGAGTAAATAATAGAAATTTTTCCGTCGGACTCGAAGTTTATTTCAAAAAAAAAAAAAAAGAGGGTACAACGAGTTGTTCGATCAAAATGTTCGCCGTTGCTTTCTACGACTTTGAGTCGTGTGTCACAGGCAACTGACGAATTCCATCGTGGAAAAGTGCTGCGTCTCTAAGCAAGATCCAATCGAGACGTCTTTGTATCTCGTCTGTTAATTGGAAGCGAGCGTATCGCATAAGGTGTATAGCGTTTGCAAATCGAAACAGCTAGTAATCCGAAGTAGCAATGCCTAATGAATAAGCTGACTGCCGCAAGACGTCGCAAATGAGACTCATTATGATGCCTTTTGTCGTAGAAGCAGTCTGTGGCCTAGCGTTGTCACACAGCAATTTCACAGAACGTTCTCCTTTGTCGGTACCTCGACGATTGCATCTTGTCTAAGGACGCAGCATTTCTCCGTGATGGAATTCATCGCTCGCCTAATAGCTGGTTGAAAGTCACAGAACGCAACACGACAAATTCTTTGATCGAACAACTTGCGGTATTTCTTTTCTTTTTTTTCTTTTTTTTTTTGTAATAGATTTTGAGCTTCACCGAGTAAATTGGATTATTCATCCGTACAGCAGTTACCTACGATACTTGAATTAAAATACATTCACGAATTTATTGCAGCAGCTAGATTTTATTCGACGATATTCGTCCATTTTATTCAATTCAAATATGTTTATTTAAGACGCGTTACGTAGCAAGATCTAAGTTTGTTACGATATTATGAATATTCATTTATTTTGTAAATGCACGGTATTTACAAAGTTGCAAGGATGTTGGTTACACGTGCGATCGTGTAGAACATTACGGACGAGCGAAGAATAAACGTGCGAGCCATAAATGAATTTCGAACGAATGGAACGGAATTATTCGAACGAACGAATGAAATTCAGTTGCGTTAAATTACGCGCGGAATTACTTCGAAATTTTCAACGAAAAAGGAGGACGCTTAATCGGATCTGATTAAATAGCTTAATAACTACATCTTCGAAATCTATTAACCAACTTCCTATCGATTAAACGCGCCCTCGTAATACCGCCGTTAATCGCATCCTCAATTATATTCCGATACTATATAATAATTAATAATGTAAACCTTCAAACCGGCGAATTGTTTCATAAATTTATCGATAAAACGTTGAAACTACGCTAATGAATAACTTACTGCAGTTTTATTGCGTTTAATAAACGAATGTCGTGGCGATTAACTGCGGAAATGTTCGCGCCGGCAAATTTCATTACTTGGAAATAAGATTTATCGTCTTTGCTAGAAGATATTTCGTAAAAGTAAATAATCATATTCTGCGTATGTGGACTGTGACGATTCTTGCCTGTTAATTAAATATTTATTTCTTTATTTATTTACATATCTTAACGGGTATCGGATACACGAACGCACAAATAAAGAATAAGAAACAACGAGCACTAAATACAAGTGGCGATTCGTGCCATTTCATCCGAGATAAATACCACGGTTGCTTTAAAGGAGATTACTGACCCGCGAAAGAAAAACGAGAAATCTCTCTAACGTCGTTCGCAGCCAAACAAACTCTATTAAGAAAATCGAAGTTACCCAAGTTAGTCCTGTGTGAAGCGATCTGAAAATGTTGCCTCCTCCTAATTGGCTATCGCACGAGCATACACGTAATGTAGAAAGTCGAAGTATTTTTGGTACGGTCAACTAACTGACCGACTATATTAAAAAACTATAATCTATAAACGCTAAACTGACTGATTCGAAAGGCCGAGCACGCTTCAAGGTTAGAATATCAGTTAAGAATATTTTCCTAGCTGCGGCGGGTTTTATTAATCCCGCGAGCTCGACCAGGACAGTAAACGACGGTAAAATGCGATCGGAATTATTTATATGCGAATTGGCCAATTAGATGGTCCGTGTAACTCAATAACACGCAACGATTCGCCAACGTCTCTCTCCTTTGCCAGCAATTTGGCCGATTAGCCGCACGAGTAGCAGACAATCCGGGCCCCGTGGGATAGACAAACCGTCAGGAGAGAAGGATTACACGGAAATCCGTCAGCAAGGATTTTCCGAAACGTCGAGGAGGAGCGAGTCTATGCGCGCGATCGAGTCGACGTTACTCCATCTAACAACTCCTTCGACGTCCAATAGATTTGTCGTGCAGATCGCGTGAAACCTCCGCGTCTGCGAGTCTCGTAAATCCGACGAGAAACTAGAACGAGAAAACGTAGACGATGTAGCGGGGCCGTTGTCGAAATGAAAGCCGAGATTGCCAGTTGGCGATGTTGTGCCGTTGTCTCTCAGACTTTTGTTCCTTCTTCGCTGATCGCGTTGACTTTGACGCGTGTTAGCCGAGGAAGTTGGAGAGCCAACGGCTTAGAAGGATCTACGCGTCGACCGACGAAAGAGGAAACTCGTCGACAGGCGAGCAAAGTCTCTGGACGTTTCTACGACGGATTCGCGTTAGGCAAATTGTTTTCGACAGTGGCGCGAGCTGATACGGCTGCCACGGTTCTGAATCTCTTCGAGGTGGATTGCATCGAACGTACGATATTTTTGAAAAGCTGAGTAGCATAAACGCGTGATACCAGGCTAAGCTTAGGCTACGCAATTTGGGCAATTTTTTACTCTTCTTTTACTTTTGCGTGTGTGTGTGTGTATCGCGATGTCAGAGAGACGATGTCTCTTCCGAATCTCTTTCCAAGCGGCTCTTTCTTTATTAAGCGCAGACTCTTGCGATTTTGGCAGCGTATAAGGAAGTAGAATATCTTTCTGGTTAATGTACGATTTATTATTGATACAAATTTTGTTATTCGACGAAACGGATTGCCTTCGAACTGAAGACGCCTACAGAATGAAACCATTAGAGAGGAACTTCGATGTCGACTAAATGTCACGTGGAATCTTCGAGTCCTACGCGTTGCAAGAAATTAGGCTAAAACGCGAGACATCGGTTTACGACAATACACCTTAATTCCCGTAATGGGCACGTCGGTGTACGAGGATTCACTTTGACCCTAATCTGTCTTCCTAAGTCTCCCACATGGTACATCGCTCATTCGTTATTCAGTCTGCTGACATTTAAAGCGTCGATGTAATCGAGGCCAAGAATTACGTCGACGATATCTTAAATCTTTTCCTTGCTTTTTATTGCGAATAGACGATGATTATCGGTGGTGCGCTGAACGAAAATGTCCGATGACTTTAACGCGATTAACATTTATGTAGTTACGACCGGTATGGGTCTTGACGTTTCTTCGACCGCTTTAGGTGGAATATTGCACGCAATTTTCAAAAACTTTCATAAATGTTACAGGGTCGTAGCGTTAAAATGAATGGACGAACGTAAAAAGTGTTGCTATAATATTATCCCTGTAAGCATTCATCGTTTGATATTTAACCCGTTGGCTGTTTTTGACGAGTATACTCGTCACGAAGAAATGGCAGTATTTTGTGTTGCGACGAGCGTTGACGGTAATAAAATTAAAAAATAAAACAGTCGTTTCGTTACGACTTAATTCTATATTACAAGAGCCACGCATACTGTGTGTTGGACGAGTATACTCGTCGTCGCTTGCCCTTTGCCACGCATTTTAGCTACACACTTTTCGAAGTTTTCAAAGAGGTCGCCAACTGGTTAATAGAAATCTCTGCGTTGCAGGTGCGGATCGAAGAAACGAAAAACTTTTGCAAAATAATTTCACTGAAATAATAAAGACTAACGAAAGTTTATCGTGTCCGATATAGAAACAAACGATCGACTATTAATTTCTAAACTAATATTCTCTAATTTGCCAATCTCTTTCGAAAGACTCGAACTAGACAAGTGAAATAGGTAACAAAGTTCCTTTGTAAAATCCACCCAGCTACGAATTCTTAAATGACGTAGAAGCTACGTTAGCGGTAGGCAGTTATCGATTTTAGGATAACGTAGAACTACATCGACAGCTGCCAATATGTTAAGAGCCAGTTTGTAATTTAAAAAGATCTTTAACCTATAAGATTGTTTTAGAATGGATGTAGTCAGTCAAGGTATGAGGAAGATTTATAAAAGCTTTTATACAAGGGCTGGGAGAATATATACGTAGTATAAAGTTCAAAGAAATGACTGGTATAAAAATATCGTTAACGTTAAATATACTCGCGTGATTTGATTGTTCGTCGTTTCCCAAAACTGTATTCGTAAGTTAAAGATTATAAACTGAAACCTCTCGGAAGATATAACGGCGAGATGTTGGAAAGTTTGGCGTCTGACAGGAACTGTAATTGACAAAGTCAAGTATGGTACAAGTATCGAATAGAAAATCATAGTAGCAAGAAAGTAAGGAAAAAGAAAATGGCAAGTAAATTTGCGAGATAAAAGAACCTGAATTTTTCACGATATAAACAAAATTATTTTATACGAGGAAACGCTATTAGTTTTTGATACAGTAACGAACGAACAAAGAGGATACCACGTACTTTAGATTCAGCAAGATAAAGTAGTAAAATATGAAGCTATGAAAATACATTGATCTATGTTATTGCCATTATCATTGGCGTTAGGCCCACTGTATCGAACGCTGCGATACGTCTACGCCGCTGTTCAAGTCTGCGAAGCCGTACGATAAAATGTATTTTGTCTGGTCGTTAAAACGTCGAGCGACGAGGAACGACGCGTTTGATTTCATTATTTCGTTATTCGTCATTTTCATTCGTCGAGAAAAGATCGAAATCGAGAGCCGAGTAGAAGTACGCGATAGGCGAGGAAGCCTCGTCTCCTAGTGTCCATGATTCCGATCGTTTTACTTATCTAAAATGAAAAAAATTCGAGGAGATTTTTAATTGGCGTGAGTTTGGCTATAGCAGATATCAGAACGAAAGGAAAAAGTCGCTGATTTAAAGAGCGACGGAATTGCACGAAGAAACGAGCCACCGTGCGATTCGATTATGAATTTTTCCTTCTTTTCTGGACGCTTCTTCGACTTTCCGAGGAAAGAATAGAATAGAAAACGAAAAGAATAGAGAAAAAGAAAGCTACCGAACTCGTGTCAGTGCAGATTACAGCGATACGAGCGAAACTCTAAGCCAATTGGACAGGTAAATAGATTTTCGAGGTATCGCGGATAACGCTGCCGCGTTAAGAAGCGTAGATCCGAGGAAAAAGCGTTTAAAGTTTTGCGCGCTCCGATGATAATCGTTCGTATAAAGATCTTTGGAAAACGAAATAACTCGGTTAACGTTAGGAGTTGAAAAGCGCGGCAGCTTTTCGCGCGCATATTTTTACGATCGTATTTTTCAAGAAAATGCGAAAACGAGTCGACTTAAAACACCGTTGGCGCTTAACGCACCATTATAACAGCTTGCATTCGATACCATTGCGCGACACTCGACGTGGAGTGGGACCGAGTCGACGTCGAGCGATAAAAATTTCAAGAGCCGGTCGAAATATTTTACAGCGAAGTTTCGTTAAGCCTGTCGCGATCGATGCGCACAGTCAAAAGGAACGCGAGCGTAAATTCGTCGCACAATGCGCTATCATTTCAATGGGCTTTTATTTGAAACGCGACGCGGTTCTTTCGCCGAAGCGCGAATAAAGCGCACGTGCCGCAAAATTAACCTACGCGAAATGAGAAAACGGTTTTACGGGCGAAGCGTGGAAACGAAGTTATTAACTCGATCCGCAGGCAGAAATAGAATTTTCCAATCAAATTGGACTCGTACAGGCCGATTTCGCGTATCGATCGCGTAATTCGAAGGGAACAGCTCGGCGTCTGTGCGAAAGAAATCTCGCATTATGAAGTAGGATGTTGATTTCGTGTCCCTTTGAACGAAAAGCATCGGCTCGCCGAACGCTCTCCGCTATTTCGTACGGTGCAGAATGAATGTTAGGCGAAAGAGAGTAAAGAGTGTGGTAACGTAGTCGCCTTTTTCCGTTTCCTGTAATTTTCAATTACATGCTCGTTAGCCTTTCGATCAATAATCGAAGCTTCGCAACTTTGGAGGTAATCTAAGGATTCTCTTCGATAACTGAAAAATCTAAAACTTACTTTCTGCGGAGATTCCTTTCTTCGAAGCAACAGAAGTCGTATGTGGTATATAAAGATCTCGAAAAGATGAAATAAAACCACTTGAACGTAATCGATTTATTTTTATTTGCGAAATTATTTTTACTGATTCGTCTTTTAATCGAAATAAATTACTTGATTGTCGGGGATACGTGTTACGTCGCAGGTATTATTTTCATTAAATTTCCACCAGTTGAATAATCCAGAGTACTGAAAGTACGGTTCTGTGTTCGCACAATATTCTGCACGTTGTATAAAGCAGAGTCGTCCGTCGAACCTTTGTCAGTCAAATTCCACCGGTTCTTGCGAATATCCATTTTGCCACGTGTAGTCATACGCTTTAGAGCAAAAAGGGATATTTTTTTTCACGACAAACAAACCTGTCTATTTTTATTCCTAGTATTAACCAATCTAGCTAACTATGCTCGACTTCTCTTTTATCATTTGCTCTATAAATGAAAGAAATATGTGTCCGAGCTTTTTTAATTTTCAATATATTCGTTTCCAAAGTTAGCAGTTAATTATAAATGTTACCTGTTACTTCCACTTGTTAGAACATTGCTTATTATCTAATAGGTCATAATCGAAGTTAACGAAAATTCAGAAAATGTATATCAAGCAAATAACTCGGATTCTCGTGTATTTAACTGGATCCTGAGTTTTGGAAATTTCTATCGTGCCTTTTGTTGAAAACGTTGTTTCTTTTGTAGTTTCTAATTGTCTGCTTAACTACAAGGCAAATAATTTTAGCGTTACTCTAATAGCAGACGTTCGTCGAACAACTTTGATTATTTATTATTAAAATATTGAAACGCTGGTATGTCAAACTTTTTCGTCTGAAATTTCTGATTGTCGTTTAACAAGCAATGTAATAAGCAGCGTGTAAATGAAAAAAAAAGCGACTGCTATTAATAAAATTCTGATACACAAAAGACGTAACTATATGACATAAGTTTACAAGCTTTGACCTTCGTTTTTATTAAATTTCATGCATTTAAAAAACTGCAGAAAATTAAAGTTACGCGTTTTTAAACAAAGGTCCAAGTTTGAAGGATTTTCGTCCCTATAATGCTATATCTGGACATATTAAAAATATGTAAAACCTCGATGTGAAAAAGTTTCGGATATTCTTTCGAAATCCCCTTCCGATGGAGAGGGATTAAAACGTGAAAAATGTTACAATTGATACAAAGCAAACAACAAAGGTCAAACAATGATTTTAATGGAACACGGAGATAACGTCATGACGAGGTAAAAAAAGGAAATATCGTCATTTAGGATATCATAGAATTATTTCCATTTAATCCCACGTTTTTCGATTTACCAGACATTTGATCGGTATATTTATCGAAATTTAAAATAGATCTTAGTTTAATTTAATCGCTATTGCTTGCAATTAACTATTAGAAATAAACAAAGTCACTGTTTGTCGAGAAATAATAGATTCGCCATAGTGAAATTCACGGAAATGGTTTCAATGAAAAAATATATATTTGAACATTTGTAAGAGAAAAGTTTACGTATCGAGATGATAATGCGAAAGGATGAACGTTTCGAGTAACACTTTAAAGAATACTTGAATTATTCACTGCCATATTTATTTCAATATCGAGCTTATAATATCAGGTCGTCTTTCCTCGCTCTGCACACGATAAAACTTTTACTGCGCGAACATTCGTCGTCTTTTATTCGAACATAAAATATCTTGATATCTAAACATGCCCCGTTATTAAAATGCTATTTCCCCCATGTCGCGTCTCCCTTTAACTTCACCCATTCTACTTCGTTGTAACGCGACGCAGAAATCTTCCCTCTAAATAAATTTCATTAGCTACCGATTTTCAGGCCATTTTCTCCCGTTGGAATAAAAAATACTCCTAGCTTTACAACAAAAAGAAATCACGTACATTTCACGTTTTCATCCGTATTCGAACCGAGGCTCTACCAACAAATTTCAATTCCCGGTATATCATTGACGTTTCTTCCACACATAACACAATGCACTTTATCCTATAAAACCTTCTCAGCTCGAATAACATGAACCGTACTATGTACATACGGTATATCCTCTCATCGTGAGCAAGCTGACTTAAGTGAGAACGTCTGAAAGCCCCACTCTCGGTTCGCATGAAAAGCACCAATCTTCTTTCGACCCTCCGAACCATCGTGTTATTTCAGATCTGATTCTACTCTGCTAGTTTCCTTCTCAACAAAGGAGCCGTGGGTAATCTCGTTTCCCGGCTGTTCCGATCGAATTCAATCATGCTAATCGTGACAGAGGAAACACAACCGAGGACGGTCTCTATCCACGAATCTGCGAAACTGTTTGATGTAACAACTTCTATGAAAACAATTCGCACGGAACGGAGTTAACGAGAACCTATTCTTGGTTGGCAAACGTTGTTTTAGCGGTACAATCGATCTTGAATCGTAGCTGCTACCTGTACGCGTGTACTGTTTGAGTTGTTAACTGCAATTTGTCGCAGCCTCGCCGTTTCTCGGAAAACGGTCACTGGGCATTGTCGTTGATTATGCGCATATTCAGCTTACGATCGAATCGAAGCCTACGAACGATCGATCGCTTTTATCGCGTACGATATTTTGGGAAAATTTATCTCCTACTTGTACCTTTATTTATATTCTTATTAGTATTTCTTTTTATTCATATTCTCTCATTGTAATTTTATTTGCGTTTCTTTATAAGATTTATTTTCTTGTATTTGAGAGACAAACTATTATCACGTGGCAGATAATTCTGAGAAACGGTGGAGTTTTTATTTAAATCGTTGTTACTTGTTTACGCGATGTTGTTCTGAACTGAGCTCCGAAAGTTCGTGAAATGTTCGTTTAATTTCGACTTGTTTCGAATTCTTTATCCAAATTTTAAATATTATGGAATTTTATTACATACAATATATACGAGATTATTTAGTGCGGGATAGATTGGGATAATTGTTACTTTTGTCGTGCGAAATATTTTTACGTAATTTTTCCTGAACTTCATAAGAATATTTCGTAATTCGTTTGAATGAAAATTCACAGGCAGTTCGAATCGCAGATGGGTCGTGCAGCTGCTACTACTATGTGATAAAGCATTTTTATAAAATCTCACAAAATTGTTCCGGTATCTTTTGTCTTATCAATTGCCTTGATTAAAGATTTGTTATACCATCGACGGAACCTGAAAATTCCAATTTTGTCAGACGAGATAGTTTTGAAAAATTCCATAGAATATTTACTGATACTGGTATATTCGTTCGAATAAAAAGTTTGTAATACGAACGTGGCAGCAAGTACCTAGTTTTGTCACGTATAATAGTTTTGAAACGTTGCGTAGAATTTTATTAATTTCAGTATATCCTACAATTCCTTCGAATATTTATAGGTACCTGTATATAACTGTATATAATATTAAATCCTTACATAAGCAGAAAGGGAGTGAAAAGGATGGCCGTAAAACTTGCAAAAAAAGCTCATTAATCGTTTCATTGCTACGCAGAAGCGTCCGTTTCCTGCATCGAAACGATGAACAGAGGAAAACATTCGCTGCTCTATTGACAAAAGTTCGAAGACGTGCTTCGACAACCGCCCACGCAAACAGGTCGAGAGAATCTCATTGCAACTATTCTCACGTTCGGATCGAGTTTATTGTTTGACGAAACAAAACACACAGATAGTCGAGCATCCTCTGTCATTAATTCACTGCGCCTTTGCAATCGGTTCTTCGATATTAGTTTGGCTGGCAATTTTCAACGTAGAGTAATGCGCACCTGTATCCGAATTGCCTGTAACGATCGTGCTCGACGTTCGAACTGCCAGTGTGTAACGTGTATGTATTATAGCTGAGCTGTTCTATGTTTAAATCAGTGTAATTCGTGTTCGTATTTATAGTGACTGAAACAAATAGATTTGTACAACTATGGCGGGAGGAAAAATACGCGGATAAGTCAAGTGACGGTCAAGGCAACGAAATATTACCGTTTAAAAAAAACACTGTCCCGATTCTCTATTTTTAGTAATTTCGATCAGGCACAAGACGTTTTCGCTTATTCGTTATTTCTTAGCGTCGACCCTCCTCGATTATTCGTTTCTTGTAATCTGTCTTTTCCTCGTCCGTTCCAAATCAAATTGCGACGGATCGAAGCACGTATAGAGAGTTTGCCGAAGGATGCTCGAAAGAGAACCACATCAATTAAGAGGATTGTTTCGTTTGGTTGCAGCCGATGCTCGCTGAAACGAAACGCGGCGGCGCCAGCGGGGCCGATGAGGGAGAAGAAGATGGAGTGGAATATTACAGACTCAGGTCGTTTTCCATAACAGCGAATGGGGTCCATAACCTCGGCGATTCGCTGAAGAGCCGACGTAGCAGGAGTATCAACAGCGTCACATCCTCTGGCACTAGCTGCAGCAGCACCAGGGAGGTCAGATTATTGAGGTGAGAATAAATCAGCGTGTAAAGCACATGTCGCGCATATCCATTATACATGGAACGTTGTTCGACTATAACAGCGACTATGACAACCGGTTAGAACGCGCGACAAAGGCTAGACACGCATCAGGCATAGAACGTCGAGACTTTCGTTGAAACAAAGGACAGCTATACGTAACGCTTACCACTGTGTAAAGCTGTTGGAACATTGCACAGGGGTAAGAACAACGTTCCTCTCTCTTTTGTACTGTATATAGCGGGAAAACGTTAGGCGTATATTCTTCGAACGTTTACAATGGGAAAATGTGTTATGCGTACATTCATTGAATACTTGTCGCGGAAAAGCGTTACGCGTGTATTCTTTGAACGTTTACTATGGAAAAATGTCGCGTGTGTATTCTTCGAACGCGTGTCATGGGAAAGCATTATGCGTGTATTTTTTGAACACGTATGGTGGACAAATGTTACGCGTGTACTCTTTGAACGTTTACCACGGGAAAACGTTATGCGAACATTCTTCGAACGCTTATCAGGGAAAAACTTTGTGCGTATATTTGTATAGCGCGTAGTTGCGTATTACATAAAAATATATTTTAATTTCATTGGTTGGCCGTCACGATCGTATTGGTAAAACTTAAAACTAATCTGAAAAAATGTATAGATACGAGGTACAAGATATAGAAGATATCTATATAGAATTTCAGATTAGTTTCGAGCTTTATCGATATAATCGCGACAGCCGACTAATGAAATTCCAACATATTTTTGTATAATACGCAATTACGCGGAATATAAATATACGGAATATATATATAAATATTTTCCGTTAATACTCAGTAGGTATCTATCGGCGTATCCCGACAAATACACCAGCTTATTTTTATAATTGTATCAGACCTGTCCTACCCCTGCTCTTGTCCCGTTTCAATATTATTCCTCCGTCAATCTGTCAGATTTACCCGGTAGATATTTACACGTGACGTAGCACAGGCTGCGTTACACGTCAGATGAATTTGACTCGTAAATGAATCTTGCGCTACGATTTATACTGTACGCGGATCATCAGTCACGCGTATGTATGCGTGCAGCCGCGTTCACGCTAAGAACTATCATCCCCTCGAAACTATTATATCTACTTATCGATATTACGACACGAAATACCATTTGTCACGAATAGCAGCAACAGCAAGTAGGTGGATCTACGTCAAAACGTGCTAATACAACAACATATATCACGTCCAAAATAGCATAATATCCCTGCCCTAATGTGGATACTATCTCAAGTTAAATGACACGCCATGTCGTTCGGAAACTCGTACTGCTTCCTAGGATATATCTTTCCCCGAAGATGTCCTTGAAGAATAGTGCCGAGCGTAGGTAAAGGCATAAAAGACTCGATAAAAAATCAGGGCAAATTTCCTCTTACAAAACGTCCACGGAAACGCTGTTCTCTGTATCGTACGCGGTTCTTTGTTCAAGACGGCTAACTCATAAATTCCAAGTTCTTGTCCCCTCGTGCTGTTGCACACATATCGAGCTTACGATACGTCGATTGCCATTGGGAAAGCATCGCTGTTGGGAAACTTTCGTAAGAAAGTCGATTGATAAGTGTCGGGCATGCGCCATTTCTTAAGAAAATACGTATTCCTTAAAGCGCAGCTGAATTCTCTCTCGCTTTGATATCTTTTCTCGGCTGCACAATATTTTCGATGGTTGCACGGAATACGGCACGCCTGACCGATTTCAACCAGCTCGAGATATATCGTCTAGATCGACGTTCTGAACAAACATTTTAACCTGCGTGTAACCGCCGCACGACCTTCGTTTCCTAGATATTCGCAAAAAGACTTTAATTAAATTTACCCTGCATCTACACTCCTTTCTGCCACATACGCGGGTGGCCGGATTTTTATTACGCGAACCAAACTAGCCAAAAACCAATTAAAGCGACCAACCGAAAATTTAACCCGTTCGTGCTGTTCATCTTTGGCGCTCAACGCGACGCGATTTTTATTTCGCGCGATCTTTTAAGCGTATCGTACATTCCATTGCTACCACTTACTGTTATTTAAACACGTATCGTCGTATATTGTCAAACGTACTTCTACGCATGACTGACGAAGTAAAACCGTGCGTGGTTATCGTTGGATTACGTGCGACGGACGCGTATACGTATCTGCTCACTCTAACTGTTAGTACACGCCATGTACGTGACGAACAGACAGATAAGACACAGCGCAAACATTTCGCACATCGGTGGATTCGTTGAAAATTATTTCGCGTTGCTACTCACTGCTTTGCACTAACCCGTAATCCACTCGTCCTCTTTTCCCCTCTTTCTCCTTTTTTTCTTTTTTTCATTTCAACGACGTTAAGAACGGCTCTCTCTCTCTCTCTCTCATCAACGAGTTAAACGTAGGTTGGACTGTATAAAAATGCGTCCGCCTGCAGCACAACGAAGAGCAACCGTAACATAAATCGTATCGCAGCTTCTCACGAGTACAAGTTGTTCGGAAAATAAACGTCGATAACATGAAATCGAAATGGACAAAGTGCTGCCTTTGCCTGTCTAGTCGCCGCGTTTTCTCCGAAACTTCGGTAATATCGTTACGAGGACCGAGGTAATTTCTCCTTTAATTATACCATTTGCATACAACGACGGCAAATCGCTTCCGTCCGAAAAGTGCTACGAAGAGCTTTTAATTTCGCCAGGGTCGATTCGTAAGAATCCACCGAGTGAACTTTCCAGCGCCAGCGTCGCAGTCGCGAGATATTTCGGCCTCGATCCTCGACGTCTGCCACTCGTCTTCCTCTCGTCGAGCAATTAACAACCGCGTAATTACCGTCGAGCAATTACAGCCGACGCGCGACGCTGGTGGGACGAGCGCAGGCCGAAAGATTCTCCGCGGCCACTGCTCTACCTAAACGAATTAAAGGCCCTTTCTCGCGTTCTTCCGTCTCTCGCGTTCCTCCGTCTCTCGCGTTCGTCTCGCGTTCCTCCGTCTCTCGCGTTCGTCTCGCGTAATTCCGCCGCGGCGTTGTCTGCGCGTTCGTCGAATCAGCCGATGAAACAAGACGTAATCTCGGCAAGTGTTCTACAACGAGAACATATGCCGAGAATTATGCGAGCAACGCTGGTCGACGACCGCCTGAACGCAGCGAGGTGTAAACGGGTGTACGCGTTGCAGATAACGCAGGATGCGGCCGAATTACGTCTACGTAAGCGAGCACTAAGCGATCCCCGATGAAAAAATAAGAATAAAATATATAGAACGGAATATTTTCGACCGGGGCTCGGTTTTCGCGAAAATTGACTTTGAATAATTCGTCCGATGTATCGGACCGTAGCTGTACGCGTTTCAATTGGATTTTAGCTACCGATCAGGCACGAGTAAACGATTAGAAGAAGGTTATCGTACGTACGAGAATAAGCGAGAAGCGTGGAATAAGATTGTGTGAAATTTTCAAATTTAGTTTCCTCGGAAACGGAGCCTCTTGAAAAAAGAAGAAATTTCATTTACCACGCGTATTTACCACGGTTGTTATTTTCGTCTATTTAGTCGGCAATTAGCCGCGTTCGAATACTTCTTCTCGAAAAAGTATGCCTCGGACGAGAGAATTTTAATCTACTATTTTTTTCTTCTTGCCTCTTCGTAAAGAATCGGCCCACAGCCGCGTGCACGTTTAACCGCGCCCTGTATATTTTCAGGAAGTTTTCAACTTTGGTATTTCGCTGATACTTCAAAAACGAACAAATTGTTAAAAAAAAAAAGAAAAAAAGAGCGAACAATTTTAGTTTCGCGTTTCCTTTTCCCTGCAATGTATCCTGCAATTCCTGTGTAAAAATATATTTTTCCCGCGCAACGTGATATTCCAGCAACTCGCGTTCCGCTTACGCACGCGACACGAGTAAACTGCTGCTTCTATCGTAACACGATTAGAAGATAGCGAATCGGCAGAACAGTGGAAAATAGCGCCGTCGTTGCGGCGGGTATTAGTTTGTAGAAAGAAATAGAGGAATGTGCGGGAAATAAGGGTAAGAGAGGTACGGGCGAGTGACAGAAAATCGAAGGAAGACACGCCGGGAATTGTGCAAGCTGACAGGAAAGCCTCGTATTTGTCAGAAATAGGGGTGGCTTTTTCCCTTTGCCGGGCGAGGCGTGCTTCCTGTCGGCCGTGCGTTCTCTCGAAACTGGAAAATTACGGTGAATCTGCCGCTGATATTCGGAGGAATAAAAAAAAAAAAAAAAGAACGCGGACTCGGCCAAATTTCGACAAATTTGCGTTGAAATTTTCGCGAATGTTTCAAACGTTTGAAACGTGGCTTTGCTCCTCTAAAACGTATATCCCGTACGACCGCCTGTAAATATACGCCACGCCGCTTTAATTATTTCAAACCTCTTCTTTCTTTGCTCTTCCGACGTGTATCTCCGCTTCGCAAATAATTATTTCCCGGATATTTACGAAACCGCTTATTTGATATCGTTAATGGGTCAAAAATATCGTCAAGTTAATCGCAAAATTACGGGAACCGATCGATTTACGGAATCTCGAAACGTTGTCGAGCGAAGATAACTCGCGCGACTTTCTTTACCGATTTCACAAAGACCCGAGAAAAATGTAATTCATAACGTACGTATAAAACATCACGCGAGAGGAGAAGAAACACGGTGCGTTGTTAATATAACGTCGAGACTTAAACCGACGTCACGTTATATTCGCGAAGGTTGTTTCAGTTTCGTAAAAATGAAAGATAAAACGGTAGAACGATAATACGTGCAAAAATAGAACGGACTGCGATAAAGCGACCTGAGGCTACTAGCTTTGGTTTTATACCGTCGTTACGACTGCACGTGTGTACGTTTATATTCGTTTGCTTGTGTAATTAAGCGTTCTTCTCTCCTTTGACAGCTTGAAAAATCTACTAAAGTAGCCGGACATGAGATTCTTCGTAAGAAATCGTAGCAAGTGAAACGAGAATTGTTCCAAGCAGACCGTCTGATTAAGCGTATTCCCGTTCTACTTGATTCCATGCTCAAGCTTCCTTAAGAATCGCGTGTAACGCGATAGAATTTACCGACGAATTGATCGATGTGACGCAAAAAGAATTGCGTCGTCGATGTGGGTTGACAACGCGTCGAATCTTCGCATTGCTTTCCCATAGAACGCAAGAAACACCGTGTATAACGTATTCGTCGGCTATGCTCCACGAATATCGTAAAATTCAAAGAACGCAAGCTAAATAGATCGATCGCACCCAACTATCGCGACAGTGACGATAGAACACGCTGTACAGTCGCTGCTCGTTTCCAAAATTTATACAACGAATCTTGAAATCCCTGTAGATTCGCACGAAACAAATAATAATAATCTGCCAACGAGACTAAAATCCGTGCTTGCTCTTTCGAGGCGGTAAACTTTATTCTATTCGCCGGATGAGAATGGAACGACGCTGAACGTAAAAAGACCGACGACGATATAGACGAGTAAGACGATGAACTCTGTTTTTCTGATGTCGTCGATCGATACGAGTTTCCGAGTCAGCCTCGCGTATTCACCGCACGCATTTATCCATGATATTTCAGCTCGGCGTCGCAGCTTTCAGGCATGGAAACAGTGGAAAACACGAACAACGATCAAATCACCACTTACAAAGTCGGCATGCTGGGTGCATCCGGGGTTGGGAAAACCGCCCTCACCGTCCAGTTCACCACCAGCGACTATATTTGCGCATATGACACTTCCCTGGGTGAGTACACGTCGCGTTTCATTGCTTTCGACAGTTCGTGGAAATAGCGGCATTTTTATTCGTAAACGCGAAGTAGACTGCGAACGTTCGCGGGGCAAATTTCATTTACGCGAGAAGAGGGTGTTAAAGGATGGCCACTTTATCCACCTGCGTGAAGATGCGATTTTAAGATGCGAAAAAGAAGAAGAAAAAACAGTGGCAGCGGTCAAACTTTATCTTCGTCTTCTTCAGGTACCGATCCATTTACGACCATCTGACTGTAGAAACTCAGCCGGCAAATCGGTCGAAGTTTAACATCGGGCGAATCCGCGAACAGCGATCAACCACGAGTTCGTCAACTTTGTATCGACTTCGAATCAACTTTCAACGCGCGAGCAAAATATTTTCAACGAACCGCGCAGCGGCTAGAATGGAATTTTATTTCCATCGAAGTACGTCGTTGGTAGGTCGTATCTGAATCCGATGTTTTCGATAGTCAATGGAATCGGACGCTGATGCGATTTGCCATTCAAAGTCCGTGAAAGTTGTCGGTCGCAGTGAAGAAAAGTCCTATCCGTTTACGCGTTCCAGCTAATAACGTCTCTGATTACGCCGATCCCCGTCCATAGTTACTTCGAACGAAAGTGTTTTACGTTAATTCTATTTCTACACCGAGCGCAGTTCGTTCGTGACGCTCGACGCGTACGTACACGGATACAGATTCAGCGAGCGCGCTGTTGGCTATTGTTCTCGCGCAGCGAAAATCCGATGACACTTTGGATTTGCTCGATTTCAAACTTCGATTGATTTATCAGCAGAATCCC
Source organism: Bombus superbus (assembly GCA_014737385.1). Classification (NCBI taxonomy): domain Eukaryota; kingdom Metazoa; phylum Arthropoda; class Insecta; order Hymenoptera; family Apidae; genus Bombus; species Bombus superbus. The sequence continues at coordinate 2,377,830 of JACXIK010000024.1, forward strand.
CGTCGATATAGATGAATAATTATTCTGTGGCCGGCTGAGCATTTGAGGGACACTAGGATTAAATTGAACGCATCGGTGAATCTGACTGCTGCTACTTTTTCTTTGCGCTCGTTTGTTCTTTTTCTCTTTCTTTTTTTTTTTTCAAGTTTCCCATCGCTCTTCAGATAGATTATTCGACATTTTGTCTACCTCGAAGGGTGCACTTCTTAAGTGCGAGAACTTTCGTTCGCAGGCGGGTCCGAAAAATGACCACTTTTTGAACACGCTCCTTTGGAAGTGCAAAAGTGCGCGGAATACATTTAGCGTGTGAAAATATACAAAATATTATTGAAAGCGTAGTGTCTGTTATAACATTTAACAAGTGAAACAAAATTCCTGCTTGGGCTGCCTTGTTTTTTTGATGAAAATATGAATTTAGATAAGCATTCGCTGTCTATAGTGGGATTAATATTTGCGACGTAAAGATTATTTGAAAGAAATATCAAAATACGCGCCGGTTTCGGGTGAAATGAATCGATGAAAATTTTGCTGTTCCCCTTTTTTAGGTCAACCAAATACCGAAAGACCGTGTAGCCCGTACGAATAACTGTTTCAAATGGAAATAAAAGTAACATAAATAAAAACAGTTTTTAGTTCAACTGCGCTTTCAATGGATACAAATGCTGAAACCTTGGCAAAAGTTTCGTGTAAATTGGACGCAGTTAGAAACGTCAGAGACTTAGAAAAGCAAAATCGTAAGGAAAGGAGAGACTCGTGCTGGAACAAAAATTTTGCGGACGAGCGTGACTCTGCGATTCTTTGATTACAAAAATACTTGTATTCCATTTAAAGCGATATCGAGATTGGGAATAAAAGAACGGAAAGGGAGAAAATATCGGAAAGACCTAGAATTTGCCAAATGTTTTGTGCCTTTTGTCAACAGCGGCAAAATCGCTTTGTTATATATAACCCACCTTTCACTGCGTCGTAGCATTTGCTGACCCGATTTGCAAAAACGTGAATGAATTCGTTGTCAAGGAGGAAATGTTAGTATCGCGGAATAAATGCAAGAGTACTGATAATAAACGAAAGAATAGTTCACGCAACTATTTCTTTAACATCTGATATTTAGTATTTTATCTTAGTTTAATCGAAGATCGAACGACAATTTAAAAAGAATGAATCGAGAAAGAAGACGAACAATTAACATCCTATTCGTTCTATTAAAATGCAAATTCGCAAGGTCTTGTAAATGGCAAGTTTCTTCTGTTTCAGTTTCTCCTTCCCGATATTTTCTTCTTCCTTTTTTTTTTGCATACATGTTCTTCTCGTATTATTTGCTTTCCGTTTGTATTCTAATGGGATTTTCTTTCCCGCGCAACGAACAAACAAATAAATAAACGTGATCATAAGATGATATTTTAAATACGGCAACGCTAGACCGTGCGTTTCTTGTTCCAAACCATTCTCGTGTAACACGTAGTTAAATTGCTAAACATTCTAGAGCCAAACATTACTTGGATAACTTTTGACTCTGTTTTCTACTCTGTTTTTCGAATAAATGATTATTACTCTTTCGTTGATATCGCGTTTTTTTCATCGTAAAATGATTAACGTCTGATTAACTTTAAAATGAAAGAAAGAGGAAGACAAAAAAAGGAGAGAAGTCGTAATTGCCCGTGTATATTTTTTTTTTCATTTCATGCAACGAGAAAGAATTAGCTATTTGTTTGTAAACGATTTTTTTGAAATGACTATTTGACGGTATTTCGTCTGTTGCAAAAAATAAAATCCTCTCCTTTCTATTTTTTTCCTTTTTCTTTGTTTACATCCAATGAAACAAATATAGGAATATAATATTAATCGAACGTCATACTTTAATAAGGGATTTCGTTAAATTCACGCTTTAAAGGTTCCAAGTGTCAGATGATACGCTTAATCGAGTTTCGCAGAGAGGAATCGTGCGCGCAACTGCACAGTTTGTTACACGATTTTAATTAACTTTCAATCCGGAAGCGTTACTTTCGTAAACGCACCGGCCGCCCTTGAACCGTTCACCTGTGGACGTAATTAACATGTTCAATAGCGTGGAATATTTAGAGTTGCCGTTGAAAAAATGAACGAACGGCTTGACAGAAATATTTTTAATTAAACCCAGCCCGGGGTCTAGTTATTATCGAACAAAGCGATGCAAAACCCGGGGACAAAGGAAATTTCGAAATTTTAGAAGCAATAACTGTGCGCGTGCAAACATTTTCCGTTTTCGGTTCTTTCTCCCCTTTCCTTTATTTCGTTCTCCTCGTACGTGACGAGCAGCTGTTCGATTAAAAATTTGTTTCCCGTAAAGGTTGTATTCGAGGATGAAGATCGTAGATCCCGAAATCGATCTCCGATCCGGAGAGATTTCGTCTTCGTTGATTTAATCAGTTGGCTGGTTTTGACGAGTATACTCGTCGCGAAGAAATGGCGATACTTTGTGTTTTAAATATAACACAATAAAATATAAAACAAACGTTTCCTTACAACTTAATTCTATCTTATAAGAGCATACTTTGCGCTCGACGAGTATACTCGTCGCCGCTTACCTTTTGCAACGCGCTTTAGGTACACGCTTTTCAAAGTCTTCAAAAAGATCGCAACAGCTAACTGGTTGACGATTACACGTATTTGCACATTTAGTCAAGTGTCGAATATTTGCAGATACGTTTCGGTGTTCCTATATTTAACCAAACGCAAAATACGAATAATAATACGAAAAATATTACGCGGATTATTCGTAAGCGTGCAAAGTAAACGAGTTGTAAAACCAAAGGCTCGTCCAAAGCCGAAAGGCACGGACTAAGTAGTAATAAATAAAATAAATAAATAATAAATATTACGCGGATTATATGATAATAATAATATATTCGCGTAGGCGAAATACGACACGATATCGCGACGAGTAATTTTGAACCGTCGATTTGATCTGTTTCAGACGAGGATTGCGGGCAGAAAACTGTTTCCGTGATGATCAATGGCCAAGAAACAGAATTAGAAATCGTAGATCATCCCACGACGGAGATGTCGGTAAGCTCAATTACGCAATTACGGTAAAGCTGCCTTTATCCGGCTCGGTCCATTAATTCTACCCCTTTCTTCGCTGTATATTCATTCGTATAATCGGAGTTAATTTTCATGTAACGTTTCAAGAAGCGAACCAAGTGGCCTACTTCCCTCGTACGGCGAAAACATTTATTCGTACAAACGTATAAGGTACCCGAACTCGGACAACAGAAATTGAGAAACAACACGCTCGATAAATCGGGCGTTCCGATAACGTCATTTCGAATAAACAAAGTCCCATTCTACTAAATCTGATCAGACTCCTTTGTCGCTCCATCTCTATTCTCCTGCAATTCCTCCTTGTTTTTATTTTCTTCGTCACGCAGCGTCCCTACGCTCGGATTTCTGCGGCAAAAAGGTTCAGCTTGCTTATTAAAATCGACGGACTTATCTCTAGCCGACGTCGTACTACCTTTATCTTGATGGAAACGCGTGGGATTATATTATACGTCTAATTTGCTACGAGTTGTAAAAAAAAAGAACAGAAGAGGAAAGGAAAGGAATACGAGGTGAAGGATGTAGGCAGTATCTCGATAAAATTGAACTTTCCTCTCTCTCTCTTGAAAGAAAATTTCGTTTAATCTTTTATACGCCCCTGGGTTTCTCTTTTATCCTGCCGCTGGCGACTGTACACAAACGCACGCACGCACATACGGGACTTTTGCATGGAACGGGACTTAATTTTATAAATACTCTGCCGTTATTTATGCTCGTATCTTTCTATATCGCGGTACGTCGAGTCTTCGTAATGTTAAATATACACAAAGAATAAATAAGAAGGCGTAAAGTTACGATCTCTTTCTTACTTCGATAAAATCGAACGTTTATCGTAGCAATCCGTTTGCCTCTTCTCTACATAGATAAGGATCCTCGATAAATAAGAATATTAGGTAAGACAAGGATATCCTAACGATTAACGAAACTTCCCCCTTTTGTTCGTTCCAGGTGGAAACATTCTGCTCGACGTACAATCCGGACGTTTACGTGGTGGTTTACTCCGTGGTGGACAGGCATAGCTTCAAAATGGCCGAGGACACGTTGATGTATCTGTGGAAGAGCGATTTCATGGCTAGCCGTGGCGTGATTCTCGTCGGCAACAAAGTCGATCTCGAGAGGAAACGGGAGGTTCCATCCGTTGGTGCGTAGGAGCAATAAGAAACGAACTTTGTAACGAACTATGGGGATGAGCTCGGTTATTTACTCGTTGGACGTGCAATACCGGCTTACGCTGTCCATTTCATTTTCTTCGCTTCTCTCCGAGCTTTCCTTCGCGTTTATTCGCCATATTTTTGCGGAATCGTATTCACGCAAAATTTCTTTCGCGCAACTTTCTCTTTTTTCTTTATTTCAGTTACTTGCCTTTACAATGTGCGTCCTGCTCGCACGTTCGGTAAATTCTTCCGGCTGTCGATTATCACGTGGGTAACTTTGGCCAGGTTTGTCGTTTTACGACGTTTCTCTCTACGGCAGGATGTTTGTCCCTCTTTCAGCCCTCGTCCAATCCGCTCTTTGTACGTCCGCGGGGCTGCTTTCTCAGCACGTTGCGCAAGTCTTCTTTTACGTCTTCCTCTTGGATGGTCGGTATTTTTAAATCTTTCCGTTCGATCTTCGTTCCTGGTGTCACCACGAGCCACTGACGAGCCATCGTTTATCGCGATGATTCGACTCTAACGACGTGGTGTTGGCTCTTTGCCGCTGTTCCCTATAGGACTATTCCGTAAGTCCATACGAGTTTGATTATTGTCTTGTACGTTGCCAATTTGTTTTCTGCGTCTTTCTTTTTATCTTCGTATCTTCGATTATCTTATATTCGACTTGGTCTGTCCAAGTGAGTCTCCAGACCAGGTGCAGTCCTAGGTGTTTAACTTTGGTTTAGCGGATGATCATTGGCAATTTGCAGCTCGATTAAACGCGCGTAATGTCACAGTTGGATTACAGTCGACCACGAGAGTTCGGATTGGATCTGTCCCTTCGTTTTCTTATTTCTAATAAAAATAGAAACAATGAAACTATTCGGTTGTCGCGAGAGTTTCCTTCGTTCTATAAGGAAATAACAGACGCGCGACGTTCTTTCTTTTATATCATTTCACTGAATCGCGCGCGATCCATTTCCTTCCGAAAGAAACTTTCCAGGCAACCTAATATATTCTAGATTCTACACTCTATATGCCTAGAGTACAGTCGGCGCAAAACACGAACGCATTTTGCACGTTAATCGCCACTTAATTCGAATAAGATACGTGTTTCGAGATTTGTTGTTTCGAGTTTGAGTATCAACATGGTCCGGAAACATGGCAACCCATTGGAAGGAGTTCGCTCGGACCGCTAAAACGTTTTACGTATTTGTTGAAACGAAAGCGCGATCGAGACCCAAAGATACGAAGATCGTAGGAAAGTTAAGTACTACATAAAAGAAGAAGTAACTTCTCTCTCGGTACAAAGATATAGCCCGGTGCAATCGCTGGAATTGCTCTCCGGAACGAGTTCGCTGAATTTCTTTCTAAGATAAGAGATTCCGAAACGAGGAAAGGTCAAGAATGAATAAACTTGTTACTCGCGTTGATTAACATCGGTTTTTATATTAATCAGAGCTGTTGCCGTCCTTATCGGTTTCCTGCTAACTGCACGCTCGTTCTGGCGAAAGCTGATAGTTGCCACTTGGCGTGATGATAATTGCCGGTCGCGTAATTACGCTTTCGTGCTCGTACGTATTAAACGAGACTCGGTGAAACCTAAGTACCGCTCATTTGAATCGAGATTAGGCTTTCTTTCGTGCGTTAGGTATCGTTAAGCGAAATTGATAATCCTAACGATTACGCAACGTAATAATTAATTTTTCTTCGCTCGTGTTTTTATCATTTTGGACGTATTTGTAGTACTTGCGGTAAACAAGAAATTTTCAATGACACGATCGTGAGGCTGCGCGTAAAGTGGCGGAAGGATGACGTGGTCTATATTTATAATATTAAGGTATAAAGTATCAACGAATAAATAATAGATCGTTGCGCGAACTTATCCTAGCTTTTATTCCTCCATCTTGTTCTTTCTTTCGTAATCCGAGTGTCTTGGCGTTATTACATATATATATTCTTACATATATCTTATTACATATTACATATATCTATTCTCTTCCGTATTCAGCGTATTTTAGAGATTGTAGCGTGTTTCAGAAATATGACAAAATAAAACAGATTTTTCTATGGCTCTGAGACGCGTAGATCAACAGCTTCGAAATGTCTAAACGTTTCGATGTATCTACGCAGATCGTATACTTAGGGATTTCCCTTGTAACAGCCGATAAAGGAAATTTAATCGTAGGAAATTACGGAATCCGAGAACGAATTTATTATTCGTTGTTTAAACGGCGATCAGTTTCGATCGGTAGAATCCATCGCAGCGATTACGATGCGACATAAACAGTCAGCCGAGTAAAAGACGTCGAAGTAATTTATAAAAACAAGAGAAAAATCGTACTCTGTAATGAAACTGTTATCCTCTCGTTTACTGTCTCAACTTCAGCCCCTCAATTCGTAATCTCTGTGCCAACAGTTGGCCGACGTTTGGCGAACAACTGCGACTGCAAGTTCATCGAAACCTCGTCAGGGCTTGCCCATCACGTGGACGAGCTGCTGGTCGGCATCCTAGCGCAGATTAAGCTGAATCCACAACGGAACCGCGACCAGGCAACCAAACGAAGGAAAAGCAAACATCGTAGGAGAATCTTGAAACACCTGTTGGGCTTCAGAAGGAAAACGAAAAGCTGCGAGGACCTGTTCGTTCTGTAACGGTCTCTAACCTAGGCTCGAAGTAACGATTAAGAATAGGTGAAAACTAGGTTTGTCGATCGTCCGATTCTTCTTTTCCGTGTACGTGAGAATCGATATATAATAGAATGTATAAAAAAAAAAGCTGAGATTAGATCTTAGGAACGCGCGTAGTAGTCGTTAAAACAAAGAATAAGAAAGAAATCTTACAAAATAGACCGCGGATATTTATGCGAGCATATTTTTATGAATATAATAAGAAAGTGTTGTCTGGATAGACAGTCAGTTTTATTTACTAACTATTTTAAGTTATTTATGTATCTTTGCTTATTACGTGGTTTGCGCGTGTTTCCATATTTTCGATTCCACGTAAATGCATAAAAATCCGCAACCTACTTACAAATGTAGATACGAAGATCGTTATTCTTCGAGTCACAACGCGTTTTTAACTGCGAATCGTCCCTATTATTAGTTCTCCGCGTTTCTTTCGTGCGTTACGCTTTTGTACGTTATTGGACGATGCTAACAATATCGAACGTAACGCGACATAAGCATAATGGTTCATTTATTACTCGATACTCGAACAACGACGAGATGAAATTTAATCAAGTTTTTGAATAACGTCAAAGAAACGAAAGTACGCAAAAATTTGGCTGCTAATTATTTCCTTTAACGGAAGCCTACTAAGGCCCTTTAACAGAAGCATACTAAATGTATTCTGTGCATTTTTGCAACTCTTCAATTTTCCATGAATACATAAACCTCCACCATCTATAACAATAATAATCATTTTCGTACCAACGTACGTTAACATCTTCTTTCTTACTCTAACAACAACGACAACATCTTTTTTCTATTTTTTTTTAATTTTTCTTAATTTTATTCGTCCAAGCAGAAGTCTCTCGCTTCTGACATTGCTTGTATAAAGTATTCTACGCTGATTTCTATTTAATTTCTCGTCTATTAATCTCGCTTGCTCTTCCTTGATTATTAATAGTACTTTGCGATGATATTCCGTTTGTAATATGCAATTTACACGCCGAGTACTGCGCACATTTGTACGATATAATATGCTCTTTGGTTTCTAGTTCGTAGTTATTGCACGTCGCAGCATTTTCCTAATCCACTACTGAAATATATCGTCTCTACAGCTTAAGATAATTTCAACCCTTGCGGTCGGTTCAAGCCGCGCTACGTCTCCTCTTATCGTCGTTTTTATTTTACCGAGTGCTATACGCTCCGACTTTCGGATAATTCGACTGCAATTTCTTTCGACGCTCTACACACAGCGGAAAGAAGCTGCTGAAATCCACTGAAAAGCAAATACGAAATTAACGGAAGCCGTAAGCGTGTAAAACGTCGGGAAAATACCAGGCGTCTGAGAAATATCGTTTGTCGAGAACAGAGAGCAGATTGCGGCAAAGTATTTTTCTTGTCAACCACGTGCATCGGTTTTTCGGATCTTTTTTAATGGGATTCAGTTTGTACCATTGCGACCGAGCTTGAATAAATCCAAGTCGACTCGAATGAAATTGAAGCGGCAGAGAAAACATAGAGACGCGCATCTGCAAACGAGATCGATGAAAAACGTATAACGTATACTTTGTATACTACGCGCGTGATATTTTCAATTTCGTACGCGTTTCATTTCAATGGGACAGAGAAAGGGAGGACACGGAGATGCGCGCACCAATCGACCAAAGTATGAATTTATCAGCCACGTTCCCGGAGAGATTCTCTGCGGCAGAGCTCGGACGCGTTGTGCCTCGTGCGAAACGTTAACGTAAAAATACGATTCAACGCTAATCTGACCAGGTGAAACGCTTCGAAGTTTCATTTTAAATTTCACGCTCGTCTAACTTCGTGAAAATTCTCACGGTATCTGATTAACCAGTCTCCCGATATTTGTTCGTAGAAGAATTTACAAAAAAGTTGGACGAACGTACAATTTGAAGTGAAATTTTGAAACCGATCGTTCGACCGGGCCTGGTAAGGTCGGTAATGAAGGTCGCATCTTCATGGACGCTACTAAAAAGAAAAAAAAAAAAGAGAAATTTGCCGTATCCGTTGATCGTATTTGCCAAGAGTACATTCCATAATTTATATGTAATCGCGTATTGTCCGCGCGCTGTTCGTTTCTGCGTCCTTTAAATTTCTTACAACCGCGGGAAAATTCGCAGTCAACGATAGGTCACGATTTTCCGTTTCTATTAAAATTCTCCTGTCGATTTGTTCTCGCATCTAAACGTACGAAGCTTCTTTCGTTTGTACGAAAATGTTAAAATGTCAGCGTATTGAATCGTACCAAGATGTTCGTTTGCAGTGGTAAAATGGCATTTTAGAGTTTTTAAAAAGAATCGATAAAAGCGTTTACTGTCTTATCGTGTCTTCCCTGTGATCTTTAATTGCTCGCAGAATTTTCTGTCGCCTGATTTACTACCTACGTAATGTTCGTTGTATAAGCTATATAGAAGTGAAATTTCCTTCTTCCAATTGGAAACAGTTTGGCGGAAGCGGAAATGGCTTTAATTAAAAGTCGAGAAGAGAAAAGGCTAACGTTATTCAAAAACAAATCGCGAATCCTACCGATCTTTGCAAAGTCTAATTATTTGTTCGTTGGGATTACGTTGTTCTTACGGTTACCCAACCACGATTATACCATTTTATTCGCATACATTTTCTATTTATTCGTGAATGTGAGAGAATCGAGTTTTAGAAATTCCTCGACGTTCCAGCGCTTTTTCTTTCGATATGTTTGTCCGCTGGCGCTGCCACGAGTAAGATTTAATCTCGAACGAACTTATTATTATTTTATTTGGATTCATCAAGGCGAACTTATTACACAATTCGCTACGTACAAGCGTAAAAATCGAAACGAATAACATTTACGAGACCAAAAACAACGACTGGTAAATTGTTGTTCTTGCGAGTCGTTACTCTATATAAGGAACACGCGCTTGGCATATTTTTATGGAAACGAAATACGTATTTTAGACGGGGCGAGAAAATACAACGTATATTCGTGAATTTATCAGTAATCGATGGACAATTGTCCGTGAACAACGTTACATCGGTCTTTCTCATCGGAGTAGCGTTATTTCTATTTTTTTTCTTTTTTTTTTTTTATTCTTCGCTAACTCTTAAGCTTTCGCTGTGAAATAAATAGGACGTTCGAGCGTTGTTATCGCTGTAGTATTCAATTTTCAGGCTTCGTTATAAGCTAAGCCTCGATTTCAACGATTGGAAGATTTCCTATCCTGTAAATCGATTCGAGATAAGCGTGATTGTATTTTAAGCTTCGACTCGTTGGACCCGACATGGATATACGAATAAAGTTCTTGCGTACGATAAACTCGTCGCTCGATGAAAACAAGCTTCGAAATAAGCTTCCCTTTTTTTCTTTGCGCGTTTAAACATTCGGCGTTTGTTCGTATATTTGCTTCATTCCGAAATTGCTTGAAAATCTCTTTCGATGTTTGTGGTATTTTATTTTGATTTATAATCTATTTATATTGTTTATATGCTGTTTCGATAGACTACTTTGAACGTTGTAAAACAGGTAACTTGGACAAGAATGAAATCTTAACGGCCGAACAGAAAGCGATTTCGATGCGATAGAATTTGAAGCTACGTTATTGAGCGAGCAACAGGTGAATATATCGATATTATCGATCGTGTTAAGAAGGAAAACTTACTTAACGATATACTTTGAAATCAAGTAAACTCGCTTAGGATAGCGACGATTTTGACAAATGTCCAAGAATCCATATCTATAGACGTTTCGTGCGTATTATTTTATTTGTCGTGTTCATATCGCGTTATACGAAAATTCTCGGCGTACATCGAAGTTTAAAATAAATGTTATACAGCGCGCAAATCGAAACGATTTATCTACAAATTTTTACGCTGTTTTTTCACTTTGATCGTCGCTCGAAATTGACAGGCAATCCGTATGCAGATATCAACAAATTTTCCAAAATTGTTTCCACTGACACCTGCTAAATTAAAATTCCATTTATCGTCGAGTACGCGATCGAACTAAAAGAAGCGAAAATTTTTACGAAATACGTTTGAAAGGAAAGCGAACGTCGATGGATCTTTGGACGAAATCAACGTTACCTACCGAGCAATTTTTATCGTTACCTTCGTACACGTTTCACAGTTTCCTCGCGTTCGATTCAATTTTCAATTCTTCGATGCTCCGTCGTTTTTCTTCGCGCCGTAACGCGTGACAGACCTCGTCGTCGTCAACAGTACGAAACTGCAAAATACACAAAAGCAATACACGAAATACAATCTTGTAACTAATTGGCTAATTTACTCGATCCTTGTTAAATCGCGAAGAAATTAAGTTATCGCGTAGTGCGATCCGCAAAACACGTTTGTAGCGTTTCCTCGGAGCTCGTACGAGGCGCAAAATGCTACTGTAAAATACAACGTGTCCCGGTTTCTTTCCCGCGAAACTTTATCGGCACAGCTAGGGATAGATTATGTCGGTGCGCGTTCTAATTCCATTTGAAAATATCGTGGCGCTGTTAGGCGATTACAGCGACGAGCGGAAGTCCATTGGCGTGATATTCGATGATCTCAGGAGCAGAGAAATCGATCCACCTCGACGAGTAGATACGAGTAACAGATAGCGTTGACGCTTTGTTAATTACACTGTATCGAGGAAACACCAGTCAGCTATCGTCTGGTATTTTCTTTCCAATAACTTTTCAACGAAGCAATGCTTATCGGTTCTGCTCATAGAACACGCTGGTGAAGTTTGGCGGAAGGAAACCCTTCGGGACACGCCGTACAGATTACGAATTTAAGTGTACGCTGTTTTAAACGAAAGCGAGAATCAAAGAGAGTCGAAGAAGGATCTAATTGTAATGTAATGTAAAGCGGGGAAGTTGATGGAAATCCGAGAGGCTGGGTCTGTGTAAACGAAGAATAATAAACTAATAAAATGATGAACGCTGTCATCCGAGGGGACATTGGTGAAATTTGAATCCTCGAAGGCGGACAGACAACACCTGTGTCGGATGCTGCGTATCTTTACATCGGACGAATCTTCGAATTTTTATGGATTTACAGGAAAGTTCGAAGATACGAAGCTGCACAGAACGCGCGTAACACGAGAGAAAACGCCAATGGAAATGTCCAAGGCAACGCAACCTTCAACAAAACCCACGTCCCACGTTCTTAATTGCGTGTCCTTGATTCTTACTAACGAGTCAAATTCCATTGCCTATACGGATTTACTATTATATTGTACTATTATATTGTATTTAAGCACCGCTCTCGCGGTCGCATTGTTGCCAACAAATTGAGTCTTCCCCAGAGAATGGCCGTACTCGTTCCACGTTTCTTACCATCTTCTTGCCACCTGCTCGTAAGATTGGCCAATTTGCGGAAACGCGAGGCGCGCCAGCTATGAGGTTGTCCGAAAAGTTTATTTCGTCTTGTAAGGAAACAGTGGACGCACCACATTCTCTGTTTTATATTATTTTTGTCCGATCATGTATGATCGTAGTAATAGAAATAGAACAGAATGGATCGTATGGATCGAAACGATCGAATAAGATAATATAAAAGGAATAAGAGAAGGTTGCGCGTCTATTATTTCCTTACGAAAGGAAAGAAATTTTCGGGACAACCTAATAGAACAACTCACTTGGATAGCACGGCAGTGGAGAAGATGAAACGCAAGGTCTCGATGGGAGTGGAGCGCACATCGGTGGTGGGAAGCAAGCAGGACTAGGAACTATGGGTATCCGGCAAGAAGGAGGCGATGGCGAACAGGAGGGTGGTGAGGGCGCGCAACAGGCAGCTGATATTGGACAAGGTCGTGGTTGTGGACAACAAGGAGTTGGTGGACAACGAGGAGGCGGACAACAGGGTCTCTGAGGAGGAATAACGGGGCACAGCTCCTCGATTCTCGGTGGTAATACAGCGGAACACGTGGGTGGAGGTGGTACGCTAGGACACTTGCTGTAAGAGGTATTTGTAAAAAGTTTTATGAGAAAAATGTAACGTCTGTTGTTGGTCGGGTGATTTTCTTTTTAAGAGAAATTCAATCTTCTATGTTTTCTACGTTCTTCGTACGTTGCGTTCGTGTAAACTTATTCGTTATTCAGTTTATTCTTCTAGGTTAGGTTTTAGGAAAGTTGTTGCTCGTACTTTCTGCGTTCTTTCTGCGTTACTTTTAAGACGATACTCGCTGTGAGAGGCGTTCTTCAAAAGACAGAGGAGAACGTAATCTCTTGTAAGTCTTGTTTGGATATTCCTTTCACGGAAATTCGATTCTCGAGATCTTCTATATCCTTTCTGTGTCGTTTGTGCGAACTTGTTTCGTTATTTAGTTTATCCCTGTATCGTTAGGTTTTAGAAACTCGTTCGTGTAAAGCTACCGCAAGTTCTTACTCAATCAGATCTTGCGTACGAGCAACAAATATGGAATGATTTAATGGAAGAAGAGATAAAAATATTCCATGAAGGTCGCTGCGCGAAATCGAACCACGTTCGTGTAAAACATATTACTGTATGCATAAATAAATATAATTGGGAAAAATAATGACTCGTATACGTTTAAACTAAGCAATTTCATGTAGTTCTGCGTTTAGTAGTAGAGATATTATTTCCTTTGTCACTGCAGAAAATTCGAGTCTCTTATTCGGAGATTAATATAATTACGTAAACGTACGTACCAGCACTCGATAGCGCAAAGCAAATATTTCATTTCCTCCAAGTCGTTCCATGTTCCCTGACTTACGCTCATACCGCGACAACTCATTTTCAATTTAATATTAAAGAACTGTGTGTTAATATGGACGACATTCGTGAAAAATCTTCTTCAAATTTAGTGAATTATAATCTTACGCCATATGGGTTATATCGTCTTGAACATAATACAAAATGAACAATTTTCGAATCGCAATCAAAAAGTTACCAACTAATATCATTTGTTTAAAACTTCTATGGAAGATAGTTGACGAAATAAATATTTGTGAAATTATCTGTATTTCAATGTTTCGCGATCTATATTGAAATTTCTTGCGGAAAAAGAACACATAACAATACGATAGGATAATTTATGAAAAGCAAAAGTCTGAAACGAAATTTTATACTCAAAAAATAATTCTTACACAGAAAAAACTTCAATTCTCTGTTCCTCGTTGTGATAAATTACTCTAATAATTCTTATTACACAAGTTTATAAACGAAATGTTCTATTACCTTTTTATACGTCTTTTTTTTTATTTAAGAATCATCTAGCACGTAATGGTATCACAATTGTAGCCATAAATGCGTCTATATAATAAGTAATATCTTAATTGTTGTCCTAATTGATTAACTACAACTACGAATATTTATATTATCCAAACGTGGTCATATTTTTAATTTCTCGAAACAAGCCTTATTTATTAACATCGTTAGATTAGTATAATCAAACTTCAGTATGACCAAGTCAAACCTTCTATTATCCCACGTATCATTTTTTTCCTGTCAAATTTTATGACAAAGAACGATTTTACGATCGAATAAATAAAAACTAATTATCATCGTACGATGCCTCCACCGAAGAAGAAAAGTGCTTATCAACGGTTAATGATACGAATATCTTGCCTCCTTCCAGCGAAACTTCGTCCTGTTTTCTTACATCCTGCAGGTTGGGAAAATCTTTCGCGAAGACAGCCCATAAAAACTGAATTTGTTGTTAATATTTTTATTAATATAGGACCGACTACCGTATTCTTTTGGGCACCTACGTTTAAATGGGGTTTGGTGTTAGCAGGATTGGGTGACATGAAACGACCTCCAGACACAATTTCTCTTACGCAAACTGCGAGTCTGATGATAACTGGTGCCTTATGGTCCAGGTATTATTTAAACGATGCTATTTTCCTCGTAAAAAATGTATACAACAAGCATATCGCTTCAAGCGAAAGAAGATTTACAAATTATTTATCCATCAGGTATTCGCTGATCATCAAACCAAAGAACTATAATTTATTCAGTGTAAACGCGTTTACGTGTTTAACGGGAACATATAATTTTATACGAGCTCTGCTTTACAAAATAGAAGAAGAGAAGGCTAAGGAAAAGGATTCAGAATAGTGTTCCGAAAAGGACGTGTATATAGCATATCATAAAGATAGAGATTTATAAAAATATCTTATTTTATATATTGAATTTGGAGACATTATTTCACAGTAACGCTAACTATTCGAATATCATCGTAAGGTTTATCAGTTTTCGGATTTGTTTTTACTTGACTAATATTTTGTACAACTTCCATTCCTTTTACCACTCTGCCGAATACGCTGTGTTTATTATCCAACCAAGGCTGAAACAAATATAACATTAATATTAATTAATATGTTAACGTGTTACCATTAATATGTGTATTAAAATTTGAATGATTTGAATTAATTTTTAATCAATTTCTAATCGATTACAAGAAGACAGTAGTAGATTTTTCACATGCGCTGCACTGCACTGATAAATTATATAAATTATCTATTACTCGTCCTATCTTCGCACATTCTCGCATAAAAAAGAGAAAAAAAGAAAAACTATGCAAACTCGTCGCAACTTACAGTTGGCGTCAGAGTAATGAAGAATTGACTGCCGTTTGTATTCGGTCCAGCGTTAGCCATACTTAAAGTGTATGGTCTGTCATGTTTTAAATGTGGCCTAAATTCGTCCTCAAACTCTCCTCCCCATATACTTTCTCCGCCGGTACCAGTTCCAGTAGGATCGCCAGTTTGAATCATAAATCCCTTAATTACTCTGTGGAATATATGTCCATTGTAATAACCATTTTTCGAATGAACACAGAAATTTTCCACCGTTCTCGGAACATCTTTTCCAAAGAGATTCAAGTGAATATCTCCAAGAGCTGTATGGATAATTGCTGTATCATAGATCTTTTGTACGTTGGTAGCTTCTGTAGAGGAAATAATATCTTCCTTCGATGGTTTTTCGTTGAAGACATCCCTATCGCATTCTTGACTTTTGGTATCCTCTGGTTCTCTCCTTGTAAACATATAAAACCTATTTTTTTTGTAAGCTGTACAAAAGAGTGTTGGATCAGGACGATTCATTTCTAATGTTGGATTTTCCGCAGCCTCCATTTCTACAGTTACAGCGGCTGTAGTCTTCCTGGCTTTCCCCTATACATTTTTTTAAATATTAATTGTTATCAGCCAATGTTTGTAAACGTACAAGCATCTTTCGAAATGTGTAAATTCTATACACACCTGGAATAAAGCTAATTGCATAGGACGAATATTTTCAGGTTTTCCCATAATCCTAATACATCGATTTGTGTACAAATTTACAACTTTTACACCTAACATTGTGCTATATAAAATTATATAACCTGACTCGTCAAAAACAATATTTCCTAAGTTCGTTTCTGTTTTATCCAGTTCTCTTTCTACCGCCATTCTAAAGACATTATCAGTATCTTGATTAGAAAATAGATTCATTTTTGTGCTAAAATTTTATTAAAGAATAACGTTACCTTCGTCCAAATTCCATATTCGGCAATTGCTGTGTCATTTGTTGTAATTCAGAAAACCTTTGCAACGTTTCATCAAATATTCTATATAATTTCCCAGTACGAAAATTGAAGACCCTAACTTTTCTATCTCCACTAAGAGAAGCAAATTTTTTACCATCTGGTGATACTGCTAATCCACATGGATAAGTTTTATTTTTTGCAAACTCAAACAAATCTGTATCCAACTTGGAATCAAACGTAACGTACTTGGGAAACTTGTACTCCATTTTAGGTCCTGTCCAATATTCTAAAATACCAGCTTTGTCTACAGAGATGCATGTTTCAAATGCAGAATTGTACTACAAATGATAACAGTTTATATAAGAATTACTTAAATAGGATCGTAGAATATGATTATGCCAATTCCCCTTACTTTCATTGCAACCACAGGTTTGGTATGTAATTTTTCAAAAACGTGTAATGGCGTATTGGTTCCTTGTCCATCATAAATAAAAATTTTATTTGATTCCTGAGCAGAAACTGCTACAGCAGATATTGCATCACCAGGAGAATATATCCATTCGCAACAAAGTGGAACAAAATCCAGCTTTATCATATTAATCATGTCTGAAATAAAGCGTCGATAATATCAGATAATTAAGCCACATTAGTTTAATGCAATATAATAAATTATTGAACGTATCTAATAAGACCTACTTACCAAAATTTATAACATCAAATATCTTTATTGTTTTATCTAAGCTTACAGTACATGCATGAACACCATTACAGCTGGCAGCCATAGACTGTATGGCCATCATATGCGCGCGAAAATGCTTTACAAATTCTATTAACTCCTCTTGTTTTTTCCAAAATTTAACATGACCATCGAAACTACCTGTTATCACAAAATTCGATCTGTACAAATACAAAACCCAAACTTATATAACAAATATTATATTGTTATTTAAGAGATAAGATTATATATAATAAATGCTAACTTTGTTACCACAATGTGAGTGATTACATCTCTGTGCATATATGATTTTTCGTAACATTCGCAACATGGTAAATTGTCTATGTATACTTGTTCGTATTCGAGAACTGTAAAATTAACATTGAATTTAATTAAATAAAAAACATTAAAAATTATATGTATACAAAATATTGTATTTTCCAAAATTATAGATTACATTTATTGATATTGAAAAACATATAATTAACATTACAAACTTATCAAAAGTAAAAAATTTTAATATTGAAATCAATTAACTATTTATATAGTTATGTCATATTTCTCTTATATAAATAAGTTTTAACAATTCGCAATTATATTTCAGAATCATATTGAAATTTTATACGATATAAAAAAATAAGACACTAAATAAAAAAGAACATTTATTCACTTTTTATCACAAATAATAAACATAGAATAGGTTATACATGTATACCTTTCTGTTTCTTTTGAGGTACAGCTTCTGAAGGTAATGGTCCAACCCAATCTTCCTCATTATCGCTTGCACTATGTTCTCTTTTATTATTAGACATTATTATAAAAAAGCAAAACAAAGAGCTTATTATAAACAATAGACTACGCTTCAAGTTGACGTTTAATACTATGCTTTTGCCACTACGTGGCACTAGTGTCACGCAATATCATTTCTATTAAAATCTATTATTATTGACGTAATATATCTTTTATGATAATACAATGATTAATATTATTTCTAAGTTGCAATATAAATTAAATGTGTAAAATCATAAACGGCTATAGCATTCCTAAAAATTCGACCCAAATTTTCATATATAGCTTTACAATTATATATTTCTATAAAATTATTATACAGTTGCCCATTTTAATGTAATGCATATTGTCAAATTTAAATTTTGTAGCTACTTAAATGATTATGTATAATAAATCAAATTCTGTGATAATAATCAAATTACTAATAAATAACGAGTACATAAATTAATGATAAGTAATTTGCGTCGTAGGATAATCTATATATTTATCTTTATTTTATCTTTATTCACATTTTGTGACTAAATACATTTTATATTGCATCTTGACAATGTAATAAAACGTACAATAATGATATAACTATGCACAAATTTGGAATATAATAAAACATGTTATTGAATGCAGAATCTGAAGAAAATCTGTTAAATTGAAATTTTATGAGTATATGTAATTTTCAATATATAATATAGAAAAATGTGACGCATTGTTTTCATACATATTTAAATATAATAATGTGCATGAAATTACTTTATGAAATTAAATATATTATTATAATTGATTAATAAATTTTTATGTATTCTAAAACCTATCGAAATGTGAAGAAGCAGGTATACATATATTTAACCTACTCCGCTAATAAATTTCAGTATAAGGAGGACGAAGCCGCGTAACGTTATTGTGTAATATATACAGATTATTTGTTTGCAATTAACTTATTAAACAATTAATATCGAAACTTGTTATTGTTATTTGTTCGAGAAGCGTTAAAAATTGTTGTACTTCCTAATATGACTAGGTAAGTCTCAAAAGTTTTAAGGTTATATTGTTATATTATGAATCAAAACATTCTAAAAACAATTACATTCGTTTTATTTCAACATATTATTAGAAGATCTATACGATCATTTTTCTTTCACTTGTGATGTGCAATAACTATCTGTAAATTGAAATTTTAAATATTCGTGCTTTCAAGGGCACGTTTATTTAAAGACGTGCAATTAGAAAATCGTGGTTGCAGCATAAAAAAAGTGATGAATGAATTATGTATAAAAATAATCCTTTAAGTACAATAATTTCTAGAAAAAAAATTACCGAAAGTAACAAAATATGAATTCCATAAAAATTTTATAGTTTCGCGGTTTTTGAAATCCTTTGTTTTGATAAATAAAAACATGTTTAATGATGTCAACGTGCATGTATGTATATATACATATAATATTTTTATATTATTATTATAATAATTTTATATTATTATAATGATAATACTATTATAAACATATTTTACATCAAGTAAAAGCAAAAAATTAAAAATTACAGATCAAAAATAGAGTTAGGAGATGTAACACCACATAATATAAAACAGCTCAAACTCCTTAACCAAGTGGTGTTTCCAGTCTCGTACAATGAAAAATTTTATAAAGATGTGTTAGAAGCAGGAGAGCTAGCAAAGCTTGCATATTACAATGATATAGTGGTATGTCATATTTGTTTATAAACTGAAACCATGCATTAAGATACATGTCAATATTTTGATTAAAAATTGCTATTAATTTAATAGATTATAATATTATTTATTTCAGGTTGGTGCAGTTTGTTGTCGAGTAGATACTTCTGAAAATTCTAGGCGTTTGTATATTATGACGTTAGGATGTCTCTATCCTTATAGAAGATTAGGAATAGGTACTGTAATGGTACAACATGTTTTAAATTATGTTGACAAAGATGGAAACTTTGACTCAATTTTTCTGTAAGTATTTAATGAAATTTATTAAATATATTAAATTCCATTTGCAAATATTCATTTATAAGTAATAATTATTACTTTTATGTGTTACTTTTTGTTTACAGTCACGTTCAGATAAGTAATGAGGGAGCTATTGACTTTTATAAAAAATTTGGTTTTGAAATAGTAGAAACAAAGGAACATTATTACAAACGAATAGAACCTGCAGATGCTCATGTATTACAAAAAACTTTACGTCCTAAAACAAATCAAACAAATAATCAACAAAGTAATCAATAAAAATCGTTAATCATTAATTTATCAATATCCCAAAAACTACATGTTTTCATAGTCTGGTAATAAAATTATTTTTATTGTACTTCCCAGTGTGTTATAAGTTATAAAATTAGAGTTTTATAAATAATTTAATAAAGTTGATGAATACAATGTACATCGACGTAAACAATATAACATAACAATTCCATAAATTATTAATACTCATAAGAAAAAATTTATAATTTTCCAATTATTGCCAACATTATACATATCGCTCTTTTATATCACTTCACTAAACTCACATCACATTTATAATACTTTATTTATGTCTAATACATTTAATAACTTGTGTTAGCTGCAAAAAATATTAAAGCAGTCAGAACTGAAACAATCTCAAATATTTTGTACGATCAATATATCTATAGTCTTATCCTTTAAACATTTTCTGAGTAGAAAATTGAAAGCTGTCTCGCTTTTCTTGCAAATGTGCATTCAGTAAACATAATACAAAGATATTACCATTTAAGTACAGTAACTTGAGATTATTTGATTTAAAATTATTTAAATACTGTGATTATCATTAATAAAATATAAATATATAATATAAAATATGTAGATAGAAACACACTTATGACATTTACGCATCGGTGGATAAAGCTTTTGGCATATTGCAAATTATTTTGTCTTTGTACATAAAAAATCAATTAAAGTTGGCATCTGAAAAACAACAATAGCAAAGAAACTTTTGTTCCCGCATATTAACATTCATATTTTAATGAGTATTTTTTATATGCATATAGTTATAGTGCTAGTAGTTCTTGCAATCTTTTCGCACATAAATCTGACCCTTCAGATGCCTCTTTTGAAACCTGTAAATTTTAATAATTTGATATAATAGGACATAATTTAATATTGTTGATTTATTTTATGAGAAAAATATTTACTGGTGTTAAATTGAGAAACCCATGAGGTAAACCTGGCAATATGTCAAGCGTGACTAATACACCAAGCGATCGAAGTTTCCTTGCGAACATAACAGAGTCATCCAGGCATGGATCCAACTCTAATGTCTATAATGAAATATTTATACATATATATATATATATATATATATATATGTGTGTGTGTAATTTTTGTCGCATATTGCATTCCATACAATATTTACTGCTTAAGAGTTTACCAGCATTTTAACGGGTGGTAATTGTGCTAAAAGATGGTCCGCTGCAAGATAGGGACTCAAGTATGGGTCTCTGGGCACTGTAAATATAAATTCCTCCATACTGCTTTTCGCATTTTCTATATCCAGTTCTCTGGATTCTTTGTGTCTTCCACTAAGAGACCATCCAAAAAAAGACCATGATTTATCATTCTTTGAAATATTGTTTCCTGTGCTAATTGTGCCATTTCCAACATGTGTTGAAGCATTTGTACCACAATTTCGATACAGTCCAAAAAATTTGTTAACATATTCTTGAGATTTTGCTTCGTCCTGTAGATGTTCTGTCCCTGTTATGTTAAAAAATGTTCAGACAGTATTTAAATGTAAAACCAACTATAATAAAAAACAATGAACTGTAATAAAAGTTATATAAAACATTTAAATTATTTTTTTTTTAAATATCTTTATGTTTAATCCACTGTGTGTTTATATACCGTCAACTTCTGTTAAAGTAACAGAATTCAAAGTAGAATCAGATGGTAAGGATGCTAA
The DNA here is from genome assembly GCA_014737385.1 of Bombus superbus. Classification (NCBI taxonomy): domain Eukaryota; kingdom Metazoa; phylum Arthropoda; class Insecta; order Hymenoptera; family Apidae; genus Bombus; species Bombus superbus. The sequence goes on from JACXIK010000024.1 coordinate 2,399,622, forward strand.
CTTATGTGCATCATTCGTTTCGTCTCCATTGGGGCTGAGAGCTAATGCTATTAGATCGCTTTCACTCACTTCAGCAAAAGATTCTGATTCTGACTTAAAACAGTCAGCTGCATATGCTTTTAAGCAGCGTAGAAGAAATCCCATAGGTAATAATGGGTCAGTAAGGCAAAGTAATCGCGAAGGTGATAGTACAAAGTCAACAAGTACTGGTGTGTACGCCATAAATATTCCATCAGGTTTTCTGATATTTAACTGTAAACATTTTAAGGTAACTCCCAAATTTAAATTGGCCCCAGCAGAATCACCTATAAAAATTGAATATACTTATTCGTGAATTATATTCTTATTATATATACAGCAATATGCATATAGAACTATGATAAGAAGCTAACACCATGCGATGTTTTACATCTTACCAGCAAAAAGTATTTTCTGAGCTGTACTTCCAAGCAATGTACTTGCATGATTTAAAGCCCATGCATATGCATATAGCACTTCCTCGAGTGCACGAGGGAACGGAGCTTCAGGTGCTAAACTGTAATCTATACTTAAAATAGGTATACCGAGATTTATTGCCCAACTACATAAGTATGTTTCATGAGATAGCGAAGTCTGTGCTACAAAACCTCCACCATGACAATGAATTATTAATTCGTTGGACAGTCCATGCAGTTCTCCCCCTACTCCACCTGAACCAACCTGAGAGAAGCATGTACTGCACAGGAGTGAAACTGATGTTTCACAAAAATTTCTACTCAATTAAATGCAAAATAGAGATAAAGATAATAATGAAAATACTGCTAAAATTACAGATATATAAAATAATTAAATTATTTCTTTACCATCCCTAAACGACGTTTAGAACTAAATAGTCTAACATGTATTGGTTTCTTTCCAATATGACTGTTTGGTATTGGAATTGAGACAGTCGATCCACTTAACGTAGGAAGTCTCAACTCTTCGGGTGGGATAGAAATTATTTGATTTATTGCCAAAGAAGGAGCTGTTATAGCAGGCAACCTGCGTGTAAGATCTACAACATATAACAACATGTGTATATGACATTTTGAAGTAATTAAGCTATAAACATAATGAAATAATTATTACATTTAAAATAAATTATGCATATATTATCATTAAAAATCGCAGTATATTACCAGCCTCGTTGAGAAACCAAAAAGCTTGACAAAATGAGATATCAGCACGCTGAGACACATCAACAATACGACGTGCCCTTATTTCAGGATCTAACATGTACTTGACAGAATTAGTACATCTTGCTAATAATGTACCATTAGAATAAAAAGCTTCGCTGAATGTTGCCATACAAACCATTATAGTTTTTAATATGGGCTTTAAGTTGTCATGAAACTGAAAACACAACATATTTTATCAGGAAATGTCAAAGTAGTTAATTATCAATTAAAGCTATACATATAGATATCCTTATTAGTATACCTGGAATCCCAAGCACCTGCCATAAAAGCAATACTGATTAATGCTATCTACTTTACTTAAAATTTCATGTGGATTATGACTATCTCCTATGAAGAGAGATGGTTTTCCATCACTTAAATGTTCACTCCAAGAATAAAGAGTTTGCAAATGTTCTAAGCAAGTGCACAAAGATGCCAATAGCTGCGAGCAAGCCTCAATTTCTCTATAAACGTTTGTACTTGTTAATATCACTTTAAATAAAAATATTTAATAATTTTATTCAGTGAATTTTAACGACTACCTCATATAATAACTTTTACGAAAAAATAAAGAGTCCTTCTGGCAATATATTTGATGACAGACAGAACGAGAGTGAATAATACATTTGTCTATTAGCACCAGAAAACTTCTATACCCATTACCAGGTGTTTCCGCATCAAGATCAAACATTGGCGCGATTCTACTAATTTCTCTATATAATGGTTGTAATTGTAGCAAATGATCCAATATAGCCATAAGCGCAGCTCTAATTCTAATACTGTTCTCATCTTGATGCGACACAAAATATTCCGAATTGGCATGACATAATTCACGTAACGCTCCCCATTGTAAAGGCTCAACATCTTCAAAGGGTCTGTCGAAGTTATCATCGAGTGACATCTGAGCTGTTCCCTGCTTAGTCATTTAGTAACAAATTTTTAATTGATTCCTTTACTACAAACAATAACTGTGGAATCTGCAACATTAATATTTACATTATTCCGTTATTTGTTGATAAAAACAAGTGTTCTTATAATATATTTCACAACAACGTACTGCTATTTTTCAACATAATTAAAATATAATACACATAAAATATCGCTAATACGTACAAAATGAATACATTCATAATTGGTAATGAAGACTGATACCTGCTAGTACCTTTACAATTCATGATGTTAATTCAAATTAGGTTACCAAATTTACTCAGGATATTCAGGTCACGTTTGATTATTTTTTAACTTTCGATGTACACTGCATCATGTTTATATGAATTAAACTCTTCGTATACATTGTATTGTATGTCAGGCGGTAGCTTCTATTTTGAATTTGACATTTCCTAGATCTTTATCATGGTCGCCATATTGTTTTTCCGATCGATAGCATTATCTCACATTAATAGCACGCGCTAGGTACGAATTAAGTGTTATTGACACGCATGTGTTTGAACAATAAACTACATGTAACTAGCGAAAATATAGTTGTAAGATGGACTTCAAATAATTCTTGATCGCCTATCGTGTTTATGCCAAGAAAAAATGATTATCTTTCTGCTTGATTCTAATGTAAATTGAAGATTAATCGTAACATTCATAAGATTAAATTCATAAGAGCGATAGATTTTATCAATCAGTTACTTGATAATTATTGACCTAATTAGAACAGATTATCGAAAGCTCGCCAATTCCTATTATTGAATGAGACTGAATTACTTAAATGATAATATCAATTATCATGTGATAACAATTAGAAAGTACATATAAATGATAAATAATTGTATTATCGATATCAATAGGAATACTTACCGGACAAATGTATATCCCTAAGCTGTGGTATTTGTAATGATAGCTAAAGAAACCAAAGAAACGTACATATATGTACATGCGTTGTTTCGGTACTAATTTCGTCAGACTAATGGCAATGAACGACAAACAACAAATTACAGTTCTACGATCGCTGCTATTATGTATTAGGTAACGCAACCGCGTCAGATGAATTAATCACAAAGATATACCAGTGATATCTAATAACGCTCGAAAAATAGATTTTCTTAGAAATTTGGTTATCTATGATTTTTACTGTGAACTATACTTACATGTGATCAGCACTTTGTACTATTGATTCATATCCAAAATTATACCGTGTATATTATATATTACGTATGAACTTTGTTCATTGCATGATAAAATCTTAATATTAATAAACGATATCATTTACTTTATGAATATCTTCAGATATAAATATTTTGCAAATACGATTGATATGTTATTCATAAGGAAATATTAAACGAAGAAAAGATTACTCCATTTTTGCCGCTGCCGAAAAGTAACTGACGGTTCGACTAGTAATTATCTTTGTAATTTATTTATTGATAAGTAAAATTACATATATCCACAAACACAATACGTTCTTTTCACGGAGTGTATTAATGCGATAAAATTTGTGAGTGGCGAGGAGAAATCCTTGTGTGATGGAGAGAAAAAGGGATACGGGGGAGTTAGTTTAATCCTCCGGTTAGTAACTTTTCTACTCGTCGAAGAACGGTCACAGAAACGTTCTATAGCAAACGTGTAGTTTCCGATCCTACAATTAAAGGCAACTAAAAAATTAGCCATCGCGTTTCCTCGATGCTGATTGCAATGTCATTTCCGTTTGTTTTTTTTTTCTCTTTTTTCTTTTTTCGCTTCGGTTCGACCAAGTGGGCGTTAATATGAAATATCAGATCTTTTTTTATCGAACCACGACGCTGATTAAGTCCGTGCAACGTCGATCAGTCGTTTCGCACAAAGCCAACATCTTAGTCGAGATATTCAGCTGCCGATAAACGATACAATACTGAACAACTCATAATAACATATAAAAATGCGATACCGAAGTGAACTTTGATTTAAACTTTGAAATCGCTTTGTTGTCAAATGGCAACGAATGCAGGAAGTAAGATCGAAAACTAATACAGCGCTGTGTGTAGGCGTGTACACGAGTATATATTGCACGTACAATCTTGATCTCGCATCTCATCATTATTACGATATTAAAGTTCGTCGAAGACGCGATTGAATCGATAGAATCGTAAGAATCGATCTATACCGAAAGAACTGCAAAAATAAAGTTTAGTTCCGTTATTATTCCCATTTTCGCCGACTTCTAAGTCCGAACCGCTACGCAAAGGACGTATTTATTTTTCTCATTTTGTTCCTTCATTCTTAAATTTGTTTTCTCTTCTTCATCTCCTTCCTCTTCTTCTTCTTCTTCCTCATTTCTTCTTCTTCTTCCTATTCCTCACTTCTCACGTGTCTTTTTTTCCACATTTTCTTTTTTTCTTTTCTTTAAGCTAAAGTTTAATTACCTCGGTAAATATTTATTACCTCTTTACAAAAATCAATTCTTAAACTTATACAGAGTGGCTCGATGCAAATTCACAATATCTTGAAGTGAGAGAGTGACGGATGCTGCCGCCCAAACCAACAGACTAAAACTGATATGCTTCGAAGGAGCTTCTCAAGCTTTTTTGTCCTTAACGCTGATGACAGATCTATCTTCGCGTTTCCCTGATCAATTGTCATCGAAGTAACATCGTGTCTTCTCTCGTTCGCTATGCACGAGTATATTTCTTTTTCTTTTTTTTTTTTTTTTTTGTTTCTACCTCGACGTTCGATCGAAGGGATGTTTCTTCTTTTCTTCTTGTCTTTCCTCTTGGCTCGTATAAAGTTCTGCCGATATCTATAGCGAAAGTGCGTTACGCTATTCAAAAGATGGTACGCGAGATAAATTTGGCAAGCACTACAGGTGCTGTTCGCATCATATCTTTCGACAAATATAACGTATGATGAGCAACAGCACATCCGCCAACGTAGGCCAATCGACATATGGTCGCGTACCATCTTCGCTTTTTTCTCTTCTTTCGTCGTATAACGAATAAAAATCACTTAATAATTGGAATGATATCGCGATTAAAAGAAAGAATAGCATTTTTCGTCTGTTTTTTTTTTCCTTTTTCACCAAAAACATGTATCTTCCTCAACATCTGTGAATCCGTATCAAGTCAGTTATTTTTTTTATACCCGACGTGTCAATGTTTTCTTTTTTTCTGTTCATTATAACGACTATATGCTATAGGTACATAATGTATAGTTAATTTGATAGGTGTACATGTATATGCATATGTATATATATATATATATATATATATCTATGTATATATACTGTTCATATATTACACACACACACACACACACATACACACATGAACATATATATTTATATATAGATATTTATATTATTATTAACGCATTGATGCTATGCTTTTGTTGTATCTCCATAGACATATGGACAATTGCTATCATTATAATATATCTAAAATAATATTTTTAACACTCAGCGATGCGCGAATGTGTGTGCCTGTGTATATATATTTTTTTTTTTTTTTCATTGGCTCATTCTTTCACCGGAGTTGCGTGAGAGAAACAGTACGTTTAACTACGTCCGCTAAATAGGAAGGCAGCTGCTTCACGTGCGCTTAGGAATCCAAGGTTTATTGTATCGTTAATCCTCGGTTTGCGCATTCGCTTAATTTATTTTAGCAAAAAATTAACAAGAAAGAGAGAAACCTTATCGATAGAAAGAGAGACAGAGAGAAAGAGAGAAATCAAGTACAACTCTTTAATGTAGATAGTACTTAAAGTAGAAGCATCTTGAAAGATCGTCATTAACATAATACTTGCGCGACTAAAGTTACTGGTATTTTTTGTTGTTCGTAATTATACATAATGGTTATCGAATTGATATATATATATTAAAATATGATTAATTTAATTAACACAAAGAAATATAATATAAATAAAAATGAAACGTGCAATATTCATCGAAATTAAACGAAAGCTATGCTTTCCCACGCGACCCTGGCTAAAGCGCAGCCTACTACCTTTTGACCATATACAAATATATAAGCATTAAACGTGTAATATATTATCGTCATCATATATAATTAATATCCTAAGATAGTTATTGTATGAACCATCTTTCGAGAGAGAAAAAAAAACGATGAAATAAAAAAAGGACAGAAACACGCTTGCCTTTAACAGTCGCCACTTATTCGACCTAAATCGGAGGTACTAATGCCACTCAAAAAAACTCCTGTGTTAAACTGTTCCTCTTATTCGGCAACCTCGACGTGATTCTTTCGATTCGTCCGTTTCCATTAAGGAAACACGACGATAACTCGGCCGAATCGAACAAAGCTGACGAATATTTTCCGTGCATACGTTCGGACAGCACCTCGATAAGATAGTGGACTTTTGTTATGGAATGATAAAATATCTTGCTTCTCGTTAGAACTTTAGATACGTTCATGATTCAATTTCTTATAAGTATAAAGTTGTATAATCTAAGTAGACGTTAAGTACTGAAAAGGTCGCTGAAAAAATCAGGCAGTGGGAATCGAACGGAGATGAAAAAACAGCTGCAATCACGAAGGTGAACGTGCATTTGATCGCCGTTCTGATATTTTAAGAGTGTCGTATAGAGCATACGCTTTTTTTTATCGTATAGTGCTATTTATTTAATATGCTTATCATTTCTTTTTCTTTTAAGTCGGATTATACTTTTATATTGCCACTGTGTAAGCTGCTACCGCTGCTACCATTTTTTTTTTTTTCTTCTTATTGTTAGTTTCACGTATTATTTAAGCTGCGTTTACTTTTATTGCCATTTACTATCTCGAAAAATATCAGAACTCAGAAATATACAGCAAAGAGCGCAACAGCACGCATACTGTGAATGCGTCATCGACGAGATACGTTTCTTCCATCGCATACGCATTTCCTATTGCTGAAAAAAACAATGAGTTCGTAACTGATCATAGTCCACAGCCTTCTAATCGAAGGGTATCGCGTATAACATTTAATATGAGTAATGATTCTCTTTTCATTCTCTTCTTTTTTTTTTTTTTTTTTCTTCATCATGAGCGCTCCTTCCTGTGTTTAGTTTGTTAATAACACATATGACAACGAAACGAAAACAACGTGTATGAGATACTTCCGAAGACAACTTTACGCGCTTCCCATATGGCACATTGGCATGTTGTTTCCCTTTCGAATTGTCTCGCAGATAATCCTGGCAGTACGAGCATGTGTTCTAGCTCGTAACACTTCTATCTACTACGGTGTTTTATAACATTGCTTTATACATATCATAGATCGTTAAATGTGGTCGTATAACGTCGCGGGCTATAACAAAGAGACGTTCACATAATGATACTGTATCGCAATACCTATTTCCCTATGGACAGATTGTATTCCATACATCACTAAGATGTAGATTTGTATACTTTCGGAATCTTCGGAAGAACCTCGAACCTGAAAGTTATCTTACACTAACAAAATACTATGACATTCTTGAAGAACATACGCGAGAACGGACAATTAAAGACCAGTTTCAAATAAAATCTCTTGTAGACCGAGGTGATTAAATTATTCTTTGATCTCGAAGTATTTATAGGTGGGATTTTCATATCCGTTGATCTGCATGTTTGCAACATGCCGCTCCTCTGGTGTAGCTGCTTGGTCAACTTCAATGAATCCCTGTATAAAATCAGAAATATACGATCATACTGTAAAATTTGGCTAAAAACCGATTAATGCTAATTTTAAAGAATATTAAAAATCTTAGTATAAGTATCATTCAATAATAAAATCACGAGTGTTTAATTTTTACTTCGATTAAAACAGTCTTCTTTATGTACCTGACTATGAGGGCTTCTTGCACTGCGTCTTTTGAATACCGCTACGCCTACTACTGCTGCAGCCATAAGTGCGATTCCAGCAAACGCAAGCGTGAAGTAGACAGATCGACTTTCCCTGTGATACATCTCCCTTCTTACAGAGTAACCCTGTATAACAAAAGAAATAGAGATATTTTCATATTACGATATTTTTTGGATGTTATTATTCAGGCAATTTAACGTGTCAGGTAATTTACCGGTTCAGAGTGGGAAATATCATGTGTCATGCTGTGAGCTGCCCTTACAAGTCCTTCACTGTGCATAGCTGCCACTGCGGACGGTTGCTCCGGTGGCTGTTGAATATCCTTGTTGTCATTTATCGAGTCATTTTCTTCCTGTTGCGCCTGTTCCGTACGTAATTCGCCACGTTCAGCTTTGCGTTGCTCCTTGCGTACTCGTTCCAGTAGTTTCTGATGTTCTTTTTCTACAAATCAATGAAGTATATTTAAATATAGTTCTTGTCAAATTTTGTCGCATTTGTCGAACATTGTAGACGAGAGCTAAGGGAGCAGAATGCGATAAATCACATTTTTTTTCTTTTCTTTTTTTTTTATAGCAGAGCAGTTTTAAAATTCAGTCACCAAAATTGTTCTTTTACCATAATTTAAAAAAACATTACTTGCTACAATATTAAAAGATTGTTTATCTTGGCAGTTATATGTCTTTACTTTTTTCAAAGCTTCGTCAACTATATCTTTAGATTATATATCTAGCCAAATTTATATTACAATATTGATTCTTATTAGAAAATCAAGTCAAGGGTGTTCTTATCACGTTCTTTCCCTATGGTCTCCATTCGTTAAATTTCAAAGTTACCTTGCTGCTTACTGGTAACGTCAGCCTGATATTTATCTAAAATGGCTGCTTCCGCTTCTCGTGTCATCGCTAGCAGCAGTCCAGGAGTCTCATCTTTGCTCCTGAGGGCCAAAACGTAATCATCCATAAGGCGGCCAATTTTTGCGCTTAAATCAGGATACCTAAATATAACGAACGAAATACATATAGTGTTCTATTAAGTCAAAGTATATGTATTTTTTCTGCACTGTCAAAATCTGAAATCTGATATTCTAGGACGTTGACTGTTACGTTATATCGACCGACACGTTACCGTTCTAGCATCAACAGACTCTGATTGGTGATTCTATCGATCTCTGCCAAGTGTTCCAATGTTGCTGGCTTCTCGCGTTGAGCTTGTTCCAAGCTGCTATCCAGCAGATGTTTGTAATGAGCAATAGTATGGTGCCTGTCTTTGTGAAGAGCCCGAAGTAATTTCTGAAGACATTTCTGAATACGATGCATCTGAACAAGAAATAAGAGAGTGATATATTATTTGCGGATTTGCGAGTGGAATACTTAAATACAGAATGTGTCCACATGGAATTCTATGGAATGTAACAATATGGAACGTAGAATATCTGTCGAGAAGCTTACATTTGGTGGAGTTTCGTTCAGAGCAGCTGTGTAGCACGACATTGCTTCCTCGTTTCTTTGTTTAACAGCTTCCTGTGAATTAATACCATACATAGTAAATATTATACTTCCCCCTTTCTTTTTCTTTTTTCTTTCTTTTTTTTTTTTGTATATACGATGTACACAATTAAGCAACGAACAGCGCTCTCATTTTAGAAAGAAACGAGATGCATATATTACGATACATTTTGTAATCTAAGTGGAGATAATTTACTAGTACGAAAGAAATTCGTACATATATATATATATATTTCTACTATGTACCAATTGAGACAATGTTACAATTATACGTTTCTCTTTGTATCAAAATCAAATTAAACTGAAATTCTCTTAATTCCAACATCTTAGAAAAGGAGAGAATATCATTAGCGTTGGCAAAGTTTGAAACGATATTCATAATATAAATCAGACATGTAAATACGTGTACATGCAAATTTAGAAGATCGTCTATTTTAAATACATCATGATGGGTCTGCGTGAACTAGTAATTTCGAGAGTAGAGCAAAAGAATAAACCGAAGCAAATAAAACAATAAATATATTACACCAACTGAATCTTAAAAAAACCCAACATATTAGCCTGTTCGGTAAGGAATACGACATTTAAAAAATACAAACAAGAAAAATATAAATTATTATTACGATTTGCACATAGAAGCGTCCTTCGGCTACTGAAATCTATCCACGACTGTCTCCTTTCTAAATGCTCGTCACCTGCATCGATTATTCTACTCAAATCACGTACTTGTACTCTTTGTTGATGCATAGCGCTCAACTGATGCTTCTCCGCGGCACCGCTCTCTTCCAGAGCAGCGACGGTTTCCTGGAATCGCGCGGTCATCCATCGTTTGAAAGCATCAGCTGCGACCGGGTCATGGGCACGAATGTCTTGATATTTCTCTTCGAGATCACTCCAGTCCTTCATCACCTGAAAACGTTGTAGCACAAAGATTTCGACACTAGTGTCCCGCGAGATAGTAGCTATCTCTGGAAACTCGACCGCTTATTTTTCTCTGTCCTTCGTAATAGCTGTCTGTCGAAACTGCTCGTTTCCTCGTTCGGTAAATTTACGTCATTCGGTAATTTAACGAAAGCGAAGAAGCAGAAACAAGGAAAATTGAATGAAAGCAAAAGTGAATAACGGAGTGAACAACGACAAAAAACGAAAAGAAAAAGAAAGAAAGAAGGAAAAGACGATAAATATCGTTCGGTTTGTTTAAGAAAAAATGAATGAAAAGCGAAAGCTAGTAGGTGGTAACAACACCTGCTTACTTTCGTTACTTTCTCCTTGTGCACCTCTTCCAGCCTCATTTGTGCCTGCTTGTAGCTCTGGTGCTCGGAACGAGGATCGAAATGAGTCAGATACGGATCCGGTGTGCTCTGCGATTGAGAGGACTGCTGAGTGCTGGTGCTAACTGGCAACGGCATCGCGGTCACGTCCTGTTTCGGTTTCTCCGTGGTTGAAACTGTCGTTGACAATCGACTGGACAGAATGTGCATACATCTCTCGTTAGTAAATGAACGTTGTATTAATAACGATTATGCGATAATTACGCGGATTTATTGGTTAAATCGAATGGTATCAAGTAGATCGATAATTAGTAATCTTTAATCGAAAGTAGGCAATTTCCAAACAACGTCCTTGGGGATTTTGTTCCAATATGATATAATATGATAATAATAACTATATATATATATCGAATACTTGATCTCAAGCGAACACGGGATATAACTGGTCCTTATCGATTGAAATTATATTTAATATTTATGAGTTAAACTCGGAGGTTCGACGCAAATTTACCTTGTCGTGGTGTCGTAATTGTAATCGTCGAGATATTCCTCGTCGCTCTCGTCATTGTCGGGTTGATCGCTAAGCACGTCCTCGGGATCAGTTTCAGAATCATCTTCGTCGTCCGCGTCGGCGTCCAGGCCATCGTCATCTTCGAGATCATCCTCGTCCTCTTCGAGATCTTCGTCCATACCCTTTGGAATCGGCAGGTCGATCGGTTTCTTGGCTTTCATATTTTCTGCAAATTACACGTAAATGTTAATGATACTTTACCGAGATCGTCGGACTTGTTAAAATTCGTTACATTCCGCTCAAGTTCTGTCCGCTGTTTTAAGAAAACTCTTCCGATATTCCAGCAACTTATCCATCCTTCTATCTGAAGTCACTAATCAGTTAGCTGTGTTCGACGAGTATACGCGTCACGGGGAAGCGGCAACGTTTTGCGTTACGACGAGCCATGTCGACGATAAAATTAAAAAACGAAACGGTCGTTTCCATGCAAATTAATTCTGTATCGTACAACAGTCGCGCGTATCCTGTCTTCGACGACTATACTCGTCGTCGCTTGTTCTTTGTAGGCGCGCGCTTTTTTTTTTCAAAGTTTTCAAAGAGATCGCAACAGCTAACTGGTTGACTAAGCTCGAGAGACGTACGAAAATTCTCTATTCGATCTCGAAACAGAGTGTAACTGTCGTTTTCTTCGTTTTACAGATTCCTTTGTTTCGAGCCAAATCTTCCCACATCCACCTGACACAGGCTGACACGTATGCGATAAAAAAAAAAACGGACAATCGTTCCTTCATTCAGCGACGTCCTTTCGACGAGGATTTAAATTCGTATTACGCGACGCGTAAAGAAAAATTTGAATCCAGCTCGGCAAAACGAGAGAGACAGAGACAGAGACAGAGACAGAGTCGCGAAATTAATTTGCATAGCTAACATAAAAGCTGCCAATAGTGCTACACGGAGAACGAATGCAAATTGCAGGGGCTGGTACGGGCCGCGGGGAGCGCGTATTTCGAAATCCGTCTGTCCGTTGCATCTCCGGCGAGGCAATGTTTTCCCGCGACTCGCGTCCCTTTTCCACCGTGAAAAACTCTAATTTGTCTCTGTTATGTTGAAGAGGACAGCCGTCTTGACTAACTAGGTTCTCGAGATGTCCCATTCTCCGAGAATAGACACGCTGATGAGCTGACTTCTCGAGTTCTGCAAAGGCAGACAAAAGCTTCGCCCGTCGTATCCTCGCCGCTATCCTTTTATCTGGGTCACGTGGCGGTTGTGTTGGCACTTTTTCCATCGACGATATCGTCCGGCTATTGCGCGAACGTATCGACGTATCGTGGTCGATCAAACCCGCCCCCCGAGGACACGTTCGTCCGCAAGTTTCGAACGACGAAGGAAGGAAATATCAAGATTCGACCGACGATACACCGAAAAGAACCGGGGGTTACCGACGATCGACCCCTCCGGCCGACCGACACCGAGGGCTTTCCGCGTATTTTCACGGACACAGAGGGAAAGAACGCTTTGCCAGTTCGTCCGTGAAAATCGCCGCCGTTGAAAACCGTGCACAGTTGGACGCTCGGCTCTCTTAAAAATAGCCGCACAAACAAAATGTGCGAACAAGTAACTCGCCACCGCTACCTGTCGTCCCCTACCACCAGTAGTCTTCTTCGAGTAGAAGAATTTAACGGCAGGAAAATCGGACGCGTCGCCGAACCTGCCGTATAATTCGAGATAAGATAATTCTAAGAGAAGAGAAATAGACGAGGAACGCGGAGACGTTGAAAATTTGCTGGGATTCCTTACAGCTTCGAAGACTGATTCTTATTCAAGCAATACTCTCCAGCTCCCTCGAGAAGCACGTCTTCTTTCGTCTCTTTTCGCGAAGGAGAATACATAAATTAAAAGATTAAAGAATATAATCTACGAAATCGCTAACCTTCTTTTATATATATATATATATATATCAGATTTAATCGTCTCCATTTTTTCCCCTTTTTAATTCTACTTTCCGTTCCTCCGACGGTTACGACCCTGTGGAAATCTATTAGGAAATCTATTATTAGGAAACGCCTAAACTCTTCTTTCCACCGGCCAATGCAAAAAACAAACGATTATTCTCCATTCTCGAACGGATTCTTTCTCTCGCTACACGACAGAACCACCAGTTCTCTGTTTCTCTATCTATCTATCTATCTATCTATCTATATCCTCCTCCTCCTCTTTGTGATTCAGACTTCGTCACAAGCCTGTCAACACGACGTGCATGATAAACCCTGCGAAAGCACCACCCTACGAGCGGTGGTTGGTCGACGATGGTTGCGGTGGCGGAGGTTGGAATTTCGTCGGTGATTCATCGGTCATTCCTATTGATCAGTAAGCTGGAGGGTGGAAAGCCAAGGGGACGTGTCGCGAATCAAGCCAGCAGACAGTGCGGCTACGATGGATAAGCGTATTGGCTGGAGTTTATTAGCTACACACGTACAGCAGACATATCGGCATCGTGTATTGAAAAGAAAAGATGCGCAGGAACGAGCAAAACCATAGTATTACGTTGCGCAGTCGTCGGCAACGTCGACGGCCGTTATTGATTGCACGAGAGAGTAAGATAGAAGCGGCAAGGGTAAACTACCCGGTGGAGAAAGCGAGAGGGTGAATCGAAGTGTACCCACTTTCTTAATGCACTCTCTCTCTCTCTCTCTCTCACTCTCTCTCTACATCTCCTTCCTTCTCCGTTTCTCTCTCTCTCCCTCTTTCTCGTTTTCAAGCTGCTCGATCGCAAATAGAGCACAAAGTAGCGACGCGATCAAGTTCAACGTGTACGTTACCGTTGATAAGTAGACCGCGGATGTTTATGCAAATTCAGTATTTTATGAACGTAATGAGAAACACGGACCTTACGGCGAGCCGCAAAAATCTACGTACGTAGGTCCCTTAGAGAGGAAATATTCGAGTCAAAACTGCTCGTATTCTACGAATTTTCGCATTGGCTGACGTACAGTGGCTGGCAAAAGTATTTAAACCTGGAAATTAACGTACGGCACGAACAGTGGTCTTCTTAAGCGTGCGATTCGGCGGCGAAGATACGGCCTCGATAAATATTTCGGCTCGTTGATACAACGTATAATTGACCGTTCGAATCGAATTTTTCGACGTACCTGAGCCCATCGCTCGCACGAAGCTCGCTATCCATCAGGCGGGTGTTGGCGATCGATATCGAGCAAGAAACGAACAGACGCGGATTTCAACTATTAAGCTAATTTGCGTTGTTGGAACGTTTAATTGTTATCGGATCGTCCTCCTTTTTTTCTTTTTCGTCCTTCGTTCGCTTCTCCGCGCTTCTGGGTACGTCGTGCTTTTTAAACGGCCTGGCACGTCACAGCCACGTTTTCCAAACGTTGAGCCTCCTTTGTCACTTCGTTAAAAAGCTTACACACGTCGATGATTAACGGAACAACGAGGAGAACCGTTGAAACGATTCAATGGCATTACGAGGTTCGATGGATTGCGGAATGGTATTACTCGGCGCGCGAAAAGGACCCGATTTAAAGGGAGAATGGAACACGAGAGAACGACAAAGAACGCGTTTTTCGCGGTAACGCCGATACTATTTACTCAAATAGATGAATCGGCCAGTGCAATATTTTCCAGCGTTTTCCGCGCCGATCGGATTACAATAACACGTTTTCCTTTTCAGCGATCAAACGTCGGGCCGCGAGTTCCACTCCTACGTTGTACGAAACACGCGACTCGTGAGAGTGAATCGATAATTACACACACACGCACACACACACACACACACAAAATAAGGCCAACATTTTTTACCGAGCTTACATCGTAA
Organism: Bombus superbus; assembly: GCA_014737385.1. Lineage (NCBI taxonomy): Eukaryota > Metazoa > Arthropoda > Insecta > Hymenoptera > Apidae > Bombus > Bombus superbus. The sequence continues at coordinate 2,414,699 of JACXIK010000024.1, forward strand.
GCAGAATCGATCGTTATTCGAATAGATTTTTATTTAAATAGTTATTCCCAAGAGACGAACTATTCGAAATCTTTATTCGGGAATCACCTCGTTATTCGTCATTTACGATCGAAAGTTGCTGTAAGCATCGGTATCGGTGAGCACGAATTATTTAACTTCGAAGCTGCTTCGCTTTATATTCATAGCTACGTTTTCCAATAATAATCATGCAACGAGGTACTGCGAGTTGCGACGACAATAGCAGAGCGTGCAAACTACAAAGTATCTGCTATTATTATCGCCTATATACATCTGAAACATGTTGCAATGCACGGATCGAGTCCTACATTTCACGATACAGCTTACGATTGAAAGGTAAGATGAATTTCAATGGGAAAGAGACGGGCAGGGAAACATACGAAGTAAGGTTTCTGTTAATTTTCTGATAAATTCGCTGGATCTGGGAAAAAACCAAGGATATCCCTGACGTTAAGACGATCGTTTTCTTCTGGCATCGAACGGCGGGATTTTTGAACACGACACAGTCGAAAGTGAGAACAAAGTTTTACGACGCGAGCCTTCTAAAAGCAATCGAGTCGACAAATTGTCGAAAATTTCTACTAGCCGGAAATATAATTGTCAGGACGAAGAATATCTTTTACGTTTCGAAGAGACTGGAAAACGAAAAGTTTCGCTGCGAAATCAAATAAAAGGACAATTTCACGCGATGGGATTACAGGCAGGGACAACGTAGGATTAATTGGCAATGGGCTAGATTTTAACGAAAATCAGAGAAAAAAAGAAAAAAGAAAATAGAAAATGTGATCTATCGTCAAAAATATCGCTTCGTGAAATTCGTTTGATCCGTCATACGAGATACGGCGGTAAAGTTTCGAGCGCGATTCTCTTCCCGGTAAAATTGCAACAATGCTAATAATCACATCCATCCGCTGTATAATCAGATTACGTTTTTCATCGGTATGCGCGAGGCAAACGCTGTTAATTATTTTAGTTATTGCAAACACTGTTTTTTTTTTCTTTTTGTGAAAGCTTATGCGAGGCCCGTGTTGCAAGAAAAATGGAATATAACGTTTAAAACAAATGGCTGTAGCAAAATTTTTGATAAAATATGGCCAATCGTCGGGAGTTTATGGAAAGGCGAACAGGATTTATGGAAATTCCATCACGTTGAAACCACGCGTTTTTCATTCGGTAAAAGAGCTTCGAGAGGGACGTAAATCTATCGAAAATATAAAGTGTTCAGAGCGTTCTTCCATAAATCGACTAGATATTCTTACGAAAAAATTCGTGAATTTAAGATCGACCATAACGGTGAGCCACTCTTCTCCTCGTTTTTCCCTGATTTATTCGCTTATGATCGTTCTCCTTCCTCCTTTTCTTTCTTTTTTTCTTATTCAATTTCTTGTACAAAAGGAGCTGCTCGTCATTCCTGAAATTCGAACTAATACCGTGGATATCGCGACTGATACGCCAGAAAGCGCGTGCGTTAGCGGAATTGTAACAAATAATGGATTCGACGTTGTAACGTGCAATAAGGTACGGAAGTAGAATTCCGACGGTGGACTACGGCGAAACGCCATTTATCTGAATTCATCGGCGAACAAATAATTCACGTACCACGATTCGTATCATAATACGGTAGTTGAATTTTCTCCATCACCTATCGCTTTGCGTTTACGTAACAGGAGTTCGTATTCGGACAAGCGACGAAAGTTCTCAACCGGCGAAAGTTCGTTTAACTTGAAATTTCAAAACGTTCCGTATAACGCAAACAACGCGCTCGTAGAACGCGTCTACGGGTATTGGAATGCTTTCACGATCTTGTACACGATATATCACGCAAAGTCGGCGGTTTCAAAGTTTAATATACCCAATAAAACGTCTTAACGTCTTATCGTCGAAACTTCGTACAAGTCGACTGCGCCCGATTTCGGGACACGCGTCGGAGAATTTCACGATGTATTTCGCATTCGCGTAGAATCGAATCTCGTAACTGAAAATCGGATACGTGCATTGCGTCGCGTTTCGGTGCATCTAGGCGGTGCAACCCATTCGCTGCTACCGCGATACGATTATTTTATCGCTGGAATTGGTTTCCTTCTCCGCGCGTCACCAAGTGCCTTTAACTCAAGCAGCGACAGCTACTGTCTTCTATCGCTTCGACGTTCGTTGCGTCGTTCAACTGTCCAATGAATTTTGTTAAAATGGAAGGAAAGACGAGACGCGACGTAACGGCAAGCGAATAGCGCCGCTTACAATTGGATGGTTGCGTTGGACGCAACGCGTGCGTCAGTAACAGCGAATGCGTTAAGAGGCCACACAGAGGTCAACACAGAGATGAAAAAAATCGATGAATGAACGTGAATGATGATATGAGAGAATGTACGTACGTTACGTACCTTTGAGGTGTTTCGGGCAGCACACGAATTCGACACCGGAGAACAGGGATATTCCACACGGCAACAACATCGCGAAGCTCCTCAGGTTCATATTCCTCTCTCTGCAGGTGTCGGCTGCGGTCGCGTTCCATCTGAAACGGAAGATTCCCGGATTATGTTGCCAGTTTCCGTTCCTTTCAGCGAATTACCAGCTTGTCACCTACGATGCGCACCACGTTTACGTTATTTATTCTAATTTGGAAGATTCTATTCGCTATTTCCAACGGGGCGCTTTCCATCGGACACGTTGCTCGGTCTATCGTTAGACCGTGGATTTGGATGGATTTTCGTGAATTCCTAGGCTGCGGAAATCCACAGAACGCACGTACGAAAAAACGTATAGAATGTGCAGAGTAGAAGATTTTCTTTGCTTCTAGCTATCGCGACGCGCTTGGAGCATCGCCTTGAATCAGCCGAGTACGTCGTGGAACGTCTCCTTTCTCTGCTGATTCGAACAAAGCATCAAACAAATCTAGACGTTCGTCTGCTTATTATTGGACGGTGGATGGTATTATTTTACGCGACTAAGGAACGTTTAATGGACTAAACGAAGCCGTCTGAAAATTCCGGTGGGATTAGCTGCGGTCGCTTAACGAGGCAGCAGGTACCTTATTTCAAAGGCAACTAGAAATTATTATCGAACTGGGAACCCCGATGGAGCGTATGGTCGTGGAGGATAGGGTTACGCGGTGGCGGACACGTAAATCGATACGCCGGCGTTGGCTCGTCATCGACGAGACACTCGCTCGTTGGCCTTTCGCTTACCTGTGAGATTCCCAGCATTTCGTCTGATTGTGAAGGTGGTCGAACAGGCAACCTTCCGGCACGAGCAACGCGTCGCTTTGGAACGGTCCCTCTGAAAAGGAGAACGCGTCGATGTGAATAAAAGCGGAGGGAAAAGGTCGGCTACTATGGCGTGGACACGCCTATATTTATCGTTGAAAGAGACACGAGGCAGAGATCGCGTCACATGGTGTACGTACATACAGGTCCATAGCTGTCTACTCAACCCCTTAACGAGAGCCACTCTGGCGCTACGACGCGGCACAATTCCACTCGACACGACTCGTAGCAATCGATACGGCAGAAACTGCAAATCAGAGTGACTCGCTTCGGGGGTGCAAACTTCTATACGACGTCCTAAGACTGCGGTCAGGATTCGCTTAGAATTACGTTCCGTACGCTACACACCAGGTGTTTACGACGTGTACGGTGCCATGGGAATAGGTTGATTATTAACAACTTGGTAACGCTGCGTGGACTGGAAGTTATACCAGTCGCCCGTGAAAGTTTACGGAAATCAATCGAATTTTGTGTACGCGACTTAGCAACGAAAATGGTAACGCTGCTTCTCGTCGCAACATTTACGCTTACGTGTTCGATAACGACGACGTTTAGAACCGTAGCAACTTTCGTACTTTGAACGCTTTCGCTTGTTAGATACTCGAAACGATGAGGATGTTTCGGATGTTTCGGAGTTTAAGTTTAATAAATTCACGTAGTTCGTGCAAGAACTCGGAAATTATAGATTTTGTGTTAGTCGCGTTACGACGAGGCGAAAATTCCATCGAATTTATAAATAGGTAGTATGTCGTACTCACGGCGAAGTTAAACGATTTTTTTCTCAAATTGCCGCTCCTTGTTAAAATACAAACTTTAATCGCGTTTATCCGGCGAGAGAGCGACGACAAGGAGAAGTTCAATTTTTATTCGGAAAACTTAGGAAACGCTTGTAGCAGCCAATTTATAATCCAAGCTGTTTTATCTACGAATAACTGCTGCGAGTTATTACATTTTTTTTTTTTTTTTTATTTTTCAACGCAAACGGAACGAAACACAAGAGGAATAAATAAATGATTTTAAAGCGTTTGGCAAAAATTTTACACCGAGGTTTTGATACAATTTTAATACCGAAAACGTCAAACGTTTAAATTGCGTTTCATTCGTCGTCCGGAATTTATAAGTGCGCCGACACGAACGTAAATTTATAACGGCAACAGAATTTGTAAGCTCGAAAAATGCAGCGATGCTTTTCTACGCTTTTCCTTTTTTTTTTTTTTAATCCATCGTTGCGAAGATGTTGCGGGGGAAAAAAGAAAGAAGTTGAAATTTAAACACTGAAAAACTCACAATAACCCCGTGAAGGATACTTCACGGGGACTGTTTGTAAAATTTTATCTCTTTCTCGTAGTCGTTTTATCAGCTTCAAGTAGAGATTCTATAGGGGAACGTTGCGACGTGTAGTGCGATATTTTTTTATTACGGGTCGTTCTATCGTTTTACTCGTGCGCGAGCCCGCGGTTCGACAAGCGCCCAGCGAATCTTCGATTTTTATACGCCTGGTCTATAGTTGTACGTTAAAGCTAAACTATTCGTCGATCATCTAAAATTCAAATATCAAAAACATCTTCGACGACTTCAAACTCGTTGAATTCTATTGTAACGTCAGACCTGTTAAGCGGAATAAAGTTTCCTATTTAACGAGGGAATAAAAAATCCCCGCTCCCAATTACCGAGCTCGGTAGCACGATTGAAATATTTCTTGTTGCACGAATTAAACGATCCTCGAGGAAATCTGTTATTACGATGATACGGCAATGGGACGTCGATTAGCATGAACGAAGTCGACAAAAGTGTATCAACGGTCATAAGCGTTTGTTAAGATCGGCAAGAAGATTTAAATTATCGGGGAAACTGGGGGAGAGGAGGGGATTTGAATTTTAAAGCGAATATATTAGCCGGATCGCGTCGATACAATGCCTGCGAGGCACACGGGAAATGGAAAATGGAAAATAAACACGGACGAAGATCTTATCCTAACGAATGATTATTACGAGCATTAAGTCGGAAATATTCGTGCAATTTTCATAACGATCGTACCGCGTCTCTTCGAAGTCGGAAAATTAATAAGCGGAGAGAAGAGAACGATCGGGAGATAACGATCTAAAGAAAATATCATTTCTTAACGATATTTTACGACGATATCGTATACGATACACGTATACATATATTATACAGGATGTGGCAAACGTGTCAAACTCTATCGCTGTATCGTATGCCGTTTAAAGCTTAATCTTGAAAGATACGGAACAAAAAGATATGAAATTTTGTTTGCTTCTGAAAATTCTGACAAAAGCTATTACAAACGCTAGAGATAAGAACCGGTGGTAGGTAGTCCTTTGTTATTTCGTACTTTTGTTAGAACGTTTTTAATTAAGAATTTCCGGAAGCATGTTTGCACGACGATTTATCTTTTGTTTTTATTCGCGGTATATGCTGACAGATATTTTACGGAGAAAATCCAGGACATCCTGTGTATGCGTGATCCTATTCAACGAACGCTTTATTTCATCCGGATCTATTTAACCTATTTCTTTTCACTTCCTTATGAATGCCACGTTGCGAAGCAAAGGCGATATACATATAGCCGGCTAATCATATTTATTAACGAAAATGCACGTTCGGTTGACGCGAGAAGAGAGCATTAAACCGTGTATTCGCTGTAGCTAATAAACGCACGCAGGTAAGCTTTAACACAGATACTACGCTTCATACATATTTAAATTCGAATTCATAAATTTCACACGGAATGCAATAACTTTGGGGGAGGGGGGGAGGGGTAAGAGAGGCGTAGAAAACGGGAGCTTTCTTTAAATTTGTTTGAAATATGCATAAAAGCAATATCAGCGGTGTTACAAAATGGTTATTGGGACGTGCAGATGTTTCTCGTTGCACGATTTCTCCGTTGTAAAAAATATACGAGTATCAAAAGTAAAAAGTAATATCATACGTTGACACACTAAATCGTCGAACAGATTTCTTTGAATATATTTCTAGTCAGCCGCAGCGGGTGATTTTACATTTTCAACAGAGATCTCGCCGCGTTGGGTCTCTGTCTGCCATTAATATATTCAGCTTTTCGTCTACACGCTTTTACCAAACGCGAATAGTAAAAGTACGCGTTTACTAATCGTCCGTGTACACTTTTTCCCATTGAGATTGGCAAGCTAACACGCTAATTTCTCGCTTTCGCTTCAACGCGTTAACGACTGCTCTTGACAGGCGTTTACGCTAACGTGCAGAAATAGAAATTACGAACGCGTCCTTTTTAATTGGTACCGCTGAGTTACGCGGTAGACGACCATTCAGCCTAGACCAGAGTCGAGTTTCTTAATTTTAGGATATTCAATTTCAGTTCGTGTTCTACGTCTTCGTCAATGCCACTGGCAGCCTTCGTAACTTAGAATGCACGACAGAGTCAAGTAAATTAAAAATCGAAATTGCTGTGTAATCTTTTATCCCGTTCGTCGCAATCAGGCTATAGTTACCAATCGACTGTGGCAATGCTTCGAATAAATAAAAAGAAAAAGAAAGAATCCTTTGTCGCATATTTTAGATTTAACGTTGCGCCAGAAATCACTTTCGCGTACATGCATCTGCATATTCAAATTCTACCTTTGCGTCAAAATTCCATTCTTTATTGGCTTAGAAATCCACGTCGACTCTATTAAAGCGAAACGAGCTGGTAAAGTTAAATGAAAACTGAAACACTGTCCATCCGGATCACTTATCAGAGAACAATTCTGATGCTAATACGTACCGAGACATCTGTACGGCTTGACCCAACGTGACAATTTGCATTTAGTTCTCCCTGGCTTGCACCAGCCGTTAACCCTCACGTAATGAGACGATTCCACGATGTTGGTGATGTCTCTCTTCGGGTAAGCCTAGAAATGCAAGTACCGATTATGTACGATGCAAGTTACAAGATATTTGCTACTAACATATGTTTGGCAAAGAATTAATACATAGAGCGAATAGCCACGAAAAACATATGACAAGCGTAACAATGGTCCCGTCGAACGAACAATCCGTTCTTTAAGTACTTCTGTGCTCTCTGTGAAACATACGCTTGCGCTAAATATTTTTTAGCTTCTACGCGTGTACATATATATATCTTTTTTTCAAATTTACTTCAACTTCACCCATAAAATCACGATGGTCTGCGGTTACAACGTCAATAAAGTACAACGTACAACGCGCGTGATAATTCGCCGGAGACCCTTGTACATGTTCTAAAACTCTCGCTAGTCGTTGAGTATCTTTTTACCCGATCATATTCACAAGATATATTGACAAAGTTTGGCAGTTAAACCTTGCAACGCTCTGTACGCGATGAATTAATAAATATCAATAAACTACCGACAATCGTTAGCACGTAGCATCCCTGCAGCTTGATGCAGATGATCGTGATTCACCTACGACCTAACAGTAGCCATTTAAGAGTTGTTGTTCCGAGCCCTGTTTATATCTTTTTTTTTTCTGTCAATTTTTCATCGTAATTAGCGTAAGCGCATTTACTTAAACGCGTTCCGTTTCGATCGACGAAATTATACGGCACGCGAAATTATCATCGTGCCTTTCACTCGATAACACGGGTATGCGTCCACGACGCCAGAGAGATGTGGTTGCCTCGCGGATATCGAAACTCCAACACGCCCGTTTCCGTAAATTAACAACTGGTACGCGCACAACGAATAAATTCGCGCATCCCTTCGTAGATTGGAACCGAATGATAGGATACAAATGTCCGAGTCGTTTGAATAAACGAGTCCTGCTGGATTCAGTTTAGCTCTTTGCAGATCAGAGGATGTTTCTATCGCAATTTCAAATTACCTTTGGATAATTAACTCGGGGCGATATGTTTTAAGTTCGCATTAGGTTGTCCCGAAAGTTTCTTTATAAGGAAATGATAGATGCGCAACATTTTCTCTGTTATATTATTTCAACGAATTACGTGTGATTATATCCATTTTGTTCTGTTAAGATAAAGACCACGACGTTTGACAGATTAGGTTTCGCGTTTGCGCAAAGATGCGTTGCTGTAAAAGACGCGTTTGTAGAAGAAAGACGCTTCCGGGACAACCTAACGTTAATTTAAAGATTGGAAATTCTAATTGCGTGAAATTTCGAATCTGGATTAAGCGAGGATCGGAAATTTCGTTAGATCATAGATTATATATTTTGTACGTGCGAAACAGAAGATAGAACATTTCATACAGACGATGCAAAGGATTAAATAGTCGGACTAAACCACGTGACTCGAGTATAGATTGTACGGAAGTATGTAGTTGGATCGCTGGCGAAAGTTTGAAAACATTCTCGCCGAATTATTTAAACAGCTTCGGACATTTTCTCGAAGAACGTGCTTGATACAGTTCGAACAATAATTCGAATTACGTAATTTCGAACTACTCGAGAAGGGAAGTTAACGTTTGATATATTAAACTATTCTATTAATTTTAGCAAACCCACAATCGAGTTCCATCTTGATGGGAAAGGGTCGAAATTGATGACCTATTTACTCCAAAACTACGGAAACAATTTCCAGCCAAATTTGGCCGAGCACTCTGCCAATACACGGTATCAAACAAATTCAATATACGATCCTCCGTGATCTCTTAGGAGAATGATTGCGTATAAAGTGAAAAGTACTTTAACGTTTGACGAATAATTTACAATAGAACGAATGTGGCTGTTTTAATTGAATTATCTTCTACCTATAGTATCAAGTAAATTTAATATACGATTTTCCGTAACCTTTCGGAAAGATGATTACGTAAAAAGTAGAAAGTTCTTCAAATATCGACGAGTAATTTATGATAAAACGAACGTTGTTCATCTAATTTAACTATCTTCTATCTACGGTATTAAGCAAATTTGATACACGATCTAGCGTAATCTTATAGAAGAAAAACCATTACGTATAGGGTAAAAAGTTGTTCAAAAGTTTACGAATAATTTATAATAAGATAAGCGTTGTTCTTTTAATTTGATCATCTTGCAGAAACTTCAAACATTTGGAACGATCTCATCCAGGATCCTAACGTTAGCTCTAGCTACTCGATTCTATCGGAAAGGTTCAAAATCACGGGTATAAATCAAATCATTTATCACGTTAAATGTAAACGTCGGCAGAGACGAGGAACGTCCCGAGGAACTTACCTTCTTGCAGTATTCCAGAATCTCTAGTTTATCCGTCATGCAGCTCTTCTTGTCAACGGATGAGACCCAACGTCCCTGCTCGCCCATGTGCTGCGCCAGATACACCTCTCCAGCCTCGCACAACGTAGCAACCTGAATGCATAGCGTTCGCATGAACAAACTCGTCGTCACCTTTTCCTATACGCTTGAAAATTCTTTCACGCTCTAACCGGCTACTTTCGGCAGTAAGCTTCGCTCTGGGATGGGCAAGTCCCATCTCAAGAATGTACAAAACGCGAAAGATCCGACCATCGATCGTCACAGCGTCAAAGTCGTTCCCTTGAACAGTTGGCTAGTTTTCGACGAGTATACTCGCCATGCGTAAAAACTCGCAGCGATGAAATTAAGAAACGAAACGGTCGTTTCGTTGCCAGACTTAATTCTATATATATTCTATATATATACTTACATTCCGCCACACATTTTAGGTACGTGCTTTTCAAAGAGGTCGCGACACGACTGTCGACATCGGTTAGTTACCTTACTTATCGCTATTTCGAGACTCTTCGGGTCAAAAAACAAACTACATCTCGTTCTCTTCTTTAGCTCTTTCGTGCACGCGGACCTTAGGGCGATTTTAATTTGAAGGGAATCGCGCGCGGCTAGAAAATCGAACGTTTCGTCAGGCAGGGGACTGGATTTCGCGGATTACGTACCGTTGAAGATACGGCGAAGATGGGATGAATGGAAGGGACGTGTATTGGAATGGAAGAGATTTCAGACATCTCGTGTGTGCGACGGTGGGGATTTCGTCGCGATGCAAAATCGCTGAGTGGCGCACAGCCTTGATGACATTCGTAAGGAAAAGGAAGCGTGCATTTTCTAGTGGTACTCACTTGCGGCTCTGATCTTCCTCCAGCGGGTGCCAACTCGAGCCTCTCCGACACCGCCTGCAATGCAGAAAACACGGATAAATTCAGTTGGCGTAAAACTGTACGATAGCCAAGAATTTATAGCGGCCCCGCGGACATTTTCGCGTATTTCATTCATAAAACTTTTTCTACCGACCTCGGACAATTTCACGATCGCGTTACACGAGTACAGTCAGGCACGAGAGTTTAGCTATACATCCTTCGAATGTAAAACGTCGCAACTGAATTCGATCGAACGTAACTCCGCGGTCCTCGAATTAATAATATAACGTACGAAGAGAACGTGTAAAATCAAACAGTTGGATCGATCCTTGGAAAATTTAGTTTCTCTGAAACGAGTATCCGTTGAAATTCGTTTAAGCTTGTGGAAAAGTATCTGTTGGTAAAGAAGAGCGAATACGCGTCGCAATAATCGTATCCTGTATTTTTTTTCGCTCGTAATAGATATTATTCTGAGATTATGGAAATCGAATCTTCGAACTGCGCGGTTCTCGATAAAATATCGACGTTTAAACGACTCGGTTAATCTTTAAAGTGCGCTAAAGCCGTCGATACAGTAACGAGTTTCATCCCTGCTTTAAATCTTTTCAATCTCGTAAAAGTAAGTTTTATCAAAAGGAAAAAGAAAACGGGAAGCAGCGAACTTTCCTCTTCGTCCCGTTAAAATTCACCGATCTGATTTATATAGCGCAAATATTATTTTCATTAATGGGAAGTCAAATTTGCACGATGCAAAAGTCGATTAATTACCTCGATGTTCAAACAAAAGTGTAGAACTCGAGGAAGCATCGGAAACCAAATATTTCCTTGATCAAACTCGTTAATACGGATTGCTTCTTAGCAATATCGTTCCCGGGTAATTCGCAGAACACTCTTCGAACATTCTTGTAAAAACATTTCACGCTCCCGTAGAAAGCTCTCAGGAAATCGATGAATTCTCGCGACGAATAATTTTAACTCAATCTCTTTAATTCTTCGTTTAACGTATATCACGCTGTCCTGTTTTTTCGTCCATCGAAAAGAGATTTGCTCCTGGGTTAGGCTAGATTAAGTTTCTCGAAACACGGGGAAGGATAAACGACTGGCCGATCCAAGATCAGCTCCAATCTTCGAGATCCATTCTCACGATCCGAGATTAACGCCACGAAGTTAATGGAAAATAAAATAAATACGAATTAGAACCGGTTACGGATTCGAAGCTTCCCCGGCGATTTATTTTTCGCCTCGCATTTATGCCACTCGTTCAGGCTTTCTCGAGTTCTAAATATACCCTTACTCGAAAATTCCAATATTTGCGTCGAGCAAATTTTGCTTTTCACCTCCGCCAACGATCGACCACCATGGCGCGCAACGTAAATCGATACAAGTGAGCCGCCCATCCGTGCGCGGAATTCGATAAACCATCCAGAGTCCAATAACCAGGCAATCTCCTTAAAATACCCTCACCCCATCGACAAAGAACCACCCTTTCCAAGTACCAATCTTCGAGCTCGTCGAATCTCCTAAAAATACTCCTATACAGTGCAAACAATAAGCGTCTCCAACTCAGCGTGCAATCACGCCACTTCCGGCCTACCTAATCCCTAAACCGTTTAAACGGGCTCTCGAGCAATTCGTCGAACCTTTCGCCGATATAACGGCCGACCATCGTCGAGAGGCAGAACTTCGCCTCGATCCAAACGAGCGAACAACGAAGGGGAATTAGATCCCGGCCGTAATCGCCTCTGCGGACCTTGTATCGTTGATTTAGTCATCTCACCTCGGTTAATGACGTATTAATGGGCTATTGAGCGAGGATATAAGGGCCCGAGAGCAGCAGCGCAGAGTAGGAACCAGCCACGCGACTGCCAAATAGAAAGAGTCACGAGCTTCGCAGCTGAGAATCAGAGGCAAGATTCGCCATTGATTCTCGCTATTGTCGCGTCTCGGCGATTCTCGAGCCGTCGTCGAGTTTCGTTTCATTTCGTTGCTATCGTTGCGAGTACTCTAAACGACAGTTTAGAATTTCCACAATTTAGGTCCGTGCGAGTTTTAACGAATTTCGCGTTAGCGCCAGTCCGTGCACGAGAGCACGCGAACAATTTAATTGTCTTTGCGTTTCGTCGCAGCACCCTCTCACACTGCGGTTTGATAGAACCGCGTGGATCGAAGCGCATTCGAGGCGGGGCAGAATTTCTGACGATACGAGTAGGTCGAAAAGTAATCCAGACGCGTAAATATTGGGGAAACGCGGATTCGAATAATGGAACCGGTCCGTGTAAACTCTGGTACTCGCACGGTATTCGTGGAAAAGTAGTTAAGATGGCTGTACTATGTAGTACTATATTTATAATACGCCGGATCGGTGTAACGGCAGTCAGAATTTTCGCGCAGATAGATTTACGCTTACGTTGTACAATTATATTACATCGTTCGGTTAACCGCTTTTCACGCGTACGCTCGTCGTCGCTTGTATTTCTTTACAAGCTTCATGACCTAACTCCGTGAGAGATTTCTAAAACTAAATTCCGCGGTTAACTGGTTAGCCGAGGTAGGCGATGTTTTTATCGCTTCGCGAGGGCGGTGCGAAATAGGACAGTGATAGAAAGAAGTCTGGCGACATAGGCTGCCATAGAGACAGGCAAGGTAGCGCTGTCTATCGCTCGCTATCACGCATCGCTGCATCGTTTGTGCAGTTGTATTGCCGCGTGTCTGACACTTCCAGCCAATGCTCGATACGCGTGTTCACCTTTACGATGCGTCGAGCCTGTGAAGTCAGAGTTAATCAATCGGACCTCCTTCTTTCCATCTCTGCGTATACTACGTACAAAGTATTGTACAACATTGTACGCGCAATACGTACTAATATCCGACTAACGTACAACTAATACGTAACTTGGCGTCGAGTGTCTCCACTCTGTGGAACCACGAGCGACGCTCGGCACAGCGAGCTGAGAAGATGCGCTAGAAATACGCGGTTCACGCTCGTCCGAGGCGAACCGTGCTCCGTTCATCCGGAAAGTAACGTACGTATTACGCGGTAGGTTCGCTAAACTTCAGTCCAAGTGCCTTCTCGGTTATCCTGGCGACGATGTAAATTTGCACGGATATCAAAATATTCTCAACGTCTGACTCTAGCTTTGGTCGCCTCACAGCGACACGTTACGCTTCCTCGAGGGGTTAAGACCACGTTGTGTCACAGCAGCCACTACGTCAGCTGTTAGCGCACACGCTATATCCTCCTGCTATATCATAAATCCATTAACTCGCGTTCGATCACGCACCTCGGTTAATGGCACACACGCGTCGAACACGTTCATCGCCGGAATCGATGAAAACGTTTTCATTTACGTGGGACAAGCGTACGCACGGCTGGATAGTCGTCGGTAAGTAATACCTTGGCGTGAACGATTCTACTACCGGACATAGGATCACGTGCCAAGTGGAATCGCTAAAAGCCGTCTTTGTACGTCTCTAGACTTATTAGTCGAGGGAACGCCAGGTTTTCCCGACATCCGAGCGGAAACGCGACGTTCTGATCGCGTGAGCGTCGAATATCCATTCGAAATAAGCATCCAGCCGGGGTAAATGCACGCGAACGAAACTGTCGGACGAACCCGTTCGATACGACTCCCCCTTAGGACGAGCCCTTAGGACGACGTTCGTAAACGTTTAAACGGGTACAATCCTCGTGAAATATGTTTTTTGTTTATCTTATTCATTTTATTCTGCGTTTCACAATTTGTCCCATGGGACATTTGGTAAATTTTTGTATCATTGTTGCAAAATAACACGTGGACCATCTTCCAGATTGTCTACTTTGTTTCTTTAGCGAGGTCAGTGGGATGCTTTATGCTCGTTGCCATTCTTTCCTTGTATTTTCCTGCGTATCTAGCGATTTCTTCCTTGACCGGTGAAATATATATTGACTCTTCGAGTAATTGTTCGATCTCTCGATTCGTCTTTAGGTAACAATTATACGGCGGATCTTTGTGCATCTATGAGAAATTTAAAGACGAAGAGACACGTAAAGTACTGAAAGTACGGTATAGTGTCTGCGATGTTTCGCAAATAAAACAATTCTTTCTATTCGGAATTCATTCTTTTAATTACACTTATATAACCGATTTAACCAAACCACTTTGCACTGTATGTTACAACCGATGACGTAAAGATATGCGCCTCTACCATTACTTAATCAACGATCATGCAAATGTTGTCCACATTTTACTTTCGTCGATACGATTCTAGATAAAATTCTGACGACTATTTTCAATCTAATTAAGCAAAACGGACGATATACTTCGGCGAGTAAGCGTTACTATAATTATTCTCACGCTGTTAAATACCTTAACTGACATACATCTCCGAAAACTGCATTCTTGGCAGCGAACTTTACGTCAGTAGCAGCTAAGTTACCTAACAACAGGAATTCGCGGAATCGATCTGACCTTTACATTTTATTATTACTCTACGCGCCATAGTAAAAAAACTATCGAAATACAGATGTTTTATCGCGACGATGCATGCATCTCGATGGTATTCGGTTGTCCCAAAAGTTTCTTTCGTTTTATTAATTTATTCATTGAATCATGTACGATCGTACGTGTCTCGTTGCTGGAATATATCTATCTTTTCGATGTTGTAAGATCTGGGCGGAAAAGGTAGGAACGCGATTTGAGGCAACGATATACGTAGCTAAAAAAAATAAAATATAGCGACGAACGACTCAAACTGCGATAAAAAAGATCGAACGTAGCGTAAAATGTCGAAATTATCTATATCGAACGAGAAAAGAAATTGTTCGCTGCTTGTTGTCTTACTTGTACGTTGAATTTTCGTCGAATAATTTCACCCGTATTAATCGGAAACTTTACGCAAGGTTTTTATCATTTTCTCACGCTTCTTACACGGTACGAATTTTTCTTACGTTTCTGTCGTGTATCTGTGCCTATGAGAAATAAGAAACTATAGAATCGTTAGAAATATATCGAGTACGTTGGTAATTATAAAATTAAGTTGCATAAATTTATAAGTAGCAACGACGTATAAATACTTATACACGTATCCGTGAAGATGAATAAATAAACGTATTTCCATAAACGAAGTTCATAGATAATATGCAATATTACTATCATAATAATAGTTACTTTAACTAACAGATGATATTGCTTCGAATAACGAAATTTCATATACTTAATCCAACGAAAGACAAACGCGAGATCTGGAAGATATACTGGCGCCGGTATACTTACGCGCGTTACTTAATTAAGGATTTCATAAGCCGTATAGCTCGATGCAAAGGAACTGCATGAATATTTCTCGTATATATCGCGTCTAAAGATTAGATTAAAGTTTAACGGAAGGAACGTCTCTTATCTGAAAGCATAAATTAAAATATCCTGAATTAAGTAGCGTACGTAAATATAGGGCCGTCATCGTATATGGGTCAGAAGTAATCCAGTGGAAAATCAAGCGAGACGAGCTTCGCGGTACGAGCTTTAAATCATCTCGTTGTATCTTTCCTCGTGCTGCTCGATTTTAAGAGGGGAAACCAAGAATAACGAAAGCGTATACATAGTTTAGCCGTTGTTATTATCCCAGGTATTTATCTTGCTTTCGAAAAAGTTTCCGCGAATGAAGCGGACGACGTAGCAGAGAGCGCGGCAGGTTGAAGAGCTTCCCAAAAAAATGAACGCGAAGAAGGTTAAGTAAGTCTAAGGAGAGCACGCGAGGAAATCGGACGTTTCAGCTTCCAATTTCTCTCTCTCTCTCTCTCTCTCTCTCTTTTTCTTGGACCATCAAAAGTCGTAATTTAGAGAAAAGAACCGGAAAAGTTTGTACGCAAAGAGACGCGGTCCTTTCGACTGAATTTCGTAACGACGTCAATTTTAATAGACTGCCGCTGCCTTCGATATTCTCGGGCATCCAAGTACACAGTTCCAATGATTAAACTTTCCGCGTGCACGGATGCACCGTCGTTGCCGACGACGACAAGACAATAATGAAAATTGAATTTCCTATCTTCTGTCCGATATTTCTTAAATGGACGCACAGGATATACGTGTTTGTACTTAATAATTCGACACCATCGCGGCGCGATTCGTGCGATAGACAATTTACAGCGAAACACACTGGCTGAGTCGTTGCCTGTCGGTTTTCCGGAGGAACGCGTTGAACGGAGTAACGTCGCGTTTCAAGGGTCTCGTCGGATGGATGCAATTTTGTTTTCCAATATCTTTTATTCTAATATTTTTTATTCGCGGTATCAGAGCGACACCTCCAGCTCTTTAAACCGCATTGTATATATGTAACGTCGAAAAGGCGTGAATTTTATTTTTCGCCGTTATGACCCGTTACAGTTTGGCGGACGTTTGAACTTTAATCCGTCCAACTTTAATAAAGGGAAAATACTAATTTCTCGATACGTAGAAATTAATACTTTCTTACGGAGAATGTACAGCTGGCTCCATCGATCTAATACGACATCGCGTAATATAATTCGAACGGAAGAATAGAATAACGAGCGGTAGCTGCTGATCCGGTACCGATATTCTACTTCTCAAGTGGAAGCTCGTGAACATTCGCGAGAACCTCGACAGCGGTATCCGGAAGATCCGACAAAATTAAAAGACCTATATTTGCGACAATTTCCGTGGCTAACGATTGGACGACAACGCGACTACCAGAACCAATTCACGTTCTAGTTCCAGCATGCTCGATTCTTACGCGTACGTACGTATATGTACTTGGACAGAGCCGAAGGCACGATGCAATTGCGAGGTGTGGCTGGCGCGTTATGCGTCGTAAACGTTGTCGCGAATTACATCGAGGTGTACGTCACCATCTCGCTCTTTGCATTCTCCTCGCAGCGGTAATAAGAGTAGATGGTTTCGCTCTACGGGTGTCCTAGCCGTCGATCCGGATTGCACGCTGATGCCTAGGATCGAGTCACGGCCGACGCAACGGTTATTAACGCTTAAGAGTTTATTTATCAACGCGCTGGTCATTTTACTCTGGCCGTTTGTAGAAAGCAGATTAACTGGATCACCGGTAAAGGAATATTCGTGCCGATTACGGTTACTGCTTGAGGCAATTACGCGGAAGAAGAGTACGAATAAAGAGAAAACGTAGATAGGAGAGAATCCGGGTTGCTTCGTGGCAGAAATTTTTCCACGAGTTTGACACTTCTTCTGGCGTTATACGATGCCTACGTATTACGCGTTAGTTGGTTTTATTTTCCAACGAAACGTTTCTTTGTCCGGTTCTACGCTTCGTTCCTATCGTAGCGACTTCTTGCGGATTTCGCGCGAAGACGCTGTTAAACGACGCAAAATTTGAGCCGAATTAATCAGATACTTGAACGAAACTCTAATCAATTAATCGGATACTTAAGTACGACGATGCGCGTGAGTACGAGCGGACATGAAATTTCGAAATTGTTCAGCGAGTTGTACGATGGCTACAAAAGGTATCGACGCGTAATTTTATCTTTTAACGAACCAGGTTCTGCGCTTCGTTTTCGTGCTAAACATTTTCCGTAGTCGTACGAAAGCACACCGTTTAACGATACAAAACTTGATACACTCGAAGCTAATTAATTAGCACGTAAATGCTGTCATAAATATGTATGTACACTGGCGTGTCGATATATTTTCTAGCCACTGTATATGACGCATAAAGTGAAATGAAAATATCACGCTTGCTATGGAAATTTTCTACGAGTATCTCAAGTACGTTATACAAAAACGGAACATTTTGTAATTGTACTACGCACAGTTTTGACAAAGCTGCAACGATATATCTGTTAGGTTGCTGTCGCTTCGTGCAAGTTCTAAAATCTTCGTTATTTCTCGCTTCTGATTATTTTTCGTGCAAACCCGACCGAAAGAGGCGACGATCTATTGGATGGTGGATCTATCATTGCAAAAATCTTCTAATCTGAATATCGTCTCCTAATACTTTGGTATATTAAAATTGGTATAGATAATAGAACATACGTAACAAAAAATGGTAATAAAAGAAGGAAGATCTTCGATGGATGATTTTGCAGGGAATAAGAGGCAAGCTCGAGACAATGTTTCTAAAGAGTTAGTGGAAAATAATTCCCGGGAAACAGCGAAGGAGGGGTAGTACTTTAAATGAAACTAAGTCGATCTACCATTATTCGTCGCTCGATAGGAAACGCAAAGAAAATGGACAAATGGATTGCGCATAAATTAAACGACGCGCACGACGCGACGAATGCAGCTACCTCGTTACTCTCATATTCCTCGTTTATCGTTCTTCGTAATTTCTTGCGAAGAATAAATAGTGCCGATTATAACGAGGTTGTGTAAAAACAGCGTTCCAGGAAGTTCTTCCATCCTCGGGCAAAACCGATGAATTAACGTGAATTTTTTAGAAATATATATAATAAGAGAAATTTACGTATGCGTGCGTGCGCGTGTGTGTGTGTGTATTTGTAATTCCAATTTCAAAAATATTTCACACACGTGCTTGAAAAATAAAATCGATACACGTGTACGAGCTGTCGTGTTACAACGAAACATTTTAAACAGACGTACGTATATTTAATTGAAATAATTTTCACGCGATTCCGTGCACTTTCTCGACCACCAGATAGCTTCGTTATATCATATTTTTGAAAAATATTTAACAAACACGTACGCAAATATATACGTATGTATCTTCATTTGTAGAATGTATCGGTAAATTTATTATAAAATATACAATACGAGTTACGAGGAGCTCGTATTAATTCATCGGTTTATAAGTTTCATATTTACGAAAAATACGACGTAACGAAATTTTATAACGAAATTTCACGTATAAAATTTCATTCCACGGCTATATTTAATACTCTCGGCCGATTTATTTTCTTATTATAAGATCTCTTAAACCAATTGATTAACTCAATACGTTACAGGTCACTTGGTTTTCAAGTAGCCCTAATTGTAAGTGATTTAAGCTATTGCTCAAACTATATTAAGCAAGTTCTCCAAACGTTCAATCTGCACGAATCTCTTCAAGAGACCGTTCGATGGATTTTTTCCCCTCCAAAGCTTACGCGAACAATCGAACTACTTCGTATTCAATTTATTCAAGTCGTTCGAGTTATTCGACTTAGTTTTTATATTTTAAGCCGACAACGAGTTCCGCCGCCTCCCTCCCCCCTCCTGCCCCTCCTCGGTTCACTATTTCAACTCGCCGACACGTAAAATGGCTAAAACGCGTTTCAACGTTGCTTTAACTTTTCGCCAGATTTTCATTTAACGCGAAAGGGTAATTTGATTTTGTATTCGACGAAATTGTTTGATTTTACGCTAATGGAATAAAAGTTGGAGAATGTATTTTCCCTTTGATAACGTCCAACAATTAGTTAATGAAATATTTGTACGGCGTTTTGTTTATTCGGTTATTTGTTTAATTGCGTATTGCGACGGTGATTTTGATAGAGGGCCTTTCGTTACGCTATTTTATACTCTCTTCGTAACTTTCTACCTTCTAATACGTTTCAAATGTCGACTGTAACGCGCTTTTAGCAAATATTTAAAAATCAATGCGTCGCATAGGCCGACGAACCATTCTAGAAAATACCGCCTGCTTCGATCGATCCTATTTTGCAACCTTTTGTTCTTCCAGAACGTTCAAATTTATCTGACCTAACGTTCTACGTAATTACAGGCAGAACGTCCGGTATCTTTTCAGCGATCGTGGCGACCACTTCGATTACGGACGTTTCTCCAGATATTCGTTCTTTTTCCTTTTTTTTTTTTTTTGCACTCGATTATCGCATTTTTGCGATCTACGGACTCTGCTATCCGCGCATCTCTGAATTACCAATGTTTTACCGCGATAATTCGCTTGTTACTAGATACGAGAGATTAGAGTTAGACGGAAAAAGGGCATTTCTCGGGAAACGTCCTTGTTCGATTCGACGTTTTCTACAACCGCAGAAAACTACATTTTTAGAGAAACGTTGGCTTTTAATTTTTTTTTTTCAGCTTAAATACTTTTAGACAAACGTGCATTTTTCTAAATCAAATTTTTCGCACTTTTAATAACGTCTACCGTTAAGTTGCGCGTTCGATGCGTTGCGAATTCACGTACAAAATTCATTCACGCGTTAGTTTTGTACACGTAAGTTCTTACAGACGTCTAGGTGGGTAGAATTAACGCCGTAAAATTACAAACAATTATTGGAAATGAAATATTAACGAAGAAAGCACGAGTTTATAAATATTTCTTTCGTCGCTGGCATAATTTGCAATGAAATTAGGCTACAAATGTAATCTCCGATAAATATTTTTAAAAACTCCTGTATTATTTCTTATTATCTTAGTATCTGCTTGAACGTGCCTTCAATAAGATACCGCGCATACGTAATTACCTTCGATGTTTGCGATCCTTACGATGGAACGAGGAAAGCCGATATTCGCGAAAATGGCGTGCAGAGTCATCTTTTTATAACTTTGTCACTTTTATCGGCAGTGAAATAATCGGTCTTTTTTTCCGGCCGTGGGTTTTCGCTTTATTCAATACTAAAAGTGAACTTTACGCGATATCGATTTTATAGACTTTTCGCAAATACCACCGCGATTTTACAAACGAAAGCGTCGATGTTCGAAACAACTTCTCCGCTTAATTATTCTTATCCCGTACCGTTACTATCTGCAGCAAAAAAAAAAAAAAAAAAAAAAAAGGAAGAAAAGGGGAAAAAAGCGAAAGAAGAAACGCTGCGAATTTTTCCTCCAACGCTTAACGTTACGCGGAATCGTCGAATCTAATCGTAAGGATCTCGTCGTTCCCGCGACCTTCGGCTCGATGAAAATTCGTTTCTTTGTTGGCGAGCGAGCGCCAGATTACAGTTACACGCAGGTCTAAAATAAAATAATCGTTTCTCGCTTAAATCAACCTCGTTTACTGTGCGCTCCAGCGGCTAATCCCATTGCAGGGAAGAAAATCGAACGAGGGCAGCGCCGAAAACGATCAATACAAATTCAACTATCCTGGAACAAACCGAGCCGAACCATTACTTCGGCCAACAATCTCAACTGCACCCTTTCAAACGATTCCAATCTATCCGGGTTGCAGAACGAGAATCTACGAGCGTTTCATTTACACGGCGCTTCGATCCGCGTTTTCGCTCGCTTTTCGTCTCGAACACAGCCAGCGGCCAACGCCTGCTACGATTCCACGTGCGACCGTTTCAACCGCGTTTCATCCAGTGCTTTTACCGATCTCCTTTTCTTCGCTCCGCCAACGGACGAGAATGGAAACCGGGTACTCTGCTTCTCTTTTCTCTTCTGTTCTCGTTTCCGTTCGT
Source organism: Bombus superbus (assembly GCA_014737385.1). NCBI lineage: Eukaryota > Metazoa > Arthropoda > Insecta > Hymenoptera > Apidae > Bombus > Bombus superbus. The sequence continues at coordinate 2,436,361 of JACXIK010000024.1, forward strand.
TGCATGGCCGGCGCGTCGTATTTTTCATCGGTATCATTGTGCGTCGTCTGGGCCCGTCTCTCCGCGCCTTTCTCGATCCTGTGTCCATGACAAACGATATTTGACAGAGACGAGACGGAAGGAGACGACCGTGCTTTCCAGCAACTCGACAACGGAGAGAGGAAGAACGGTGGCGTCGACGAGCTGCGGTTTGTCGGGCCGGGTTTGTTGAACTCTTCGGGTACGAGTTCGGAAACCGCGATTTTTAACATATCTCTAATATATATATATGTATTAAATGATCGTTTCATTCTTCTTTTACACGACAGTTAACTGGTTAAAATCACGTGTTCCAGTATTACGTTGAATACAGTTGCCCTATATATATACGATCATTTCGTTACAACTTAATTCTATGTTACAAGAGCCGCCATGCTCCGTGCTTGACGAGTATACTCGTCGCCGCTTACTTTTTGCCACGCGTTCTAATAGGTACGCGCTTTTCGAAGATGTGGCGACAGCTAAATGACTACGAGATTGATGCGAAGCGTTGCAAACGTGGATTATCACAGCCTACGTTATACGTTTGGAGAAGAGGCGGAGATTGGAAAAATAACAACAATCTTACGTAAAGGTACGGGCGTTTTTACCCCGTGACCTGGGTAAAGCCGGATAGAGTGGCGAATACTGTCCCTAGCATCTGTAACATTGGAACGGATCCAACTGTTTAGATTCCTAACCAGCGCAGCAGCATTCGCGGGCCCACCCAGAACAAGTTATACACTGCACCCAACATTCGTTCGATCCGCATACACCGCGTAAGATTGCCGACGGTAGATGCAAATATCTTCGTTTTCTCGCTATTATACGTGTCTTTGTTTCCGTCGTCCTCCGCATTCCTGTTCTACTCTGCGTTTCTACCGTCCGAGGTTAGTATCCGAAACGTTGATTCGACGCTAGAACTATACACGGTTCGGTCAAGACGAAGCTATTTCTAAAATCACTTCCAGCCATTCGGAACCAATTATTCGCAACGACTGGTGTTTGACAAAATGCGCGATAACAGAATATCGTTATATTTATCGATTTGCTACCTTCCTACAGAAGGAATTCCATGTCACGTAGTTAGGTTCTTGGTGCTATTGATTCGTCTGGTTACGCGATCCCTAAACGAGGGTTGGCAGATTTATGAAATTGTAAGACGGGTCGTTCCGACTGATGCGGTAGTTCCAGTGTTAACAACCTTAATGCGTTTGCAGCGTGGACACCGTCCGGGTGTCCGAGTTTGCCCCGGTAAGCAATTTCATAAATATCGTTATGTATCACTGGAAGGTTTTCCTTGGACAAGAGTAGCAAGAATGGTAAACTCTCGGCGAACTCGATCTCTTCGGAAGTGGAGGAAATTTAACGTAAGACGAGGATCGTGCCAAATGAACGTGCTATGCAGGGAACAGATTAAACCTTATCGTATGTTACAAATATTATCATAAATTATTCGTAGCGAAAGGAACCCTCGTTTGCGTATCCGCGCTTTAACACGCGTGATTCGTAGCAGAAACGTGCTTACCTGGACGATATGGGCGATCGTGAAGCTAACGATTCGTCGAAAATCCTCGGACAGAATCGCAACGCTCGCTGCCACACGGACAGTATCGTAACGCTAGGAAGCACGCGCGTGTCGCGATCGTATTTTGTTCACGCGCTGACCCGAATGACGACGACCGACGATTGGTCCGGCGGTTGGACGCGCGAAAATCGCGAACCGTTTCGAAGGTAACGGCAGCCTCCGATTTTACCCGTGTATCCGATTGTTTCGGTCAGGTGACTAATCGTAAGACGCGATGCGTGTCTGTTCGATGGCTGAGCAGCTGCTCGGAAGATCAAAGCACAGAAAGCATAACGAAAAATGCTTTGATTACACTTGTTATACCGTCGCGTACGAGGTCTCTCTGCCAACCAGCTGCAGGTGCGAGAGACCAATTAGCCGATGCTCGAAAACGTCTGTCGGAGAGTTCGATCTTAATCGTTGGTATCGGCCCAACCGTCGGTCGGCTGCTCGAAAAAGGAATTTCTGCCTGCTCGACGAACTTTCCGAAGCTCGTTAAAAAGAGAGGGTGAAGGACCCGGGGCAACGAACCGGGCAAACGAGCCACGGTATACACACAGAGAGAGAGAGAGAGAGAGAGAGGAGAGCAAGATTCGCGGCAGTTTCCTTCGACGCGCGTCCGGGAGCGCAGCCCTTTAAAGCTGATTAGCCGATGTTTTATATAAGATTCGATCTAAGTGGATTTACTTAATGCACTTAAAGCGAATCTGACCGCAGCCTTAAGGAGCTTCGGCCACACGCGACACCGAGCGGAACTGAGTTTTTCAGACGCTGACGCACCGAAACGCGACCCTCCTTCGCTTTCTTAAGATGCTCTACGACCACGACTCGCTCCCTTGCGCGTCCTGCTTCTTCGCGCAACTCTTAGCCGACTGTGCCGGTCGATTATAACGACGAATCAAAATGACGAATACGATATAACGGGATGCATGAGACTGCGATAGGGAAGGACGATGGTAATTGCTAGCTATTAACAACGATTTGTACCTACTTGGGAAAGTTGAACGTCGACGCGAATAATATAAGCGATACGAGAGTAGAATATTAAATCGATCGGCGGTGGTTCGCCGAGGAATCGGACGACGAGTCTGCCGAACGATGTAAGTTGCAAATGTTTTGTAAGTTAGAAAAGATACGGTCGGGAAGAAGATGCGAGTATCGAGTATAAAACGTTACGAATATCAACTGCGTGAGTTTGTCGGACAGATTAAGACGAATATCGTTGAGACGTAATAATTTTTGGTTCTCGCTTTTATTCGGAGAAAAGGAAGCGAGAAATGGCGAAACAGAGCGTTAGAAAAAATGCGTTATATATTTACGTAGCTGTATTTGTTATTATTTTGCTTCCTCGATAAGTTCGTTCCTCGGCGCGATGATACTTTTTAAACAACCAATGTATTTCTATATTTTCACAGATGTTACCGATGTAATATTATATATACAGATACTACTACTACTACTACTACTACTACTACTACTACTACTACTACTACTACTACTCAGTTAGGGGGAATTATTTTTGGTCAGAGTTCGTTATTTATTAGAAAGCAAGATTAGATTGTGCGACGTGCACGTGGGACGTTACAATATCGCGTTATAATCGGCCACTGAAACGTAAGCAATTAGTGAATTTAATTCGAAGCTTGTAATATATGTGCATTCGTATCTGCTAATTATTATGCTCTTGCGTGTAATTCTACGCCGATACGTGGTCGTATTATATTCGTACACGTAGTCGTATTTTATATATAGCAAACAGATTATAGATTCAAATCCTACAATCCTCGTACAATTCCTATAAAGACACAACGATTTTTGCGCCATCGCGTACTGGCCGTATCACGCTTATCGCCTGATCGAGCAAGATTAAACGATCATAATTTTCCCATCTTATTGAAGTATTCAAAGCACTCGAGTAACGAAAAAAAGACCAACCGCCGAAAGGATAGAAAGGAAATAATTTACAAGACGCATTATACGTAGCACGAATAATACGCTACGTTTCTCTAACTCGAAATCGTTGTAGGATTTAATAACCTACGTACAAGAAGAGAAGAATATAATATTCCTCTGAAACTCGCAGCCGTAACCCAATATAAAACGACGGCGGGCTGCACAGAAGATGGCTGGGATAATGCTTTGCAATTATTCGGCCACAATCGTGGCAGCGGAATGAGAACAGCCAGGAACGAGTACACGATTACAGATACAATACGTAACGATAGTACGTCGAGTTATATTTTTGCTCATTATCGTTTATTGCCATTGCTCGAACGATTTTTAAAATGCAGACTGTGTGGACAATTTAGAATTTTTGACGAATCGCTTACGTAGGGGATACATTTCGATCGCGTTACGTTAGTCGAGTGATTTTCCATCGAATTCTATTCGTTTTCCTATCGTTGACAAATTTTTTCCATTCGAGCGAACGCTACGAAACAATTGCTATCAATTGTCCGGTTTGGATTTTACGCTCAAATAATTATCCTTCTTTCTCTCGTAATATTTCGCACTGTATATATATTTTACTTGCCATTAGATCGTTTTTAACGAGAGAAGAATCGTGTAAATCGACACGTAGGAATCTGAATCTTAATCCTTGCAAATAATCTTGGTAAAAATTCGAAGAAACTTATGGTAGAATCTATGGAAGTTTGTTAAAATTCGTATTCACGAAGGAAAATAGCAGAAAATCGAGTTCCCGCGTACTTCCTCGTAAAGAAAGAAAAGAGCGTTATTGCTTTAAAATTATTGCCTAGCCGATGAAGAGTATAAAGAGACGAAAGCTTTCTGAACGAACGACAACGGTCGAATGGAAAAATCACATAAATGCATTCGTTCCTAAAACTATAAGTACAGAAATTTCCAAATAAATATCTAACGTAGCAATTAAAACGCATTTTAATATATATATATATATATCAGTCTGCACGGTTTTTCCAGCCCCAAAAAATGTTTCGAAGAAAAGTTAACCAGCTTTCAATCGACCACAGATCGCAATATTACGAATCTGAAAAAGAGTCTCGCTTCGACGAAGAGTCAAGGCTACCGCCATTTTTCCTTTTTTTTTTCTAACGGAACAATGAATTTTTTTATACTCCGTTCGATGCACTTTCTAATTATGATTGTTCCGTTAAAAAAAAAAAATAAACGTGACTTTGACTCCTCGTCGAAGTAAAAATTTCGTTCAAGTTCGCGAAATATCGCAATTTGCAGCCGATCGGAAGCCGATCGACCTTCGTTCGAAACATTCTTTTGTCCGATTATCGAAAGCGAGCGAATGATCGCGAGAATTGATTTTCACACCATCCTTTGTACGAGTTTCTTGTTTTACGTTTCCGTTTGAACCCGTAGATTGTCCAAGTTTAGAGTCTAAGTCGTTGATTTCGAGTCTAAACGTCAAGTACGAGAGCTAAAAAGTCAAGCACCGTGGCTGGAAAGGTAGACGACGTAACTGGAGATCCGCGCCAATTCTGAGGGGAAGAGCTACGAAAACTAAATAAATAAATAAATAAATAAATGAATAAATAAACGACGTAATATATTTATTTATTTTTCAGCCTCACAGTTCGAGGAAAAGAAACTTGGCTTACGTATTTCTAACTGCCATTCGTTTCCATACTTTAATTAGGCCATCCATCACGTTCAAAGGTCCACACCCAAACACACATATTCCCTTTTACATCTACTAAATTACATATAATAAATGAAACAGACACACACACACATATATATATATATACATACATACATATATCTTTATTTCTCTTGACCTACACACACTGTGCAATACTTAACCTATGTACCACTGCAGTTATGTGTTTTCATATTTAGCGCGATACAGATTCCCCTATTAAAGTTTAACTTTAGCCGGAGTTTCAGTAAAGAGAACATTTTCTCGTTTGTACCGCGTTTCCTTGAACTTCTCAGCTGTTATAGCACTTTGGAAATTCGAAATGGCTATAAAGCAAGACCGCGAAAAGCGACGTTCATTATGCAACAACCTAACAACGACGGAGAATATTCCTTGGAATTTAGTATTTCATTATTTGTCAGAAGTTCGTGATAAATTATTCCCATGCAATCTCGTCAGACGTACGGTACACAGAACTTTGTATCGATTAGGATACAGGAACGGAGCTACGAATTCTCCGAACAAGCCGATACGCATCGTCTAAAACGTCGGAAAATAGCGCGGTGGTGCAGCTACCGATAACATTCTCCATGCGTATCCACAATATCGAAATATCGTTATCGATGATCCGACGTATCAAATTTTCCAGCAGCTCCTCTATCGAACTTTACCCGGGCACGATCGTACCGAGACCAACGACCATTTACTTCGTTCGCTTTGTATTTAGTCATCGCTTGGAATCGAAATGTTAAAACGCTTCCACGTTTTACGGCGCTTCGAGATGCAGGAAATTTGTTTTTAAATCCTATATCGCAAAGACGGATAGAAACTTTTCCCGCCTTTATTTGAATTGAATTTTAATTGAATTTACGAATAGGCATTCGCGCGTCTTATTTACTTTTGCAATTTTTGCCACTTGGCCGATTCCATTTCCGCGATCGAAGGATCTTCCACAGGAACACCAGCGCCAACAACGAAATTATATTTATCGGAAGAGGAAGAGAGCTACGGATTTTTTACGTTCGAAAGTTTTACGTTGGAAAGCGCAAAAGTTTGTTGCTAATACATTAATAAATATATATATATGAATAATATATTAACGATGCTAGTCGACTACGAATTTGTAGCACGCTTGAGAAAGCAATTTGCTTCTGTATCGATTTTAAAAGCGTGTTTTTACCGAAATTACCGGAGACCGAAGCTATTAGCTTGTCCAAAAAGTTTCTTGCGTTTTATTAGGTTGTCCCAAAAGTTTCTATCGTTTTATAAGGAAATACTGGATGCGCAACATTTGTTCTTTTATATCATTTCGTTGAATTGCGTACGATCTATTTTGTTCTATTATTACGAAATGAATCATACACGATTCGATAAAACAATATAAAACAAAAAAATGTTTATGCATCTATTATTTCCTTATAAAACGAACGAAACTTTCCGGACAACCTGATATAAGGAAATAATCGATGCGCCACGTTCTTTGCTTTATATTATTTTATCGAATCCGTTCTGTTTCTTCCTTTCTTTCCATTTTGTTTGCTCCGACGAAACGAAACGAGTCATACGTGATTCGATAAAACGATACAAAGCGAAAAATGTCGCGCATCCGTTATTTCCATGAAAAACGAAAGAAACTTTCCCAACAGCCTAATGCTTTCTCGCTGCGGCGACCCTTTCGATCCTACTTGCAAAATGTACAAAGTCGCGTGAAAAAACCGACAGTACGCGTCGACAACTGATCGACGATCGTCATAACAGGGTTCGTGCCGCAGAAAATTCGCCATTCCGCTGCAAATTCGTATTGCACGAAAGTAGCGAAGCGCGTATCGATTCATCCGCGAGGAATTCGACTGCGATTCCGTGTATTGTGTTTGGCGTATCGGTCGATGTTTAAATACAAATACGTAAATTTAGGTCGTCGAGCTAGCTGTTAATTTATAAGCACCGGTGAAACTACTTCGCGTCACGCGTCTGTTATTCGAATGGCCCTTACGGTCGCTCTGACGATTTATTAACACCGTATCGTTAAAGGCTCTCGGAGCGTTCACAAGCAGAGCAGAAATCGGCGTTGCGACCAAACGGCTTGTTCCGTGGAAAAACACGGCCAGTGTTCCGTTTCGTTCGGAACCGTTCGCCAAGTTAATAACGCCACGCGAATCGGCTTCTCGTCCAAAGACTTACCGGTCGTTAATCTGCCAGCAGATCTGCCAGAAAATCGATAAATACGCACTTATCGCGCCTTTCCCGCGTGCTTTTCGTTCCCCACTTTCTTCTGCAAATGCGTCCGCGTGCTTCGTCGCCGAGTTCTTTTCCATTCGCTCGATTCGATACGAAAAGAAATTTCCAGAATTCCCTGCGCCTTTTCGCTCCTTACCTCTCTCTACCGCTCTTGTGAAATTCGAAGAAAAACAAGCAAAGCGTCTTTTTGATTTATCGGATGCGCTTCCGTAACGCGTCCCATCGGATTTTTCGCTATCCGACGAAACGACAACTCGTTTCGCTCGCTCGTCCTCCGACGATATTCAACGCGCGAACGCCGCGTACTTAGTTAGGTACGCTTAAAGCGCGAAACATTTCGAAGAAGGAGCGCCGAATAGCGAAACAAAGCGGCATTCTCGTGAATTTACGACTCGCGCGATTTATCAAACCACCACGCTCAGTCGCATAAACTGCGACGTATCTGCCGCTCTGTTTTTCGTAATAAACTCTTTCGCGCATCCAGCCGTTGGACACCGGGCCGCTCGGCTGCGTTGCGCGAGATTTTCGTTTCCAGCCACTCGATTAACCGCCGCTAAATTATCGCTGGCCGATGCGACGCGCAGTTTCGCGCGAGTAAATCGTTCGCGCTCGCTTCCTCTTCTGCGTATTGACACGCAGTTCGATGGAAAAGAACGGGACAAAAAAAGGAGCAAAAGGAAGAGGAAAAGGAAAACTAGAGGGGGAAAAAGAAGAAATAGGGAAAAGAAGGGCGGGCGAAAAAACGAGAGAAAATAGCGACGTGACCTTAAAAGAATCTGCGTCGAAAATGAAAAATGCATTGAAACTCTTTCGTCCTCGTTTACTCTCGTGCTCCATTACCAGAGCATTTTCTCGTACGCCAGCATGGGGACAAGGAGCCGCATTTAAGCGGCGGAATATCTTTTTTCTTCCTCCTTCTTTCTCTTCTTTCCCTCCTCTCTTTCCTTCTCTTCTTTTTTTCCTTTTTTCCTTTTTTATTCCGTGAAAACCGGGCTTCGCGGTGAGAAACGGGACCACGGGAAATGAGGAAACATCGAAAAGCACGGCAGATCTTTAACTGTGCGTTTCAATCGTGCGACACCGCGTGCCTTTAGCTACGTGGCGAATCTAGGTGAAGATCGTAATTGCTCTCAAGTGGAAAAACTGGCGAAATATCCAGAAAAACCGACGTGTGGCTGCGTCGACGGATTTTCGGCTCGCTACGGTGACTTAACTCCGATATTAAGGGCACGTAACTCGCTGCCGATAAATAAATGTTTTATTTCGATCGCGTAAAAGCATGCATATAGACGTACGCGACGAAATATATCGAGCAAAGTATACGATTCGTTTGTTCGTGTTTGAAAAACTGTAAATTTAGGAATTTAAGAATCGGTATAATCGCGATTCGTTCGATGATTTACAACGATCACGTGCAATTACGTAAATTGTTCTGTCGTTCCGACGTTCGTTTAAGAATTTCGAAGAGAGCGAGTCGGAGAGGGGGGGGGGGAGGGGATATATCCAAGAAAAGCGAATCAATTTGATGAAATAAGTTAGCGAGTTTCGTACTGTTACTAAATTTGGTTACGAGGTTTTCTCGAAAAATATTCAGTTCTCGAGACTATCGATTTTCGTTCTAGATAGGAGGTAAGCCATCAGAGTTTCCGTAAAACTTCGTCGGTTTGCCATCTATATATCGCTAAAAGGCTCGTGTCGTTGGACCGAACGAGTTGCCCTCCATTCTTAACCTCAAATACGACAAAAGTCGTCGAAAGATGAACAAAGGCGTAGTTATCGCGATATATTTATCCGTGATCTTCGCTCGTTAATTAGACGATCTTCCGTATTTCGTATTCTGTGGTCGTATTCCATGACCAAACGGTACGGCGCATCTTGCCAGTACGAACTTTTCCATCTATTAGACACGATCGTATTTCGTAGTAATGGCGAGGAACGAGCGCGTAAATTGAACTGTCACACGGAATTAACGTTAACGAGAAAATCGTTCGCAAATCCGTTTCCCGACTTACGTATTCGCAATCTCTCTGCTTTGTCCGTGCCTCCGGAGTTTTGCCTATGTTCGTTCGTGCGTGATAATTTGCGCATACGCAAGGTTACTCCCCCGAGATAGGTGCGCTTTGAAACGTTTTAAAAGCGAATGCTTCCTAAGGACCGTGCTTCTTTTTTTCCACCCCGGCAAAAAAGAACACAGCGAAAGTTGCGCGGCGACGCACCGACACTGTTAACACTTTGCCAACCAGAATTTCAAACTAACATTCTTATCGAACGTTACGTAAGGACGCTCGAAGCAAAATTTCGTACGCCAGTCAGTTAAAAGTCGATTTACAGTCGTTTTACAACGCGATGAAAACCACGAATTACGATCTCGTTGATAATTATTGGATTTCTTAAGCTAACGTTCTTATCGAACGTTACATAAAAACGTTAGAGGAGACATTTCGAATGCGACGAGTAAAAGATTCTCTTACGATCGTCCGCGAGTCGCGATTAACGTCGCGAATTACGATTTCGTCGACGATTATTTGATTTTCGAAGAAAAGACCGATTCGACGTGTATAAAATTAACGGTTGATATTGGAACTACTACGGTAGTCGAAATGACCAATTCGTAATTTTTCGTACGAGTTTCATAAACGTATAACGTTTCGGTGCGATTTTGAGAATTCGAACGATTTTTACGAAATATACGAACAAGTGGTAAATACTTTTTCTTCTTCCATTATATATTTCCTCGCACGTACCTTTCGCTTTAATTTCTCTCGTACAAGTTCCATTCTCTGATACCCGATATAGTACCTACGTAATATAATACATCATCCAACACAGTCTTACTCCAAGAATCTCTGCGCGAAGAAATCTTTACTCGTTAAACCCAATTCCCGATCAACAATCTAGGCGATTCGATGAAAAAGAGCAATTGGTATCGTCGCATTACGATATATGACATTAACGTTTAAAATAGCCAGGAAAGTAGCGAGGACAGGATATCGTGAAATATATAACGTCAGATCGGATTAATGCCGCTTGGTCGCATGGAAAGAGCGTTGGAGTCCAGTAGGCGGTTATGTATCGCGTAGTCCTCGAACGAAAGCAAACACATTCTCGTTACGTCGAGCTGTCGATCGTTACAGAACCGTACACGGTATAATGCACTCCAAATGAACGCATCAAGCATCGTGCGGTAGCATCGATCGAGGCACCATGAACAATTTGACAGGTAGCACACACGGCTTAATTGGCAAGCATTTAAGGGGAATTTCCACGGGACAGGTACACCGTGGCTACTACATCGATCGTGATGCGCGTTGCGCGTGACATTTGCCGCTTGTTCGACGAGAGGGTAAAAAAATAAAAATTGTCATCGAGACTGGTCGCGAATAAATTGTCCGAGGCGATCGATTCCAACTAGTCGTAGGTCTACGCGTTATCTGTTCCATGTTTCCTCTATTTCATTACTAAATTGATACAAGTACTCACTTGGACCCGGCAGACCATCAAGACGCCCAGCAGTGCGGGCACCAGCATCCCCTTCATCTTCCTTCGTTTGGTCGACTCTCTATAAAACTCCCCGCACGATGTCTATGTGTGTCGTTTCGATTTCAGGCCGGTTACGATTCCCTGACTCGCCTCGATCTTCTACGAAAAAACGACGACGCACTGACTGAACAAACGGCAGAAACGTTGCTGAACAATTTGCTGTATGCAAGCCACCACTCACCCGCCGTATACGAGAGCACAGCGTACTACTGTGACACTGCTGCTGGGTGGGTCGCTTCACGAGAAATCAAGATGGAGGTGAAGCGCGGCGCCGGTGCCGCTGAAACGATTCGACCAATCAAAAGCTGTCACTAGATGACCGCGCCGGAGGGTGCGTTCACATGCGCGCAATGGTCAGTCGATAATGTAGCGGGAATATCGTGATTTTAAACGGTACTACATACTTCCAGGTACCTACGTAATTGTCGACTTTCGACAGATTTTCCGCCGGAAATGTTGCTTTCAACGAAACACCTAACGTCTATTCTATCCAGACTACCGATATTAATCGGTGAAATAACTTTTACACGAACCGATGGATTAAAACGAGTATTTCGAAATTTTCTTGTTTCATTTCTGACGTACAATGTCACTTTTCTAATTAAATATAACTAAACTAAAGTACAGCGTTTCGAAGGAAATACGTGTAATCGCGATCTGCGTTCCATTATTTAGATTGGAAATATTGTATTTTAAGAAATTTAATGAAAAAACGGTTGTTATGAATTATCTTCTAGTTTACAGACTACGAGTTTACAGACTACCGCTTTTTATTTATAAAATCACCTTGAAGATGTTTTTTCCCATAGCTTTGCTTCCGTGCGCGCACGTTTCAAAGAGTTTTCTAATATTTAAATGTAAGTTCGAAAACAAATTCAGTGTACGAAAGTACAGGAAAAAAATGTGTATAATATTTGCGTTCAATCTTTGTTCGAAACATTCGTTTATTTTCTGTGAAAATTTCTCTCGTTCGCGTTTCGCTAAAAATTTGCAACGTCGATAAAACGTACGAAATAGGAAAAAACTGAAATGCCGAATCGATATATCGCGAAAGTAATTTACGCTGTAATTAAGATATCCGTGTATCGTTGAAATTTAATAAGATTAAACCGATGACATTAGTATCATCGAATAATAATCGCGTTTTAACATATGTAATAAATATTGACCGAATCGTACAGTACTCATTAGCATTCCGAATACGTATACGATTAACAACGCATAATTGCATAAATATTCGGTTAAACCATAAATTCAATCCATCTATATTTCAAGCGTTTCAAGTATTTAATACGGTCAACCGAATTGTCCGGCCAACGAATAGAGAACTGGCTAATACCCAGCGATGACAGAATTTTGCGCGTCATCCGTCGCAGTCCACTGACACCTCGGGTTTCGATTTCAAACGGCAAAAAAAGGAAAAAGAAAAAAGAAAAAAAAGAGAAAACCAGAATAAACCTAGTATCCGTGCTCGCTATACGTGCGCACGATTGAAAGAAAACATCGTCGAATATTTTTAAGGTCGGTCGATCAGGTTGACGATTTATAGAAATTGCGCGTTAGCGAAGAATTTGAAGAGTTTGCTTTCAGATATCGTCGTTCGTTATCGCCTATTGTTGTCCAATTCCGATGACACGAAAAATCCTCCTTTGTTGATTTCGTTGAATATCGATCTATCTGGCCTTAGCTATGGAAAAACGTAATATCAGGTTAGTAGTAGTTAACGCGTTAAAACACGAAGCAACGATTCAATTGGACGGGAACCTTCTCCGGCTAATCCACTGGCAACGATCTATTGCAGCAGTGTGATCGACGTTCGTCGTAAATAACATTATAAACGTTATAAACATTGTTGATAAAACAAATATCGTTGTAACATATGTACGACTAGCCGATAGCGGGCTAGCCCAATGCGATATAAACCGATCTAACGCCATTGTACGCTATGATAGTATATTAATTATCCTTGGAAATGGGTGAGACTAAAAAAGAAACGATTCCATTCGAATTATGTATCCGTCGATGCGACGAACATCCAAACGTTAAAGATGATAGAGTTGCAGCGTTTCAGGGGCTGCTACCTTTCTACTATGCATTTACATAATATGGTCGCCGATACGCTTCCGTAATAGCCCTATTAATACACGAAGTGTAATATACAACGCTACGACATCGTTTATACTCGTGCTCTGATACTTTCGTATGTCTATAACGCGTAATGAAGGCGAGGCCAAGAGAAACGACGAGGTACACGAAGACAAAATCAAACGGTATAGAACGAAATATCGTGAGCGGCATATATATCTGCGCATCAGGGACTTTTTAAACCGGACGAATAGCCAAGACTGTTCCGTTGCGTCCGCTCGCTTTCCGGCTCTTGTCGTTTTTACGGTTTAGAGGAGCGTGCACGCAAGTACGTACGTACGCCTTGACAAACGTCTCTTGACATTTCATTTTTGTTAACCAAGCGCATACCCAGTGCGTTCGACTTCTCTCTATTTTTCGTCTAAGCCATCGGACCCAGAGAAATTACACATTCCGCGTGGCTTCGTCTGTTTTTCTTCTTCCCTACCCAGCTAACCGTCTCTGTCCGTTTCTTCCTCTATCTTTTTTCTTTTTTCTTTTTTTCAGAAGAGCATGAAAACGCACGAGCAGATAGCCTTGGCCCATACCTTTGCCCGTGTGTCGGCCACCGTACCCACCGGTTACCCTGGAAACGGTATCGATTTCAACCCTCAGCTATGCAGTAGAAACCAGCGGCACACCATGGGGGTCTCTTCGTCCCGAGTTTCGACAAGACAGCCCGTTTAAACTACCCGATTACAGCAGCCTCCATCTCTATTACCGCTTTACGTTTCGTTTCGCGTGCTTGAGAAAATCAGCCCGCCTATAAACGTCAAAGTAGCAGAGTGGATTTTTGGTCGTAAAACCGGGGAAATTTTAACCGGGGTAGGCGTTTCATCGCCGCTGATCTCCGCTCTCGCACGCCGATTAATTCTTTCGGCTTGTTTACCTATGCTAATACAAAATCTCTTTTGTACAGGACAGCAGCGATAACGCGTTTACGTATAATAGAACTATAGCTGATTCGGCGGAGAAATAAGAACACGCTCGGTTGCTACGGTGCGATAAATACGGTTGGAATTATTTTGAATTATAATTGCGCGTCGAGTCGAGGGTACCAACGCTGTGCACGGGTGGAAATTTAATTAGTGTATAAAATTTAGCATACGTTATTTAGAAGGCATGGGGATAACGTTTAACGAGAACAAAAGGGATGGAAATGACGTTGCGTTTCTTTACGCGGAATTTTAATTTTAATTTTAATAGTAGGACGAACTTAAAAATTAAACAGGCCGAGGGTGTTAATTAACAACGATGGGCCACCTCGTTTCGCTTTTACATTATTACCTTTGCTTCTACCATACAATTCGAATACTCTTCTGTATTACGCGCTATTGTCGTACGTAAAACGACCAAATCGAATTAACAACAAGCCGATCGATGAAAGTAAAAATATCACGCGGTCCGTCTCCTCATGGTTTCTGTTCCTTGGGAACTTCGTATAAACCGCAAACTTTGTTCGCCGGTACAGCTTTGTCTGCAAAGGTTAAACAGATTTTATCATTACGATAGTTCAAATAAGTAGCCAGCGGATATGTCAGCCGCCGTTGTAAATTTCGAGACAACGTTAACCAAACGAAAACTCCGGCTCGCGCTTTAAACGGCGCGCAAGCAAATTAACCTACCGATCATTTTTGGGTACGCCAGATTAAGGTTGTTCATTATGTCGACAAATTCATTTAGGGATTTAGATAATCTAGGATTAAAGGCTTTCTCCTCGGCCACCGTGGTTACCGTCCTACCAGAATAATCGTGGGCAGGATACAGTCTGAAATTCGGTGGCAACGTAAAGATTTTCGAATGAACGGAATTATACAAGACTTGCGCGGAGCCACCCTGTAACGCAAGAAAATTACAAAATATTAATTTCGTCGAATACGAATAGGAAATAATGAAATGACTCGAATTTCTCTTACGGCGCGTGCGTGAATTTACGGATTTTTTACGAAATTTCGAATAAACCGTTTCAAGTGGCGATGTATCTACGTCGGCTTTTAAACTTGTTAGCGACTAAATAAACGATGCGCTCGTGTATGCAAGAGTTACCGCGTACGATATTGAACCGGCATACAATTTTACTTCAACGTTCGCCGTGTAAAGTATCGTCGCCAGATTTTAAGACTAAACGGGCCGCGTCATCCCCTTGCGGTTAATAAGTTAACCGCGCCGGGTAAAACGCGATATTCAGTACGTTTTTGAGATCGTTCGTGAAATATCGCGCGTTTAAGCGCGCGTTGAACAACGATTCTATATTAAACGCTAGAGACTAATTCGGTGCCTCTGCGCGAATTATAATTAACAGGCTCCGTAAGAACAAGCAGAAACGATTATAAATCCATTCTAAATCTCTACGTTTCTACATCGTCGTAAGATTTGAAAATTATACTCGTATATTTATATTTTACATCGTTCTCTCACAGTTGTAACTTCGGATTCAAAATTACGCGCGTTATATCGCGATGATCGTCGACGTGTAGTTTGCGAGCTCTTTTCTTATAACGTAGGTATTATTTATTTTCTTCGCACAAACCTGGAAATCCGTTCGTCCACATCCGCGTATCAGCAAAGCGTCGCCTGTGAATGCTACACCTTGTTCGTAGCACACGTATGTAACGCAACCTATTAAAATACGAATGTATCGATTATGAACTGGCTGGTATTCCGATGCCGCGTTCTCTACGTCGTTTTCGATCTATAATCGATGTCTCTCCAACGCTACGGAATACGTCGTGTTCCGAGCAAAAAAGACAAAAAGATCGTCTCCCGTTTCAATTTCACGCCAAACATCTCTCTGTGCAGAAGCAAAATTCGCTCGCCGAATAAAATGTCCGCGTATTTATTTACGAACGGTGGCGTTCGTCCTTAAGCTGCGAGTACCTGCCTTTAACGTGACGAAAAAGAAAAAAGAAAAAAAAAATAGCTGACCTTCGGTGTGTCCGGGAGTAGGCAGCACCAGTAAATTATGCTTGCCGAAGCTTATTTGGTCATCCGGACTCAAGAGTATATCAGCCTTAGCGCCGCTGCTACGTGATATCATTGACTGGCAACCAGGTAACAAACTCTTCAGCTTTCCTGTTCCGGTGATATGATCAGCGTGCATATGCGTATTTACTGCAAAAGGCGTTTATCCAAACGGTTATCAGTGCACACACGAAAGCGCTCTTTGTCCATCTTCTTCTCGCCATTCATTTGTAATACAGCGGAACCTTGATTATCCGAACTAATTAGTTACGGCAAAACCGGATAATCGAATTACTGGAAATGCGAGTAGCATTTCGAGGGAAGTATAACCGCGAAGTCGAGATTCCGGCGTATCAAAAATCTCAGTGAAGCGATGGCGCTTCTCGCTCGACGATTTCCACGGACGTTCTCCTTCGTTTTTGCAAGAGCTCTGACGATAAATACGAAAGGAGCGGCGGAGACCTCCGTCGGAATTATTAAGTTCGTCGATTAAATCGGTACGAGCTTGGAAAACACGAGGAGGAAATTACGAGCCGACGAATCGAGAAAAACGATAACAAAGACGCGGAATATGGTAAAAGTTCCGTTTGAATTTACTTTGAGTCTCGCCGCGCTCGTAAGTCTGTGTCCATTGGACGACGTTTCGTCCAATTGAATGAAATTAATACCTTTGAAACTGTTGCAAGTGCGAACAAATCTCTGAGATACGAATTGCAGCGTTCGTTAGATTTTTCATAAAATTATATATCGAAAAAAGAAACAAAGAGAAAAGATCGAAGAAAGATTTGAGGAGAAAAGCAAATCTCTGCCAATATCTTCGCTCGCCGCGATATACCGTTTGTTCGCAACTATGTCGCATAAAATTGAATATCCCTTTTTGCCTTTCTGTGCCTTTTATTCCGAACAGAACAGCAGATCTCTCGATATTTCCTTTCCAATGATACGTAATGAATATGCATCGAGCTATCTTTCCATCTATCTGTCTTAATTCTATTAATATTAATTCGTTACGTATTTATTTGTCTGTAATTTATCGCTATACCGCTTGAAACTTTTGTCTATTTCCATTTATTCCCGATACGTATGCACAGCTCCATCCAATCGCGTGAAACAGCCAGTGCACAATGCGTAAAACTGTGCTCTGACTTTTTCAATAAGCCGACGGCCATGTAATTACGTGTTTCCAAGAGACTCTTCTTTACGGTTTAGTCGGTATGGAAGACTTCGAGTGGCAATATGAACAATTAAGCGCGCGGTTTCCTTAATAATACCGGCACTTCGTTTAAATTATTGAATTACCGGCTGCTGTGCTCGCGCTCGATAAACTCCAGTTAAGAAGTTTTAACCGGCAAGAACGTTTTTGACCTATTGTACCGGCAGATATATCAACACGGTACGTTAAACCGTTCGAGCCTTCGTTTCGTCGTACGCGATCTTTAACTGTCGCGCGTTTCTCCGCTGCGATGTAATCAGATTGAAACAACCGATGGTTAATTTAGTTGCTCGTTCCTCGCAGTCGGAACAAATCAACCGAATAATACACTTAAACGCACAGCTTTTACGTCCAAACAAGATTTGATGCGCTTCGCTTTTCTACGAGGTAAACTGAAAATCATGGTAAAATTGAGAACAATGGAATTGTTCTAAAGGAAACGTACCTTTACAGTACGCCGCAATATTATAAATTTACAAGAGGAAACGCGTTTCCAGAGAAGATTTTCTCATGAAGTTCGATGTTTTTTTTAGCTTGACGTGAATTGCAGTTACTTCGACCGATGGACGTAATGGTGGGAACAAAGGATAACTGGGGGAATTTTTTCATTTCGATAAACGATTTATTCGTCGGTCTTTATATATCGAAACGATGAAACGCAACTGCTGCGAATTATGTGCAACATGTAACGTTAAATATATTTTTAGAGCGATTACATTTTACGAGATATTTTTTGTCGATATCCAGATATCGAAGAGTAGGTGTCGCGATGTGTCGCAAGGACGATAAAACGAACGATAAAATTCGCAAACCGATGATTGATATAAAAATATGAAAAATTACCACAGCCGTGACTCGCACCCCTTTTTCACCGTAACCCTTCGATTATATCGTTCAAGGCAACTTTCAGTCCTTAAAAAATCAATTTTCGGATAGTTAATCTGTACTTCATATATGATTCGTGTACGATAATGCTTGATTGAACATCGACCGATTAAATTTCATTACGATTCTCTGGTATTGATACATATTCGCGCATAATAGATGTAAATTTATACATCGATACGATAGGAAAGAGCATATCGCGATATCACAATGATTAATTAAAAGCTAACTTAATCATTTACATATTGGCAGTGCGTGGTATTCGATTAGTTCGGAAATGTAATGTATCTGCTCGCCGCATGAACATATAGATACGTATGTTCGTTTGAAATGAAAAATTCACAATCTGTCGTTAACGCGCCCCTATTTGGCAGCATTTTTGCAAATATCTCGACCGATATTACTCTATCCGCCAGGATAAAGAGACATTTTTTCACGTACATTTTTACCGAAAGACCGGAGAGCATTATAACAGAAAACGTTCAATTTTATTCCAGCTGAAAGTATATTCACCCTCGAATAATTTTCAAAGTCGTTTCTCGAGAATGAAAAATTTGCTCGCATGGGAAAACATATTCCGTGGATCCAATTTTATTTTCCGTGCTGCAAAAAATGGTTAACCTATTTCCGGTTCTGCCGCGAATTTCAAGCAACAAGCGAATGGGGAATGATTTCCGCGAACGCGATTATACTCTCAACTTACTAGCATATTTCAACGTTAATCCCAATTCCTCAATAATGGTTTTATCTCGTTCTGCCCATTCGATGACCGGGTCGATTAAGATCGCGGTCTTATCGTCGATGTCGGCCAACAGATATGTATATGTACTGGACACGGGATCGAACATCTAAGAATTTCAATTAAAACTTGTTAAAAAGGGATTCGAAAGTGATAAATCGAAATCTACGGAAGATTCAAATTTCTGATGAATTTACGGTAAACTACGATTATTGATCAAATTTATGAATATATCGATGCAACGGTGAAATGAAAGTATCGTTATGGACGAAACTTGCCTTAAAATTCTACGCAGATACATAAAGCGTTCTTTAAAGCAAGGATTCTTTCTTTGTTAAACTGTTTTGTGGGACATCGTTTTTAGAAAAATCGACGTACTGTGGTTGCGTTATTGATGACGAGTAGACTGCGAGTTTTTATGGGAAATTACTTGAAAGTGCAAAATTGCACAGAAAACGCTTTGAAAATATGAATAAAATATCCAGTAATACTTGATATAAAATTGATGTGAAACAGCGTTCTACCGAAACTCTACTCTTTTAATCGTAATCTCAAAAATATGAATCTGCATAAAAATACGCAATCTAATGACGAATAATTTTTCGTAGTTGCAAAATTTTACATAATTTTACTTTGCATATAATTTTATAACTTTGTATAATTTACAGTAATCTTTTTTACGCTAAAAGACGTTGAAAATTATTACTTATCGATTACTGTAGATAACGATTGACTTGTAGTATTTTTACATCGAAATACCATTGAAAATATTCTTACTCTCAAGAAAAATGTCATAACCACAGTCGTTACGTAATTCATAAAATTAATAATAAAACAATAATATATATCGCAAATTTAGATACAAATAGCAAGATTTGTATGAATCATAAATCAAGTTAATAAAAGAGTAACATTCAACGTGAAATGCGCAATTCGTAAAAATTGATTCTCTGAAACCGTTAATACGTAAGAAATCGTCAGATGTCGCTACAACCGCAACAACAGAACGAAAATCTGCGCAGTTATTGACTTACTTGACGAAAAAGAAAATCCTTCGAGAAAGGGATTGGTTCCGTTAACGCCACTTCCTTACAGTAGGAATTCATAGTGATTAAATTATATTTAGAAAACGAAGATTTTAGATACTGTTGACACAAAGTTTTAAACATATCAACGATCTAATGGAATCCCTATTTTATGTCGTAGGAACAACGTATTTATATTCTCACTTGCAACCACACGTTCAGCAGCACTGTTTGTTAAAATCAAAATGACGTCATGATTAAAATAAAATTCATCTTTGCGATTACGTTATCTCTCTCGAGTATTTGGTTTGTATTTTGATAATATCGGTCAAATTTGTAAACCCCTTCTCTGTGTGTGTCATGAAACTTACGATAATGCATTTATATGTATAAACGAAACTTTATTTAAATTTTGTTATACCATAACATAATCGAAGAAGTAGTAAAAAGCTTCATAATCTCGAAAATAAAATCTAAACTATATTCTTCAATTATGTATATTTTGATTATCGATCAAACAAATAATCTACTATATATTTTTATTAAGACACGTTTCTATGTATCGAAATTTCATGGTCGTTTCCTGTTAGTGCTGCCACTTTACAATTTGCTTCTAGCACCATCTTTTCGCTACTCTCTTTCCGGTTGGCTTTCGACACGAATGTGTCTACTTTAGTCGGTGTTCCATAGTTCGGCATATTATTGTAGAAAGAAAGGTAGTATAAGTTATAATACAAAGTAATTAACATACTTTATATAATAATTAGATGTATATTTATATATATGGCGTACTTTAATTGAGCTCTACGATATTGTTGTTACAATACACGTGTGGAGTAAACGTGTACAATATTTGCATTGTTGACAATTTTTGATTACGATGTTTGTTTCAGATGCCGTCTGTAACGCTTAAAGACGTTGACCAGCACAAATTCGTAAAGGCTTTCGCAGCCTTTTTGAAAAAGTAAGTAATTGTTTTTATATAGACGTAACTAACCTCGAAAACGTTTTCATGACTTAGAAGCTCGTTATTAATTAACAACAAAATATGTATATACCCATAACTTTTTTAAGTATTACAACTATCGATTCGTTTAATGTTTCAGAACTGGCAAAATGCGAGTACCAGAATGGGTTGACATTGTAAAATCTGCGCGCTTCAAAGAACTTGCCCCGTACGATCCAGATTGGTATTACATTAGATGCGCGGCATTGGTTCGTCATATTTACATTCGTAGCCCAATTGGCGTCGGAGCAGTAACGAAAATCTTTGGAGGACGTAAACGCAACGGCACCCATCCCAGCCACTTTTGCCGATCTGCAGGCGGTGTTGCCCGTAAAGCTCTTCAAAGTTTGGAACAACTGAAACTCATTGAAAAAGCTCCACTTGGTGGACGTAAGCTTACCAGTCAAGGTCGTAGAGATTTAGATCGCATTGCCGCGCAAGTGAAAGCAAAAAGCAAAAAACAACTTAAGCTACAAGAGACTCTTGTTCTTTAATTTTTCTGTTTCTACAATAAAAGTGAAAAAATTGTATTTCGATAGCTCTATTTGTGTCCAAACCTTATTTACTTTACTTTACTTTACTTTACTTTACTTTACTTTACTTTAAGCTAATCCTGGTAATTTTGAATAAGTTAAACGTCGAATAAGTAAAGTGAACTTGGATAAAAATATGTAATTATATTTGGTGCTTGACGCTACACTTTATTTTTGAATACTTGTTATCGTATTCCTAATCGTCGTGTTTTTGTAAAGCTATAATGATCTATTCATAAATGAGGAAAGGTAATTACAACGGTAAAACTTTTGGACATACGCCTAAGTATACATATATTCACATTTCTACGTATTATAAAATTTTTAAGACTCTAAGATAACATTGTTATATCAATATTAGTAAGTAATTAGATATATATTACATTATATATCTAACACGATACATTTTTGTAACATCACAAGTAATAAATCAAAACGTCAAATTGGAACGGAATTAATTTGCCGAAAATTAGAATAATGCCGCAAGATGGCAGCACCATCGAAGCCGAATACAAGCTACTTTCTTTCTAACCGTAAGCTCAATGGTGAAGGTGCGAGCGTACGCAGCGCCGCCTCAGTGAAACTTAGACAGTGGACGAAAACGTTTCGGCACCGATCAGGTTGATTTTAGATCGAGTGGCGAGTAGGTGCAAAGAGATTTTTCTGGGACGCAGCCGCGTACGCGCGTGAAAGTGTGTATGCAACGCGAGCCGCGCGAACCAAGAAAAGGTGCGAACTATGTTTCCTCGCAGTCAGTGCAGGAAACTCCGATCAAGCAAAATGTTAAAGAAATAATCGTGTCGCGCAAGTGTCTCTCGCTGGTAGAGAAGACAGACGACCGTGTGCTTGAATTTTCTTTCTCTCTTCTCCTCTATCCAACCCCCTTCCCTCTCCTCTTCTCTTTGTGTCCTTCCCCCCTCCCGCGGGCGCTCCTCTCTGGGTCCGTTCGTCGCACCGGGACGACGTTTACCGTGCGTCACGGGAAACGGCATTGGGAGGAGACAGAAGGTGACAGCCCTCCCGCGGAATTTATGGTGCGCACCGGAGAAACGGTGAAGTGAGTGGTGTTGACGAGTGAAGTGAGTGTGTAACGGCACTAACAGTGCTAGACCGGTGACAAATTTCGGGGGCTCCCCATAATTCCGGCCAATATAGGTAGAAAGAGGGAAAAAATGCCGGGCCTAATCGCCGTAAGTGAGTTCGTCGAGGAGACGAGGGAGGATTACAATTCGCCCACGACATCCACCTTCGTCTCGCGGATGCCACAATGCAGACAGACAATCACATCCCTCGAGGAGGTAAATTTTCGCTTACGCACATACACGTACCCTTTATTAACGCTAGAACTATCATAATAGACGAAACGTGCAACTTCCATTTGCTACAGTTTGACAATTTCTCAGATTTATAACGGGGCTGTGGACTTTTATGCATTTATAGGAAATTTAATGGTGCAAAAATACGAACACGGACAAATGTGTAAAATATCGAAAATATAATACTCGTTATAATTCTTAGTGGCTACGACGATTCTCTACTAATAATTCTCCTTCCTTTTTAAGCGATATTCGTCAAAATACGAATTTCCGCATAAATATCCGCAGTCTATTTTGTAATAGTAGATTTTTCAGGATTTTCAATGATACATATCTATCGGTTGGATCTCTTTGATGCACGTTTGGTTATAGTCTAGTTATAGTTGTAGCGTTAAAGCAATTAAAGTGCATTTTTGTCGACCATCGAAACCTATGTTGAAAACCATCACTCCAACGTAACCTTACCGAGGTTTCTGATCGGTGCGGTGGTCGAGCGCGTGTTCTAATGCGTGGGCGTTCCACAATTACATACTTTATGGGTATGCCTTACCTATGATACTCACCAACGCTATTGATGTAACGATTTTTCGATGCAACACGCATCGCATTAACCTCTTACCAATGTCTTTCGATGCTGCACGCAACTTTTACCGTGCTCTCTCTTTCTAGCCTGCATCTCTCGCGCAGTTTCCACGTATCGATGATGTAAATGTCGCTTACGGTCGATTCGCGACTTCCAGTTCGGGTAATGCACGTAGACATGCCGTCATTGCTATGTTTCGTTCGCGTGTGTCTTCCTATAGAGGAAAATAATGATCCGCGAGCGATTTTCAACGCCCGACACGGCCATCGATGAGTCTTTTTAGACCGAAGAATCAATTTTCTTTCATTTCTACAATTTTTCATGAGATTTCGATGTTTTCAAGATATTTATTAATTTATTTATTTAGAGCAACAGACGGGCATACAAGTGTCCGTTGCACGGCAAAAATTCTCTATAATAACGCTGCAACCAAAACTAAAGCTAAGAAGATAACGCAATAACGGAACAATACAAAACACGAGTTTTATGCTAGCAGATAAGATAGATTCATTTATATATAACGGCCTGTGTACGTGTATATATAACCTACACGTCAATACGTGGAATTTGATTAGTTTTATATAAATGTCGGAAAGATATTGGGAGATCTTCTCGTGCAATTAATCAATCCGGATATTCATCTAAGAATTAAGAATATTTATTGAATAGTTGATACGTATCTACGTGAGCGGTTATAGAAAGAAAATGTAATGCAAATGCGTAAATATCCTGCTTCTCCATCGAAATTGGAAAGATTTCACATAGTAATAGATATTCAAAATTATTATATATATATATATATACATTTAATTAGATAAATGTTACAATCGTGAGGCCTGAAAGAGACCCGTCGTAAGTATTTTAGCGCCGTGCGCTGTGTTAATGGCAGTGGCGCACGCATTGAATCGTTCGAATTACCGGGAACCAGGAATGTTTATACGTATATTTTCTCGGGCAGCGCGTATACGGTCTGCTGATCGATGATAGTGTATTTTCGCGGTATTACGTGCTCTTACGAGCAAAGCGTTGCATCTATGGTCGGACTTTGAGTCGGATTAATTAAGAGGATAACGCAAGGTGCGTCTAGGAAACGTCGTGGAATAATATAGGAACGTTTCGTTGGAAAAGAAGGCGTCTGGCGAACGCGATTCATGCAGATGCGGCTAATAGATCTTTTGTAACAACGAGTCGTAATATGGCAACCGTAATTATCGGCGAAGAATGTTATTGCGCGTGCCTTTCGTAATTTAACGGGCATCGTAATTCTTGCGAATAGCGCTGCATGGCTGAAATAACGTATATGTATATATCGGTGACCAAAGTAGTCGAGAACCGTTTCCAAGTTGTTCGAGGTCGTGAGAATTTTCACCGATGGCTGCTGCTCAAATCGAAGCGCCCATATCGTTTCGTCGCACTAACCTTAACGACGAACCATGTTCTTTCGACTGTCCACCATGTTTGTTTACTTACCAGTTGCAACCTTCTCTACGAAAATCGATCATTAATATCTTCAACGTTGTCCATAAAATATCAGTGTTGTAAATATCGTTGCAAATCGCTTATTATTTGTTAACATCTTCCGGTATCTTGTTTATTCGCGAGGTCCTTTTTCTTCGCGTCATAAAGATTACGTTATAAAATATCATATTTACATTCGCAGGGAAATATATGTATAACACGACAAACAAACAATGTGTTAAAACAAAAATTGAGAAATTGATTAATCGGACAATACAGGCATGTAGAAAAGAGGCAACGGTGAACGTGCAATTTTTAATTAAACGTTGAAACCGACCGTTTGACCGGATCTGGTAAGGTAGGTTAGTGTTACGCGGATTTACAACAGATCGATTTATACAATATTTTCTATCGCTCTATAACTTTCGACAAATTTTTAATGCATCTAACGCGTTAGATACGGTGTACGTTTTTACACAGACAAAGAAAGCTACGCGTTACGAGCAAAATATGTATTTTCTGTCGGGCTGCAACAGAATGAATTTGTTTATGAAAGTGAACTGGCTCGATCGGTGCATACGTATCGTGTTTCGATTAGTTCACATGGCGTTTAATCACAATCGGTAAGGAGTGATAAGCCGAACGTTATCATTGCGACACCTCTCTTTTGCATATTATCGAAACGTGGGCGTATTTTGTAATACGTGTAGATAGGAAACTCGGCGCGGAAAGTGTGCCGTGCGGTCGGAAGTGGAATTTATGCATGGAATTACTAAACCAAAGTTTCTTTTCACAAAGGAACACTGGCTGAGGCCAGCGTTGATTTTTAAAGTCGATAGCGCGGAATTCTATCCTTCGATAAACAGTTGAACGGAAATTATAACGATGCATTATGTAAAGTAACGTAATTATACATTTATATGTATAACGCGATCTCAAGCACGATTATAAATTCCGTTCCTGAAATATTTATCCGAATTAAAGGACGATAGAATAAACGATCGCAGGCGCGTAATTGTTCGTATTAAAATTATAATTATAATTACATTTATATTTCACGTATACAGCGTGTACATATAGCGTAATGGTATCCATGATTTTTCTACTGTTTCAACGACACCTTGTTTATTTCTTCGCGCGAACAACGTTAATTTTATTAAAGAGGAGTATTAATTTTATGTCGTTCAATCGGTTAATCGACGCGATTAATTTACGGAACGCTGTAATAGGAATGATGCGAATGGGACAAGTATTCTTCGTAATGTATAATATAATAGAGGCAAGAACGACGGCTTCCAGTAATTCGGGGATCGCTTACTCGAACGACTTTATCGCACGCTACAATATTCGATAGCGTAAAACTTTCGATGACCCGAATACGATAGTTGCAAGGAAAATAATCGCAAACTATTCATAGAATTGTTTGTTCGTTGCTTCATAATGAAATTTCAGGTGATAGTACTAGTAGTAGCGGTGGTGGTAGTAGTAATAGTTTATTTCAGGATTTGGCGGAGAAATAGGAATTTGGTTGCAAAACTTGTATAATGTAAAGTATACGTTACACGCGATATTTTTGTCACCCCTTTCTTCTACGGTAAATTTTTTTTTTTTATAAATATACGTTGACGTTATTCTTTTCCTTTTTTTTCTTTTTTTTTTTTGAAATATATATTACAAAGTATATCTTCTTAAACAACTATATGTTCGAAAAACATGGCCTGTTTGGAGGTTTAGTTAGCAGAAAGAAGGAAACGAAGTCATAAAGTAATAGATGCAGCAAAACATTATTATCTTCTATGTACGTTGTTCGTTCTACGGATATTCTCGAAATTAAATTTTTTATTTAATTCGTACTTAGTTCAGTTTCTTCATCTATAGTTTATCTCTTCGGTTTCTCAGTATCTATAAATAAAATTACGGACATTCAAATTATCACAATATGTGGTACAATAGCACATTGTTATCGTGACAATAAATAATGCTCCCCTCCCCTGACATTCATTTATTATGGTCGATAAATCAGCAACGAATACTACGCTGTTTAGCGTAATCCGAGAGTCACGAGTACATTTATTCAATCTATTCGTCTCCTTTATCTTGTGCAAAAATGTTATTTAAAAGTAGCTCTACGTAACGAGAAGTTACGGTGAAACGGTATCGAATATACTTGCGCGTACTGTTTTCAGTCAATACGTGTATCTTGTACGCTGACAGCAGATTCATTTTTAATTTATGATATTTAAAATGAAAGTCGAGTAAACAGAACCGTATATATATGTTCTAGCAAATATTTTGAAATTTATCAATTTCTTTAAAATATGCTATTACGAAGATGAAATTTTTGATCGATTTGTAACAATAAGACACGAATGTTATTAAAATAAAGAGGTCAGCGATAAATTAACGATTAAAAAATCGACACTCGTCGCCTTCCTATGGACGCGAAAGATTATGAATTCAAATTATTCGTTGAAAAAGTTGGTAAAATTCGTCGAGTTATCCGATTTTACATATCGTTGTTTCAATTAATCGCGATGGTCCTTTTATCGGTTAAGAAGAACCTTTTTCTTCTTTTTTTATCTCACTCGCAGTTTAACTAAAGACTTAACTTGGGAATAAAAATGCTTTCGAAGTAGCACAAAAGGATTTAATTTTTAATTCGATTTCAGTCTAGTTTAATATTATTGGAGGAACAATACGAAAGAATAGAACCTCGCTACAGTTTTTCTTATCTGTAATTTTATAATTAGATTCTGTATAAATTAGTAAGTTTCGTAATGAATTCTGCGAATAGAATTAGCGAAGAATAGAATTAACGAGGCTACTTGTTAGATTAAACCGAAAAGATTCAAAGATACGTCAAAAATATTTTCACCGAGATTTTCGCGTCTGTATTTTATTTCTTCTTTTTTTTTTTTTTATCGTGTTTTTAAATCATTTCTTAAAATTCATTTCCTACTGCGCTATCGATATCGTAGTATTTTATCGTTCGTACAATTGTACCGATCGGTCTATTCGTGGCCAGTTTTCCAGCCAAAGCACTGTAATCTGAGAAAATGTAATCGTATTGGTGGTTTTCTCCGATAAGCAAAGCAAATTCCGGTCGTAGGAGATTATATTAAACCCGTTAGTAGAATATTTACACAACGGCCATGTATACCGTAAAAAGGAAGATAAATACCAGAGAATGTTACAAATATTATTATATATATATATATATATATATATATATATATATATATATATTTTTACTAAAAATACCAGCACTGTCTATATTGTAATATACTTTGTTGTACCTCACCGTTCGCTTAATTTTCCCAAACGTTGAAAATTGATTTTTATTTTGATTTTAAACGATTTTAATTTTGCTCAGTGGCGAAGTACACCTGGTTAGAGCGTAATCTCGTCGAGTATATCGCGTGTGTTACTTTTGCCTCGGTCGAAAGTCGATATCGGTGCACTCGCACCGCAACGGGTCACTTTTACGGTGCAATTCGACTTGGTGCTTTCTTGCAAATTATACCGAACCGCTTCCGTCTGCTTTGATGCGCCAGCAGCTTCCGGGTCAGTTCGTTTTCTCCTGCTTCTCCTTAACGATCCGAAGGACTTGCCGCAGGTTGCGTGCACTCGCCAGAGCAGTCGCGTCGTCTTTCTCCAGCGAATCGTTTTTTTTTTTTTCTATTTTTCTTTTTCTTTCTTCCTCAATTTTTTTTCTTTTTCTTTCTTCCTCAATTTTTTTTTCTTTTTTTTTCAACGTGCTATTGGGAACAGATACAATCGAAAAAGTGCAAAGAAATTCTCTTTCGATCAAAGCGACGTAAATTTGTTCTATTTCGAGCTATTTCGAGATTCCCGAAGAAACGTGCTCGCGTTGCAACGACTCGAACGATACGCTTCGTTCGCGATCTTTTCCGATCAGATTACGTCGTGCCATTGTATGAAATACGTTCGATGACAAAACACGGATATTTCAGTGGCGAATATTACGTCTGCTCTTACGGCGCGTGTCTTCAATACCGTGCGAAGAAGTTCAATCTATTTAAACCTGTAAATCAAGCAACATTAGTAAGCCAATAAGAAGCGGTCGTCGCTAAGCAAACATTAAATGGTCACCTTCAAGTGCCTTCGACGTATGCATGCTCCGATTGCCACGGCTTGAATCACGTATTACGCCTATCTACCATAAAAAGTGACGATAACAAGATGATCTCACTGGGTCTAGTAGCCTGCTAATAGGAATAATCTATTCTCAGCTAATTTGGCGAACGAACGAGATATTGGAAAGGACAGAACACGGACGGAACAAAGAGACTCGATTCGACAGGCTTGACGCGGAAGACGAGTAATTCTACCGCATACTGAGATTTCAATTTTAATCTGCAGGATGTGTATTATATCGTGCAATTATCTCGCGTACCGGAGATGGCGAGATATCTGACGAGAGACCGCGGTTTACGAAGAAACTGCTCTCAAGCCCTGTTGCGCGGGTAGAGATCCATTTCTTTGATATATATATGTGATACATATATATATATATATATATATATATATATATATATATAGAGAGAGAGAGAGAGAGAGAGAGAGAGAGAGAGAGAAATATATATATATATAGAGAAAAAAAAAATATATATATATAGAGAGAGAGAAATATACATATATATAGAGGAAAAAAAAATATATATATAGAGAGAGAAAGAAATATATATATATATATATATATATAAAGGAAAAAATATATATAAAGAGAGAAATATACATATATATAGAGAAAAAAAAATATATATGTAGAGAGAGAGAGAGAGAAATATATATATACAAAGGAAAAAATATATATTTTATTTTATTTTTATTTTTATATATTTTATATATATTATATATATATATATATATCAATGAAATGGATTTCTAACCCGCGCAACAGGGCTCAAGAACAATTTCTTCGTAAACCACGGTCTCTCTCTATATATATATAGAGAGAGAAAGGAATATATGTATATTTCTTGTATACTTAAGGACGCGTATGGTCTAATAAGAGATAAATGGCGGAAACGAACGAACGAAATGCAAACGCAGATACGTTTGTTTCCATAGCTACTCGATCAATGTTTTCCGAGCCGGATAGGGAACAATTTACCTTATCGCTGTCACGACGCGAAATTACGCGAAATTCATTTTAATTCGATCGACGTGGTTAACCTCGACGATGCGTTCCTTGTCTCTCTCTCTCTCTCTCTCTCGATCGATCGATCGATGTCGGTCGAACATCGGTACGTGTATCAGCTACGTCTCTCGTACAATGTCGAACGACCGGCCGATCGTTCCGCAATCGCTTGGCGACTTGTTCGAAATTGAATGCAAAATCGTACGTTCGTCGCTATCTCTCTCGTTCGTTCGACTTTACGTAAATTCCTGTATAGACAAAGATTCGCGAATCCACTAATCCACTAATACAAGAATTCGCATAAAGTTGGACGGACAAACGAAACAACGACGACTGTACTGTACAGCTTCGAAGTGCATGTTGAAATCGGTCGTTCGGTCGGGCTTGGTGAACTTAGCGTTAAAAAGCAAACGTCCAAACGTACGCCTATGCGAAGGAAGATCGCGGTGGCCTTTAAGCCTCGCCACGATAAACGTTAATACCTGTACACGTGTACAGATTACGATCTTGCAACAAATAGAATCTGTTCTCCGACAAACGCAACCGATGGAGACGTTCGAAAAAACGCTCGCGACGACGTAACTCGTCGTTCGTCCCGTCGCTAATTCCGCGTCGAACGGAATGGACACGCGGAGAATCTCTCTGCTCGCGCCTTACGATTTAAAAGTTGAAGAGTCGGCCGGCACGGAACCCGCCTAACCCAGTATCGTCTTCGTTTACTCTTGACCCTGAGTGGGCTGTGTAAGTCACCCACTTTCCCGCTTTAGCGGCGCGACTTACGACACTGGCGCGCGCGCCATCAAAATTTACGTTCCGCCCGGCTATTTTCGACGCGACGCGACCGCAGTCTATTCTCGTTTGCGGCCAACGACGGAAGCAACGCCGTTCTTCCGTCCCTGTTCCGCGCGATTCTTCGCCGTTTTCTCCGTCCGCGCCGTTCCAGGAAAACCACGCACCCGCTCGATCTCGTAACCGCATGCCGCGGAACTCGGTCGTCCGTGACGAAAACTTAAACGCGATGACTCTGATCGCGACGCGCCTTCTCAAACGTTGCACCGTCGACTTCCGCTTGCCAGGTAAACCGTGGGTTCGATCGCGATCGCCAGGGAATTGCGTTTCGACCGGGCGAAGAGAAAACCTTCATCGACGCGCCCAACTATCCACGTTAGTCGCCACGATCGATCGATTCGTCGCTTTTCCTTCAAATTTATAGAGTCCGTGACGCGTCGCAACGATGCGTCGTCGTTCTTGACGTTGCTCGCGAGGGAAGTCAGCACGCGCGTACCAGGCACTTTTAGGGCCGTCGCACGCTCGTAGCCGAATGCGAGTTATTTTTCTCTTCGTATTTTTCCGACTCGTACAGAAAGAAGACCGAGAG
Organism: Bombus superbus; assembly: GCA_014737385.1. Lineage (NCBI taxonomy): Eukaryota > Metazoa > Arthropoda > Insecta > Hymenoptera > Apidae > Bombus > Bombus superbus. The sequence continues at coordinate 2,467,743 of JACXIK010000024.1, forward strand.
AAAAGCATCCCACCGAGGATAATCGTCCACGCGCCATTTCGCAACGAAGATATACAAATTTACCAAACGTCCCGTTGGACGAATTATAAAAACGCGGAATAAAATAAATAAAAAGATATATATTTGTTTTTCGAAGGGAGGATCGAGAACGTTCACCGATCGCGTAACGCGTTCGTTCTGTCCGTCGGTTGCGCGCTTCGGGTATTTCACAAAATTGCCAACAGTTTCGAGAGAGTTGCTTCTCCGCCTCTCTGCGAAGGATTCCCGCAGTAAAATTCCGAGGGAAACGCGTTGCAAAGCTTCTACTTTGTTGGACAAAGTTCTGTTTGTAAGTCGGTCGGCTGTCCTTCTTATTCGGACTTTGCGCATGGAAATCTTCGTTATCGATGGTTGGCGATGGCATACGTGTGCGTACGTAGTCGCGAAGTCGTACAGTCGTCGTGTACCTACGCTTCGTACATTGCACAATCGTATTTCGATATTACACCGTTAGATCGCCATCGAGCTATTTATTTATAGCCATCGGTAATTTCTGCTTCTCTCGTCGTCGTCTTATATCTTCAAAATTACGATCGTAACGTAGGATGGCTGGCGAAAGTACCGCCACGCGTACTTGCCATAGGAAATTTTGCTGTTCGTGTTACTTGGAAATTTCGTACTAGCGCCGTGGCGAGACAGCGCCAGTATCGCGATTACCGTGGTCGAAGGAACCAACTTGAACGTTCGTAGGTATAGAAATTACCAAACGTTTATCGCGGACACGTATTTGGTAAAAAATTACCACCCAGCGAGAATAACTGTGTGTTGAGCGCTTAATAAGTATCACGTACGATCTCGTCGAATATCGAGGTTTATTAATGGATAATTGATCGTTTAAATTTACTTTGGCAATGTCTGAGAAATGTATGTATATATATGTGTGTGCGTGTATATCTAGCTGTAATTACATTAGGAATACGTTATATTTACATTTGCAAAAGTAGGAGGAACCTGGCCAATGATTCGACTCTTTCTTGTTAATTCTTAATTCCACATTTGGGCGAATCTTTCGTTCGACGCGCGATCCTCGCTTAAACCGTTCGTTAGAGAACCGATAACGATATTTGCGGATGAATTAAAACGCAAGTTTCTCGAACGTCGAAGCTTCGTCGTAGCTTCGGCATAGATGCGCTCGTATCGGTTAAAAGAGAGAAAGAAAATGCATACTGCGCGAGCTTTCTAATTCTTGGAACGTTTAAATCGCAAACACTACGATTCGCTATACGCGAGTAGGCTCGTACTCGAAGGTTAGCTGTATTTAAACGTCTTTTTATTTAGTACGTCTTTTAGATCGTACGTCGCGTAGATTCCGAGTCAAAATCTACATTTGCGTCATTCTCGTAAGAAACGAACGCGCACCATGTTCCCTTCTTCCAACGTCGTCCACGCTTTTTCGGACAAGTGAGAGCAATAAATCTTTAAAGAATCGCCTTCGTAAATGCTTCGAAATACGATAAATACGATCGACTTTCTTCTCGATCGATCGGCTCAAAAAGTATTTAGGAGAAGAACGAAAGAAGGATCAATGGCGATAAAAACGATTAGTATCGTGGAAGAGTAGCCTTCTCGAGGAATTTTTTCTTCGTCGTGTTTGTAAAAACGACGTTTCTACATCTGTGCGTTGATAAAGGAAAATGAAATCTCGATGCAAGGTACGGCGACGTATTTATCCTCGAAAATCTTTCGAAGAAGATACTTCGAAGGAACAAACGTGTTTTTATCGCGTCGCGCGTTCTACGCTTTATCGCCTTATACTTACGCAACGTTCTACAATGTGTTACACTAACATTTTACAACGTTCATTATTAATACTAGGAAAAAAAAGAAAGAAAAAAAAAAGTACGCTGTATCTTGCATCGTTATGGATCGTTTAAGACGATTATGCAATATCTTCCGAATGCCTGGTTAACGATAAGCGAATGTAAATATCCTCGTTCAGCTTCTTTCGTGCTGTATCGAACGCGTTGATACGTATCGTAGGTTCCTTGAAACCGATAAGATTGAAACACATAGGCTTTACGATACTTTATCTTATCGAGCAAATTGATAGACTTATTTTAATATCTAACTTACTTAGCGTATACAACGTGCACATATGTACATGCTTAATCAGCTTCAAATATATATTACGCCTGGGTTAACGATACGTTATTCGCGCCACTGCCGAACGAAAAATGTCGTATCGCGAGAGCGAAACGTAGAATCAATTTGACGAACGCTTCGTTGGAAAACAAGAAGGCTGGCAAAACGCAGAAGAGATACTCTTTTTCGTAGCCACCGTAAATGGATGTAAGATGTATCGGCGCGGTGTAAAAACAGCAATTCAATCGCGTTGCCGGTTGCTAACGCGAACTCGAGTTAAAAATAAGCTTCCCAGCTAAAGCAAACCCGCGGAATGTCAATTCCCTGCTTTCGGTCGGATCCTGTAATTAGCTAGCTCTGGTAGAGCGGCGATTCCGTAAAAAAAAAAAAAAAAAAAAAGAAACAAACCAACTCTGCATGCGTTGCATTGCAAGCGTATTCTTACTTTAAAGCGGCTCGATGCGATCGAAGCTCGCGGTCGAGTATTAGATTGATTTGAAAGTTCTGTCCGTTTAGTAAGTTTCTTCTTCTTTTTTTTTTTTTTTTTTTTTCAAAGAAAGAAAATCGATCGTACTTTTAGCGGTCGAATGCACGATACAGCGTGTATTCTTTATCTGATATCCGATTACCATACATATCTTTATCACGTCGATTTATTTATTTTCCATTCTACGAGAGTCTGTTCGTGTGTGTTGTTAAAGGATTTTAGAAGAGAAGAGATCGATTCGTCTAGTGAAATTTTTTCCAACTAGTTTCTTCGCGCAACGCGCTTATTTTCATTTATATTTTGCCACTTCGTTGCGTATATCGTCGACTCACGGATATTCGGCAATTCGTTTCTTCCGTCTAGTTTCTTTTACAATTTCTTCGCTCTCGCTGTCCGACGATTTCTATCGTTTCACGCGTATCTCGTCCTTAGAAAGCAAACGACGAGAATATTTTCGATCGAATATTTTCGTACACGCGATAGTTGGACAATTTGTAACGCGATGCGACAGCAAGCATCGCGTTTCTAATATATTATATACGTTCTCCGCGTTTTATGAACTTCCCTTCCGCGTTAAAAATAAACGCTTATTTTTTTCCAAAGGGTTCAGGAATATTTCCACCGCCCTTTCCATAATTTATAACGTAACGTCCCCCCCCTTAGCCTATTCGTGGCAAGATCTATCCCCATTTGTCTAACCTTTGGCTTCGAAGCTCGTCGAACTGCTTGTTCCCTTCGAATCGATCGAGAAACCTCCATAAACGAAAGATTCTACGTATATAAAATAAGAAATCCGGCCTTTCGACTATCTTTCGAGTAATTTTCTGAACAATCGTTACCCGTCTAAAGTAACAAAATAGCATCGTTATTTGTTATATTACGTTCGATGGCAAAACGCGGGATAAAATTGAACGCAGAACTTTCCAATTAACCTAATATATACACCTATGTACAGAACTAAATACACATAAAGAAAACGATTAAGCGAAGAAACATAAAGCAACGAGTTCGTGGGAAAGACGGTGAAACGGCAAAGATCAGAATCGTATTCAATTCGAATTCAAATTTCAAGAAGACAAGTATCCGGCGAAATCGTTTAACGTTTATCTTTCTTTTTTTTTTTTTTTTTTTCTCTCGTATTCGCCCATCTTTACGCTCGTAACCGCGGCGAGAAGCGTTTCGTCCGCGTATTAGGAATAATACGCTTCGTGTCGGTCCCGAGCTCGACGAAGAGTCGCGCGAGCGAGCGAACGATTTCGAGCGGAAACGCGGCTCGGACTTTCCACACAAGATTTTCACTCGAGTGCGGCGTATCGATTGAAATAGTTGCAGGAAGCATGTTGCGTGTGCTTACCCTCAAAGACGGTAGAGGAATGCCGGTAAGCTAATTCCATCGACATGAATTCAAGCAGCGTGCCACGTATTGGATTTTGCGTAACCGGTCGTTTACATGTTGCCGATACATTAACACGCTCCACATAATTTGTTGATAATGGTTCAACCGGCTCGAGGGGTTCTTTGATACCGCCGATTCTTTCCTGGATCGTCTTCTCTTCGATTTTATATTTACGCGTTGTCTATATATAACGATCGTTGCGTATAAATATTTCGTCGTCGTCGTCGTCGCGTAACACAGTGATAACACAACACGAAAGAAATTAGGATCCGTACATCGAACTCAGTTTATTGCTACGTGATTTGGATTCACAGAATGATTGGGGTTTACAGATTTTTAGGAGCTTATATATTATGGCTTTCTCCTTAAGTGGGGGGCGTTCTTGCCTGGTCGTACTTCGGGAGTCTGGAGATCTTCGTATCAAGGGGATTGTGCGACATCGTCGTCGCGTTACATCCTTCTTAACACTAGTCCACGACGTACCTAATCCTGCCTCCCACTGACCTCGCTAAAGAAATGGAACAGACAATCTGGAAGATGGTATCCCGCTAGGGATAACCGTCCACGTGTTATTTTTCAACAATGATACGAGAATTTACCAAACGTTCTGTTGAACAAATTGTAAAATGCAGATAAAAGATTAAAAAAAAGAAGACCTAATCCTAGCATGAGAGGTCAAACGACCGCTTCGAAGAAAAGTATGTATCTCAGTATAGAAAGAGATTTGAGCCAATTGTTTTGTCGGAAAGTAGACGATAAAGAGAGTCGTGAATAGTGAAAAATCGGTTGTATGTATGTTATAGGAAAAGCGAACGAGTTACACGGCGATACGGTAACGTTGCATACGAGAAATTCTAAAGGAAATTTCAAAAACGGTCGCGTGATCGCGCGTGCTAGGTTTAGCGTCGAGGTACGTACAGTGTGCTGCGTGTAGTTACGAACGAGGAAAAGCACATTTTCCGCCTCGCTCCTTCGATATTTCCGGACGAATCACCGATCGTGTCTGGATATGTCGAGCGAAATTATTCTTGCAAAGGGTAGAATTTAATTACTGCTTCTGGCGATCGAGACGGAAGATGAGAGGACGATCTTCGAGCGAGACGATTCGTCTGTCGGCTGCGATTCGTGCAACATTGGTTTCAAGATTTCGGAATAAAATCATTATCACGATGCCAGCATCGTGTCCGCAACCGGTCGAGGGAACCTGCGGTCAATTCTAGCGAGGAAAATTTACGATCGAGAGAAACTGTCGGTAGGAAATATCGTTGGACTTGAGGGAAAAGAATAAAATCCGCGTGGAAGGGCGGATGTTCGAAAGGAAACTTTAGATTAGTCGGTGGACAGCGTACCCAACAGATTGATAATGGCGAAAGAAGAAAGAAAGAAAAATCTACGAAATATCGAACGGAGACGTGAGAAAAATTAATTAAATTATATGTTTTTCACGGACAAAGATAAAAATTGAGAAGAAAATTTTCATTCGTTGTACCTTCGGAAATTGTTTTAACGTTTTAACGTTGCGAAAAAAATTCAAAACGGGCTTGAGTTTATAATTATTTCGCGGCTCTGTATTTCGCAACTCCTGTCTAGTTGGACGATATCGCTGAAACGTAAGACGCGCTCTGAGAGACGCGAAAAGTCGTACTCTTCGCGCACATCTCAGCTTCTCTGTCCAGAGAACAAGAGATTTCTTGGCTATCCGTAAGGAAAAAGAAAAAATGATTCGTTTGATATTTAACCCTGCCGTCCTCGTTTGTTTCTTCTTCGCGTTTGTATCCGTTCGGGTAATCTTCTTCTTTCCAACTACTCTATCGTTTTACTCGCAGAAATACCAGTGGAATACGCAAAGAACGTAAGAATTCGATTGGATGGTAAAACTTTTGGATGATTAGATACGTCACAGCTATGCGTGTTTTCACACGAACCTTAGCAGGCCCGGTTTCAAAATTTCATTTCAAGTTGTACATTCGTCGTTGTTTCGTTTGTTCGTCCAGCTTCGTGTAAATTCTTATATTATCCGATTAATCAATTTCTTAATTTCTGTTGACAGAAGAATTTACGCAAAGTTGCACGAACGAAAGAAATAACGATGAACGTACAATTTGGAGTTAAATTTTCAATTAAATTTACAAACCGGTCGTGTTTCACCGGGCCTGGTAAAGTTAGCGTTAATAATATCTATCGAAACGTAACGTCTGTTTCGGCTGATACAGAAGCGAGGAGGACGACAGGATCAGCCGAAAATATAAAAGTATCGGTATTTTATCGACACAGAGTCGAGCGTACACGCTCGTGTCTAGGAATAATACTATGCGACTAAATACGCATCGACAAACGCGCAGCATTTGACTTTAACGACAGCCTGTAATTAGCGTGGGACTCGATCAGTTTTCGAACAAAGAAACACGATTTTATCCGATTGTGCGGAGAACGGTCGGTAAATAGAAACAGAAGGAAACGAAAAACGGACCTTTCGACGCAAGAATTAATCACTGCCACGCGTATAAGGTATCAAAGGATATTCAAAGAAATTGTAAGAAAGTCGATCTACGGGTACCTCAACGTGTTCTCTGATTCTCGAGCATTCGCAAAATCTCTGTCGATAACCGAGGCAAGCTAACGGATTCGCAAACTTTTTGATTCGCCTGTATACGGAATCGTAACGGAAACTGTATCGATTTGCAATCATCGCTTCCGATATCAATTCGCTTCGATCAATTTCCGATATTAATTTTCTTCGGTGAAATCTGTTCTCGTGCGAATTCATTCCAAGCGTGAAATATAAAACGAAATATCTCGAGCGACAGCGATATTTCTGCGTCTCTCTCACTTGCAATTCGTATATTTGCATCGATATCGAGATTAAAAATTCAATCTTCGAAATATCCCAATTACGAATTACACGTATTGTATATATCGTGCGTTAGTTGCAGCACGTTGCGTTTTAATGTAATAACAATCAGTGTCTGTAAATGATTAAATGGAACATAGTACGCGCCTGGAAAATTCAAACATTGAAATTCAACTCGTTCCGACCACCGCGATACATTCCAGCGGAAATAAGCATTTTAATGGAATCAGTCGCGCGGAAATTCTGCACCTGCTCTATCAGCGTTTATTACGCGAAGAAATATCGCGTTATGTGATTTTTCTACATTCCCATTACAAACGATGATTTTGAATACGATTTCTCGATGCGAACGCGATTGAATTAAATTTATGTCTCGATGAAAACGTGCGTGATGAGAGATATTTATTACTCTGGTCTTTCTTTAGTTTCCTCTTCTTTTCTTTTATTTTTTCTTTCTTCCTTTTTCTCCTTTTTCTTTTTTATTTTTGCATCTTGTTGTAAGAAACTAAAACTATCTCGTTAACCATATTTGCAGTCGCGATACCGATACGTTTAATTTTAACATCTTCTCGCAGGAAGTTGTCTAATTTAATCCGCAAATTAAACGATTATATCATACTAATAAATCTCCGTTAAACAAGCTTTCAGTATCGATTTATTTTTCTTTGGTTTCGCTCCAGTTCTACGATATGCGTATGAAATTTGCTGTTCTAACAGAAAGTAAACTCAAAATATACATGTTAACACCTCTGATGTTATCTGAGATACGCGTATGAATTTGTTAGAAAATATAATTTGTAAACAAGAAAAGTGGCGTATAGTAGTCGAACGTGCTAATGCGAAACTCGATATCACACGTCGTGAATTTACCAGCGATTCGAAAAAATATTTCATCGATGTTTTATCGCTCCTGTATCTATTCCCTGTAACGAGATATCATTTTCTCTTTTTTTTTTTTTTCGTACGAGAGAGAAATTTCAATTTGAAATTTTCGAAATGTCCAATTTGCTTCGTTATTCGGAATTCAACGTATACACGCATCTGGTACGGAATTCCTGTAGATCGAAAAAAAATTCACGGAATATCGTTGCACGATCTTTTTCATTCGCTCTGATTAAAATCTCTTCAAACGGTCGATTCTACGTTGGAAACTCAAAGCGCGTTGAACGAAATATCGAAGCAATTGCGCGTACCAAACGACGTTGTTGTAACCAAGTACGCAAAGTGGCAGCCAAAAGAAAGTTTAAACTTGCGTTTATACGGGTTGCCAGGCGTAACTGGGACAAGCAACAACTTCGAAACGGCGAGAGATAAAAATGAATTTCGTTAGAGGAAATTACTCGCGTCGATGGGCGATAACTTTGTTTTGCAAAGTGGCCAAACGAAAATTTTGATCGTGCACAGTCGCGCGTCGCTTACTCGTCAACGAAAAATATTCAAGGCGGTGCTGATGACAAATTCTTCGATTCCACGATAACTTCTCTTTTTTTTTTTTTTCCTTTCTCGAAGAATGCACAAACAGACCGGGTTTTTGTTTGAACGAATCGTGAACGAACGAATACCGTTTGTTTCTTTTACGAAAATTTGCACTTGGGGGCGCCAACCTACACACACGCGATTATATCCGTAAAGAAACGATCAACGTTTCGTACGACAAGGAACGCGATTGTACTCGTAAACCGGATGGTACGAATGGAAAAATAAATACGCTCTACAGCTTGCGCTACGAGATATTAAGATATCTTCTTGTCTAGCGTATTTTCCTTCGCGTGCTTTGATACGTCTCGTTGAAAGAGGTCGAGCGTGTCCGCCATAGTCGAAGCATCGCGGTTACCTCCACGAACGTTTGCAAATCGGTCCAGGTAAACGACTCGGATACGAACGACCTACCAAGGTCGCGCGGCCAGGAATTCCTTTCGTTCTTAGTTGCCTCACCTGGTTGTCGCTAGAGAGTGAGAGAGAAAGAGAGAGAGAGAGAGAGAGAGAGAATAGGAGCGAGAAAAGAGAAGAGAGGACGGAGGGAGATCGTGAAGCTGGTTTAGTGGTCTAAAGTGTGCTCGATTCTCTCTGGTCCCTCTACGGTCCTCCAGTGACTCATCTGCTTTTTCGTGTCAACATTTATTGCATGCTTGTTACGAGCCTACCGACCTGCATCTCGCTTTAATTAACTGCTTTAAGATTCGTTTCACGATTCACGGCACGTTTCGTCATCGATAGGATAGTTTTTTTTTTTTCTCCTTCTTCCTCTTCTTTTTCGTTTTCTTTTTTTCCTCTTTTTTTTTTTTGTTACGTAATCGTGGTTAGAGGTTTGACAAAATTAACCCGTTAGGGATTGAAGCAGCGAAATAACGCGTAAAACGAGAGCTTTATCGTGGCATATCGATTTTTAAAAATCAATTTAGTCACGCCGTAATATTCCATTATACGTACAGCCGGTTATGAAATTTTGTATTTATATTAGTTGTTGCAATAGAACAAAATATAAAACGAAGAACGCTGCGCATCCATTGTAGTATTTCCTTGTTAAAACGAAAGAAACTTTTCGCACGATCTAATATAATTTTTATTTATCAGAATCTTTGCCTTAGAATGGCTCACGATGGTTTCCGGCTTACACCGTATTTACTACTTATCACTAACTTGCGTGCCAATATTCCGTCGCTGTAGAAACCAATCCCTCGCGATTTTTGCGTAAAGATGGGCAGAGCCTGTTTGTACGTCTAATACGTACGAAATTTGATATACGCCTGTAGAATTTCGCGTGTCAATAGCATACGAGACAACGAGATATCTCTGGAACACAGTGGCGTTCAAATATCAAATACGAGTCGCTGCAGTTTCGCACGGCCGACGGAAATGTCCGCGGAGAGAAAAGCCTATTTTCCTTAACAACCGCTCGCGTTGCGCGGTTCTTACGAGCGAAGAGCAAGCTGAAAAAGCTTGTCTGGTTGCTCGCGGCCAGCCTCGTTGAACGAAACACCTTTGTGCGGTTGAATCTTGCTTTCCTGTTCGCCTGGCCCATTATAACCGGAATGCAAGATGCCGATGACGCGATTCAATCGCGATTTATTTCCGTGGACGACGACGAAACGATCGATTCTTCCTACGTTATTTATTTATTTATTTATAATTTTTTTTCTCCGTTGTTAGATGCATCAACGCGTTGAAAATTCGATATCGATGTCTTTTGAAGATGCGTTGGAACGATAGAATATATCGAGAAAGCTCGACCGTAAAAACCCCAAGGCACGTAAAAGATTCGTGGCTGAAAACTCTCGATATAACACGGTACGTGCGACTCGCGAGACGGAGAACGAATTACACTGGCGTATTCTAAGATTCGCCTGACGAGGTGTAAAAAAACAGTAGAACGTTGCAAGAGTGTTTGTATTTCTAAAGGCTGGAAACCAGGCCGTTAAAGCTACGACGAGAAATAATATTATATTTCTATAACGCGTTACAAACGACACGTCGAAGAGGATAGAGTATGTTTCTGCTTATCCAGTGCGGATAATAGCGTGCCATTTATGGGATAATTAAGCAGCAGGTAGTAGTTGCTCTTACGACTAAAACGCACGACAGCACGCTTAATAAGTTGAGAGATAATTTATCACACGAACATAAATCATGTAGCCGAACATGGAAACGATATTATGTTGCGTCCACAATTATACGTTATATCGTGTTATATTATATATAATATACAGGGTGTCCCACCTATCTGTCTTTGCTTACCCTTAACCAGTCGGCTGTTTTTCCCCACACATTTTACGTACGCGTTTCTCAAGATTTTCAAAGAGATCGCAACAGCCGGCTGGTTGATTAGTCTCTCATCTGCGACGGTGCGATTAAACGTTTCGGACAAAAGTTACGCGATATCGACACAGTGGTATACCGCGCTCTTATCCAATCTTGCGACCACCTTAAGAGCTGCTGCAGAGATTAAAACGACATTAAAGCTCTTCGAACGGATACCTTCAGTTTTTCGTTATATATTCTCGTATCCGGACGTTTTCGAAGAAGACTCGCGTCTTTCGCGTTAAAAAACGACCCAACTCGTGTGCTTTTGCACTACGCCGCGGGGACGTTCGCGCAAAGACGTTTCTCATAATGCTGGGCACACCGATGCATGGCATTGGCGAGAGACTCGAGGCTGTAGTTTGTCCTAACGTGTCCAGAGCAAACGATCGGCCAATGCCCAGCCAAGTCGTCTTCAGACGCTCCGTTTTTATCGCTTCGTCCAACTTAAAAATTTATATCTCGATGGCGGGTGCCGCTTTCTTTGCGAAAACGTAGTTTTAGACGAAAAACGAGGGTTCGCGAGGAAGCGCCGTCCGCGGTCGTGCGGAAAATTTCGTAAAAACGTTGGCTCACGCGTACGGACACGAGCAGCGCACCAGTAAACGAGGTTCATTGGCTGAGAGCAACGCGAAAACCTGTTCCATCGGCTTTATCCCTACCATTCGGTTGGCACGGCGAGAACGTAAGGGAGGTCAGTTCCGGAGGTGGGCCACGTTTACCAATTTGCCCGCGCCGATAGCCAGCCTCGTCGCGTTTCGCAAGTTTCCAATTCGAGAGCGACGACGACGCTGCTTTTCGAGCTTTTCGTCGCTGCACGATCGCGCGTCCATCGCCTCGTTGCGTCTACTCTATTTCCTGATAGAATTCGTCGAGCTTCCGTCGTCGCGTTTCTCGTACAATTTTTGTTCTCCCTGTCGCGTTACCTTTAACGCTGGAACCAACCACATCGGTCGAAACGACTGGCTTTTGCAATTTTGTTGGAAAATTCCTATTTACTTGGCGTTACACCTTGCTCCGCGCGATTACTCACAAAATAACGACTTTCGCAGCGATAACTAAAGCGACGAATATAACGAATTTTAATTTTACTCCTTTTCGTCTGTTCAAAATCAAGCTAATTTTGTATCGTGGCTACTCGTATCAATGCCAGATAACGCGATCGATACTTGTAAAAGGCTCCCACGATCCGTTTGCCGAACCCGAGTTATCCAGTTTTTCCTCCTTTTCTACAACTTCTCACGCACGTTTATTCATGTCCGGCCCGGAATTACGCACGTTCAAGTATACCTGAAATTATACGTTTTCGAACTCGACCTTCTCGAAAACGAAGCGTCGTATGAAAAAGTTCGATTCCGCGTTTCCTGCTTACTTTTTCAGTAAAAGCCCCGGATAATCGACATTTCACATACGTATCGTACGTACGCGCGAATCGAGGCAAATATCCGCGAGTTTATAGTTTCGAATTTCCCGCCGCTGCAACCTCGACTCGAGAAACTACGAAACAGCCAATCGGCGATGGAAAGAGGTCGCGTATCGCTGTGGCGATAGCCAGAAAAATATAGACACAGGTACACGGCTCTAGCGAGCTTCATTTACGAATTCAGCGTGCAACGCGGCGTTCGACGAGAATAGGCACGCGAAATAAGTTTCTTTTCTTCTTTTTTTTATTTTATTCGGCGTTTTACAATTTGTCATTTGGTAAATTTTTATATTCGAGATATTAGGTTGTCCCGAAAGTTTCTTTCCTTTTTGTAAGGAAATTATAGATGCACAATCTCTTTTCGTTTTATATCATTTTATTGATTCGTGTACGATCCATTTTCTTTTATTTCTATTGTTACGACCATACGTGATTCGACAAAAATAATATAAAACACGAAATGTGGCGCGTCCATGGTTTCCTTACAAGACGAAAGAAACTTTTCGGACAACCTAAGAAGTTTGTCGTTTGTTTGTAAGAGTCGCGTTCGTTCAACGTCGTCCTTGTCGATTAACGCAACGGTTGGAGGGACCAAGGAAAAGAAATTCGTAGAATTCTTTACGCTTCAGTTATCTCTCGCTATAATATGTTTATAATCGATAACGCCAGAACTTGGTGTAGATGACTTATTCGGTATCAGAGAATCGATTTAATTGTTTTATAAAGTACCAAATGAATCGTTGAAATAGTAAACGAATAATAACAGTAAACGAATCGTTTTAACCCTTTGCGGACGTCGCCGTTCGACGAGCGAGCATCGCTGTGGACGAGACGTATTGGCGCGCGCAGTTGAGAAAATATACACGTTGAACGTTTGCGCTATAGAAACTAAAACTTTATTTAAATACGACAAAATTTTTTGCCTATATCCGAGGAAACATATTTAGCTTTGCTATATTTACGTATGACTCGTTTCATATTCTCGCATGACGCGGTATCTTTCGAAAGAATCGTCCATATGCAAGGCTGGTTTAACAAGTAACGCAATACTATCTCGATTCGAACATGTCCTTTCTGCATCTTTTAGGCATCGCGTATAAGGTATTATAAAAATATATAAAAAGCTTGCTGATTCGTCTGGTAATGCCATTGAAAGACTGAAATTCGTTCTGATCCCACCATCATGCTACGCCGCGAGTTTACGTTAAGCGGAAAATAATGGCCAATTTTCTTTCGTCAAAAGCGTAATACCGTTTAGTTTATGCTATACCCGTGCGTAAATACGCGTAAGATTATCGCTGAGAAAAATAGACGTACGCCAGCCACTTTCATAATAAGCGTCCGCCAAGAGGTATCGCATTGAAACAGTAATTCCGATATTATCGCTAGGTACGAAGAATTCAAGCGTAGGATCGAAGAGGCGAAAAATATATACCATAGCTTGGAGTTTATGCGCATAGAACTCGATTTCCAACGACTAAGATTTACGAGTTGTCGATGGCTTATATACTATAGGAATCTTCTTAGGTGGGGCGTTGTTGTGTGGTCGAACTCTGTGGCAGAAATGGAGAATCTTCGCGTCAGTGGATCGCGCGACATCCTCGTGGACGACGAAACTCGCGACCCGAGAGAGAGTCACGGGGAACGACGACGCACGACAGACGCGGCACAGTTTCGGTAGCGAAATAACGCGGGACGTTATTGTCGTGTGCGTGGCGCCGCGGCGAAATCCGTAACGTACGCGAGCGGTCGCGTCGTTTTAGTCGCTGCACGCGTGCAACTAAAATTAGAAAACGTAATCGCGTTTGTCAGCCGTGTTTCAGCCACGACGAGGAAAAAGAGAAACGCGCGCCGTGCAAACGCCACGGTATTTAGTCCGCGATAAGAAATTTTAATCCATTCATACCGCAACGTGGTTCGACGAAATCTGCTCTCTGTAATCTGCTTAAACGCTTAACTCGTCGAGGATCAATCGCCGTTAAACCAACCGCGGTACGCTTTTCCGCTCGTTCCCGATCTTTTGTTTCTCTGCTTCCTCCCCTTCGCTTCTTAGCGTTATTTCAACCCTCTTTTATATCGTTGCGTGCGTACGATGTTCGATGTTATTGAATAAACGATGCTTTAAATAGTTGCTTAGAGAGAGAGAGAGAGAGAGAGAGAGAGAGAACGAGTCGTTTGCTGTTTAACACTAACCTTACCAGGCCCGGTCAAACGACCGGTTTCAAGATTTGATTGTGAGAATTTACATAAAGTTAGACGAACGAAAGAAACAACGATGAACGTGCGATTTTTAATTAAATCTTGAAACCGGTCGTTCGATCGTACCTGGTAAGGAAGGCTGGTACAAAGAGTTCGAACGGAAAACGAAAGTGAATTATTTGTTACTCGGACAAGTCTAAATACCTTCTATTAAAGTAGCGAAATTAATCGTCATTTACAAGTATAATAATTCGACCGAAGAAGGATCGCCGTGAATTACAATTTGTAATTTCTAAGGAAATTATCGTTTCGTATCTACGACGAATACGGGAAAATCGAATACACCGTCGGGCAACTCGTACGAAACGAAGCCAGTAGGTTTAAAGGGCAAGCGCGAACCGTCCGTGATTCGTCCATGGAGAAATAACCATGCTGCAATTTCAAGGTTTTACGACAAAGTGAAACAAGACGAAACACCGTCCACGTATAATCGTCTACGTGCAATTAGTTGCACTGTTGAATCCGAACGAAGGATAAAGCGTCGTTTGCAAATGGAACAGAAGCTACGATCGAGTTATTTCTGGCATCGCTCAAACTATCGTCAATCGTACTATGACTATCGTCTAAAGATAGAACGTTTTCCCGTCCTAGCAAACGTCTCCTTTTCACTTTCTCAGATATCTCCGAGTTGGCGATCTTTTTCTCGCGTACTACCTCGCTGTTCTATAAAATCGACGACAACGACGACGCGCGCACGTATATCGATAAAAGTTGGCCGTAACAAACGTCCGAATATCTCGGCGAGTCACTGCGTGTTTAACGTTTAATTCCCAACGACGTTTCATACGGCGCGTACGGATACGGAAGCTGGCGGGTGTAGAGTCATCGAGGTTCTGTCATTCCGTCTTCTGTTTTATTCAATTTGTTCACCGACTCTCTGGCTCGCTTGCTGTACGCGTCGTACGAACAATAGGCACGTTCATCGATCCGAACGTTTCCATTCCAACTTTCCAATTATACCTCGAGTGACGTCTTCGTTCGGCAAAGCCGCTCGCCGAGATAACGCGCGACCAAAGGAAAGTCCGTCGATTTAATTCTCAGCGTATCGACGAGCCCGTTAAGTCTCGGCTGAACAAATTCCATTATTAGCGACCGAGTCTTGCTGCAGGTCAGGTGTTAATGTCGCGTCGGCTCTCTTTTCCTTTTCTTCCAGCTTTTACGACAGGCATCTCGGACTTTGGCAAACTTTTAGTAAGACGTAGTCACCGAGAGAACCGTGTCTCGTAAGCGTCCATCGATAGAGCCGTCGATAATGGCAACGAATGCGGATGATTTTTCTAATGGACGCTAATTGTAAATAAAATGTCCCAGGCTACGTACTTTCAATTTTTCTTTTTTTTTTTTTTTTTCCTATGGTTAAATCGAACATTCGTTAACCGTCGGTTGTTGAAAAACAAAGCTTCCATACTCTTCCTTACTCGATCTTCGATTCTTACGTTAAAACGCGTAACGTGGTTCGATTCAGCGAACCCGTTTGCCACTAGATTCGGTAGAAGCAGAAAACAACGAAGCGATTCGAGGAAATTCGCTGTGAAGTTCCTCGATTTTATCGTTATTGTTATTTATCTTATTTAAAGTCGCGCAATCTACTATTATTATTATTATTAATAATAATAATACCGCGGCGATTATCCGCGACTATTTCTTTACGTTCAGCGGCTCGTTTAACTCTGTTCGATGTTTTAATTTCTCTACGGAGGCTGATAATCTTCTGTTGGAACGATCGATGCGAGCATATCCTCGCGATTATCGTCGTGCTTCTCTTCTCTCCTCGTTGCACGCAGAACGCTCTATGATTACGTCGGTGATCGATAGTTGCAGGTTGCAGTTGTCGGATTTAACAGCAGGACTATTCTCCAATATCTACATACGTATTTGCGTCGCTTCAGTATGTCCCGATTTTATCCACGGCTGTTACGGTTTCGCTCGACTCGCCGTTAATCTGTTCGTTTCTCTTCGAATCATAGAATCCAGGGATCGATTTATTCACCGAGGTTACGTCGCGTAAATTTACGTCAGACGACGACTGGCGTCGCCGTACGGCAAGCTGATTCGGTTCTTCCGTAGAAATATTTCCCATTGTTGAATCAGCCAGTTCGTTTCCAGAGATATTCTCGCGACAATGTGTGCCGATCTATGCAAGAAAATCTTTGTGCCGGAGAAATCTCGCGAAACGGTAATGGAGCAATATACGCGTTTCGATCGAATTCTCCTCCATCGATCGAATCGAACGAAATTCTCGTCTCTTCTTAACCAGTCGACTGCGTTCGACGCGTATACGCGTCAATCAAAAACGTTATTTCGCTGCGGTTGATGTACGATATCGGTCGCTCGGAGAGTTCGTTCCGATTCTTCTCAAGGAATTTAACGAATCGATCGACTTTGCTCGGTACCTCTCCACCGGGCAAATTGTTCTCCAGCGTGTCACGCTGAAAAACGTAACAAGAAGCGTCTTTGAATATGCTCGTTGACTTTTAATAAGATATTACGCTCGTCGAACACCGCTCGGAAAATTCGTTCCGGTTTCGAGCTCTTCGGTCGACGTAGAGGATCACGTTGGAAAGTTTCTGGGCGAAAAATCTATAAAATAACGTCGGAGTTGTCGCGCGAAAATTCAACGAACGTACGTCGAATCGGAACGTGAATCGGAACGAACTTTCCGAGCGACCCTTTCGATCCTTTCAATCGCTTGGAAAATACCTGGCGATTCGGGCTACTTGCTACTTCGACAATTAACACTCCGGAGATCGGATATCCGATCTCCGGACTGTTAATTGTCGAAGTGGCTATCGCTTGTAAGAAAACACGACATCTGATCCCGGTCGTCGAAGCCATTGAGAGTATTTAGTAATAAATCACTCGGAAGGGCCACCTAAACTAATCCAGCAAAACTCGTATAGAAATAAGATTAAGAACAAAGAATTCCACCGACCTCAATAAAGAAATAAAATAGACAATCTGAAAGCTGGTACATCCCTCTGAAGGGAATAACCATTCACGTGCTATTTCGCAACAAAAACATACAAATTTGCCGAATATCCTGTTAGACAAATTATAAAGCGCAGAGTAAAACGAATAAAAGAAAAAGGAAAACTAAACTCATAGTCTTCTTGGAACGTACCTTGTACAAGAATGGGATACAGCGGATTATAGACAGGCCAGACGAGTAATAATACAAATACCAATAGCGTGCGGATTTGTATCAGCTTATACTGTACTTATACTGTACTTATACTTAGACTTCTATATTTAAATATCTTTTCTATTTTACAATTCATGCACGCGTTTCTCAATTCATACAGGTGATCTTAACATTAATTACGCAGCCCTTAAGACGCTTGGAGGACTAAATTGCACGGTTAACTGGCTAACGCTAAACCTACCGACATGTATACCTGATCCTACCATGAACGGTCAAACGATCGCTTCAAAAAAGAAAAAAGGAATTATGTATCTTAGTATAGAAAGAGATTTTAGCCAATTTTCTTCGGAAAGCAAACGATAAAGAAAGTTGCGAATATTGAGAAATCAGTTGTGCGCGCGTCATAGGAAAAGCGAACGAGTTACACGACGATACAGTAACGTTGTGTACGAGAAATTCTAAAGAAAACTTCAAAAACGGTCGTTTGACCGCGCGATGGTAGGTTTGGTGTTGAGAAAAAAAAGTTGCGGAAGGTAACGTAGAACCGTCGAATTTCGGAGCGAACGCTAAGTTAAATAATATCTACATCCTTGTTTTCGTGCTGATACAAATCGTACGCAGCATCTTTCTGTCCGTGTCACCGCTTTCCACCAAAAAGACGCCGCAAGACGCTGGGTGGTTGTCGTACGTCGCGTACCTAAAATCTCTGGCGCGTGCAATCGTATCGCGTAGAGCCGTTGATAGCGCGTTTGCAACGCTAAGTGCACGTACGAGGGACCGCGTGTGCGGCGGTAATTAAACGTTGCACGTGTTCCCTCGTAACGCTGAATTGAATAACCGGCGACACGACGTACGCCGATAAATATCAGATAGCTTCTGATAAAGTCGACGCACAATGGCGAGGAGGAACGCGCGTATTTCGCAAGTAACGAGCAAACCTCCCCTCCCCTACCCTCCGCTTCTCTTTTTCCCTGTCTTTATATACACGATACACCGGCCGCGACGTATCGTCGAGCACGTTACGCTGATACGACGCTTTGCTCGGCGATTGTTCCTCGCGGAATTCGCCTTCTCCCTGTTTCTCATCGGCCACGAGTCCTCTTGATCCGTCCGCTTAGGCTAGATCTGCCAGCCGACGGCGACGGCGACGGCGACGCGACGTCAGCAGCGCGGAGTTCGATCTTGCCCGTTCTATTCACGAGGATCGACGAAATTCGCGTACAGTGTGTGTATATATATATACAGAAGATAAGAATATATATAGATAAGAATATATATTCTTCTATGATATATACAGACGAAGTTGGCTGGCGATTTTCTTTCTAAACGTCGTAGTTTTCTTCTTTACTTTTCTTAGTTTCCACGTTTGTCGTGCGTCGTTCCCAAAACAAGCGATGAATTTAGTCGAAAGACCTCGCGGACGAACTCGGGAGAGTAGATTTTTCATCAGCCACCCATCTTTTCGAAAGTCTTTTTGAAAAAGGTGGTCGAACCTCGTTCGGAATCGTTGTAGCGGTTGCAGAGGGTTCGTGGCGAGATTTCGCGATCGATCGGTGACAATAGTCTCGGGGAACGACAGTTAGTTCAAAATTTAATTAAGACGGTACAATCGTCCTCGTTTCTTCGTTTCGTTCGTCCAACTTTGCGTAAACTCTTACACTACCCGATTAATCGGTTTGTCAATTTTCGTTGATAGAAGAATTTACACAAAGTTGGAATGTGTACGATTTTAAGTTCTATTTTGAAAACGGGTCTGAAAGGATAACTCGGGCTGGCGAGCGCTTTCGTAACGTTACAGAAACACGAAAACGTCCCAATTTCGTATTTTGTCGGCGGAAAATATTTCGAACGTCGATTTACGACGTGATGGATCGTGCACGGATAGAAGAAAATTAAAAAAGAAAAAGATTGGAACGTTTGCGTAGAACCGAGATTAACTTTACGTTAACTTTAACAAATAGAATGGAAACATGGAAGGGTCTGTAGTAGTACATTTTGGTCAAGGTTGAATTGCCTGCAAAGTATGGTTCTAGAATCCCTATCGATCGTTTTAAAGCACAGGTTGCGGATATTTGATCGGAAAACGACGTAACGTCGAGCGCAGGAAGCGCGTTTAAGACGTTGAAAAACGTGCAACTTATGCGAGAGCGTAATTTGGAAACAGCTTCTCGCAAAATACGTTAAACGTTCTTCGGACTTTTCTAATCCGTGGAATTCCGTTCGATTTACTATCTTTCTATCGCCAACTATACGTTCAAACGGTGTATCGCGACGAGTATACTCGTCACGAAGAAATGGCGATATTTTGTGTTACGACGAGCCCTGTCGGTAATGAAACTAAAAAACCAAACGCTTCGTTGCAACTTAATTGCACGGTGTAAGAGCCACGCATAATCTGCGTTCGACGAGTACGCTCGTCGTCGCTTACTTTCTCGCTCAAAGTTGCTCAAAAAACTTACTTTTCAAAGTTTTCAAAGAGCTCGCAACACCTAACCGCTTAAATAGTTCGCTATGGTAAAACTGAGAATAAAAAGGTTTTCCACTACAACGTCGGTATTACATCGAAATTGCTCGTAAATACAGTCTCGCGTTTCTTACCGAAAAAAAGTTTCTTTGGAAGAAAGGTTGATTTCGTATTTTACATTTATCAGACAGTTCGTAAATAGTTCATCCTAAACACTCCTATTAAAGGCATCTTCTTATCGTCACGCGGTAATTAAGAAATTTTACGACTGTACTCGCGACTTAATTCGCTGTTTAACACGGTGCCATCGGTCGGTTAACGATCGACGCGTCGTTCGCGGCTTTTGTCGCACCACGATCCAATTAAAATAGTTAATTGAAGACACGATCGCTTAAACGCGGCTTTCTTGCGTTAATTAACGTCAGCCAGGAAGTCGTTGAATTAATTAATATCGTTGTTTCCCTCTGGAACGCGTGACTATTTCGGTTATAACGGGCAAGTCGATGTAACGCGGAGCGACTCGAACGACAAATATTATTCAAAATCTATCCACGTTTCTGTACGTGTCTGCAACGCGTCGTTTTTATCGAAACAAAAGTAAACGATTCACTGCCTGCTAAGATCGTTTATCGCAAAAAAATGACGCGAACGACAGAGATAAGCGTACTTGTAATTTTACGTTACCTTTCATCGAAAAAAGAGGATCGTTCGAAATTAGAAATTTAGAAATTATAAATGAAACATTTACGAGGCGCGATTCGCAAAGTTTAGCAATTCCAAGCAACTTGTAGCTTCTCGCTTTCTGATTGCTCGCTCATCGTGTCATCTCGCCAAGTCAGCTTAAATACCGAAATTGGATCAATTTTGAAACGTTTAGACGTAGAGTGTTTCACAAGCAAAATTGCAAAACGTTTCCTACGAAAATAGGTAGAATACAAGACGAACGATAAAAACGTCGCACGAACGATGTTTCAATTACGTTTACCTCTCCACTCTGTTTTTTCTTATTTTAATAATAATAATAACACGCGCGCAGAATTTATTTGCACGCTATGAAACATATCCTTCGTGAGAAAATTCCGTAATTTCTAATTTCCTATGCCAACCATCCATCGAATTTTATTCGCTGTTTACCGCGAAATTTAAATTCCTAAGCGAAATAGTTTGATTCTTCGGCCGAAGCGGATTAATCGAAACTGATCGGAATTGAATTATAATCCAATTCTCAATAGGAAGAGTAGTTCGCAGCTGGAGAATCGTTAATTAAATTAATACGACTACTAAATTTTCAGATGGTGTCTCCTATGTTCTCGAGTAAATCAACAAAATCCCTTGCTCTGTCGTAATTATAACGCGGCATCAAATGTTCTAATCCAAGTTAAACACTTCCCTGCAATCTCCATTTCAAAAAAGAATCACATCTCGCGATGTCACTGGTTAAACAGAGAGATGGACAACCTCGTATACAGAAACGAGATCTCAATTTCAGATACACCACCGAGCGAGGCGTTCACTTCTGAAATTCATCGTGTTCCCATACATTCGCGTTTAAAATCGAAGGTTTAATAGCCATCTTCGTCTCTTCTTTTTTTCCTTCTTTTTTCTTTTTCTTTCTTTTTCGTTCCAAGCTCCTCTCGTACGCTGCTATCATAGGTGATCGATAAGGATTGCACGAGCGCACGCCTCTAGCGATGGAATCAAGTTCAATACGTATACACTAGAATGCCTCTCATTTATTCTCGACGAAAATTCTTTCCAAGGTTTTGGGTTTCAAGGTCAATTAACGAAAGAACGAGCTGTGAAAAAAAAAATACCAGCTCGATCGGATAAGGGAAGACTTCAATAACGAACACAATTTTTTTTGTACAACGAATAATGCTCTTTCAATAGGGACGATTCCTCGAGGATGAAAATCAAAATTGCACGTTATTTTTAGTTTTTATCGATAAAGAAAAAAAAAAGAATTTCTTCTTCAAAAACCGTGCGTCGCACGAAAAAAAGTAACAGAACATAAAAGATGCTCCCTGTCCAAATCTACGATCTTTTTGATATAATCCGACATGTTTTTTGATATGATCGATCACTTGGAACATGATCGACCTTTACGTGCATTTAAGTAAGTAGTTTAACGTTTGGGGCTCCAGGGGCGCGCTTTCCTCTTGCTCAAACGAGCTCGTACTTTGCACAGATTCTTCTTTTACCAATCGGAACTATCCTAGGAAGAGGATTGCTAGCGAAAGAAACGTCGAATAAAATTTTCATCGAGAATATATAAGGACCAGCCTGATATAAAGTTCCACGAAGGTGATCGAAATATTCGTTCGAGTCCGAGCACGTGACTCTCTGTCTGTCTGCTCGGCGACCTGGTCGTCTTTTTCGTTATTTGGGATACCGATCGTGGCCTGAAATCCGACGACTTTTATCGACGATGCGTCGAAAGTTCGAAAAATAATAATATCATCGGATGGTAAGTTCGACAACCACGCCATGACATTTTTCGAGTCCGCGAATATAAGAAATACGCGTGCAGCAGGAGCTCTGGTATGATATACTTTCGAGAACGTGGTTTATGGCGATTTATTCGGCCGTAGAAATCGATACATTCTCGGCGAGTTTTGGCCGTAGTGAAGCGCGGACTGCGGTTACCGTTTAAGCGTGATCGTTTGGACGACAAGGAAGAGCGTGAATTCGAAAGAGACGCGTAACCGCGCGAGAAAGCGGCCAGGCGAATCGTGGAGGGGGAAATTACAGGCGAGAAAAACGAACGATAAGCGCGAAACGTGAGAAAAAGTTTCGCGATCGACGACGATCGCCACGCTCGGACGATAAAGTAGGTGCGATCTCTTTTAAAGAGCGCGATGAAGAAAATTTGTAATTAGCAGGTGGAAACGGGTGCCGGATTCGAGTTTAGAGACCCGCGTTCTTTGCATGCTGCAGCATCGAGAAGCAGAAAACGAAAAACGAGAAGTAGGATTCGTATCGAATCCGCCGACCTTCGTTCGCCAAAGCTAAATTGCTTCCACGCGTGTACGTGTTTGAGCGTTTCGTGTTGGAAGAGTCGCGAGCGCCGCTCTATTCGCAACCTGCTTCGTTCAATCGCCGACTCTCTTTCTCTGCCCTTTCCACGGTTCTGCTTGTTCGCGCTCGAGTTTATTGAAAATGGTGAAAGCGCAGCGCGAAACGTAAAAATCGCTCGATAAGAAGCGCGTGGAACGAAGATAGGCGAATCTTCTGCTCGACGGAGCGTGAGCCGATAAAATGTATCGTTACTCCGCTCCGCGCGCACGCCAGTTCTTTTTTGTCGTCGTCTTTGCTTTTGCTCTTCGCGGCGCGGCGGCCTTTCGCCGCGTCCTCCATGCTCTACGTACTACTCGACCTCGGCAATATCCTCGCGAGTTGCTTACAAGCACCGCCAGAGGATCCCCGTGCAATTTCCTGCTCGAACCGGCGGAACTGTTTGTTGCCTGCCGGGCAAATTTTTGTTTCGATCCTGCGTGTTACTGTACGTGAAATCAGGCTTGCGCACGTAGTCGTGTGTATTTGGCGAGAGTTACTCGGCGCTGTCCGGCGGCGCTGTTAGGATGGAATTTCTGATCGCTCGAGTCCGCTAGAGTTACGTCGACTCTGTCTTTGTACGTGTCGTACGTAGAGCCGGAAATGCGGCCGAAATAATTCAGAGTATTGACCAAATCGTTTGATATATGAAAAATATACCTGGCTACGTGTATCGAAGTACGATATGTACAGGTGAAAAACGTCGCTATAATACGCAACAACTACCTTTTCCATGGAATCTCCTGCTGTGCCGGATTGTAAATATCGAATCTCCCTGTTCTCCCTACTGCAGAGGAAATTCATATTTTATGATAAATATTCTTTCTCTTTACCGTCGTTTCTATCCTTATTATTTATTTGCCTCGTTTGTCTTCGTTCTTGGCGTAGCCTTTACTCTTCCCTCTTTATACCTACTGTATATAATATGTGCGCGTATGTGTGTATATATATATATATAAAGATACCGTGCAATAAATACTAGCGTTTTAGTCGTATACGTGCATACAGGGTCCGGACGAATAGCACGTACAAGCGGGCACGACGCGATTCCTTACGGGAAAGTAAGAAATTAACGTGGAATCAAACTGTCCGGTTCTCGAAACGGACATGAAGACTCGTTGAAAAATATTCTTCGAGCGCGAAGTCGAAGTAGCACAGAGCAAAGAGGATTGGCATAAGAAGCTCGGCTATGCCATTATTACGGTGTATACAAAGAAGGTATTTCATTAAGAGAAATCGCGAGAAAATTGGGTATTTCGTACAATGGAGAGCACTTGACGATGAAACGTTCGCGAGCCATCGTTCGCACAAGCCATCACAGCGTTCGACCGAAATAAAACGAACGATTCGCAATACTGCAAATTACGAGCAGGAAACTGAAACAGAAGTCAATAACGATAAGACGCCTGATAATTTGGTATCGGTGACTGCAGTAAAAAAAAGAAAGACAAAAAGAAAAAAGGAAGAACTCGTGCCGTTATTTGTTCTCAATAGTGCAATGATGATACGCATAGGAATCACACTTGCAGGTCAAATTTTCGAAAACGTAAAGACGAGTTTTATTCGAGGGTAACGAAGATTAATTCGGTCGAGTTTCATTTTATTCGCTTAGAAATCGTTTGTTTATAACGTGCGAATGAGCATTGGAGAAGATCCATCGACTGAAACATAATGTTTTATTCAAATCGAAGCTAGTCGTCGACAAATCGATAAGCAAATAAATAGAAACGAAACGATTAAAAAGATACTAACGTTTAATTGTTCCGAGTAGCCATCATCGTGAATGATTAAGATTTTCTTCGGCTACGTCAATAATCATCGTCGACGGTTCGAATCTTATTTTTGCCGCCGACGAGCATTATCGACGGCGAAAAATTTTACGACTAATTGTCTTCCGCGTTATCGACGAACGTGTATTAATTATCGGTAGCGCGAACGACGATCGACAGTAGCCGAATGTAACCGGAGAAGATTTTTGCCGCCGATAATATTTATCGGTAACCAAAACAAAATCTGTATCTTTCACAATGGTTACCGATAGCAGAAGAAAAAAAAATCCCGGTCATTTATATCGGTTACCGGTAAGGGAAATTAAATTTCGACATCGATAACGATTATCGGTAGTAAACAAAATCTCGATCATTCGCAATCGTTATTCCTAATCAAAATGTTCCAATTAAAAATATCAACTCTTACGCCGTAACTTTGAAAGTTTCTCGTATAATTAAGATAATGCGGATCAGCGAACGAAACAGTATCGTCCGATGATACTCCATCTTCTTCGGTCATCGATCGATAACGGAAATTCGTTTAACTACATCCCGCGAAAATTCTCCCTTGCCGCGCATCTGTAAATAGAAAACACACGCGCTCAATTCAAATTCAAATGGAATTCGGCTCTCCCGTAGCGTTTGCCGCGATTTAAACACAAATCGCTGGGTGTTACGTCGCCGTGCTTGAGCGGTTTGAAAGATTCAAGGCCAACGGTGTCGGTCTTAATCGATAGACTTTTCCATTGTTTCCAACTGTTTCCATTGTTCGATGATTGTAAAGAAGAAGCGCGTGTCCCCTTTCACTCGACCACGTACGATCTATATCGCGCAATCGGAAGAATCACGAGTCGAACGAAGTTTACCTAATTTTACGTAATTGTTACAGACGCTGGATTTTGACAGAGATGGTCTGACGAAGCTGAAGAAAGCGATCAAAGCGATCCACAACTCCGGAAACGGTGAGTGCCACGATTGTTTGGAAATTTGGAAATCGAAGAGGCTGTTATTTGTTTATTTGTTTGTTTATATCTCGGCTTCAAAGCCCACACGAGGCATTTGGCTCAAATGTCCCGATCTGCTTGCTATCGTTCACATAGATAAGATACATATACCCGATAGAAACGAAGCTACGCTCTTTTCTCGAATGAAAATCCTCGAACGAAACTCGCTCAGCTTCGGAGCCTACACGTATATGTATGAAATACGCGAATCCGGTTATCAATTATTTGCGTCTACAAGTTCGTTTAAAAACGCGTTACGAATCGATGGCTCTCTCTAGCGTTAAAACGAAAGGAGATATGCAAATGGGCGTACAACAAACACAGGGTTGCATTTGTCACGTTAAACACCATACAGCTTGACGCAACTCGCAAACAGAATAATTATATACAAATACGAATTCCCTTTGTCAAGGATCTCGTGATTCCAGCGTATTCTGTAACTGAAGCGAACAGTCCGCGTTTGATATAGCAGTTGGTTACCAAACGTAATTATAAACTTATTAACAGGCGTATTGTACATTCGGAAACGCACAACGACAACGAACACTGTCGCGAGTTTAACATCCTGTCGCCCAGAATATCGCTGTCGAATGAAATTTGCGTCGGAGCAAACGGTTCGTTAAAAATAATGGAATTCGAATAGGAGAAGAGGTGGGAGAACGTGGAGCGAAAAATTGCTGGGAAATTTTAGGAGCGCACGAAACTATATTCGTGCTTCGAATTCTCCTCTGCGATTTTTTCTTCTTTCATTTTTCTTTTTTTTTTTCTTTTTTTTTTTAATTTCACTCGAAACTATAGCCCGGCCAGGTTGGCGAAATTACCATCAACGCAGCGACGAAGACGCTTTAATTAATACTGGAATACGGGGAAACGCTTGCAATTAGAGATCGCTGTTCCGTGACAAATCTGATACATATTTATATTCGATAGATGGCGCGATCTCGTTGCTCGTTTGAAAAAAATTCCAGCGAAACCTCTCGCTTGAAAATAGCCCGAGCTTTGTTCGAAATTTGCATAATGTATGTTCTCGTGCACGCCTTCTTAATTAATTCGATCTCCGATTAATTGCGTAGCTGCGAAGAGATCGCCGAGATCTCGAGAATTATGCTAATGTCGTACGTTGCGCGAGGAAAAAAGAGCGCGAGTTACGAAATTTGGATACTCGCGGATCAGAATCTCGTATTAACGCGCAAGAAGGAGATGCAGTTTAGAGATAACGAACCTCTTTTCTTGTTTCTTTTCTCTCTCGTTTCTCTTTTCTCTCCTCTTCTTTCTTTCTTCCTTTCTTTTTTCCTTTTCGGTGTCGTTAGTCTCCTCGCGCGTTTCGCGTTAGGGCTGGTTGCACAATTAAGCTGGAAAATCGATCGTCGCGTTTGCCATAATTACGCCGCGGCTGTTCACGCGGCTGTGGTAACGTTGCGACTAGAATATGGAAATACACGCGATGGAATAAAATCGCGGAATATGAAACTGTTAGGTTGTCCGAAAAGTTGTCCCAGTAGTTAAAAAAAAAAAAGAAAAAAAATATGTATCTTAATATGGAAAGAGATTTTAGCCGATCCTTTCGGAAAGTAAACGATAAAGAAAGTGGCGAATATTGAAAAATCAGTCGTACGTATATGATAGGAAAAGTGAACAAGTTACGTGGCCATACGGTAACGTTGTATACGAGAATTCCAAAGGAAATTTCAAAAACGGTCGCGTGATCGCGCGATGGTAGGTTTAGTGTCAAAAAAAAAGTTGCAAAAGGTAATATACAACCGTCGAATTTCGGCATTCTCGATTAATATCGTCTAAATATCAGACGCGCGTTCGAACGCTGAACGTTGCGAATTCTTCGAGCATCTTCGAGATATTAGGTCGTCCCGAAAGTTTCTTTCGTCTCGTAAGGAAACTGCCGAAGCGGTCATCGCTTCTAAGAAAAACTATACGTCTGAGCTGTTTAGTTTTCCCAGTCACCGAAGCCGTCGAGAGTGTTTAGAAATAAATNTGATCGAAAGACCACTCGAACCGTTCGACGACAATACAAATACCGATAGGCCGATGGTTTCGGGACTCGGTTAAAAGGTAACATCGTCAAGGTACGGATCCGGACCAGCTCAAACTGTATTCAAACTGCATACTGACACTTCTGGTTTAAATAAATTTCTACTTTACAATTTATCCACGCGTTCCTCTATTTAACTACCCAGAAATACCCTGAACAGAAACGATGGACGCACCACGTTCTCCGTTTTATATTATTCTCGTCGAATCACATTATGATCGTAATAATAGAAATAGAAGAAAATAGATCGTACACGATTCCATAAAATAATATAAAACGAAAAAAGACTGTGCGCCTGTGATTTCCTTACAAACGGAAAGAAACTTTCGGGACAACCTAATAGAAAAAGCGAACTCTAAGATCGTCGAATCGAAGACTCTGAGAAGCACGCGCGCAACGATCCTCGTTTCGAGCGTTTCATCGTCCGAGGGAATCGGAGAGACAGGCTTTTGAAACGTTCGACATCGGCGAGTAAAAAATCTCACGCGGCGAAATCAACGTCCAAGTAGTTAATGGTAGGTCGAGTTTCTTATTAATGTCGTAGCAACGCGATAAAAAAAAAAAAAAAAAAGAAAGAGGTTGCAGTAACAGAGTAAGCGAGAAACCAGGAAGCGGATAACGAGAGCAATGCAAGGGTGAAAAAAAAAAAACAAAAAAATCTTTCGACGATCCGACTTTGCCACGCTTTACCACAGGCTTTCTACTACCGTGTGAAAAATTACACGGAAAATTAATCGGAAGACAGACAGCGATGGAAGAGCGTTTATTCGTTACGTTCTTGTGTTACAGCTCACGTGGACAACGAGGTGTATCTTGGAAGGGCGCTGGAAAGGCTCGGGGATGCAGCCTTGAAAGAACAGGAACCGGATATCGGCGCTGCTTTCTTAAAGTTCGCGGTCGTCACCAAGGAATTGAGCGCTCTCATGAAAACTCTGGTTCGTGCCAACATCTTCGCACGCGATTCTATAACCATCGTTCCGTCTCATGAAATATACGTTTCATTTTTCGAAATTACGTTCGATGCTGATTTAACGACGAATATTTTATTGACCCTTTGCGCTCGACGATGTTTCCAGTCGGGCGGAACAGCACAACTCGAGATGGTTGCGAGCGTATGCGACGAGCGTCTTGTAGGTAACGCAGAATGATTTCATAGAAAAAGTATCTCAAAAAATTAACTCGACGCGATTTATTACAGAGTCGGTTCTCTCGCCGATTGGTCGAATTTGTTCTTAACTCTTCCACTGGTCGTTTCCAAAGTCAGAATTGTACGTAATTGCGAACGAAACGTTGAACGCGAATGAAAACGCGAACGAAACTCTGACCGACGAAAATTGCGCGTCACGGGGTTCGTTGGTTCTTCTTGAAAGCGACGTTCCATTAGATATTCTCGTGGAAGAGCGGTTCCTCTCGAAGAGCAGAAAAGAGCAAGTTATTCTCTCGCCAGACTTGCGATTCGCCGAGCTAAGCCGAACACGCGCTAAAATTCAGCCAAACAAGTGCGATCACCGCGTGGTAAGGTTTACCAACGCGAGATTAAATTTGCCTTTCCAAAGCAGACTCGGACACGACAGGATCGTGAAAGGTTTCGCGCGAATCTTTATTCCCTGAAAATTGCTATTAACTCGTATCGAGATCCGAGCTCAGGTTCATTTATTCGTTCAACCTGTTACGCGATCGTCGCTCAAGTTTGCGACTCTAGCCTCGTTTTATTTCCCTTTTTCCTTTAACGTATATTTTAACGTATTATATGTATATCGCCAGCGACAAGAGCGAGAAACGTTCGAGACGCGACCTTAAGCGAAACAAACAACGAGCCTGATAACCCGTTAATGTGGAATCTCGTTGAACAGATGCAGAACATCAATAACATCGTGATGTTTCCCCTGGACTCGGTGCTAAAGGGTGATCTGCGAGGCGTGAAAGGCGACTTGAAGAGGCCGTTCGAAAAGGCGTGGAAAGATTACGAGGCTAAATACGCGAAAATCGAGAAGGAAAAGAAGCAGCACGCGAAAGAGGCTGGCCTCATTCGAACGGAAGTGACGCCGGCCGAGATCGCCGACGAGATGGAGAAAGAGAGAAGATTGTTTCAATTGCAAATGTGCGAGGTGAGGCCACCGAAACAGATATGGAACGGCCGACTGTAAGATACATCGCCGTTGTTGTATACTTGTTACGCGACGATCGCCGTCGTTTTTCTCGTTTGCGGAACAAACCGACCAACGAGGGAAACGCGGTCTTTCGCGGAAGAAAAGAAAAAGAAAGAAAGACGACAGCAAAGGAAACTTTAGATGTAGAAAACGCGTGGCAAGATTCTGATATCGAAGTATCAAATTCGATTTCGAATTTTTTTCTAATCGCGAAATCTCCAACGATGCGTCTTTGATCTTTAGCTCGTTTAGAATTTCGAATTTCAAGCTTGTCGAATCGAATTGCTTTGCCTATCGCGGGACTTTTTAACTGCAGACGTTCTTACAAACGAGATTTCGCGGACGAAGAAAAATTCATTTGACGAGTCACGATCGCAGATTGATGGAAACCTGGAAACTTCCAAGTAGATTGCCGCTTGTTGTTCACACGTTGCGTTGATTATGCACGCAAGGGCAAACTGCAGATTAATTATTCGGAAAACAAAGACAGAACGGGAAATTATTTTTAGCTGGTAAGCGCACGTCCTTGCGTAAATTATGCTTTATCCTAGCGAACGATCGTCGATAAATTGTTTTGCATGAATTTGCGACGAATTATTCTCGGATAAAAAAGGAAAAAAGAAAAAAAAATCATAATACGTAGGTGATCAAGGAACGAACGAAGTAATTTGTATTTATCGATTTCGAGATATAGGTGAAGGAAGTTAGTAATGTAAGATTCTGAAAATTAATACGTAGATGATATTTTATCTTCTTATACGCGTCGTGTATCTCTGTTTCGCAGTACCTTATAAAAGTGAACGAGATCAAAACGAAGAAAGGAATTGAACTGCTTCAGCATCTAGTCGAATATTACCATGCACAAACCAAGTAAGTACGGTATTTTATTTGACGACGCTGTACGTAATATGATGTTTCGAGAATTACAACAAATCTACCCGATACATGTACAGATTCTCAACAGTACCTTTTTCATTCCCTATGAGAACCTGAATTGTCTAAATTAAATTAACTAAACCGAATGAATTAAATTAAAGAGTATCTCTTCTGAAACGTTCTTTGGATACCCTTCATTTTATCTTTCAAAATGTGTCGTTAATTGTCTAAATTTAGTTAACTAAACCGAATGGACTAAATTAAAGAGCATCTCTTCTGAAACGTTCTTTGGATACCCTTCCTTTTATCTTTCAAAATGTGTCGTTAATTGTCTAAATTTAGTTAACTAAACTGAATGGATTAAATTAAAGAGCGTCTCTTCTAAAACGTTCTTTGGATACCCTTCCTTTTATCTTTTAAAATGTGTTGTTAATTGTCTAAATTTAGTTAACTAAACTGAATGGATTAAATTAAAGAGCGTCTCTTCTGAAACGTTCTTTGGATACCCTTCCTTTTATCTTTTAAAATGTGTTGTTAATTGTCTAAATTTAGTTAACTAAACCGAATGGATTAAATTAAAGAGCGTCTCTTCTGAAACGTTCTTTGGATACCCTTCATTTTATCTTTTAAAATATATTGTTAATTGTCTAAATTTAGTTAACTAAACTGAATGGATTAAATTAAAGAGCGTCTCTTCTGAAACGTTCTTTGGATACCCTTCCTTTTATCTTTTAAAATGTGTTGTTAATTGTCTAAATTTAGTTAACTAAACTGAATGGACTAAATTAAAGAGCATCTCTTCTGAAGAGTTCTTTAAATACCCTTCTTTTTGTCTCTCAAAATCTTTTAAAGTCTCTTTAAAAGAAAAAGAAAAATTAGATAGCCTTTTACGTTTTACATTCTATGATTACGTTTCTGCATTCTATAGTTACTTTCAAGACGGCCTAAAAACCATCGAACACTTTGGCTCGTACGTGGCGGACCTCAGCGTGAAGTTACAAAAGATCAGGCAGACGCAAGACGAGGAAAGAAGGCGGCTATCGGAACTGAGGAATCTCCTTAGAAGCTCAGGTTGCGACAAAGAGGTAAATCGCCCAATTTCCATGAGATATTCGCGTATCCTATCGGTTCGTTAGCACAGTCATTCGTATAAACATCCAATATATCGTATTAACGATTATCATATATGAACGTTGCGATTTCCAGTTGAACGTAAACGCGAATGCAGGATATTCGCTTCACCAGCTACAAGGAGATAAGCAACACGGCGTTACCAGGTCCGGGCATCTTCTGAAGAAAAGCGAAGGGAAAATGAGGAGAGTTTGGCAAAAGAGACGTTGCGCGGTTCAAGCCGAAGGCTATCTAGATATCTGTCACGCGGACGAGAATAAACCACCAACGAGAGTGAATTTATTAACCTGTCAAATCAAGCTAGTGCCGGATGACAAACGGGGTTTCGATCTCATTAGTTGTAAGTTGAACTGTTAAGCTATCGACGATAAAGTTTCAAGGCGAGCTTTCCAACAATCCTATATTAGATATCTACTATCCATAAGTATTTGTACACCTCGTCTTTACATATTGTTACACGAATAATTCACAAATAACGAGATATGTCTGTACTTGCGTTTGATCGGTATGTCTATACTCGACGTTCGTTCGTTGCAGACAACAGGACGTATCATTTTCAAGCGGAAGACGAAGCAGACCAGAGAGCGTGGATGTCCGTTTTGGTAAATTGCAAGGAACGTGCCCTGCTTCGAGCATTCGACGCCAGTGGCAAGGCAGAGGCTGGCACAGGAAATCCAAGTTTAGTGGAACTTCAACAGGCTGTAATACGTTGTGTCATGAGGTTACCTGGAAACGATCAATGCTGCGACTGTTCGTCGCAGAATGGTATATTTTTATATAGTAGCCATAAATATGATTCAGCGATGATCCGTAAGAATATAAAACTGATCGGATCCTTCTTTCTTCGATAGATGCTACATGGCTCTCTACGAATTTTGGCATAATCGTATGCATAGAGTGTAGTGGAATTCACCGGGACTTAGGAGTGCACATATCCAGAATACAATCCTTAACGTTGGACAACGTTGGCACCGCTCAGTTGCTTCTTGCACGGCACATGACCAATCAGGCGTTTAACGAAGTGATGGAAGCTACATTGCATCATAATCACAAGCCAACGCCAACTTCAACGATGTACGTGCGAACCAGACTTATTTGAATTTACATCGGTATGAATTTGCATATAATTTCTCTGTGATTAAACGTGTTTTATTCGTAGGGAAGAAAGATACGAATTTATAAGAGCCAAATACGTGGATAAAAGATACGTGATGAACACTTGCGCGGACGAACGAGATCTCCTTTCTGATTTGGAACACGCCGTTAATAATCGTGACCTGCAACAACTTTTGCAAGTCTATGCTGAGAATGTGGATTTGGCAGCGCCCTTGCCCACCTCGGTACGATTCTTTTTAATCGAACTGATGGAAAATGAAAGATGCGATATAGATAGATACACTATAGATAGTAAAAATATTTTTAAAAAGTAAGAAAAGAGATAGAATAGAATTTATTTGTATTATATGCTAAAAAAATGAGTTCGTATCAAAAATTTATCAAGCGTCGAATGCGACGATACAATTGCGTTAAAATGAATAAATCGGTAGTTCGAAAATCTCTCGTAAAGACAACTTGTTCCAACCAATTTTAATAATTCGAAAAATGATAACTTATCAGAACTTATATTGTACGTTGCTTTCCTGCAGGATCTGGGCGAGACGGCTTTACATTTAGCGATTCTGCGCGAAATGGGAAACAGTTTGCATATTATAGATTTCCTGGTGCAGAATATGTCGACGGGCGGTATAGACAGGACTACGATCGACGGAGAAACAGCGTTACATCTTTGTGCACGACACGACAGAGCAGAGGCAATGAAGCTGTTACTACGGGCAGGCGCTGATCCAACACATCGAAATAAACAGGATAAAACGCCGCTTGACATTGCTCAGGAAATGGGACACCACACATGTAAAGAACTGGTAACGCATCAAACAATTGCCATCTAATTTGTATAACAATATCGTACGTATGTACACGCAATAACAGTTAACTGTTTCATTGTCCTCAGTTGAGTCATGCTCTACAAAGACAGAAAACATTGTTTGATAATGTTAACATCGATTGGAATCTTTCACACGACGAAGGATCTACTGATTTTTCTGACGATGAAACGATAATAGAAGACAGGGTATGTTTCAAGAATAGGAAAACTAATAAGGCTGGAAGTTATTGAAATCGTTTGTTTTAACAATTCATGTGCGTTTATTTTAGAATGGTTGTTTAACACCTGAAAAGAAGTCCCGCAGTAGGCCGCCTTCTTACGTAGGCGGTGGTGGTAGTGGTGGTGGTACCGGATCAGGAGATTCACCAGTGACTTTACGTAGTCGAAGTAGCACTTGCGACAGCCTGCAAAGCGGTTCTTCGCCAAGTTCCTCGACGAACAGACAACAAATGCCTCCACCACCACCACCTCAGTCGAGAAAACCTGTTGTTGGTATGATATCGTATTGAATTAATATTGAATTAGCATTGAATACCGTGCAGATATCGTTAGTTCAACGAGTCGAGCCAAACAGAATAGATCGTGTGATATTCGCGGTGGTTTCGCGCCATTCCCTCCTATTTTAATCTATCTCATAGTAGTTATTGTATATTACACTTTCACCTGCAAACTGCGAATTAAAATCTTATTGCTTTTTCAGTACCTGCCCCCATGGCTCCAGATATTTCGGTCAATATCCATGGATCACTGAAGAAGCGTGTAGCACCGCCACCACCACCGGCTGGAAGTACAGGTGGTATACCTTCCTCTCATTACGGTACACTACCTTCGTCCGCGTCTTTAGCAGCGTCAACGCATAGCCGTACAACGAGCGAACCGATCTTAGCCGGGCATTCTTTACATACTCTACCACATGCGTTAAATACATTAAACAGTCAGCATCATAAAAGATCGCCCAGTGGAGATTCTTCAACGGGACACGGTGCGTTTGAAAATTCACGCAAACTTCTCTACGAACTGCCGTCTAGTTCGGGTAAATTTGGAACCTTCCCATCCAATCTGTTCCCGAAGTTTATTCGGTTTTCTCTGTTATCGTTAGGTACGGACAAAGTAAACAGCTCGACGCTCCAAAGGCCGAGGAATCCCCCACCTCCAGCCCCATCCGGTATCAATTCATCGAGATTGAGCAACGGACGTAGCAGCGAATCGTTAAGCTCTATGTGTTCGGATCATGGTTTGGGTAATCCCGTTCCGCCTCCACGCAAGGTAAGTTCACATCCTAAATTTAGCTTCATAAACGTTTAAAGTGGCTCACAGAAGTATTCGAACATTTCTAGAAATGTTTTATGTATACAAAACAGATGTATACAAAACAGATCTTATAGAAGCTATAGGATATTTATTGGAAGCATATTCATAAAGATATTCTGTGGTAAGTGATCGGATACTTTTGTGAACGACTGTATGTACGAAAATAGGGTGACGGGTATCTTTTTTCAAAAAGAAGAAACTATAAAAATATTGAATTGAAGAAATCGAGGAATAACTTTTTTTTTTTATTATTTTTGACTATGTATTGCGAATCCATTGAAATATTATTTCGCGCTAAGGCGTATAATGTTTTATTTGTATTTTATTTGGCGCATATCAGACATCGATGCTGGTAGATATCTATTATATCCTTTTAACGCCATGTGTATGTACATACATCCGTTTATACGTGAAAATCGTTCGTGTTAATATTAACGTATCACGCTAACTATGGAGATATTAACACAATGTTATTCCTATCACTGCCCCATGTAGTACTTAACCAGATAGCTTCTCCTCGATTCTTGTTTTTAAGAACTTTTGGTACTCTGCATATCATACTAACTACACGTGTACACCCGTGATTTAATATTCTTATTTATACACATATTATGTATATCTCTCATTCACGAATCAAACGTTCATTACACTTCACCAATGTTGAACCTTTGCAAAGTGATTCACATTTGTTCCTATGTTTGCATAAATCATAAATCATTAATTCATGTCATTTCGACAAATAACCAGAGCAATATATTTCAAATTCTAATATAATAAATACTAATCTTATCGAGGAACTTTGCTAAATTTAACAACGCCATATAAAATTGTAGTATAACTTTGACGAACCAAGAAATATTAGTCGAAGAACTGAAAATTTTATCATCGAACAATGTCTATCCTTACAAGGGAAGTGAACAAATAACGATTAGCGTAACAAGTAAATCTTTCTTATCAAAGTGTTAATTGAACGTTAAAAAAGCAAACAAGATATTTTCCACAGAGAAAATCGAGACACATGCTCTTTTTCTTTTCAAAATACCAAATTGGTGATTAGACACTGCATGTATCTCAAAGACAGTGCTTTATGGTTTGTTATTAACCATTGTTGGTACAGCGAAGGGACCGGGCCAGGCTAGAGAGCTACGCTGAGGAGCCTTCATCTTTGCTCCCAAATCTGAATCTGGTAAACATCAGCCATCCCACATTACTGCCTGCTGCTACACTTGAAAAGTTTCTTGTCATTCGTATGCAATACTCTAATGTAAAAAGACTAATGCAAAAATTAAAACGTCAATACAACAAAAAAGCTTAATTATAGCAATAAAATGTTAGCAAATATGCCACTTGCTATCATTATCATTTATTTTTTTGCATATCTTGTTTATTAATTCATTATTATTATTTGTTTATTAATATATATATATATATGTATATATTATTTACCTTGATAATATTGCACATGTATTTCCAAAATGATACATTTCAAACAAGTTTTTCAAGAAAAGCAACTTTAATTTAAATAATAAAAATGATAACGCAGAAGCATCATTGGATGTTCCTTTCAAGTGTAGTAACACTTTGCATGATCAGTCGTGCTGTCCGTAACCATCTTCCATGTCAATGCTTCTGATATTATTTCTTCAAAAAACGTAATCTCACTAATTTTTGTTCTATCTAATTCATCATAATTTTTTATCGTGATTGTACTTACATAGTTTTGATTGTTCTGTTCGATTTCCGGACGGGTTATTTCATTTCCCGGACTTCCACTGTATTTACGAATCTAATCGTTTCTGGCAATGAAACGTGCGATTAGGACACCCGTAACGCCGGTCGTTAACGTGATTCTGCCAGCAAACGTCCATGCTTTGCCGATCCTAATTGTGAATGTAACATTTACGTTAATCGAGATGTATCCTGCTGGGACTGTGTGTGCTTTAGAACTTAATTTGCGCATGAAGTTGTCCTGAATTTCTGTTTGATAATAGCACTCGAACGCACTGAACCCGTTAAGTTATTCCAACGTAATATTACCCTCGTAAGCTTGCAAAGTGGATGAAATTAGCGGCAAGGCTAATGGCTACGATCCTACATAGTATAGAAGCCATGCCACAATTATCTACCACTTTGTTACTAACAATCTTATTAATAGCTTAAATTTGACAATTGTAAATTATTTATAACAGGCATGAAATTGATGTATATTATTGGAAATTCTAGTTCACTAAATATAAAATATTTGATAAACAGTAATAATCAAACTATAGATAGATTAGATTTAAGAATATCATATTTCATATTCAAAAGAATGTAATTATTATGTAATTATTTTTTACTTACATTATGTAATTAGAAATGTATTTAATAATTATTTCTAGCAAAGAAACACAATTAATAGGTACAGTTGGTTATGCTTATGTAATTATGGTACTTAAATTATATTATAATTTTGTTATAAAAGAACTGTATTATCTTCGTAAATTCACAGACAGACATATCACAACACATTGCGTACAGCTAAGAAATGTCCCGCTTTTCTATTTTGTTTTATTAAATGCTATTTGCTTGCTACATTTCAGATAATCGAATCTGAATAATGCAGCTTATATTTTGCAACAGGCATTCCTACAAAGGAATCGTGAAATGTACTTGCTAAGTGCCTGCAAAAATTTAAGATAGTTTCAGTCCATTGTAATGCAGCTTCAGTATGTTGCAATGAAAGCATTTTGCATGTCAAAATGCGAACAGAAGAACAGAGGAATTATTGATCAATAAAAGTAGATTGTGAAAAGTTGGCTTCATATAGTTTATAGTTCATTTTACGTTATCATTTAAGTCTTATTATTCCTCCATTTCTGAACGAATAGTTTTTATTTAAAACAATTTGTGAACAATCGTATCTGAAAAAAAAATGTTTAATCCACTGCTAATATGTTTTACTTAAATGTATCAATAAAAAAATTATTTTTGTAGGTATAAATATTCATATTTAACATTGTTTGTTAAAATGAAACAAGCAAACACGAAGGAGCACGTGTTTTAATAACATCATATTAATAATATATACTATTTATGAAAATATTTGTTATAAAATCTTGAGCTGATTAAATATTGTAAGAATAAAACATGCAAATATTGGTTTGTAAAAGATCTAACAGTATTCATGCGATATTAACGATTGATGTATAGATACTCGTTAATTTGCAAAAAAAATATTACAAAGAATCATATTTTTCTTATTAGAATCACGAATGCTTTTCATTTTTTAAGGATATTAGTTACATTTGCATGAATATTAAAAGTATTTCTTACCTGTACAAGATATATTCTTGCGTTGTCCAATAATATTTATTAATACCATTTATCAATATAATTACTATCATCGTGTAAACAATAACACGCATTTAATTTAACTTCAAATAATATGAGAAGCCAATGTTATCTATGCATCGGTGAAAGAATTTATTCTAAAATTATGTTATTTATTCTAAATTATTTATTAATTAATTATTTCTAATTTATTCTAAATTATGAAATTTATTCTAAAATTTTGTTGAATTATCGAGTATCTACAGAAGCAAACGTCTTAATCTTTATCTCTATCTGTAAAAATAAAAATAAAAATAATCCTTTTACAAAAGCAAATAATTAGAACAGAACACTGTACGCAATGTGTTGGTCTTCTATCATAGATTCTTCAAAAACTAGCTTCTTCCATGCATGATATCCACTACAATGTGAAAAAGAAGAATGGAAAAAGAAATCACCAGATTAATTAGGAAATAAAGAAAAAATAAAAGTTTACTTAATCGTGCACGATCTGCATTGTCAAGTCTTGTCAAAAAACTGCCCCCTTTCTCTTTCTTCCATTTCTAGAATTTCCAATTTAACTATCCTTGCGATCCAAGGAAGCATTGTTCGCACTGTTCTCGATCTTGACTCGCGATCTCGATGCTCGTGAGTTCGTTAAAGAGTGCTTGCTTCGTCCATGGAAGACTAAAAAGAAAAAAAGAAAAACGCACAAAAATGGACATATTTGATGTCTCATTCGTCCATATAGTTAACCATTCGATGGCTAACCATGGTCTTCGTCCATTTCCTTTTAGCCAACTTCGTCGACCCTGAGCGGTCTGCGACGCTGTCGAGCCTTGTACGACTGCGAAGCGGACAACGAGGACGAATTATCGTTCCGTGAAGGCGAGGTGATCATCGTGACGAACGAACAGACTGACGACGACAACTGGATGGAGGGTGCCCTCGAAAGAGCGCCTGAAAGGAGGGGAATGTTCCCGATCAGTTTCGTGCACATGCTGCAAGATTAACATTCGGTAAGCCTGAACTCGTTGGCAAGTGTCTCCAGTACTGCCAGCTCCGTGAGCGTTGCTAGTCTCGGCAGAAAGTCTTGGTTAAGAAAACCAAAGGATTGAAAATAAAGGATCCGGCGTTTGTCTGGCGATTGTTTCAAAATCGTCGATTTCACGATGTCCATTCTTTTGACACTTCTCTATGTTTTTACAACACACTTGTAGGCCTCGAACTTTTGTACACGAAGTTATTATCGTTCGAACTAAACACGCGAGTGTACAAAGTGCTTCGGAAATAGGCAGCTTTAGTGCGGCGGTATTCTAACCTCCCTAAGAATAAACTTAACCATAACCTAACCCTAAAAATGAAAGAAAGTCACTGAAACATAGGTTTGGGAACTCTCCCTTTCTGGAATATAAACGCTTTACGTTTGTGACAGGATATTTAGGAACGCTTAAAATGTATTTAAAGATTACTGAACATGATTTCCGTCTGCAGCAATACACGCATCGCACCGACGTTTTCAGACACGTGCAAAAATTCCAGGTGTATTCTGAATTTTCTCGTGCGCAGCAATAATCCATATTTTTAGTATTATCACGCTAGTAATAGTATTACTATCTTCCTTCCCATTTCTGAAGCACCATGTACGCTATGAACTCGTACGATCTGTCACTCGACCCGAACAAGATTCGGGGTCCTAACTGCGTTTCCACGTGAGCAAACACGTGGTCGTAGAAACGTGCTTAGGAAGGTAAATCATCGCCACGCGTTTGTACTAATGTAGAACGAATCAAATTAATTCACTGTATCGCTTGGTTCCACTGGGATAAGTTGACTCGGTTGAACATGTCGTCGAACCTGTTTCTGGTTCAGTTTTTAGAGGTTACATGGAAATTGAAATAGTTTCTTAGCTTCTAGATGACAATCAGCTTGAAATTACTCCGTAGACACATATTGATTTTCTGAAATGGAGATTTTGGCATTTGAACAACGTAGAAGAACAGGAAAATAAACGACGAAACTTTTTTAAAGACGCTTGTCTACGTTTGAGAGGAGGGGTAGAGTTTGATGACTCTTATGGAAAGAAATATCGTTTAATTAGGAGAAGAGCAAATTGAAAAAGATGGGGTTTGTCTTTGAGAGTGATTTAGAAACATCACGGAGAGTAGCTGCTATAGCCTGAACAAAATCAATTGGCTTTTCAAAGCCATCGAGAGAAACCCCTGCCATTTAGCTGTTACGCAACTCGACTCAGGAAAAATAATCTGCAAATGTCCATTCAATTTTAATCGTATTGTATTTAAAAACAGCAGAAGCGCGTAGTAAAGCTGCAAGAATGGTATAGAACGGCAAAAGAATTGTTTAAAGGAATTATTTTCTAAAGTGAAATGCGCTAAAACAAAAGCTTGAGCAAAATTGAAGCTATAAAGAAAGTTGGTATAGTGAAAGTTTATGCTAGTAGTATAGTTAACTTAAGGTATTTAATGTAATTACGGTAAGGATGATGATATATTGGAATAAAATTATAATTGGTATGTATAGAAGAAGAAAAGTATATTAGAGTTGTATTTTTTTTAATGATCTTATTGCAATTGGGTTAAAAAAGATTTTAGGAATCCAATTGACATTGTTCAGACTATTAGCCTCGGTACTTCTTGTGCTGTATCAAAACGTGCCTACTCGAGTCGGATATTCAAGCGTGAAGGAAACGTGTCTTTGACGATTCTACAATTCTAGAAATGTAAAGAATTTCGATAAAGGAAATGCATTCGGTGCCAGAAGAACAAGAACGTAACACGACTATTGACTGTTTCGAGCAGAACGTCGAAATCGAAGACTGGATCGATTCGCGGTTCTGAAGACCGACGGTAAACAAACAGAAAATGTGATATAAGATATATTTCAGTATAAATTATTAGTATTACGAATCGGATTTAGCGAACAAAAAAAAATTCGGTACACTATTAAAATGGCGCTATCCTGCGTGTTAATCAAGGCAGAGCGCTGCGATCGGCAAGTCCATCGTAAATTACGATAATTCGTTCGTAACTGATTAGAACTAAGCGGATACCGGTTTATCTTGCTTATCGATTGTACTATGTAAAACCAGCAGGTATATTCGATCGGAATAAAAAGTAGACTGCGGATGTTTATGCAATTTTGTATCTTTATGGACATTTTTGATAGTTCTGCAGCCCTCACAAACAAAAGTGTTATAAACTGGGAAATCACGGCTAATGAACATTCCTCGTTATTTCCTCCCTAACCTCTTCATCTGCATTCTGGAATCTTAAATTTCCCCAAAAACGAGTAAACGTCCGCAGTCTGGAGATAAGAATCACGTTTGGTAAATATGCACAATTTCGTCTATAGAGAGGCAAACGTAAAAAACGAAAAAAAAATAAGTGTATGCGTGCGTGCGTGCATGTGTGTATGCGTGCAATCGTAAGGAGAACAAAAGCAGAAGGAAAAATACAGAGTTTGATCTGCTATCTGTTGCGTGTCTTAAATATTTGGCGCACATTTCTACTCTGTACTGCCAATGCTGAGTATACTCTATTATACAGTCGCGTTTCAGGCGAGTGAAACGAAAAGGAAAATCATAGAAAAGATTTCCGTGAAATAGACGCAACGAGTGGCGTCGATCGTTGTAAAAGATATAATATAAACGTAGGATGTCAAAAAAAAAAGAAAAAAAAGAGGCGTTCATCTCCATAAGAAAAGAAACGATGTGACATTAAAATATTGCATGACACCGATAGTATTATTAGCGTATCCGACTCTTAAGAATCACGTGATTACGAGCGTATGTACATTTTTGTAATGCCATATTATTTGTTAGTAAATATATATGTATATGTATATGTGTATATATATATATATATATATATATATATATACATATTGTGAAATAGAATTATGAAATTAGAGATTTATTAGTCATTAAGTATATATAGTATAAATATGTATATATAATATATATATTTATTTATACTATATATCAATTATATATATATATATATATAATGAGATGAAAAGGAAGAGCATAAAAGAAAGGACAGAGTAATGAAGCTAAGCATGTGCTGCGATTTAATCGAGATTTATGCGCCGGAAGCGAATTGAAATTTTTATTTGTTACATATTTTTTACTTGAAACACTCTGAGACACATACGAGACCAAAGAAAACATTTTTCGCGAGCGAGAGGGGAACCGTTGACGCTGTCTAGCTCAATCTTGCGTAAAAGTGGACTGTACTTTTCTTTCTTTTTTCTTTTTTTTTTTCTTTCTTTAAGTAATTGTAAATTTTTACTATCCACTTTACTTCCGATATTGAACCGTGTGCTAGCCTTTTATTTTGTTTTTTTCTCTTCTCTCTCTCTCTCTCCATCCCTCTCCCTCTCTCTTTTTATATTTAAAATGTTTAACCGGGAAACGTCACCAAATAAATATATATAATTATATACGTATGTTATGTGAATGATGTGCTATTTATGGATTCTGTACTCGTATCGGTTCAAACGGAAAGGAACCACGAAGTAGCCGCAAAGCGTGAAATCAACGGTCGATAAGGGACTGTGGTCCGTTGCCTAGTCGAAATCGGGATATTATTTATGTTTCTTTTTTCTTTTCCTTCCTCGATACCGAGACTTTTGCTTTGTATTGAAATTCAAATTTGAATGTATTTGTGATCGTTCGTATACATTTACAATTATCTCACGAATTGAAGATATACAATGTCAGTAATATATAATAATAAACAAAATATAATTTTAAATAACGGAATGGTAATGACGCTATTTTTTACGAAGTATTGTCGAATTTATATTGTTTCCAATATTACTTTTTTGGTTGATATTTGCTTATATAAAATAGTGAAATTAATCACACAGTATAATTCATCAGTTTTTATATAAATTCTTTGACAAAAGAATTTAGAAATTAATCAAAACAATATATATATATATATTATAATAATAATAATAATAATGATAATAATAATAAGATAAAAAATTAGGTTAATCTAAAAAGATAAATAAATTATTTGAAAATTCACCTGAAAAATAAAAAGATTAAGTTATTCCAAACATATTATTCTTTGCTATTATAAACTACAAAGTAGAGTACTCGGAATGATATTATTTTCTATATATAATTATATGCTAGGCTCGCAACGTTTTACTGTTTCACTTGATCAAAACGAACGAAAGTTTTATATGTATGTATAAACAACTCCTGTTAAGTAGCTAAACAATACGTCGTTAATTAATGAACTTAATTAATGCGCTGTTTATGTGAGAGTATTACGAGAACGACGATCAACGTGTTTCCAATAAATCCATGAAACTTTACCTTGTAAAAAATGACATCGTGCTTGTACACTTAATCTTTTTCCAAACACTGTATATGATAAACGATAAACATTTATAACAAATATAAACAGTAGGTCATCGCTTAAGGGTAATTCAGCGGATAATTCAAAGTGATACTTGTTAAACGAAAATGAAAAATTTCGTCACTATCTTGCGTTTGCATCGTTGATACTCTCAGAAAATATACGCTCTCGATGAGAGTAGCAAACAAAAGATTGAAAAACAGGGTTAGACGCAACAAGTTTCGAGTCACGTCGCTGTGTAATGCCAATCTGTAATAAAAGAATACAAGTAAAAGAAGTGAAGAAAACAATCTAATCTACAGACTGCAGATTTTTATGCAATCTTTTGAGAATATCGTTAAAAAAATAGAACCTCGTTACAATGTCAGTAAGAAAATAGAAAATTGTTTTACATACCTACCAAGTGTCGTGTAGAAATCACTGTATGCCATGCATAA
The DNA here is from genome assembly GCA_014737385.1 of Bombus superbus. Lineage (NCBI taxonomy): Eukaryota > Metazoa > Arthropoda > Insecta > Hymenoptera > Apidae > Bombus > Bombus superbus. The sequence goes on from JACXIK010000024.1 coordinate 2,512,113, forward strand.
GTATTTAGACACTCTATGTAATCCAATCAAGACATTGATGCATATTTTTATTATATTTTCAACATTATGATAAAAGAATGTTTTTCTACTGTTAATCCTGTACTTCTTCCTGTAACTGAGATCAAACGTTCTGCTAAATTGAAACTGAAACAAGAAATATGCCTATATCGTTTAAAGTCCATATTTATCTCTGATAAATAGCTGACGCTACATAAAATCTGTATGAACCTTTAAACTGTAGTTGTAAAGGCATATTCAACTCGTTATTCTAAAATCTCGATACTGATTATGTGGATATACTTAAGTAGTAGTACATAAGTCATGTAACTTAGTTGTTTCCATAGAAACGATGTTCATCTGACTTCAATTTCTAATATTTATTAACTATTGTTTTTAACGATATCCACTAACTGTTATGTGTATCCTTGTGCAATTCTGCACCTTCAAATTTCCACCATAAATGCATAAGAATCCGCAGTCTACTAATCCGTTTAGCATTAAGCTGCCTTTAAACTTTGTTCACAACATCCTCACAATTTTTGACGCGTCTAAACGAGACACGACTTGTTCATATATGCTGACAGAATGCCGAGGATCATGCCGTTGGTCGATGTACATATGTGTATAGAGCAAGTGAGCGATCGAGGAATGAAAGAGTCGATGTTTATACTATTTAAGCATACGATAAACGATAATGTAACGTCTTAAGCATGTATTATATGGATATATTTAATGAAACACGTCGATAACGAAAACGGTGAATGACTCCTGTTCCTTGCATAAAACTTCTGCTGTGGATTGTACACCATGACTAATGTTAAGAGCAAGATGTTTATTTAAGACAAAATAACACGTACAGAGAAACTGTATGATTTTAGCATATTGAAATATGTTATGGATGACAGGACTTGAGTACTTTCTCTCTGAAAAAGATATGATCTTTTTTTCATTTAAATATGTTTCTCATGTTCCCTCAAAATAATGTTTAAAAGAACTATCAGAAAATTACCTGATGGAAAAATAATTTTCTATATAAAAGAAATTATACCTATATAAATAAAGCGTCACATATATCATGTATTATATATACTATACATGTTCTCAAACAAAGATTCTTGTAGAATAAATGTGTTCACGAACTAACAAAGGCTACTTGCAAAATCATTCAAAGGTATATGCAGCTAGTATTCGTTCATTTTTCACATCTAATGAATCAAACATCTATTATTCGCAACTACAAACTGCACGAACAAAATGCTAACTTACTATTTCATTATAATAGTCATAACGTTTCTAGCGTAACGAAACTGTATTGGTCCAGTCTTCGAGAACAAAAGAAGTCGATATAACATCAATGCAGATTCTCAATGAAGAACAGGAGTCACAAGCGTACACCACCTTGTCCTCTGAACTTATTATACTTTATGCATTTAAAGAATCGTTAAGTAGGCGATAAGTATTTATTACTATTTCGTAGTTACTTGTACTAGGTACGAAAAACGCACGTTAACACGTAATTATATTGAAAGGAGATTCGACGATATAAAGTGTTTTACAGAGAGAATGAATCTTTTAAGACGAGGCGATTATAAAAGGGGTGAAATAAATTTCTCGTATATTTGGTAATTCAAAAAAGCAGATGCAATCTGAAGAAGACGCGCTGTTATATTATTAAGACTACCTACGTGTATGTACCTAATAACGCCCGTGCTACTAAAAAAAAGTTTATGAAATCTTGTTTAGGTACGGCCTTCGACGATATCGAAGCAGGTCTAAATATCGATATTATATGACGGTAATGTACTAACGTTTACTGTATCCTTTGTGACTAAAGCGCAGCAGGATTGTCTTTTGGACAGTTCAAAAACTTTGAAATGTATCAGAAATAAATATCATTTAGAGAACTATCATAACGCCACTTTTTCTTGATTTAACAATTTAATCCATCGAGAGCCAATGCAGCATCTCGTTTGAGATCGGTCTACGCTCTACAATTCCAACAATTTGCTCAACGAACGCGATCTCAATTTTCAGATTGAAATTTTATAAAATTCTGGTACTTTATTTCGCTACCAGAGGAAATTAGAAACTTTATTTCTCGCGTAGCACAACAGATTCTTATAACCAATAGAACAAAATAAAATTTATACTGCGACTATCCGATAACAGAAGAGGAACTCTTTTAATAAATTCCAAATTTATAAATCATCTCGTACAGTATACAAACCTCGAATGGTAAAATCATTATTGCGGATGATACCACGAGAGTTACATTCTAAAACATAAAAAATGCCATCTTGTACACTTACAAATATCACACCAAGCGACTAACACATTTCGTTTGCCACATTTAATACGTTACCACAGATTATAACATTTTTTTCCTACGACTCGCATTAATATTTTTGGACGTCTCAAGAATTTTGAGAATCATTTTGCTTATTATTTTTTATTTAGAAAAACTATGTACGTTAGACGAATAAAACATATGTTTATAACAAATACAGTAGTTGTACTAATATATTCAAAAAAAAAAAAAAAAAGAACAATCGACTAGTTGATTATTAGAAACAAATGTATAGAAATATTACTGCCACATTAACGTCACTGTACATATAAAGAGAAGAACACAAGCACCAAGTTGTTTGCGTATGAAAAATTTTTTATTGAAAAATGTTCTTTCACGCTACAACGTCAGTATACCTTCGTCTATTTAACGTTATAACAGTACAAAAATTGCATTTTTACAAGTTATCCAGCTTACGTGACTAAAATATCCCAGTTAGCAATCTGATAATTCAAAAGCTACGTCTCTTAATAATTAACAGAAGCCGCCGTGTATAGCAGAGGCATTCTTTGGCCAAAACGCAACATACCAGTCTCAAATGGAATTCATCCACCTTCGATAAATCAATCGGATCGATAAATTCATCTACAATGTGCATCTATCTCGTCAAATATCGACGAAAACTCTATCTCTCCTCTTTAATACCCGAATAGAATCGGCGTTTGCTTTACGGTTCGCTGAATTTGTTCCACGAAATTTTATCCCGGTCGATAAATCGATCTGGTTCGTTTCGCCATATACACACACAAGCACTCGTGTATTCCTATTATTGCGACGCGACTTGGAAACAGGAGAATCAAAGAAAAAACAAAAAACGAGAAAGGAAACAAGAAGAAGAAAAAAAAAAAGAGAAGTGTTCCGTATCATTCGAACCGTAAGCCACAAACGACCGAATCGAACGCAATCGACAAGATACAAAAAGCTAAACACACTCGAAGAGCTTCGTGCATGGACTTGTTAAAATTGAAATGTTGTCGAATGGTCGCGTTTGCCGGCCAAAGCACGCCTAAAAAAAGAGCAGAAGCCCTCCCAACACGAGGAGGCGTTACATTTCCACGCGTGATTACACACATATCGTCTTTCTATTGTTTCAGCTGCTCCTGTATCGCATAAACGCGTCTTCTTTCTAAAGCACATCTTCCGTTTTTGCCTAGCTTCTTTCTCTCGTCGAAGCAAACGTTAGTCGATGGTCGTTTTATTTTGCTATCTGGGTTATCGTCAATGACGCTTTATTTCGGCCGGAAACTTGCTCCTTTTTGTTTTCCTTTTTTCTTTTTGTTGCTTTCTTTAATGTATACGCTGTTAGTGAAAATGTATTTTCTCCCGTTATGTACGTTCTTCGAGACGAGTTCTTCGGCTACATGTTCTCGCTTTTTTCTTATTGTTCTCTCGATCTCATCGAGATACATACTACGCATACGCTCGCTCTAAGTATGTAGACCACGGATATTTATGCAAATTCATATTTTCATACTGATATAATCAGAAGAACGGAACACAGATTAGAAAATCGTTTCATTTATGAGATGTTGTAAAAATTACTCTACTTTACATATTTTATATACACTGCTGGCCACAAGTGTTCGGACACCCGACGATATTTAGTAACAATCTTCGTTTTCAAAATCTCTTCGTCGCTTTCGTCTTCTAATTGTTTAATCGTAAACCAGTATCTTGTTCGCGCCATGCATGTATGTTTTACTTTATGTAAAATAGTTGTTACAGTAAAATTCCTTAGGGTATCTCGATAAATGTAACGAGTCCTAGTGGCTGGCAGTGTATTTTCTCGTACCATGCGTATTTTGTGTATTTTCGCATCTTCAAATTTCCTGTAGATGCATAAAAATCCGCAGTTCAGTTCTAAGTAGTCGATCACCTGAAACGCAAGCATCCGGCCAAAGAGTATATCCTGTGCTATATAGCGTTTTAATAACTCGTTCGTCCCAGCGCCGGTACAAGAGATCACATCTCTGAAGCGGATTAAAAAGCAAATGCAACGAATGGATAAGCATGGCGACTGATCGTTGAGTGCAACGAAGCAAACGTCTGCATCTATGACGTGACGGCCTGTCATCTTGGCCGCCATCTTTGCACAACTTCGGCCGAAACAAATATCGGAGAATTCGAAGCTTTCAGAAATCGATTTCTTACCGATCGAAATTACCAAAGCATTTTCCGCGTGTATAGAGCATCCTTTTGGAAGAATTCTTTGATAGCGTTACAGCCAATTTTCTCAGAAATTTCATAATACACTGACAAAGCTGACTAGCTCTGTGAAAGATCTAAAAGTTATAAGTATTTGAATGTTAGATGGGAGCAACATAGCACGTACTGTCAAGATGGACGTTTGGAATGATTGGAAAATTAATGCATCAAGATCTTCCAAAGGCGCGTGTGACGTTCTACATGTTCCTATGGGAACTGGACCAAAATTTAAGATACGCAGAGTTCAACGGTTTCGACCTTATGATCTATCAGTTCTCAAAATATTTACTCCAAATCTTACTTTGGTGCTTTTTAATTCTTGATTTAACTGGGATATCCAATATACGACGTTCTATATATGACTAGAGAGTCCTTCTTAGATAAAATGTTTCATTCAGCATTTTTTTTCTTTTCCACCTTTTAAAAAATGCAAATATTTGAAACGACCCGTGTCTTTTAAAACAAATTATATTATATAGCCTATTATGATATAATTACTAAATATTTTCGAACATTATTTAACGAAGAAAGATAAAGGACGGTGCAGGGAAGTAAAAATAAAAATGGTAGATAGTACGTTTTAATCAACGAGGGGCAGTATAGTTGGTTCTGTGTTCGTTGTTGAATTTGACTTTAGACGTGTCGTTAAAACGTACATGTTCTACGCTACGAATATATTACAAAAAAAAAAATACCGAGGAAAGATAAAAATAAAAAAATTTCCTTTTTTTTCTCGAATATAATTTAAATTTTATACGATGTGGAGGTAAAGTATTCGCACATCACATTTCTCCAATCGACTTATACCGATAACGAAATCTCGTAACGCCAGGAAATCGTTCTTTCAAAAAGGCACTGCACCCGAAAGTCTCCAGAATTTCAACGGTGAGAATAAAAATTTAACATCGTCTTATCCATTCGATGCCATCGAATCGCAGTAAGCTGTGTTTCTGCCGAAAGCCACCGCACCAGTTGTCCCTCACGATTATATGAGGTAAAATTTGTGGAATATTGTCCACGACCAAACAGTGGACTCGATATATAACGACAGCGTAAGTACTATAAGTGCAACGTTCCCTTCGTATCTCATCTACGCGCGTGACGTACACAATAAACTGCTTTGCCTCGTATCAAGATTGGGTTCGATGCAGGCGATTTTCACACAATTTCACATAATCGTGGCGCCAATGGGATTCGACAGGTTCAAATTTTTAATGATTAGATTGCGAAGGTTTATTCATCTATGGGAAATTTGAATGTATGAAAACGTAGAGAATGCATATTATAATATATATATATATGAATGTACGAAATATCTATAGCGAAGTATGTAATATTTAGGAAGTAGAACAAATTTCAACGTAAGTCCTGTGTTCAGTCGTATTTGTCAAAATCTGAATAAACGTTTGCAATCTACTAATGGTCTAATACACGCGATCGTGTGACCTTAATATTGGAATATACACGGTACAAAACTGTGGAATCGCATAGCGTCAATTATGTAAGAAATATCGCGTGGCTCGTTAGCATCGAACCCTGGCAAACAACAATTTTCTAAACAAAGATAGGGCGTCGACAAACGTATCGGATTTCGTATTCCTCGTTCTTTGCTCGTTCGTTTGTGATCGTTTCTCAGCGGTCGTCGATCTTTGGCAGAATCACGCTTCCGTTACATTTCTCTATTTCTTCTCCTCTTTCTTTTTTTTTTCTTTTTTTTTTCTCTTTTACTTTTTCTCATAAACACATCATGCACGTTCGCTCGATGCGGATAATATCTCTTTGCGCTTTTTAGCTAATTCAGGTCCTGCCCTTTTTAAAATCGATCGCGTTTATTTAGATACTGCGTTTCAGTACGAAATAATAAATCCTACGTTGAACGAGTTTCCTGAAGTCGTTTGGAAGCAGTCTTTCAGCTTTTCTTTTTGCATGCGTTGACGCTAAAGTCGTCATACATATTTTTTTCCTCCACCTGTTTTCTTTTTTATCTCTAGGTCTTTCCTCCCATCTTATCTTCTTTTTCTTTCTTTTTTTTTTTTTGTAATTTTTTTCCTTTTCTTATTTTTGCATTTTAAATCGCGCGCGCTCGCCCTCGCTTTCACTTTTTATCCTTCATTCGTTCCTTTTCTTTCTTTTTTTTCCTTCCTTTCCCCGTTTTGCGCAATTAAATGTACAAATAATATCTATACACATTTAAAACTGGTAGAAATTAGAAATTGTATTCGCGTTTGACTAGCTTTTGACCATCTCTCCTGAATAATTATTACGTGTCTGTTTTTCTGTCTATATACGAAACATCTCTGGGATCTTAATCGGATATACATAATGTTCGTCTGTGAATACGAGTGTTTATGTATGCATGCTACATGTACGTGTATATGTATACGTGAGTAGGATGAGCGTATACGTAAAATCGTATATGAAACTCGATTCGTCTTTTTGTTCTTTTTTTCCTCACAATTATAGAAAGGGGGGGAAGAATATGGGGAGGGGATGAATGATCACCGCAAAATATCATATCGATTGATCGTTCCTCTAATCTGTTCCGTGTAGACGATTTCTTTTCATTCTAACAGGCTAATTAATTAACCGAGAAATCACCGCGCGCCATTACGTAGATTCATGATCCTAATAAGAGTATAATCATTAGAATAAATCGTTATAACCTAGATATACAACTAGCAAATTACTCTTTCGTTAACTTGATATATACTCTCACACGCACGCACATACAAGCGTACTCTCTTCTTCTCCCGCCCTTTCATCCAATTTTCTCTTTCACTCGATTTTCTTTCTTCATTCTCTCTTTCCTCTCGCGCTTCGTTCTCTAATTCTTAATATTTTGACAGATTTTTCCATCCACAGTCTTCCAATTGTTTTTATTCACGCGGCCGTGCAGCTGTCGTTCGAGAATTAAACGAATGTAGAAACGTCCGAAATTCACCACACGGCTCACGGCGCGTGAATTGTTCAGTCTTTCGTTTATATATTTATTTTTTTTTGTTTATTTGTTTGCTTGTCTCGTATATTGTTTATCGCTAATACTATTATATTTAGTTATTAAATTTAATCTTGCCCGTATCTTTACATGTTCCTTTTTCTTTCACTTCTGTTCCTTGTTCTTTCATCATAATCATCGGCATCATCAGTTTCATCTTTTTTCTTTCTCGTATCTCCTTCTTCCTCCCTATCCTTGTTGCACGAAAAATATTATGCTACGGTTTTATTCGCGACGTAGTTACGGTTAAAGTGCTAATAAGTGCATATTTATAGAGTAGTATAATGTACGCTTATAATTTAAAGCCACAGATTTCGATGTCGCATCATGAAAGTATAATGCAAGTCCTTTCAGTTCTTACATTCCTCGACGCGTTTCGCTACATGTGTATATTTAATTATTTAGTCTTATACCCTTCTTAGCGTTCGTTAGCACGAGACATATACCTTTTTAAGGCCTTAAAAAATCCATTTATTATTAATAATCTCTTCGCCTTCTTCCGCTATTCCCTCTCTCTTTCCTTTAGTACTTTCTATCCTCTTCTTTTTATAGTTGTTAACTGCGACTTTAAAAGAAGAGACACGTGGTAACTCTCTCTCGCTTTCTCCCTTATCTTCTCCCTCGCGTAAGAGTATAGAGAATCACGAGATCTGTGCGCAAACTACAAAGTATATACACCGCTGCATGTCATCATTTTCTATTCTTTTTCTCCAACAATCGTGATGGCGAAGGCGAATTTAGGACGTGTACATGCGACGGCGTTTCGTCTCTCCTTTCTTCCTTTTCTCTCAATGCATGTAGCGAAGTAATATTGTGTATTATATCTTTTAAGTATGATTTTCCATTTCCTCTAAGGAGAACTATACAGTAATAATAGTGTGATAGCGGGGAGAGTATAATATGTAATAGTATTAGCAGTACTCATAATAGTAAGAGTAGTTGTGAGGACTACTTGTAGTAGAGTAGTGATAATAGTAATAGCATAGCTGATAGATGATAATAGTAGAAACAGCTGTAACGATAGGAGGGTAAAAATAGCAATAGCGTGAAAGCATATTAATAACGGTGTTAGTGGTCACCCGGAGAAATGGTAGTAAACAGTAGCAGTAATAAGAGTTTACATAGTAATAATTGTAGTAATAACTATAATAATGATGATAATAGTAATAATAATATGACAAGCAGTAAAGACAATGATGAACATATTGACTGTGTGTGGCGACTAATGATAGTGTGGCGAATTAGCTATCGGTCAGAATAATAATAATAAACGATAGCGACAGAAAATAGAGCAGTGAGTAGTAGCAATAGCGGCGGTGGCAATAAGAGAGTAGAACGGAGAGATAATTATCGTAGTAATGTTAAAAAGAAGTAAAATCAGTCAGTTCGTTAAAATGAATTACATTAGTATATAATGTGTCCTGGCGCTTAAAATCAGACAAATTCCATTTCCCGAAATGGATAACACACGAAAATGATAATATTGCAAACATCGCACAATTAATGTGGTGTACCTTTATCGTCCCCTTTTTTTTCGTTTTAATATATGTTATACGTTTTTTTATCCGCTTCCCATAAAATTCTATCATATGTGTATACATATATATTCTTTATATAATACATTTATATAGATGCAGCAATTAGTCAAGGAAAGAATCTATCTTCCTAATAGCATTTGGCTTGCCAAATTCTGTCAGTTTCAATTAAATAGTATAATTGCATCGGATATAATAAAAAATATTTTTTTTTTTAGTTTTCCTTCGCGTGTCATTCTGACATCGCAAAATTGAGTTTTCTTGGTGTAAATGTCTCAAATGTTAGACATTTCATTTGGTAGGGCTATTAAAGCGTGAGAATGCATGCACGTTTATACGCGCTACTTGTCAGCATTTATCATTGCTGTCGGAGTCTCTTTATTCTCGCAAGATGTATGGGCGTCAGTCTTGCTTTCGATTTTGAAAGAACGGAGCTCGGACGCGTATGTCGTTTTATAATTTTTCTGTTTTTAACAGGACTTACTGTGTAGATCCAGTCAACGAAAAAAATAAAGAATTTTTTAGGCCTCACCGAAACCACCGATTGCTTGTTCCGTCATTCTTAAACAAAGAGATTCAAGACGAGAGTTGATTTCTGGCTCCGTTGTTTCGGATGCATTGTTGCTACTCGGGCTAAGAAAATGATCCCTTGGTGCACTGTATGTACGCTGTAACGTTCTTTGTAACTGCTAAAATGCAAATAGAAATTAATTTTTCTCGTGAAAAAGCTCGTATCTAAATGCAAAATTAAGCTTAATAAAAAAACGTACCTGTAAACTAGATTCTTGTAAACTAGGTCGCTTTTTGGTCGCGTGAACTGGACGTAAAGTATTCTGATTGACGCTTTGGTTCTGATTATTTTGTAAATACGGTGTAGATATACTGTTTCTGTGAGTGCTAACCACAAAAGAATTGTTTTGCGGATGTGTATTATGGATGTGTCCTAAGTTTAAACTTGGTTTTCTATTGTGCTGCTGCGGGTTACAGTACCTTCTATTATTGTAGCCATAATTATGTTGCCATCTGAAATTTTAATTGTACGAATGTTAATTGTATATCCAGCTATTTATTTTGAACTTCATAATTATCATGATTATAAAAGAAAAATTATTTCTTTTAGTTATTCCTCTTTTTCTTACTTTGGAGTTGGTCGTGGATTTCCGAGTCTACTGCGCCACTGTTGTACCTTCTCCTTTTGATTTGGAGTAAAGCAATCATGCTGCAATACTTTCTCTAATATGTTAATACAAGCGCATAAAATACCGTCATCCACGCTATCCAGTGCCAACCGGCTACACACTACAAAACAAACAAACACAACGTGTTAGAATACTTTTATTCTTGTTATCTGTACATATCATATTATCTTGAAACATTACATTAATAATTACGCGATACTCACGTTTTCCAAGAACCTTGGTGAATTGTGCAGGTATATCCTGAAGATCATTTTCTTGGCTGGGTTTCATGGGAGTAGCTAAGATAGTTTTTAATTCATCGACCGTATTAACCAACACTGTTGGACCTTGTAAAAACGAAGCCGACTGTGTATTATCGCGCGTTGGTTGTAATAAATCTTTCTCTAAATTTAGAAGTGTTGTATAGCGTTGTTGCAATTTTGCGATAGAAAGGGCTAATTTATGTCGGGCCCCTTTCGTCACGCCTTGTTCTGCTAATTGGTCCTCAGTTAACTGGAGCATTTCTTCGTAACTGAGAGTAACAAATAGATAACTATATTTATGAAGGCGTAAAGTTTTAAGCCACGATGGGACATCTGAAAAGTAGATAATATATTACTTTTCTTATCGATGAACCGTAAATTTATGAAATTACGTACACGTACCTCTCATACCACTAGCAAGCGATCGAGTAGATGTTTCATCTAAACGTCCTTCGCTGCCGCTACTTGCGCAAGAACTTTGAGGACTCAATGGGCCTAACCCAATAAGATTACCTGTTCAGAAACCAACAATTATTCAAATAAAATAAAAGTATACTCGAAATTCTCTCGTTAACGTTAACTTCAAATTAAACTAACTTGTATGATCTCCAGATACGCTGAAGCTTCGTGGCTTATGTTTAGTTGTACAATTTGCGTTGTTACTGCGATCAACAACTTCTAGATGATGAGGCGGAGCAACGGGTGGTGTTAAACTGTTCGATCGTCGTTGACGAGTTACAGGTGGAGGAAATTGCAAATTGAAGGCAGTGCCTGGTTGTGTGCCAAATAAACTTGACTGTTCACTTTGCTGTTTAGAATTTCGCTGCCATGCAGTATCCCATCTAAAATAAAAGTAAATAGAATTAATATAATAAATATATACATAAATATTATACATAAATATTATACAATTGTTTCTAATTCACCTAATAGTAGTATTAGCGTACTCCTCGAGACTGTGTATTGGTGGTGTGCCACTAATACGTTCTTCGAGATGTCGAAGCCACTGAGTCAAAGAACGTCTATCTTGACTAGTTATAGCTGGATGAATCAAACAATAACTTAACAGTTGTTGAGTTTGTTCTGTATATTGCCCTGTAGTTACACAATGGCTTACTAATTCTGGTATTGCTACTAAGTAACATTGTTTGCACTCTATATTCCCAGGCCTTAACAATGGCAAATGCGTTAAAAGTTGATTTATAGCAACTTCTGTTGATTCTGATAGCAATGAGTTAATAAATGCTACAACAACATTTTTTGGTAAAGATCATTTGTAGACTCTTAAATTCGTTCATACTAATCATAAAAATTACCTGGATTATTGGCATTTAATTCCTGTGTGTCTAATTCAGAAACAGAGTGCAAGGAATGCTGCACTGCTTGTGCAAGAAACCTTGCTTGAACTGCAGGAATGCGACGAAGTAGTGCATATAAAACTACAGTTTGCTCACACTCATTCCATTGTGAGAAAACTCGAGTTAATTCACCAACTTGTTCACAAAATAGAGCACCGGGTGACCACTTCATTTTTAACAGCGCTTTAGTGGTAAGGAGCAAATATTAAAAGCTCCAATTTTTTTTGGATTATTCAGATTATGATTCAATTGTGTTCCAATGATATTTAAGTAAAACCAGGGATGTGCCAGTGCTCTGTATTAAATATAAAGGATATTTACATTTTTAAAATGTACTCTATGTAAAATGATTTATTAGGAATTTAACTCTAATGTTCTCCCATAATCTAAATGAGGATTATATTTCAATAAATATTAAGATTTAAGCAGTTTTCAAATATTTGGCTTTTACTATTTTTTGTGTATTTTAAGCTTTTGATGAATAAAGTATTCCAAAATTAGAAAAGATAGTATCTGATACACATACAAAGAAGAAGTAAGGAGAACAACAAAGTTAAATATTTAAAAATAAAATTATACAATGTATAAAGGACAATTTAATTCATTTGAAATTTATTGCTAAAATATTGCTCTAATACCAATACAATACATTTTTAATATTAAATTCAATAGGGTAATATTAATAATGATTTTATACGAGTATGTACATTTATTTGTATATAATATATAAAAAATTTTCATATACATACATATTTGAATTGCATGGTCAACTAAAATACATCTTTAAAAATTATCTTTGAATTAACTGTATTATAATACTTAATTGGCAAGAGTTGCAATTTCAATCATTTGAAATTTAATTATTAATTTTTATATCTTAAATCACCCATAACTTTATCTTTTAAACCTAGTATCATAAAATTAATATTTAACATAAATTAACATATCAACTTTCTAGAACAGTGAAAGTGTGCAGCAAGTAAAATCGAACGCCTAATATTAATTAGTCTTACAAAATTATTATATTAAACCTACTTGTATTTATTTCAAAAACAAAACTTATAACGTACAACGTACCATAAAAAAACAATAACAATAATTTATTACAATTAAGTACACTAAATATTCCAAATAATTTTTTCACAAACTATAATACTATAAACACTATTTTAGTCTTCACGAAAAAAATATATTAATTCTGTAATATCGAATCGTCGGACTTCTTCGGTCTTTATAGGCGTATAACGAAGTCTAATGCCCAACATAACCTCAAAATATCTGTGTACACTGCATCGACATGTACGTACATCGATAAGAATTCCACTGAGGTCAAGTTTGTTTACCCCGCGATGCGTGTGTATTTATAGCTTTCCTGTTACGATCCATTCGGCGGTGCAATGGCACCGTGTGCGAGACTTTACATGCCTCTAACACCGATAGATAAGATACGATTCTTTCTACAGACAGAAATAACGCAACTATCCATCAAAGTTCCACCAAAGCCTCTAAAGCCTTCATATGACCAAACTAAATGTTTCTTAGAAAAATTTCATTTTGTATTTCCGTAGAATTCTTCGAGTCGCTTTCGTCGGTGCCGCTGCTATCTTTGTATGCGTGGGATACAGTAGAGGGGAAAGGACAGAGAACGAACAGAGAAAAACAAGAGAATAAAAAATAATTCGTTTATGTATTAATATTAATCGCCTTTCACAGTAAAACATGTGTATAATAGAATTATCGAAATTGTCGTGAAATAGGTGGAAGGGATATTCTATAAATGTAACGAATATATTGCTACTGTGCGACTAGCACTCGGCCATTGAGCCGAACAGCAAACAACAAATTGTGTGCTGAAATCGGTCAAAGCGCTTACGCTATATAATATAGCTACATATTGATATAATTACCGTATGCAAGGCTGGAGGTGGCTGTTCCACAAGTTCGTTGTGCCCCTTGCAAAATAACAACAATACACAATTATAGCATTTTAGACGACGTCGAGTTAAAGGAAACATGTATCCACCATGCGGTATGGTGGGCTTACGTGACCACACTGGTTCGTCGTCGCAACTCGTTGCAGAACTTCACCTCTGTCATTGGACCACGCTCGAATGGTAACAACCAATCGCGTTATAGCTTAGGGCGCGGTTCATTTGTGTCTCAAATGTACGTCGATTTTGTTTGGCTTTTTAGTATACGTTCAAAATTCAATTAGGTTTTTTTCTATTTCTAGCGTATGTTTATTAATAAACTGAGGATTTTTATGCAATTGTGAGAAATTTAAAAATATCAAAATGCAAAGTGCATTAATATGACAAATATATCAAATATTCAAAGTACAATATCCTTTTTAATATTTGGGGTGATTAAAACAAATATTTTTTGAGGTTCTGTTTTATTAGTATTACATATTCATAAAAATATAAATTTCCATAAACATCTGCAATCTATTTATTGATCAATGTAGATAAAAATATGATTAAAATATTATTTTTAATAAACTAACAAATTCTCTGAGATTTATTAAATTAATTAATATATTTGGTCGTAGTTTACAATTTATCTTACTTATTTGATATAATCTGTATTTTTCTTTACAATAAATTTTAATATAAAAAAACATTATAATATTAAAAATTCTAACACAATAATAGACTGAACTTTTATTTTAAATCAGACTTAGCGCGAAATACATCATCAAATGAAAAAAAGCTTTAAAATAATAATATATGTTTCGTGTTTACAAAAATATTAGATATTAAATATAAATCATCGTACACTCTTACAATAATCTTTTTTTTTTTTGATTACTCTAAATAATGAAAGAACACAGAGAAGAAGGACAACTGATTTTGACTATAAAGTATTCTTATCCTATGGCGTGCTACTTGTGTGTACGCTATTAAATATTGTCGCCCATTCCATCGCTTTCAGTGACTAAAGCACGTTCCAAGATGACACGGCCTTCCTTGTATCGTTGATTATCGTCTGTGGCAAATTCATACACCCACCCAAGTTTAGCATCACAGTTTTTGCAGCTGACGTCTCGGACCATGTGACGACCCGTCAACATCACTCTATCCTGTACCTCGCTGTGTATCATTGTAGACAAATTAAATTATGAATGGGCAAAGATCATATAAGATTATTCCATTAGTACAATTTCTCTGAGATTTTGTACATTTACGAATGGTATCCTGTGTGCTAAATAATGTTAAAAAGCTACATATGTATAAACAGGAAAATCATGTACCTAAGAATAACATATAATCAACATAGAATAAGAAAGAAAAATTACAAACATTTAAACCATTAATGAAACAATAAAATTATTTTTGTTTGAAATAATGATAAGTTTTTTTAGAATGACAAAGTTTCTTTAAACTGTACTAATAAATCTTAACGTAATATACAAATAACACAATGAAGATATCAAAACAAAATGACGCCATGTTGTACCTTTGTAATTAATTTTACAAACAATTATTACAGTTCTCTTTCCCTTATGTTTACACACATTCTCCTCCAACGGATAATTCGAATTTTTGCTTAAATTTAACTCCTCTGTCCCTCTTTCTTAGGTACATGAGTATAATAATATTCCACCTTACACAATTGTTTTTGTCAAGCGCGAGAATTTTCAAAAGGTAGAAATGTAAACATAAACTTATTGTATATTACGTTTGACGTTAATTTATTTAAAGGAACAAAGGAAAAACGCGAATACCTGTAATTCAAGTTGACGACTTTGTTAAATAGAAAAGCACGGCCTGTCGCGCCCGTAAAACGCGTGCTTATCAGCTGACCTCTGTTTGTAAGATTGGTGTCACAAGAAGCGCAGGAGAACAACCGAGTACCTCCGATGTGTTCCAAGAAAATTACGCCCATCCTGAAATATCGTAAATCGCTTTCCAAGTATCTACTGTGAAATAAAAACGACTTGGTAGATTCAAGCGAACTGCATTGACTCTACAAACAAGCAAGTCATGTAATTTGACGTAGCTGTCACTACAGCGCGATACATACACTACGCTACGCAACAATACTATCCAAACGCTTGAGTTTGTCAAGCTGTTTTAATCATGATTCACAGATTTCAAACTTCTAGATGGTACAACCGCCTACGAAAATTTTAAACTCATACACTGCGATCAGAGCGACACTAAAAAAAATACAAAAGTCACATACAAGACTGTAAATATAAGATAACATTGCGTCAAAATTATTTCATGATTATTTATAAAAATACATGTTCTATAAACATATAATTCTTTTAATTTCAATACAAAATTATTGTCTTTAATATAAATTTTCTTTTTATATGAATATTATTGCATAGATGATCAACAGTTTAAAAATGATTTAATAAAATAGTGAATAATTTGAAAGTCAAACATTCTGTATACAAATCGTAACTTCAAAATGAAAACGCAGTATTTAGGTAAGTTTAAGTCGAAATTAAAAGAACTATATGTTTATAAAACACGTGTCACTATAAATAGTCATGAAATAAGTTTGATGTAATGTTATTTAACAGTCTTATATGTACATTTACGGAATTTATGTACTTATATCAACATCAATAGTGAAAATTAATTATTTTTTAAATTAATAAAAAAAAAGAAATGTGTAAAATGAAATACCAATAAGAGAATGAATAAGATAGATTTGTAATCTTAACGTTAAAAATCACAGCTGAAAAGAAACATGTATATATACCATCTATATTTATACATGAGCAAATTAAATAAAACATAAGCATCATAATATATTTTTGGAAAATGACGAAAATTCCGCAAATACATATTACTCAAATATTTATTTAATTTCATACCTCATACAAGTATTCTTATGAATTACTATTCATATTTGCGTCTAAAATACGCATGCGAATTGGGAATTATTTTTAAATAAATACCGTAAATAAAATTAAAAAATCTTTTTTAAAAAAATTTCTTTGAAAAAAATAGTAAGCTTTCCTTAGAGTAAAGTTCCTTACACATTATTTTTTTCCCCCTTTTAAAATATACATACACTGAAAAAATGATTAAGTTTCTTTAGAATAAGAACTGTTATATATATTATCCCTTTTGTATCCAAAATATCTTGTAAATAATTTCAAGAGATTACATCAAAATATTATATCTTTATTATTCATATAAACGGTATACAATATGTTACAAGTATATATATAATATAGATATATATATATATATATATATATAATATATATGTTCGTGTAAATTATACTTTTAAAGCTAGGTACATAGATGTTTGTGCAGTAAAATTCGAAACACTTTCCCTTAATTTTTTCTTTTATAATTCCAAATATTCGGACGTTGGCCGTAAAAGCCTCGCTATAATTATGTACCGTAACCACAATTAGAAAATGTGGAAGGTATAAATGTAAAAGCCAAAAAACATTTAGAATTACGAAACGAATCGAAAATATATTGTTGGTCATTGTTTAATATCTATGTTCATATCTCTTCAAGGCACATTTGAAATATAATCAGTATACTCATTTCCATATTACAGAGGAATTTACTAATATTAATTGTTCCTATCATTTCACTAATAGTGTCTGGAGTTAGACTTCAATGAAATTAAAAAAGTGAGAAAGAAAAACGAGAGAAAAATCAATAGAAAAATATAAAATATTAAAAACTCCTTTAGCCAAAATCACAGACAAGTCCCTTACTTTCTCAAACAGAGCACAGAATCGCATTTTTCATGGTCTTAATTCTAGAATAATAGTTATATAAATATTATAAATATACATTCATATATATATACGTAGTCTTATCAAATTATATACATACACGTATACATACGCTTCCTGATAATAAACATCTGCTAATAATATAATTTACATTTTTTATTTTGCATACGTAACGTTATTATGTATATTTACATGTACGCACGTACAGCATATAAACAGTGGTCTCTCTCATGTGTACATGTATATTGCGTATGTATATATATATATATATATTTATACATATATATTTTGATTATATCCTTTTTTGATATTCAGATCATGAAGGATATCTTCCATAATACTGCACCTATTTCTATGTACATAAAATGTTTACAGAACATAATGAAATATAGATAAAACGTACGCTGATGATAATAACAAAAATAGTAACAAGTGACTTTGCAATTATTACGTGTTATCGTTACTACACATAGATATGATAAAATGCCCTGTGCTTATCGGCTTTATGAAGGTTTACGGTTTTGTTACCGTCCCTTCTTCATAGTATTTATAACATTTTATATTATTAAAAAAATTAATTTGCAAGATCAACTCCTTGCTCTGCCAATATCATCATAATACACGCTCACTAACACTCTTTTATTGCATGCACCTTTCCTTTCCTTCAGCGAATATTTACCTAGTCAGGTCCTATATGACTATAATACGTCCTTTGTTGGAAGTTGCACAAATTTCCCAATGAATATCAATATGCGGGCATCTTTATTTCAAGTTAGATAAAATGGCTATCGTCTGCACTGCAGGTATTTATTAACAAGTATAGAATGCTTGACGTAACATTTTAATAATTACAAGCAACGCAAAGTGAAAACTAGAATTTTTCTTCAGTATGTAATAGTAACAAGATTATTCATTAACAAACTATACAAGAAACTATATTCCATAAACCACATTTATGGGACATTCATGCAACATAAAAGAAATATTTTTACATTTTGAGTGACGAAATAATTATAGCAGTCACAGTATTAATATTCATATTAACAGCGATTAACGACATAGATATTAACAATAATAACGTAGTACATTTTTGATAAATCGGAAACGTTATTATTTTTTTTTTTTTTTTTAACAGCAATCAAAGCAATTACTTCAATAATTCAGCTAATAAGAAATTGTATTAAGAAATAAATGAATAAGATTTTGGTTTACTTAGCACAAGTTTACGTCATGAGCGACTGCTAAATATGAAAAATATATATCTCTTATGTATTATTTTTGGTAAGTTTTGTTCTGTTGGCGGCAACTGCTGCAAGACATGCCAGTGCTTCTAAGTCCGGCGATGCACACCATGCTATCAATATTTGCACAATTAATTAACTTGACAATAATTAAATAATATAAGCTTATATCATATTTATAATAACAAACATGAAATATCCTCTATTTTCATAATCTTAAATATTTTAATTTTAAAACCAAGAATGATTACAAGTTATAAAACTTAAGTGCAAGTGAAAACTTTGCAGATTGGAACGTAAATTTAGTTTTCTAACTCATACATAAATACCTTATAATATAAATTGAAGCTTTAGTTAACTGAATTCTAGTTCCTAATAAAAAGTACAATTTCTTCTTGTAACTTTCACTTCTTTATAGATGAAAACATAGATAATCTAAATAAAAGATAAGACAATTTTTATAAGTTTTTCTTTCACAACAATAACAACGTTCCAATCTGAAAGATTTACAAGAAATATTTCTGTTATATTTATGAATGAAACACTAAGAAGTAAAATGAAAGTAAGAAATAAACAATACAGTTTATTTCGTCTATACTTACATTTATTGGGTTCCTCGATATCAATTTGCTTTGAATCATTTATAGCTGCCGCGTTACGTGTAATGCTTTGTTTTCGTGCTTTCCTTTTTTGACTTCCAACTAAAAGTTTCTCAGCATCTTCTGAATTTTCACGTTCTGTTTGGGATATTTTTGTATTGTTTTGACTGTTTGCTTGATCGTTGCTATCGAAATTATTCTGATGCCTTTTACTATTCGAAGTTGATGTTAATTTTTGTACAATTTTTTTCTTTTTCGTACGTTGTTGCTTCTTCTTTTCCTGAAATTCTTCTAAACTTAAAGATGGTAACGCTTCAATTTTCTTTTCTAAATTAAAGTCCCTACATAAGAAAATGAAAATAATACATTTTCATTGTATATTACACAATATTTTAATGCGTAACATTATAAAATGACATTAAACTTACTCAGCTCGAAACCTTTTTCTTGCAGTCCATGGTCCAAAATCAACTTGTCCTTCCGCACCTTCAGTTTCTGTCTCTTCTGGCTTTGATGCTTCTATATTTCCCTCGGCGCTTTAAACAATACTTATATTATTTCTTTTTGCTTGCGTGTATATAATAAAAATGCAAATAATAAACGAATTTAAATTACCTTTCAACAAGATGCTCTAATTCGCCGCGAGAGCTATTTCCACCTTCACTACTCAAGGAATCTGTTTTTTCACTGACATTTGAAGAAATAGAGTTTCTTCTTTCAGTTGCTTGACTATCAGTGCTAATGAAAGCATCAATCAGAATTAGGTTATTAATGATGAAATCATATTTTATATGCAGCACAAGTTTAATGAAACACTGTAATTATTTACCTACGAAGTCCAGTTTGTCTTCTTCGCTTAGGCTGCTGTCCTGATGCACCAACATTTTTCATTTGTTCTGCAAGGAACTTTTGATAACGTAAACCTTTGCATGTTCGTTCACTTCTAAAATTGTTTTCTTCTGAAGGCATGTTTGTAGTTAAAAAATTATTTATTTCTGTTTTTTCATCTTCTGTATCCTAAATACAATTGTTAATATTAGAAATGTGAAATTTTAAGAAACAATACGACTATTTAATTATTTAAAAGTAAAAAATTTAATTAAGAAAAATTTGATTAAAAAGGTCCCTTACATATTGATGCACATTATTATTTGATTCAGATTTTTTTCTCTTTTTTGCATCAAAAAGATCAGCTTTACATTCTCTCTTATTATCAGATGAAAAAGGTAATTCTAAATATCTTTTTTTAGGAGGTTTTGGAACTTCAGTATCATTTTCAATCACAGAACCATTAATAGCCACTTGCTCATCTGCTGCTTGTGTTTTTTGAGGTGTGAATAATGAACTGAGGCCACCAATTTGGGATTCATCAGCTAATTTTCCTGGTTGAATTGATTGTCCATCTCGCTTATCAGATTTTGAATAATCGGAAGACTTGTTCTCACATTTTACACTTTCTACTAGTTGCTCATTAGAATTTGTTTCTGCCTTTTTGTTTGTAGGCCTAGTATTCAAAGTACGTAAAGGAGGTGCTGGTAATTTGTACCACTTAAAATCAGGATTTGCATTTAAGAATGCATCTTTGTACTGAAAAATTTTAAATTGTAATCATGAAAATTAAAATTAGAAAAATAAAAAATTTGTAATTAAAGTTTCTGATATACAATTTAAAAAAATATATTTAATTTTTAATAAAGATTTGTATAGAATTATAAATAGCACTAAGTAAGATTTACAGCGGACTGTGTCAAATTACATCAACAGTATAATTACTAGCATGACATTTAACTTCTTTATTATGCAAGTAATTTACCTCCTGTGCTAGATTTGTATAAGAACGTTTTTGATCTGGATGAAGAGTAGCCCACCATTCTCCAAGAACTCTTGTAACTGCTCGATTTTCTAAATGTGGGAAACCAGATCGCACAGAGCCACGGTGTCGTTTACAAAAAATAAGAAAAGCATTCATTGGTCTCCTTGCATGGTGGGCTGGTTCTCTTAATTCTCGTGATTCCTAATTATTAATAAAATTTGATAAATCTATTAATACATATATGTTTACAAGTATATATAACTGGTTAATAAAAATTATGTAAAGTAATCTGATTGAAATAAAATATGTATGTATATGTGTACGTGTAATTATTTTCTATTTCTATTTAAATATGGTAAAAATATGTTTTTCATACAATTAATAAGATACGAATAAAAATATTTGTAATTAAATTAACAAAAATATTTAGATATAAACATAAATACCATCTCTTAAATTAAGTAAATCATAATTATTTATAGAAATTAATATATATTACATAATTAGTTGTTATTTGTTACAAAAATTATATAATATGACATATAACAATAAAAAAATGACATATTTTTAGATTACAACAATATTCAGTTATATTACAGCACTTGTGAAACCTTAAAATCACATACCTTGACAGATTCTAAGGTCACATATGCTTATCTCTACATTCATAGATAATAGCAATATATTAAAACAAATTATTTATGTTAAATGCACAATTTAAAAAAATATACACAAAAATATGTTGTTACTAATTTAAGAAATGGATACATACATTGCACATCTATGTGTATATACCTTTTTTAACATTGAATAAACACAAGTGTCATTTAAACATCTTTTAAATGAAATATTTATTAAAGACAATTACTAATATAATAATCTAAATTGTAAATAATATGTTTTTCAGTCATTTATTCAATTAATCATATTAAGAACGAAATTATAAGAATATTTATATCATTTTATGTAAGGTATATTAATTTTATAAAAATAATTTTCTTGATAAAAAAAACTTTATTGATTATTTGATTACGAGTGCAATTAAATGCATAACTTATAATATACGTTATTCCCCATACTTTTTCTAATGTTCTATTCACGTCCATACTTAACGAATTGTTATACAAGTGATGAAAAAATGTAAACGTGAATCAACACACAAATATGACGGAGATCGTGCATATGCACGTATACAACGCATACAGATACATAAGTGAATAAAATAAAAGCAGAAATATATCCATTTTAATGGAATGTAATCTTTTCGTTATTTACCCTTATCTTTTCAATATTTTTACCTTTACGATAAGTCAACTTTGTTACGAAACGAGAGTATAATAAAAATATATTAATTTATATTCTGTGCACAATATTATGAAATCGATCGTAAAATTTAAACATAAACAGTAAAAAGTCATGAGAAAGATTCCATTTACTGTGACGTTTGTAAAAACGATTTTTCCAAAAAAAGATTGCGTTCCATGATAACTCTAAGACAAAAAAGAAAATCACGTCTATTTATGGTACAACGAGGAGAACGATCTACAAATGCTTTGGATTGGTAGAGAATCCAATGTCAAAGGAATGAAATATTCATCTCATTCCCAAAATATCTCGTAATCATATTGACAATATACGATTAATATTAAAATTGACGGTAGTAATAATAGTAGTAGTCTCATTGAAAAAAAAATATAGATATCCGCCGTCATAACAGGCATATGTTAATTTTCGTATTCTGTCTAATTACTTCAGCTGCACAAAGTCCAGGATATTTTCAGTATGAAATGTCGCAATTCCTCATTAATTTCGATTTATCTAAAAGTCGGATCGTTAGTGAAAAATATGAAGAAAAATATAATGAAGGAAGTATCGTCAAAAATTGTTAGGGCATGTCGGTTGTCATACGTCGCAGCTTTCGTTAATGCTATTGTACGTTGATTGCCTCGATCGCACTACCTATCTTCGTCAAATTCGTATGAGCTTTCGATGTTTTGAAAAAAAATTTCCAACATATTTCATATAAACCAGACATCAAAGAGAATTGCACATTGCGCATTTTTTCCAAGACCTCATGACACCTTTCCGATCATCTACTGACAGCTGCTTGTGCAAATGTAAATACTGCATATAACAATTTATACGTCTTTCTATGCACCGATGATCTAGCAAATATTTGAATGAAGTGAAACGTCCCTTGAAAAAATTCCCATCCGCGCAAAACGCTACTATATTCTTGTATAATTCGTTTTTGAGTCCCTCTCATTGTCAAATATTTATTAACATAGAACTAAGCCCAAGACGTTGTTGTTCCTTTTAGTATGACTAGTCTCGAGACATTGTATAAATCCCGTTTTTTGACTCAAAATCATCGCGAATAAATCACACGTTCGACTGTTTAGAATGATAAATTTAACCTTAGACAGTATTACGAGTTCGCTGTTGACACGGACGTATCGAAAAGCCATTGGCAATTCAAGAAAAATACGATGTATTTCTCCCTACTCACCTTGCGTTGTTGCTCGTTGGCAGCCATTTCTGATTTCACTTGACAATTCACTCAGCGGCGCATAATAAAGATAAAGCTTCGGCACTGAGTGTCCTCTCTTTTCCTCCGTGTCTTGCTTTCTTTCTCTGGCTCTTTTCCGTGCACGAATTAACCTCTCCTTCTTACGTACTATTTCTATCTTTTTCCTCCTTCGATGCCTTCGTCCACATTTGTTTCTGGTGGCCCACGTGAAAGAAAATTCTGGCAAAAAGTCACGATATTTTATCACGTTTCACGAAATTTATTAGTCGCTTTAAAAAACATTTCGGACTATGTTTTACTCACAAGTCACACAAACAGTATTATTCCAGCGATTTGTGTTTGCAACTAAATCATTTGTCGTGCAAACGTCACGAATCTACAAACGTCACTGTTAAAACCAGTCACGCGCCTATATGTGGTCGTTCCAAAAGAATTAATCTGAATGAATCAACAGATTCTAGATCATATCGTATCGACTGCTAATATTATTTTAAGTCTCTAATGAATACTGAATTCTTGTTTCGCTTCGTATAAAATTACACACACTATCGAAAGAGCAATACATTAATGTTATACACATTTTCAGCATCGTGCGCATTGTGTTCAAAAAAATAAAAGGTTCGCGCGTATAAACATATCAGTGTTACCAATTAAACTATACAAACATTACTAAAAGAGATTTATTATCCTTGAATATTTTATATTTGAAACCTTTAAAATGAAGAATTTACAAATTTGTATAATATTTCTCAATTAATATAAATGACAATATTAATTTTTTATTCTAAATTACATGTTATCTTTGAGATTAAGGTATTGATTAATAATGAAGATATTTTTCAGTTTGATATAAAAATGCTGAGATGATTACCAATGAAATATAATGAAAAATCAAAATAACTATGCAAAGCATCTACAGCACGATCATATGAGTAAACAGTAAACAGGTCTCGACACTTGCTAAAGAAAACCGTTCAAAAACTGAGTCGTGAAAAATAAACATGGAAGACAAAAAGGGTGTCGTTCTGTGAGACAGACAAAGATGAGTAGACTGTCTCTGTCTCTGCCGAGACATTCGTAATACCTATGTATATGAATATATGTATCACATATGCGTACAATGAGACCATTTCTTGCCCTCCATTTTGATTTTTTTCGACTCAAATAACGGACGATATCGTCGATACTTTCAATATGAAAGTGTTCAGATCTGTTTATAGTTAATAAG
This sequence comes from Bombus superbus, assembly GCA_014737385.1. Classification (NCBI taxonomy): domain Eukaryota; kingdom Metazoa; phylum Arthropoda; class Insecta; order Hymenoptera; family Apidae; genus Bombus; species Bombus superbus. The sequence continues at coordinate 2,537,127 of JACXIK010000024.1, forward strand.
ACCGTGGTCTGGACACCAGATCAGATAGCCTAGCTAAATGGGATCACCTAAATATTTGCCTTATTTATTGTTGTATGAAAAAGTTTCTCAAGATGAAGTTACAGTATTTCAATGGTCACATACAAGGGTGGAAATAGATATTTAGATGATGCCATTTAAACGAATCACCCTGTATTTACAGTTTTGTAAAAATAAACGACTATATAAAAGTGTCGTTTGAATATAGTATTCAATAATTCTTTCATTTTGTATTTTTAATATTTTTATAATAGTTTTAATGTACAATCTCATACATCACAATGAAAGTGTAAATTTATACACATACGTTACATATATTAATCCCAGAGGTGTTTTATTCAACCATTTATGCAAATATAGTATACAAGTGAAAAGTACAAAATATTCTTTGGCAGTCATGCGTTTCTTACCACAATGGGCAAAATTTATTAAAAAAATTTCGATATAGTAAGTAAACAAAATTAATCTTCCCCTGCTACAACTATATACCATGAACAAACAACCCAAAAATATTAGAAAGAAGCAAGGTCACAAAACGCAGATCTGCTATAACAGTTTCAAATACCTTCAAGGGCTAACATGAAATAAGCCATTATAAAATAAAGTATACATTGCTTCGTCAAATTATATCACTTTGTACTTGTTACAATATAGTGAACTGAAATATCAGTTTGATATATTTGTCAATCTCCTTCACTTTCCTGTTATTTATATTATTTATTTTTTATAGAATATTTTTTCTTTTCGTCGCTTTCGAAGCCAGAATCTAAGTCATCGCTTAAACATTTTTTTAGTGTATAAGTTTTAGAATGCTGCTGCAAATTTCTGTTTTCATTTGATAGCTTCTTTATGCAGCTTATTAATTGTTCAAAAAAATTAGGATAACTATCATACCCAGGAAACATATTTACATCTATGATCGCATATTTTTCGGTATGATTTTCAATAACAACATCCACACCAACCAAAAGCAAACCAAAAAGTTCTGTAACTCTCTTAACAATTTTCTCTAGTATTTCACGTTTTGGTTTTACGGTTAATGGAATGTCTTCTTCTGTCAGAATCGACCATTTAGATCTGGAATCGCTTTTACATATATCATGAGAACTAAAAAATATCGTGTTTAATGCAGTACAGTCTTCTTCATAAAAGTTTTTGAAACTAGGTCTTTCGACTACATGAAAGTTTTCTCCAACTATATATATCTTATAAAGAATTGCATTATGATTGACAAATTGTTGAGCCACGCAAGGAGGCTGACAATCCTTCACGCCCTCTTCACTAAAAATCACCATCATCTAAAAAGCACGATTATTATTAATCTTCAACTAACATTCATACGTTTTCTAATGATTAAATTACCTTATGCGCATCATTGGAACCCTGAGCCACAAGTGGTTTACAAAGAAATGGGAACTTAATACCTGCCATTTTTAACAGCGATATATTCTCAATAGCATTTTTACCTTTAATTTCTACAAATCTTGGAGTAAATACCCCATCGAGTTGCAGCTGTTCTTGTAAGGTTTCATAAGATTTATAACGATTTATTAAAATTCTAATATTATCCAAAGGGTCGATAACTATTATTTCGGGATGTTGGTAGAAGTATTCTTTCATTTTTGAAATAATTGCTTTGGCCTAGAATATAAATTAATTACCGTAACGTTGTTAATCACAATAAATATAAAAAATTTGTTCATACATTTTGATCACCATATTCAGCATGTGCTAGTTTGTCTGTCATTTTGTATATAAAAGCATGAAATGGTCCCTGAGGTTCAAGATCAGAATTTATATCAATCTGAAATTAACGCATCGATTCTAATATATTTGATAAAATATTACAGACGTAAATAAATTATAAATAAAACATTTTATACATAACCTCAAATTATTATAATATCATATATGGCATAACTGTTTAATAATAATACTATAATGCTGAAAAAATTATTTACCATTTTTAATAGAAACCCTTCAGACTCACAAACACTACAAAAATCATTCCAATTAAATTTTTGTCGTTTTTTTTCGGATATCGAGTAACCGATGACATACTTGTCGCACATTTTTTTTCGCGTTGTTTTCTTATGTTAAATATAATTTTTATCCATTAAAGCGTATACAGTACATTATTTCAATAATAACCCTTAGATAAACTATACTCTATTAATGCGTTGTCTCAGAGATTCTTGTGTCAACTAATTTCATATTTTTCTCGAGACGTAAGGTTATGTTTGCATCATTTAAAAAATACTTTACAATATTATTGTATTCCCTTCGGTTATATACATTTTACACAATCAGTTTATTTTCTCGAAGCAAAGTATTTTCTCAAATTTCGTTTTCGTGTACAACTTGGATTATCGTTATATTTATTTTAAACAGTGTAATAAATGATCACAGGTTATTGCGGTATAATAATGACAAGCACATTTCACATTATTTATGCTTAATTACACGACACTTATAGTAATCCAATACATAACACGATTATCTAAAATTATCATTTTATTTACAATATTTTCATGATATTTTTCATCGTGTATTTAACGATCCTTTTAAATCATAAATATTCGGGAATATGTCACCGTCGTTGCATCTTCAATTGCAGTCTTCGTAATGCACATACTTCACGTTCAAGTATTTTCTATGATGCGCTTTCCATCAATCTCCAGCAATTTTAAATTTCTCCCATGCTCTGTACGAGAGACTAAAAATAACTCGATTAAGTATAATTAAAGAATATAGTTCTCATAATAAAAGTTTAATTAACAATATTGTAATATAACATTCAAATCTCTTTAGATAATTTAATTTCTTTCTAATATCTTAATTTTAAGATTTTAATTTATAATAATTCTAATACTAATACATATCGTTATACAATAGTATAGTTTTAATATTATTTCATATATATATATATATATATATATTACGAAATTTGTTATTTTACCTTTGAAGATTCGTTCCAAGAAGTCAACATTTCTTTCGTAACGAAAATCGCCACGTTATTATCGAAATCATCCGTGTTTTCGCCATCTGATCGACTCTTTGTCAACATTCGAACTTCTCCGAGAGAATATGAACCGGAACTTGGCATGTATACTTCCCCTTCGGAGCGTGAAGTATCCGACGAAATTTCCATCTGAGATAATGGGACGCAAATTAGACGAAGAATTTAAAGAATATACAAATTTCAGTATTGATTATTTTTATTGACTTTATTCGGAAAACTTTCGCGCATTAACGATAATTTCGCGGAATTAAAAATTAATAAAAGCTAGCGAATTCGTTTCAATTCTCACAATTGTGAACATGATGTTTTTGATACAATAAGCAGGAGACATTCTGCCAAATGAATTATTGCTAGACCACTCTATTAAAAACGGATTATGAAAAATTTCAAGATGCATAAATATACAGAATACGTTATAATACTTAATAGGGAAAACAAACTCCCGTCTAGATTCTATTATTTTAATTATATTCGTAAAAATACGAGTTTGTATAAATATTCGCAGTTTAATTATTACGTTGGAAACATTGAATGTTAAAGAGATATTTCTTACCTTGTTCGATTCTATCGTAGATATCGTAGACGTACCATTAGAAAGCCTGTAAAAAGTATAATCTGAGAATAGTACAATTTCAAAAAAGTCGACTAAAAAAAAAAAAAAAAAAAAAAATAACAGTAATTAAATAAACTTGAAATTGCCCGTGTTTTAAGACATTTCTTTTACCTCTGCCGTTGATTAAGCAAATTTGAATAATTGGTGTTGGCATCAAGACACGTAGAAGAGAAGAACTTTCTGTCCACTCCGTCATACACATCGGATAAAATGTTCTTTTTCTCGAACAAGCTATCGAAATGCGAATTATTTATATTGCTTATTTTATCAACAATCACGTTACTAGTTTCGATCTGTTTAAATTCGTTCGTTTCCTGCGAAAGTTTCCTATTATTCGACGAAGTTCTCGAAAGGTTTCTCGAGGAAGATCGAAGAGACGCGCAATCCCGTAAAGAATCAGACGATAAACCCTGCGAAATATTATTATCAAACTGTTCGTCTCTCTCTGGATTTTCCATCGAGCACGATTCTACAGATTTCTCTTTTCTTAATTCAGCAACCGCGTCGTTCGGAGATACTGATCTTTTATTCCAAGTTTCAAGGTCATCGCGCTTCGCGTCTTCGTCGTCGTTCGTTTTCAACGAGCTTTCGTTAATATCCTTTACAGCTGTCCCGTTGTTGGGTACGTTCGTTCTTTCGTCGATATTCCGCGGCGGATTATTCCTTAAAGTCTCGGCAACGTGGCGTTCTTTGCTTCCAGTTGACTCACGAATAATATTGGACGCAGTTCTCGCAGAGATTAAATTTTCGTTCTCGTTTACTTCCATCAGCAAATTCGCATCGTTAGTCGTCCAGATACTATTCTCGTCATTCTTTTCAGGATCGTTTCTCGTATTATCAATTTCACCGCTTATTTTAACGTGTTCCGCCAACCCGACGACGCAGTCTATTTTACCCGCAGAATTTTCGTTTCTCGATGTATCAACGTTACGTTTTAAAGACGACCGGTCCTCGGTATTAGGAATCGATTCGTCAAGAACAGCGTCGTCGCGTACAGATTTATCCTTCGTCGAAATATCTTTTCCGATAATTTCCTCGTTCGAGTTCGTTTCAGCCGGCGGACGTTCTAATAGCGAGTCTCGTTTCTCAGATTCGTTATCGGATTTCGTCGCTCCGACCGTACGAACGTTATTCGAAGCCGCCTTGTGCATCGACGATTTGCCAGAAATAAGCGACTCCAAGTTTTCATGACTCGCCTCGTCCTTCTCCGAGCTCTCCAACGAGCTCTTCGCCATCAGAGGCACTATCTCGTTCATCTTCAGAATGTTCTTCATTTTATCCTCTACGAATCGCGTTTCTTCTCGAACAGCGCCTGCGATCAAATTTTCCTCGATGCTCGCTTCCGCTGCAACATCTTCCAGGACACCGGGGCGAGCGATATTCCGCAACGTCGTGCGATCCGGATTACCTCTCCGAACCTCTCCTTCGTTCATTTCCAACGCGTTTATCCGCAGAATCGTCGCCCTCTCGCCGCGAGACTCGTCGTTGATCGTCGCCGATCTCCAGGTCTCTTGCGACATTTTCGTGTCGTTCGCGCTCCTCGTGTCCGTACTCGAGGACTGCGGACAAATCGAAGAGGCGGTTAAGCTCGAGCTATCGTTCACGATTCGAAACAAACGCGTTTTACGAGGAAATATTTGTCTCTTTGAATTGTTGGTCCCGGTCGTCGTTTCGCAATTCCTGTTGTTGTCGTCGCTCGAGCCGCTGGTTTCTTCGTTCGACGTCCTCCTCCGAGGGGCCAGTCGATCCTTCGACCTCCAATTCGTTGCGAAGATTCGCGCCGGAAATTTGTCCGAGATTTTCGGCGCGATACGCCTTCCCCTCCAGTCATCCTCGTCTCTCGTTAATACAGACGACTTTAACCACGTCGCGGCTTTCGTTCGTTCGATCTTATCAAGCTGCCGTTCTTCGTTCGCGTTCGCTTTATTACTCGTTAGCAATCGGCGATGTTCGATCGTGGATTTCATTCGACCTCGACGTTCTCGCAACTCGATCTCCGCATTCCCGTCACATTTAGGTTTTTCCGATTCAACCGTTACACCCCGCATTGCAAATTTCTCCGATCTAATCGGCCAATTCCTCCGCATTTTCGACGCCGCGCTGTGTTTAGCGCGCGCCTGAAACCGATCAGCCATCGTACATCCTTGTTCAGCTGGCGAGCGACATAAATTTTCCGCCGCGTCGGTTTCCACCGTTGCGATCTTCCCGTTGTTTATCGTCGCCAGATCAGCGCTACATTTCCCGTCGAATTTTCCTCTCGTCGTACGTTGCGCGCGAAATTCGTCCAGCTCCGGTCGCGAAAGAAACCTGTCTATGGTTTTCGTCGATCGGGCCACGCTCTCGATTATCTTATCGTACGAAAGCAACACCTGGTCCAGCTCGTCCATGGAGGGTTCGTACAAACGACAAAGATCGTCCGATTGCTCGGAATCTTCGGCGGAGATGGCGCACGACGACGACGCGGTGTCCTCCGTATAATTTGCCGACTGTTTCTCGTCTCCGTTGCAATACGTTTTAACGATGTTCGCGAAACGTTCATCTATCGCTTTATAGCGCTCGTCCTCCTCCGTTCTTCGTTTATCGCAAACCTCCTTGTGTCTTCTTTTATCGGTCTCGTGCTTTTCTTCCACTTGCTCGGTCGATAACGAAACGTGCTCGTCGTTGATTTTAAGTTTCCTCGAAGAGTCTTTACATCGTTCGGGTTTATCGTTGGAAGCTCGTCGGCTTTCCAAACGTTCGACCAACGTTAACGGTGTTTTCCGACTCTCCTCGCAATTTGCATCCGTCCCTTCCGTATCTCGCGACTCGACGCGACTTTCGTGATTTTTCGCTCGCGGCGGAGTCCCGCCCTCGACTATTTCTTCTCGCGGCCGCCGTTCCTTCCTCTCCGGGAGTGGCTCGTCGAATCTCACTTGCTTCTGGTTGACCCTCGCGCGTACTTTCATCGCCGAATCGTCCGTCTCTTCCCCGAGAATTTCACCGTCGGCTTCGTCGTTCCGAGATTCCCGGACCGTTTCTCTGAAATTCTCCTTCAACGCGACCTCGTCGTCGCGAACCGCCGGGTCCAGGTTCCCCTCGCTCTCGCGCTCCCTCGCTGCCGTTTCGTCCGCGTCTACCACGTTCTCGTCCAACTTTCCCTCCAATTTTTCCTCAAATTGTTCCTCCAATTTTCCCTCAAATTGTTCCTCCAATTGTTCCTCCTTCGCCAAACTATCGCCAGCTCTCTCTGCCAGGACTCCTTCTGATTTCCGAGGAACGCGCGCCGCGTCCGACCCATTGCCAGTTTCCACGCGATCTCTCCAACTTGCCCTCTTCGATTTCGTCCTGCTTTCACCGTCCTCTGCTATCCTTGCCACTTTCTCCCTCTTCCTCGGAGACCCATCGCTGCCGCGAAAGTCACGGCGGACCACGTAGGTTCCGACGTTGCGACTTTCTTGCACGAACGAGGGATCCGGCGAGATGCGAATGCTTGCCAAATTTTGGGTGACCAGGTCTCCTTTGATATTCACCGAAGGTCCCATCTGCACCGAGAACGCGTTCGCCCTTTTGTCGTCCGCCTGCGTGTCCTTTCGCGGACAACGCATCTTCCGCTCTTCGTCTGTCGGGTCGTCGTTCTCAGGCGCCGGACACGGCCAGCAAAGTCCGAGTCTTTGAACGTCCTGCTTCCTGCGTCGCGAGAATTCCTCGTAACGATCGTCGGAAATTTGAAATTTAGGTGCCGTTAAATCTACCATCCTCTTGGGTTTGATCGCGTCGCGTTCCTCGCCGCCAAGTCGACGATCGCCGGATCGCGCGTCGATCCAGCCGTTCGCTTCTTGAAACTTGTAGGCCACGCGCTCGCGGATGTACAGGAGTTGGTCGTTCTCGTCGTCGAACACCGCCTCGTCCGCATGTCTGAAAGAAACGTGGGATCGTGTATCGTGCGAGAGACCCGATACGTCGATGTTATTCGTTTGTTATTTACACAGAGGTAGCAAATCTTCCTTGTTTTCAAAGATCAATCGGTAGTAATTATTTACGAAACGTGTCGCAAAATAAAATTAGCTGTACCCTACGCGTGCATTTATATGTCAAACGACGTGTGCGATTTGCACGACTCGGAGCGCCCAGCCAAACCGTGAGATAGCTGGACACGTGACCGACCGTGTCGTTGCTTGTGTCACGTGCTATTGAAACTTAAATCGTAAGGGGTTAAGAGCGGCCAAGTTACGGGCGTTTACGGCGATATCGACGCGACCGAACTTTGCAAACTTCGAGGTGAATTGGCGTTGCGTCGGAACGTCTAGCACGTTGCGACGGTTAACGCGTCGACGACTCTCGTTACACGGTGGTCACGGTGTGCCGATGGTGGCTTTCACCGGACGCGTTTCACCGAATTTTTTAGACCGATTGCACGATCGTGTACGACCGTAACGATAGAAACAGAGCAAAATGGAGCGAACGTAATTCAGTAAAATAATCTGGAAGGAAAAACGTCGTGCATCTTATCGCGCCCTTATAAAACGAAAGATGCTTTCCCGACAACCTAATACATAATTATATTATTTACGCACGTATCGTATCTATACCGTGAGGGCGCGACGACCGAACTACGTTTCTCTTCCGTTGGCTACGTAGTTCGTTACGAAGTCGCGGTTTACTACGTAAAATTACAAACTAAATTACATAGCGCGTATTTATCGACCGAGAAGAAAAATGAGCGTTGTTGGAAGGTGTATCGACCGTACCGCAGAGTATCGGGTAGGTTTCGTATCGGGGAAGGAACATATCGATCGGGACACTTACACGTCTGTGCATTTTTGAAGGCGACCACACCTAGCGGACATACTTATCTCCTTCATTTGGATGTGCGCGTCCTTCATCAATTTCTCTACGTTCTCGAGAGCGGCCGTTGTCTCTGGGCTGAGAACCGGTGAATCCGAAAGCGTCGCCGTGGATCTCTTGCTATCGAGCTGAAAATCCGACAACGAATAAACCGTCTAAGATCCCGGTGTTCTATTATACAGATTACGTTAGCGTGTTTTATTATCCATACAGCGTGCATATCCACGCATGGTATTCATAGGTGTCAGAAAGGTGGCGGAAGGTAAATGATACAGGTAACTTTGGAACGTTTCTATGTTGTAAAAAATTACCGAAATCTTGAATAATTATCTCGCTTGAGATCACGCAATATCCGACATTATCCGCGATATATCGATATTATCACAACAATCCCATCGATTTGAGATACTAAATTCAATCCTGTAGTTTATCCACGTGTACCACGTGTTACACGAGCGTTAGTTTTATTTTAGTTAGTCATTCTTTTTTTCTTCTTCGTCTTATCGCTTGTTATTTCGATCAATTTTCATACTCGCGTTCCTTGTTAAGCCAATACCTGTTCATCGTCGACCATCTTCGCCGCCACTAATGCAACTTTTCTCGCGCTTCTCGCCGTCTCTGTTCGAAGAACGGAACTTCTCGACCCTCTGATACCGCTTCTTGCCGATTGAATCCCTTCCCTTTGTCGCGCTATCGGCACGCGAGTTTTGCAATAACAATCGCAGGCCGAATGCGATTGCATTCTCGAGTGGCAAGACGCGGCCAAACGAAGAGGTGGGTCCGTGCACAGGTCCAGGTATTCTAAAACGTCGGGCTTTTTCCTACGAACGAAAGAAGAAATCGTATTTAGCGATAGAGTACGTGTTTGTACGTTATAGTTCGTAATAGCATCGAATTTATATTTTTGTAAACGCAACTCGAACAGGCACGTTCTATTGGTCGAAAATTCTAACGAACTACTCAACGTAGATATTACGTTCGTATCGCGTTCGTTTAGTGTGCGTTTTACGCTCTCGAATCTGCCACGAATGCGTCAAAACCTGCGATCCAGCTGCGAGCGTTTCGAGAGCAATTGATCGCTCGTCGAGCAAGTTATTATCGAAACACGATACGGTAAACACTATTTCACGAATCGTTCGCAAGCTGGAATTACAGTTAAGAGGATTCTGTTAAAGATCGCGCTACGATTGAATTCGATCTACGACAAATTGAGATAAACATACGATCCCTGTTCCATCCATCTTTCGAAAATCGTACAAATAAAATAGTTAGGCACGTATACGTAAAGTAAAATCAAATTTATACAATTCGAATGCTTTCAACCACAAGCTACTCGATACCTAAATAACATCGAATCTCGTGTTTCCTCCGCAAGAAAAATATTCTTGCCTCTCCCCACTGTCGATTAAGAAAGAACGTTAGAACGATAGAGCGACAGAAACGAAAATAAAAGGCGTCGTCGTTTGAGAACAGGCGAGCGAAAGAATCGACGATAAGAAAGTTAGGGATTTCTTTGCAACAGGGGTTGTTGCCCTCGTCGAGCTTCCGCCTCTTCCACGTTCCGTGGTAGAAAATCAAAGCATGCATTACGTCGTCAGCATTGTATAGGTTCCTCGCCACGCTAAAAACTATCTATACGCGGTGATATCGATCCTTAAAGGGAGCCGCTTCTTTCCTCGTTATCGATTTCCTGTCGTCCACCAAATTGACCAGTTCCGCAACCATCGAAAGCGCCAGCGTCGCCACTTTGGAATTTTCGAATCGGAACGACTTTTACCTCCTTCTCGTGTTCCATCGTCGGATCATTTTATTCGTCGATATGCCACGCACGAATTACTCGTCGTCGCTTTTTTCTTATCGCCGCCTGTCTTGGCAGAGAGAAGCTCGACCGCCGACCATGAGGACAGAATCAACGCGTAAATGGAACGACGCTGCTTTGAGTCGCGATCGACGAAATCAGCTACGAGATCGAACGTCGAAGCGTTAAATAAATTCGCGAAGGAGGATGTATCAAGCGAATCGACGCGAACGCTTTTGGCAACGCCAGTATTTGAATATTCAGAAATATCTATTGTACGTTACGAGCTACGAAACGGTTATTCGTCATTGCGTGCAACGTGCATGCAAGCGAATATACCCGGAAAAAGAAAGAAAAAGAAAGGAACTGTACAGAAAGAAAATACCGAGAGCCTTTGAAGCGGAAACTTTCGGAATAAAGCTAGGAGTTTCGAAGTTTCGAAGCCTGAAAAAACACGGAATGCAAAAATTTCGAAGCTGCCCCACGAATAACCGTGTATAAAAATTCAAAATAATTCATAGACTTTAATAACACGATTTCAACACGGAGCGGCATTAATATTTATCGTCGCATTCATAGGCAACGATAGAAAAATCGACGCTGGAATTTCAAATCGCTCGATTAAACGCCCGGTTGCTTGAATAATGTATAAACATCGCCGTAATAAAGATCTTCTCTCGTTAGACGTTTCGTACGTTATTTTCATTAATTTACGTCGGCCGATTGCCAGATAAAAAACGAGAAGCGAAGGGAACCTGGAAAATAAAGAGAGCGGTATCGTACAACCTCTGAGATTCGTATCTCTAGGAATTCCATTAAAACTTTTCAACGATCCCTGTGACGATTAAAACTTCCTTCGCGACGATTCCGAAAATCTCTAGAATTTGTACAAGTCGCACGCCTTTCGCTTCGTTCTATCTTCCAAGTGACGAAAGAGTACTCCCATTTCGTTCGAAACGTTCATTACGAAACGCAGATAAATAGAACCGTATCCCTGTGTATTTCTATATTAATTTGTCCATAGTGATTACGTTGGAAGCACAGCGAGGACGATCGTGCGAAAGATCGCACAATTTAACGCGCACTCTCCACTAACGTTAACGATAACATCAACGTTTGCCGTTTCCTATTCGAAGAAAAACGAGTTTCTCTAATTAAATAAATTACCTATTTTCGCAATTCGGGTAAATGGCGGATCACGGTCACGCTCGTAAGCTTCACTTGGAAACAAGATATTTTATAAAGTAGCGAGGGATACGTTTCTACGGTGAGAGTAATCGTACAAGTTTTAATAGAACTTTAATGGATCGAGATGTCAGCCTGTACGAAAATATCGAAAAATGCATATGAAAAGAATGACGCCGAATCTACCCGTATTTCCTCGCCGGATGAGACACGCGATCGCGAATAAAAGATTTGAGCACGTTCGCGCTTGAAGAAATCGTCGATTATTGTCCGATACTGCGTGTACGCGTTTTCTCGGTATTAGGGCATATGCACGAACGTGCAAAATTAATGCGCTCGCCGCGCGTTACGACTTTTATTCGGACTCGATGACAAATTTTTTCCAGGTTTCATTCGCGCCATCGATCAGGACCTTTGCGATTAGTAAAAAGATCATTTGCGTGAAATTTGAGTTCCTCGAGAGCCCTTAAACGTTAAAATAATTAGCTCTTTTATCGTGTTCCACGTTATCGATTGTAACCTCTAAACCAACCTAACCTCTAAAGGACCATTGCATTCAAAGAACATTGTTTGTCGTACAAGAAACTTTTGCAGAGAGTTTTTCGCACGTTATCGGAGTCGATAAACAATGTGTCGTAAGGAAAAAGAAATTTGGATGGAAAATAAATTGTATATTTATTTCTGACTTTTCACTTCCGTTTACAAACATTGCCTTCCAAACAAAGCCTCTCTTCTGTAACCAGGAAATTTTCGGCGGTAATCATTTCCAGCTGGAAGAACGTACACTTTATGTTCCCTTTTCTTTCACAAATAGTTTTTTATATTCTTTCGTTAATTCGTTACGTCAAAAACTAATCGACACCTATTTTCTTCATCGTCGTTACGATAATGATAACGTTACGAAACGATAATGACCGCTAACGATCGTTAACCTTGTCAGTTAATTCTTACCAAGCAATATCGTTACTTTCCTATACTACAGCGTCACAGAGTTACAAATTATTACTTCCAGCGTAATAAAAGTTGTCATACCGCGTATAAGGGGTCTTTGCTTTCTACCATAAATGGCACGTGATCTAGATCCACCCTAATCGACCTGGATTTATACGAACACCCTAAAAATCCTATTAAAATAAATTACCACAAATTGGCTTATAAAGTTTTGTTTACCCACAGGAAAACGCCTTGTATAAGCAAACTTCAACGGTAATTATTGATCGTTATTGTCCTTTGGCAACCGGACGACGGTTCTCTTTATTTTCGGTATACGTGACTTTGTAAAAGCCAAGAGTTACTTTTATTTAAACATCACGTAAGACAAACATTCGCTGCCTCTCAGGCTAAAACAAGACTGAGCCAGCCTAGTCCGAGAATAATTTTACAAAGATAATAAAATTTGCGAAATCTTTTGAAAATTACATGGAATTTGAACGAAGCGTTCAAAATCACAGACACGTTGGCTTTAGATTTGACAAAGAACGACCAAGACACGCTTTAATTTTCAAAATTACAAAAATAACTTGTATATCTTTTTTCTTTCGGACTTTTTTCGTCAAGCTTTTTTTCTTTTTCATTTGGAAGAATCCTTTATATCGTTTCCGAGTGGTATATGCCTGGTGGTATTGTATGGTATTTTTGTTGGAACGGTTGTATAAACTGTCAGCCGCTACACGTCCAGCATCGCGTAAAACAGCGTTGTGATGATCTTTTTTCCTGTGTATATCTCCTTCGACGAATATACAAAACAGTAACACTAACATTTCAAGCAGTATATTCCCCGTTTACAACGGGAGAGCCCTTTCCTTTTTTCCTTGGCATTTTGGGAGATTTGAAACTCGCTTCACACCGTGAGTGGCAACCAATTACGCTATCTACCTCGTCAATAGTCAGTCCTATTTACGAAGCATATACGCTACTATGCAACTAATGGGTGGTACTAAACAATGGATGCACGACATTCACTGTTTTATATTATTTTTGTAGAATCACGTATGATCGTAATAATAGAAATAGAAGAAAATGGATCGTGCATGATCGAATAAAATAATATAAAACGAAAAGAGGTTATGCATCTATTATTTTCTTACAAAAGGAAAGAAACTTTCGCGACAACCTAATAGTTTCATGTTTTCGCAAAAAGCACTAGGGGAATGGAACTTATACAGTAACTTGTCTTTGCGAATATAACACGATCGTTATAACACGATCGTTATAACACGACCACGATAAATCGTAACAGTTATAATCTGTAATCATTGTAATTACGTGCGTTAATTTCGCCGCACGCCGTACCTTTCTATTTCATCGGTCGGAAAATTTCTTCCATTTGACAGAGATACGAAAGAATCCCTGTAGGTCGTGATTTGTCTTTTCGATCTCTCTCTCTCTATATATATATCTATATGTATATATATCTATATATATATATAGATATATACATATCGATAGTTTTCGACTCACGTGTTCCGTTATAACGATGGAAATTCCCTGTGAAAATTGTTCACCGATACACGGCATAGATAAATGAAAATTCGATCAGTGGACGAACGCATTAACCACGCTAAACCACGCGATGTCTATCCTCTTTAAAGCATACGGAGTCTCTGTGGTTGCGCAGACAGTGAAGCGTGGCTGGCATTCGAGCCGTCTGGTAAAGGCAGATCAATATGCTGCTTTTGCCGTTTTCTTCCTGTCTACGTTCCTCCTATACGGACAGGCAGGCTCTTTCTCTCTCTTTGGCCCAGCTATCGCGCCAGCTGAACATTGGCATTGATTTTCAAAGTTCAGGAAACGTTGCCTGCCTGCGAAGCCTGCGGAGGGCCTCGCCGACTGTTCTGTGACCGGGCTACACAACGTTGCATGCACTTTGGCTGCGTCGACCGGATCAATACGCTCGATACCGCGTCAATTTTGCGCAGAGGCCGTTCGCTCCGTACCGGAACTTATGATCCCTCCGCTTCCGGCCGGCAGGAAGCGTACAGCGCGGGAAAAGTATTGAACGCGTACGATGTACGTGATATCGTTAGCATACTTTCGAGTTGGAATAATTTTTCCATTTGAAAAATGAGAAAAAAAAGAAACGAGTATGAGCAACGTGGTGTAGTAGCTTACGTAACTGTCGCGAATTACGAGAGAGAAAAAAGAAAAAGGAAAAGAAAAAGAAAAAGAAAAAGAAAAAGAAAAAGAAAAAAGAAAAGTATTCTGATAGGGGGAAACACTTTGATGTATCGAATTCTTTTAGAGAGGCGAAGCAAAACTTTAGAAAAAATCGTTCTAGAAAGGAAACTATGGCTGTAAGTATACTTGCTTGCATAGATGAGAAACAATTGGAAAGAATGGTAGGAAGGAGAGAGGACGCACAATTGTTACACATCAACACATATATTTTGCTTTTGCATGTTGCATACATACGATAAACAGTACAGTGTTTACGCGTTCCTCGAGGTATGGTATACTAGAAAATTTCATTATCCACTACTACAATTGCTATTCGACGTATTATTTCGTTACTTCCGCTTTCCTGTGTACTTCTGCTGTGTAGCTATCATGAGAGAGAGAATAATCGATAGAAAAAAAGAAAAAACAAAAAAAAAAGAAAAGAAATCAAACGGAACGAACACGGTACAGCTGTGAGAGAAACACACTCTGCTCGTAATGATTCGTACAATATATATATAATACATTATTTTTCTTTCTTTGATTCGTCTCTGGAACGAAGATTGCGCGTTCTTGATGCGTCTTGGGTTTCGCTCGGAAGAAGAAACGAAAAATGGGCAAAAAACGACGTCTGACGAGAAAGTTTCTGGCTTTTCTTTTTGGTCGTCGACAATGAGATTGGGCGAATGCGAAATGCGACAGGCGAAAGGGGCGGATTTCTAAACGCTATACAATTATCCAAGATTAGTGTAAACAGTCATTATTAATATTATTGTTGCTGCAACGAAACGATCGTTTCCTTTGTGCATTTCCAATTTCGCTCATCTGGCCGACTGACACAGTATCAAATAAAAATGAACAAAAATGGAAGAAGAAAAAGAAGAGGAGGAGGAGGAGGAGAAAAAGAAAGGTAAAGAACCTTTGCTATATTCGCTTAAAGATCAACGCATACACACACACTGCCTGAGGGAACAATAAACGGATTCGCACGTCGATTATTTTCAATCGATATTCTTCGTTTGTTCCGCAAAACGTCGTCCAAAAATAGTGATCGGAAATTGAGCAAGCGTTTGAGAAAAACGATCGCGCGCGAACAATGCGAAAGACAGCAAAAACGGACAGCAAAAAGAGCAAGCGATCGCCGTTCAGACGACCGATTTCGACGACCAATAGAATTACTTATTGTATCGATGCATCGAGAGGATAAAGGCTCTCCTGGGTTAGCTCGTAACAAATCGATTTTTCTACAAACAGAGGGCTGAGAGTTACGGCGATGTAAGTCGATAATTTTAAAAATTCTAGTCGCTTCCGTTCCTTGTATCTCTTGAAAAAGAAAAAAGAAAAAAATAAATCTGCTCGTTCAATTTAATTCGGTAGCGTGTCGTAATAAATACGCGAAACAAATAACGTTTCAATTCGACGAATTAATCGTTTTGACGCTCGGTTAATTTTAAGCGATCTTATCGAAACTTTTTAAAACAATTCTTACGAACAAAATACATATACGATACGTATCGTACGGTGATCGACAACTGTTCCTCATACATCACCGTAATTTTCAGTCCGGCAAATTTGACGTGGAAAAAAAATTATTACATCGCTCGGACAGAAAGAGAGCAAGACGGTTCGCAAAATCGCGGAATACGAGGAGAAACGAACGGAATACAACAACAACAACAACAACAGGAGGTCGTATCTGCGTGAAGAACCTGACAATTGTGTCTTTTCTTTTACAGCGAGTCCTCTCTTTTTTTCTTTTTTTTTACTTTTTCGCCAGTTATCCTCTTTCGTTTTCTATGAACATTTTCTCATTTTTTTTTTTTTTTTGCAAAAATGGAGTAAATTGTATAATAAACCCTTTCTTTTTTTTCGAACGAGCGCTTCGACTAACTTTGATATCGAAGGTAGGAACTACCTGCCTCGGACTAAAAAATATCATGTACAGCCTCTGTAAGTATTGCTACGATCAATTGTGCTCTTTTCAATTTCGGCTCTTTTCTTCTCGTTCGCTTGTATTCTCCGCTCTGTCCCTTTTTCTCTTAAACCTTTCGCTACGATAATTCCTCGGCCATCGAATTATAATTCGCTGAAAGCGTATACAGAAATCTTCCACGGCATAGAATCGTTTCTATGTTTTTCTCTTACACAATTATCGCTACTAAGCTCCTATACTCTTACTCCTGAACGTCATATTTATTTTCCTTTCTCAGTGTGCAATTGGTTTTCCAAAAATACTTTGCAAGAAACGAGTACTTGTTACGCGTGAAATAACCGTTAAAACAACTTACGGTGTAAGTATCTTACGGTGATAGACACTGAATTATTAGACGTTGGACGATAGAATTTTTCCAAACCGTTTCGAAGCCAAGAATAACAAAAAGAAGTTAGTTTAACACGAACGATGATCCAATAGGCTACGGAGAGCCAACAAAAGTTGCTCGGGATCTGTATAGCAAAAAATTGTCAAGACGACGATGTTGCAAAGGTATATCGTAGCTAAAGGATCGATCCATCTTTGGCTATTTTCCGCAGTATCTCGTTACTCATCCTTCCGCGCTCTCTTGTCAATTTTACACTCCTGTATTTCGATACAATAAATTCGCTTACGCTAACGCAGATAGCCTCTACACTTTAGCTGCTTCGATCGCGATTACCGCGTCGAAGCAACGTTCGATTCGGAAAAAAAGAGCGTCGTTGACCAACAGAAGCGATCGTGTTGCTCAAGTTCCGTCTGGAAATGGACAGAGTGGCCAACAACAGAGTACGAAGCGTGCGTCGTCTCTGGATAGAACTCGAGCTACGCGAACGCATAATTGTTTCCGATTTCGCGCGATTTCGCCGCTCCGTTCTTCGCTTATTGTGCCAAATCCGTTTTGTACAAATATATACAAAAAGGAGCCGTATGAGCTCGGCATCCGAGGGACCGTCTCGCTTGTAGCGAACAAAAACTCGCGGGAGGTTCCTCGAACGTCGGCGAGAGAACAACGTATGCTTGCGTTATATATTTTTCGGTTTCTCGTTTCGTTTCTTTCCATTCCACTTTTTCCGCTTTCTTTGCTTTTCGTTACCTATTTATTTACTTTTTTTCGTCTTTTTTACGTTTTTAGAGACAATAGCGAGTGTATGGTTCCTATTTGACGGGCGTCACTTTTTTTCATTGGCAAAATGAAAAACCAAAAGGCCCTCTCACTTAAAGTCTAGCGATTAACTAAAGGCGAAAGTGGACGTTACACAATCGGATACCGATTCGTCTTCTTTTTTTTTTTTTTTGCTTTTTTCTGTTTTTCTTTTTTTTTCTTTTTTCATTTAACGAATGACCGGATAAGAACGATGTGTCCCTCCTCTCTCGTGTGTTTTCTTATTTCGGATACCACCAGACGAGTCTTACGAAGAGAATTCGCGATCTTCTTTTTTCGCAAAAACGAGAAAGAACGAAAAGAAAAAGAGAAAATGACGAGGAAAAATGAACAAAATGCGCTTACAATGGTTTGAACGTACGTACGGTTCTTGCTTCCTTACAAATGATTCGAGAAGAAAGAGAAAGAGAAACAAAAAAGAAAAATAATTTAATAGAATAACACGCAAAACGAATGTAAGTTTTTCTCCTTTTGTACATTTAAAACTGGTTACTCCTTTAGTCCATAAGTTTTATTAATAATGTGGTATGTACACATATACACAATGTACAGAAAACCCGTACGCTGGGTCTAAATATGTTCGCAATGTTTTTTTTTTGTTTTCTTGTCTTCTATCATACAACGAGTGTGTAGTAGTAGAAAGAGTATACAAATAAAAGATTAGAAAAAGACGACCGATCGGAAACTTGTCCGATAAGTTTCAGAACACCGAAGCCCGATACTCCCGACTTCGGTTAATCCGCGATCACGCGACACAGCGTGAATAAAAAATAAAGTACAATACAACCGCCTCGCTTTAATGGTACCGTGTCGTGTTACCATTATGTATTTTATGTATAAATACGTGTGTGTTCAATCTCCTCTGTGTGTGCGTGTGTGTGTGTGTGTGTGTGTGTGTGTGTGTGTTGTGTAGGGCGCGCGTAAAACGCCTCTGCGTGTATCGTGTTTCAAAAGACGCGAAAAAACATTCGCGACACAAGAAATAATAAAGAAAGGCGATCGAGTCTAAGTACAAACCCAAACCGGACACAAAATATCTCTCGCGTGTTCTTCTAACGTTTATTCGTACTTATTCGATAAAAACCACGTGTGTTTGTTTGCTTCTTTTTATTTCCTCGCGCATTAACCGTCTACGATAATCCCATATATACACGTGTGCAGGACCGATGCCAGCGTGTCAAAAATTGCCAAAGACTTCTTCTCTAGACCAGTCAAAAACAATTGATCGTTGAAGAACGAACAATCGATCGAAACAATCGGTTGTCTCGGTGAACAGAACACCCAGCGAAACGCGTCGCTGAAAAAAATCGTCCACTTTCCCCGACAACAACATCGTTATTAATTCCAATTTACACCGACAACGTCTTTGGCTCGAATCGAATAATGTTGGCAATATCGTTGCCAAACATGCATCATCACCGTTACCAAAAAGTATTTTTTTGGTCGAACCTTCACGGTTCCCACCATGATTAACCCTCTTCAAGGAGGGTGCAAAATTTGAGCCCAGTTTTTACAACAGCGTGAGAATCTTTAGGTTTCTCTCTCTTTCTTTACTTTAAGCCCAGAGCCTGTGGTATCGTCGCCCAAGATAGTGGCTATCTCGCCTTGCATAAACGCCCATGGCACTTGGCTGTTCGCCAGTGGACATTTCTCTCCGCTTGGGCAATAAACCTGAAACAATTGAAATTAACGTGAATTTAGGTCGTTACATCCAACGACGATCGTTCCTTCTAGATGCAGAATAGATATTTCGGCTGGAAACCCACCTCTGAGCCAGCACCCTGTCTCTTTATGCTCTCTCGGCTGCAAGGGAAACAGAATTTGTGGTGCGGCACGCTGGGACACTGAACAAAATGCGTGTCCTCTAGGCGTTCCTGACACAGGGTACATTTTAATATCGGCGCTGATACTTGTTCGGCTCCGGCTACTTGGGCAACTGCTCCTTCCGACGACGTTGTCACAGTCGTCGACGACACGTGCCTTGAACCATTAGATCTCCTACCCGAGGATCCTGTAATCGATTAATATGCACGCGATTTAATTTTACGTATTTCTACAAATTTCATGTACGACAGTAATTGGCATTTAATCCTCAACTTGTACAATTGGATCGTACACGAGCACGTAGTTTACATTAGATTTAACTTAAATTATCGAACTTCGAATCACATAATTGTAATTTGTATATCGTACGAAATAAATATCATTGGTGTGGTTTGCAATGCGTAGACCGTAACATTTTCGAACGCCAAAAATACAAGTTGAGGATTTAAACGAAAAAAAAAAAAAAGAAAGGAAAAAAAGGAAACAGACATAATTACCTGAACTGTTCGGGCTATGCTGCGATCCTCTGGAAGCACTGCGTTGCTGAGCGTTTGTGGCCGTGGTCGGTGGGCTTCTGCTGGTCGGACTCGGATTATTCGGTGGCTGTGGCACTGATTCTGGCGACGCTAAGTTGTCAGCGACAGACATGAGCGCGGCCATAGGTGACGGGCCATTTGTCGAACCCTAAAACATAACGTTTCTTTCAATATACATTTCGGACAGAGCCACATATAACCTCCAAATGGTATTGTTAGATCGTAGATGACCAACAAGATTTTAGGTTAAATCGTTTCAACTTATATACCGTATTTCATACGATAGTGTGAGAAATGAAATACGAATTAAAACTTAATATCGTAAATTCGAGTAACCTAACCAAAAATGTTGTAATCATCTCGTGATCCAACGATGTCAGTTGAGAGTTAAACGTATAAATAGCAAAGAATAGTGAATCCTTAGACGAACATTGTTATCCTCATAGATGTATTCGCACGCGGTCGTTAACATTTGGAGCTTCATTACCTGGTGATGATTCGTCTGTGGATTATCGTTGGTGGCTTCTTGCGCCGGTGGCGGCGGTGGTGGAGGGCTCGTTCGCGGGCGAAGAGGAGACCCTCCACCGTTTGCCGCCACATTTGCCGGTGCCAATGGGATAGACGGACCGACGTATGCCCCTGAAATTCGATCAGTCTTTAACACTTTCGCTATTAGTATAACACAATCTATTCTACGTATTATTATAAAATTAACGTGACCAAGCGATTGCTGATTGTAGCGAAGTAAAGAAATTTCGTTGGAAATAATTCAAGTTATTCGCGATAACCTATAAGCATCGTCGTGTTAGAACAGGAGACTCTAATAACACGTTCTATTCTACATTATTAAACTTAATCTAATCGACTGATTATCATTTGTCGAATATTCAAAATTTCAATGTCAAAATTTCACACGGAATAAATTATCTGACAATAACCTACAGAGTTAGCATCGTCATATAAGAAGAGCAGAGACTTCAATGGATCATTGGAAGACAGAAATAGATATCCTTTCCTTTCTACATAGAGCGGCACGAATAACGTCGTGTGATTATGCTAATTGAAACGAGTGTACTTTTGTCATTCGTTGGTCGCATCGAGGGCAGACAAGCCTCGTTCCTGGATCTTTATAAATAGACTGACAATAGTAACACACGGATATTCGACCGATTTCCAACCGTCTACAACCAAATCGAAACAGCTGCTGCCCGTTAAGTCCGATAGGTTAAGTCGAACGTTACCGTGAAATTGATATTCTACGAGAGATCGTCCACTGAACGACACATACAAGACGTGCCATCTGTGTCGCCAGCTGTATACGAAGCGTTTTTCGTGACTTATTTGCTTTCATGAGCGCGCGATTGTTGCTGCTACACCAAGGAATATCGAACGTTCTCGTACCTCGATATAATACCATTTACAGTTTACAGGACACATCGCGAGGTTACGCATTTTGATATTGTTTACGAACCGTTTCTATACCATTCTTAGGTCACTTTCAACGATAAAATCATTAACACGCGATACGCGTGTTACCTGTACGTTTATCTACGGTATAGATACGATTGTACGATTACATTGATACTGTATATCATATACTCGTTGGCCTTCGAATTTTCAATATATCGTTCGACGATAAACGTAGAAAATGCTTGAGATTTTTGTGAAATATATGTTACAATAATTATTTTTACCTGTATTAATATTATTGCAAAGTACAAATGCAAATACAAATATAACTGCAATTATAATTCAACTAGAATTAGAAATATTTCAAAATGTCTATATAATAGTTAATTTCCGAATTTTCAACATATCGATTAAAAAATATATTTTAATCGTTATTGCGTGTACTTTAATCATTATCTAAAAATCTATCTTTATTATTATCTTTATAGAATTATTACATAAAGTAATTTGATCGTGATCAAAATGGGAATTTTCGATATATCAATTAAGAAATTAATTACAAAGACTAATTGAAATTTTAATAAAATTCGTTCCAATCTCTTGACATCGTTATTTTTCTTATAGTGAAATAGTTTGATTGTAATTACATAAGAATGAGATTTAAACAACTGAAACCTAACCTCAAAAAAAGTATTTCAAAATGAAGATGACATATCAAAAATAAGAGATAAATGTATGGAATAACTGGAGCTTTTATGAATTCAGTCTACTATGTTTTCTTGCCTTATTATTGCTAACAACCTTAATTTAATTACAATGCTATTTTACATTATTAATATTCATAAATATGTCCCTTAAAATAGTACGCAAGCATAGCGGTAGTTAATTTAATATTTCATGAAAATACCATCCGTTCCCTTATTTAAAAATGCGTTCTTCTTTTACTTAATTGATTATACGTTAAGAAAGGTCAACAAACAAAAACCAAACATATCCCCCACTGGATATACTTTATTTGATGGCGCTCCTATCTACTACTGTTGACAATCGTAATATGTGTTAGCAAAGCGCAATAACATACACTAGGTTGTAACATAAATGCGTTCTATTTTTATGCATATATCATTTATGGTACAATATTACCTGTATAAAACTGTTAATTCTCAAAAAATATAATTATAATAAATTAAACATAAGTACGAATAACTCCACAAAAATAAAAGACAAAAAAATGCAAGTGAAAGGAATTTCTTTATTTATTAACACTGATTATTCGTACTTAGAATCCATAAGCTTCCACGAATAAGGCAATTTCCGAACGGCGACAATCTCGCAACTTTACTTTGCCATTCCACGTACGATGTTATCAACAAGCGCGCTACGCAACGAAATTCTCCCGACAACGTGCTACTTCTCGGTTATCGCGTGTCTCGTTATTTTTCTTAGCGAGATGTTTACGCGTTTCCGAACCCACATACGAAGAAACGCATTCCCCCTGGTACGAGCAGATAAGTGGACGGATCGATATTAAGAAAGAAGCATCGTTTCGTCACGTTCTACGGAGGACCGTGACACGCGATATCTCAGTCGAGTATATCCATCGACAATCCTGTATATTCCAGTGGAACGCAGCATCCGCACGTATCTACCCCCACCGCGAAGAGAAGCAGTAATACGAGTCACCGAGATCTCGACTAGAGCGTGGTCTGCCATCGAGAAGATGTGTGACCGGTACTTTTCCGTGACGACTCCGATAGAAGCGAGGACCGTTGGCGCGTCCCCGCTCTTTATCTATCTCTTGAATCGTACACGAAGAAACGTAGCAGCGATTCCTGCTGTACCGCAGGAAACGAAAGAGAACGATGGTCACGGAATAAGGAGAAACAAGAGGGGCGACCGACCCGAGAAAAACGCATGCGCGGTTTTGTAACAGACATCGCATGATGCACGTAGGCGGCCGGCTTAGTCACACTCTGTGCTTTGTATATCGCTGCTAACCGGTCGACTATAGTGGCCTTGTTTCGAAAGTATGACCCTCCCAAGCGCGTCGTTGACGCCGTCAATGCGCGCATTTACGGCTAATGTCTCTCTACATAGTGTCCCGAAATGTTTATTCTAAAGCTGCGACCTCACTGAAGTAATAATTTATTACTCTGTGCTGATCCATGTTCCTCGAAAATGTCGCTGTTTGCTGTCCAATGTTTCTCCTTGTTCCATCACGTTTCTGTTGCCAATAATAAAAGTTACTGTTTCTTGTTAGCGTCCAGAGCGATCCAAATAAAAGATCAAAGAAAAATAAGAAACAAATTTTCTTTCAGTGTATACTTGTTTTTAAGAAAAAAAAAAAAAAAATGCCTTTAAAATCGAAACAACCTAAATCCGTCTGATTGCGTTACTTCAGCGTGGACTAAATGTTTCTACAAGTTGTAGTAAGTATTTATATAGTATTATTTGGAACGTGCAGCCATAACAGGAAACAAGAAGTTTCTCGTTGTTGCTTCAGCGAGAACACAACTTTAGGTTATGTTTCCTATTAACTCGAAATTAACATTGACGAATCGGTCGTGAAACGAGAAAAGCAATACGGTTTAGCTTACAACTGGTCGAAATATTAAGAATAGGTATCTATCGTTATTTGAATAACACATGCCCTTACTACGTAAACTACGTAAACTACGTGGAAACAGAGGACAAATAAAGTCAAATATGTATGTATTCGTTTATTTTGTTATTTATGCAAGGTAACATTGAAAACCGGAGCTGTTGAATCGTAATACGTTAAATAGAAAGCTAGAACGTTTTTATCGATATGTATAAGGTTTCTAAGGAGATATATTCTCGTATCGTATCAGACTAAAGTTCTATCACGCGTTTTGCAACACCTTGTATATGGCATGGCAAGAAGAGACGTGCACACGAACGCGATACTCGTCCAGTGACGTAGGACAGAGCCGATGTATACATGTCTCTATCTGTACGCGATCGATCGAGCATAGTCGAGAACCACGAACCGTGGCGATCATTGCGAAACACATTTGAAGCTCTCGTTACTCGGTTACTACCGTTGCTGACAGCCCGTCATTTCTCATCCGTCTCTCTTTCGTATGAACGCATACGTGGCTACGAGAGTACATTCTAAAACGACTCATCGAACGACAAGAAGAATCGATAACTATTTTTCGGGACGTGATATCGTTTTAGAAACCGGTGAACGACAACGATACTAACCTATCAACTGTTTTATTTTATTAATCTTGATAATCTTAAAATTGCCAATGTAAATATACTCGTGAAACGTTAAAAATAGTAATTTATATGAATATAAGTAAGTGAATGAATTTTTTAAACGGAATAATTCTTTTAAGTGAAGAGTTAATTCGTTTTTTACAATTGAGAGGTTAGGAAGTTCAACACGAAATAAAAATATATATTAAATCGGAATTCTAATTACACAG
Organism: Bombus superbus; assembly: GCA_014737385.1. Taxonomy (NCBI): domain Eukaryota; kingdom Metazoa; phylum Arthropoda; class Insecta; order Hymenoptera; family Apidae; genus Bombus; species Bombus superbus. The sequence goes on from JACXIK010000024.1 coordinate 2,562,105, forward strand.
GTAGGGTGTTCTTTTATTTGGAATAAGTCATTTCTTTGTCGGATTTATCTATAAAATTTTACGCGTTCACTCTTCGTTAGAGAGAATAGCAGTGCTCAATGTACGTTAACTACTCTCTTTGAAGAGGCACAGAGTGACGGGAGAGAACGTAACGGGCACAGATAGAGTGAAATGAGCAATAAATTTAAATAGCTAGAGAGAGAAAATATCACACGAGCGGTCAGATAATTGCCAGTAGGATTATACCGACTCGACTGTTTTAATATGATAAGGACACACGAGAACGATATTATAATGTTTGTCACGTCTTGCGATACTCTCTACGTTTATGAAAATAATTAAAATATAGTAACTTCCTATACGTATTTAACAATGAATTTCAATATCAGCTATATACAAGAATAAATTATTTGCAATAAATTTAAAGTTACGTAAAAATAATTTCACAAAGTACCAAAATTAACCTTATTAAAAAAAGCATCTAGTCTAATGGTAATTTAATCTAACCTCTATTAAGGTAATGAAAAGTTCTTTCTGCGATATAAAAATTAAAACAAGTAGAAAAGCTGGTTCTCTATTTTACAAACATTTTCTGAAAATCTATGTTTATTTCCAGACTCTAATCTTTGCCAGCGGCTAATCTATTTTTATCGAAACGTGCGTACGTAAACGGGAACCCTATCTTCCCAACGGAAACGCTACTACTAAGGATGAAAAAAGGATTAGATAAGAGAAAAACAGAAGTAAGTCGTCAGAATATCCGTCGTTGTCTCTCTGAATTTCATATAGTTTCACGCACAGGTCCGAATCTATTAAAGTGGCAATTCAAATATTTATAAGTATCGACAAACAGTAAGTCAGATTTCTATCTTTCGCTACTTATCCGAATTCCCTGTAACGTTCTTTAAAGACAGCGATTTACGTATTTCCTCGATTCCTAGCATATCGGTTATTTCGTGTAAGACAGTTTTTAGAAACCGTTAGATCTTTTTCGAATGTTTTCTTCGGTTTTCCAATCCGTTTTAGGGCGCCATAATGACCGTTAATCGTTAATTTAATATGAACTCAACTGGTAACAACTGTTTCAAGGTCGGTAATGGAGAAAATCATTGCAGTTTGATAAAGACAGTGACACTGATCCACTCCACCACCGATTCTTTAAGCAACGTTCGGCGTAAGAGAAATGATGAAAATTTTCCAGGAAATATTTATAGCAAAGAACGAGGCGACAAGACAGATGGCCTCCCTCAGTGACTGCAGCGAACCGCCGCCACTCGATAACCGTAAACACACGCGCGCGTTAAGGTCGAATTAGAAAGTGGCCAGTGTCGAAATAACGGTCGATGACCAAGGTCACCCCGGCTGTACGTAGGTATACATACATACTACGTACGGGCGCAGCAAACGCGAACCTCGGACTCGAGCATCGTCAACCCGCCTCGTCAATGAGCCACGTACGACGGAAAGGAGCGCAAGAAAAAAGGGGGCCACGCTACAGTTACCTTCGCGGTGCAGTCGCGAAAAAAGGTAAAATATATCGCGTACAAGTTGAACCGGTTTTCGAAAGTATTGTAGCGACACGGTACTTCAACGGGAAAAAGAAACAATTTTTGCACAAAAATTGTACTTTCTATACGTGTAATATTCGGTACAGTTTGAAAATGTATCTGCGACGAAAGAGTATAAAGTAAAATTCTGGCGAAAACGTGAATATTATATCCAGCATTTAGTATAGTCTTTTCCTTATACCTCTAGTACAAGTCAATTTCACTTCTTTACCGTTCTTCTACCTGAAATTCTACTAATAGAATGTCCAAAACCTAATCCTGATCTTACATCGCGCTAAACATTATAAATAGTTCTCCACTAGACTAATAAATCTGATGTATATGGTTTTGCCCGCCCACCACAGATATACAAGTTTAATCCATAAAATATAAAGTTACGTTGATAATCTGTGGTCAACATTTTTTTCAAAGAGATTGGTCATATCTGGCCGGTTACGATCCAGGAGCGAAATTACATTTGTAAAATGTTTGCGACGGTCGATGAGATTTGTATTGAGCAACAACGGACTCATTCATTGTATCTAAATATACTGAGTGACGTCATTCGATTGGACGTCACGGCACGGTACGGCACGGCAACTCGGTGTATCTTTTGGTCGTCCCATCACGTGCTCAACGTACGTCTCCTTTATACGCGTTTGGACGACTGCCGTTCGTCCAGAATGAAGGAACTTGGCCGAAGGAAAGACGAAGAGAGAAAAACGCGCGCTGACTCGGAGGCCGCAAGGCAACGCGCGTCCGATTTATAGTGGGAGGGAGGGGGGGGGAGAGAGAGAGAGAGAGAGAGAAGGGTGATGTATCATCCTTTTACTGCAGCGCGGATGATTCCCCGAAGCCCAAAGGCTGTGTCTTTTAACTCATACACGCGGTTCCTTTCTCGTGCCAGATGGCCACGCGCACGACCAAACGTTTACCTATTTTTACTACCAGCCGATAAGAGCAACCGAGAAAAACCATCCTGCTTCAAAATGGAAGAAAATCCGACACCTTAATTTCAACATAACCGGCAATCGGTGCTATCGGACCATAGAAAATGGAGGTTAGTTCTAAGTTTGGTTGTATTTAGTTTTACAATACTTTAATTTTTATATTTAAAATTTTGCACGATACGAACGTTTTTAATGGCCTTTACGGCGTAAAATATGCGATAGAAATTAGAACAAAGTATTCTGAGATGAAGCAACTGATCCTAAAGTCTTGTGGGTCAATTACAACAGAACGATATCAATTGAGGCGTAATATCGGTATGCCTGGTTAAAATGTTACACGCATCTTCGACGGTTATAAATATCAACAACATTACTGGGAAGAATATTTCATCTGTCTTCCAAAATATCTAATTTCTCGTGAAACAATATATCTATGCTCAATAAGAGTAACTATATTACTTCTACAAAAATAAACATTGCAGCCATAAATAATTCTTGGTCGAAATCGAGGATGGCGAAGAGACTGTGGCAGATTCGAAAGCGGAAACGCGTCCATAACACGAGTAGCCAGAGATCATTCCATCTGCGTGTAACTCACCATTGGTCTTAAATGTAGTGGCTGTCTCAAAACTGGGCGCTCTCACAGGATGCTTCTCCTTGCTTCTATCCTGCACGTAACTGACGGCAAGGCTTACAGCTGGCAAGGAATCGCCTCTGGTCAATGGCGGCCTGACCGAATGTTGCTCCTCCAACGTGAGCCTCTTCTCTGCGTGCTCGTCCTCGTCGATAGTGGAAATACTTCGCTTGAGCTGTGCGATGCCTCTGTTGTGGCTGAGGTTCACGTGATGCGCCACCGCGGCTAGGTGGGCGTTCGGGATTCTCACGTTATTACTCCTCATGCCATTCGCTATCTCATGAGTTTCCTCGTGTTGCCGAGAAATCTGCTGTCTCGACGAGCCCGAGTTAAATTCCGTGATAGAATTTCGATGATGAAGTTGCGAGTAACCGGCGATATTGTGATGCCTGGAATGATTCTGTCCGGTATTCTGTATCGGTAGAACATCCAAATTAGCACCGCCGTTGTGTTCAGCGTGTCCGGTTGCTCTGTATGTTTTCGATGTGGAGGATCTAGCTTCGTGGAAACCGTGTGCCTTTTTCATTTGTTTAGCGGATTCCAATACTGCATCTATCCTGTCGGCACCCTCGTAATTCACGCAACCGCGGCACACGGGTTCCGAAAATTCGGTGATCATCGCCCAGGGCATCCTGGGCAGATCGCACAAGTAGCACTGCGTTCTCTTTCCCATCATTTTGCTCGAATTCTTTGTCCGCCAGTACTCCGCCGAGTCGTCGTCACAACGTACCAAAACGTATCACTCACATCCACTTTAACACGTCTAGTATCCTGTTTCTTTTTCTTCGTTTTTTTACGTATCTCTCACGCACTATCGAGACGCACAAAGTATCGGTTTTATAGCATATTTGGCATGAGAGACTGCGCTAGTCACCGCATATAAACACTAGGTCAAAAATCAACTTCACTCGCAGAAAAATCACTGAATTATACTTGCCACCGCGTCTTTCACGTTTCCTCTCCACTTCGGTTTCGTAAAACTACATGGATCGGATCGGATCGAGTCGCGACGAGAAAACGATGCCCGATATTGTTTGTCGATTATTACGCCGGGAATTCAGCGAGCGCGTATTAACAACGCCCGAAGTGAGCGACGCGCCGTAAAGGCGGAGCTGAGAAAAAGAAGAACACGTTACTCGGACGCCAGATATTTTTACCACCGACTTACTCTCGTGGTAAATCGAAAGCCGACTAACAACTACCAGCCATTAGCACCGATGCGCGAACGTACGATATGTATACAATAGAAACCGTATTCTAGGTTGAACACGAGACACGAAATAATGGTATGCGCGCGACACGACGACGTGCTCTCGCTCGCCTGGTTGCCGTACGAGGAGACGAACGCTCGAGAATGCGGCGGTAAAGCGGAGCTACGGGTGTCGCTCTCTTCCCCCCTCGCCGGTCCCTGCCTTTTCCTCGGCCCCGCTTCGCCTCTCCGCACGCCACTCTTCGACAACGCGACGACGACGACACAACGGCGGCTACGACGCGCTCCGCCAATCGGGCGTTGTGGCGTCATGGTGCATGACGTCATAATCGCGAAGCTGCGCATGCGTACCGGCTGCCTGCCCTAGGGGACACGTAGTCAGCGACCGGGACTCGAACGCGAACATAGAGAGGGAAGAGAGAACGGAGGAAAAAAAGATGACGATAACACGCGCGCGCACTCGCGCTCCGTACCCACTCTTCGCAACGAGAGGTCCACTTTACACTCGAGAAAATGCTGTTAACGAACTACTCTTCGATTTTACTGAATATGGATGGGATCTTATAATTTATTGGCGGATTAAAACCGACGATTATTCAGCCGGCTGGATAGTAATCTGCTCCTGCAGATTACCTTTGTTACTGTTTTTAATTCGAGTTAACGACGCGATCTTTTGGTATATTATACATATACATGTGTGTATACGCGTACATGTACACGCACGTATGTACATGTACGTGCACGTAGAAAAATTGCAAAGAGCTCCACCCATTCTAATCTGCATGTGATATCTAGATTTTTAGTTCGCCTGGTAAAAATGGCGCCTACTAAGAAATACAACTGTATATCGTCCTTGTTGGTTTAATTAACAGAATATGAACTGGAATCTAAAATCCGATTACGCTCTAATTGTGCTCGATGTTTGTTAATGTACTTAACTGAGACAGTATAACGCACAAACACGAACAGCAGTGCTAGTTACTACCTCACAACTGGCTCTAGTGCGTATACAGTTCTAAGCACTCGGCTATATATTTATAACATAATTAGCATTACGTTATACCTACCGTTACGTAATAATTAGAATTTTAAAACACGCCTTTTTCATTCTCGACAAATTGTCGCTGCAGATTCGGTCGCATTGATCTTCTCAGTTCGATTTATTTTTGGATTACGCATTCAATAGTTGAACTGCGTTACCTTTCTGTATTAATTTATACGTTCTAATTATATTTTTATTTGTACTAAATATCATATTTATATGGTATTTCGCAAACTAATTTTCAGACCCATTCAGCCGATAATTTTTCACTGTTATTCTACAATCGTCTTGCTAATCTTTTACATAACAAACTGAGAATTTAAAAATTCCGTTCGAAAGCAATTGTACGAGATATCGTGGACGCGATTCTCTCGTTTTTTTTCCTGGCAATCTTAACGCCGCCATTCACCAATTTTATCTTCTTTATCATAATCGTTGTTGATCAACGACTTTGATTCGTTGGGGAAGCTTATGAATTGCAATCCTCAGATGCAATTAAACGAAATTGCTTAAGCCAAACGATATAAACAATGGCTATTCGTACCATAATACGAATCCAATGATCGCATAATGGCGTGCCATTTTATCGGGCTTTTCGCGATAAGGGAATACGAGATAACGGTCACAGGAGGCTTGGCATCTAGAGTAAGATAGTTTGGTTATTGACTGCGTTGCTGTCGTTACAACGACCAACTACGCGCGATGAAACCTCAGATTATCCTCTACAGATGCCCATTGATAAATCCATGTCGTTGAACTCTCCTTCTCACCACTTTTAATTTTATTGATCGTACCGATAGTAGAGAGATATTACACCGTATTTTGTAATACCTGTACAACTTAAATAGAAAAATTAATCCCCTTGAAAAACGATACCGCGAAGAAAAGAAGAAAGGAAGATACGATAAGATAGTATCGCCTTATCGAAATATTAAATTATGTGATTACTGTATCGTTCGCGATAGTATGTATCTTTTCGTCATCTGTAACATCGTACGCGATGGTGAAATCGATTTTATATCTTGCGTTGTTAAAACGCGATAAAAATTCACGTAACCTGTGGAAGTAACGTTGCACGTGTACACACAAGTCAAAAGTAATCAACAGCACTGGTGAAAATACTGAAAAATTTGCAAGTAACGAATATCGCGGTGTTCGTGCGTAGACACGTTTTCGTTAGCTCGCTTCCACCATTCTTTAAGCGTTGCTATTCGTTTTAACACGATACAAGGAATATGAGCGTGCGATTATGCATGCGCGCAGATGCATATTTATTCGGGTTCCGTTGCCACGACTTCGAAACAGAAACGTATTACTAAATTATTAATAATATTGATCGGAAAGTTTTTCCCCATGTACAAATATCGAGTATCTAGAAAGGAATGACATCACTCTGACATCATAACGCGACATGACTTCGTAACGCAAAGCTTAGATGCAGCGATGCAGACAGAGAAAAAATTTTGCCGGGAACGTTATACAATTTACGCGAGCTGAAACGGGGAAAAATGAATGACCGCATAGTTTCGTTGGAAGGTATATTAGTTTCTACTGTTGCAACTCGATCAGCATGGTTGAACCAATATTATCAGCGAAATTTAACGAGTCGCAAGTTACGAGTTATCAGCGCTAATAAATTCTCTTACGTAACAACAACAATTTTGATGATAAAACAAATGATATTGTGCATATAAATATCATAGATTATAAGTCAACCGATTCGCCTATTCGATATTAATTTTTGCTTTCGGTCTAGGTTTTGGTAAAATTCACATACTGTCGCTACGAAATCGACCAAAGTATCCGGATGCTTATGTAAAGCTTTCGTGTAAGTGTGTCAAACAACCGGCCGCAAATTTAGCCAATTGGTAATTTTAATACGACCAGTTTGTCGATAACACGGCCATGTGCAAGGCTGGAATAGTTCATCGTTAAACTCTGGAAACACATGAAACGCGTCGAATATCTATTTACAGAGAGGGACAAATAACTTTGTCACTCCGCTCGATGATACGATTTTATCCATTAACCCTTCTACGTTCTGTGTCAGCGCAAGATTTACATAATTACTTTCCCGAGTATACTCGTGCGACAATTTTGCATGGCACGTTGCATATTGATGGTACGCACACTTATAAAAAGATCGTGTGTATAATGGCGACAAGTATCAGCCACACTAGGCTACCATATTTCATAGGGGCGACTGATAGGGCGACTTTATCTAGCGCGACGCGCTGCAAAATTATTTCCGCTTCGTCGAGACACGCGGTAGACGTGTCTGGCTCGATGACGCCTTCTTTAATATGCTTTAATTTCTAATTTGTCTGCACAGCGTCACGAGTGCAGTGAAATGCAATTATATGCATGTACGATCGGATAGATACGTCTCTTGTTACCATCGAATGTTATGTAATACCGTGAGATTACTGAAAAACATGTACGGTGACTCACGATAATATTTGAACACTTATACAAACTTCCAGTGGATATGTTATGCGTGTAATACGAAATATTTTACAATTTCATTTCATTCGGCTCTTTAATGGGATACGTCAATTATCATTATTTTCGTACAACTTGAAATCAATGTAACAAGTAAATGTATGTAAAAGTTACGAGGCATTTATTGCAAACATACACTCCGCAAAGATCATCAAAATATTTCAATAGTCAAGTATCGATCATGTTGATACGTCACAATATTTAGTGGAACTATATTCAGGGCTATTAATACGTTGACACTATTCGTCCTATGTATTAGTTTTATTAAGAATATATATGCAAGGAATCTGTCGTAACCTCTAAATTCAGATTGAATCTCATATTTTAACACAATATAATAACGATAGCCTCGTTACAGTGTCAGCGAAGTTTCAAGAAGTTTCGCGTAACGCACATAAAACATCCATGAATATTTTCTATAGTGAGCGTTGGAATATCTTTGCGAGTCAAATAGGTAAAGTTAGTAGTTCGCGAGATAAAATTTCTATTCATATATACGAACTTGTAAGATATGTATAGGACAGAAAGATAAACGTTCAAAAAATATACTTGCCAATAAAAATGATTTTACATATCGCGCGTTATTAGAGTTTGCGGTATCTCTGTATTCTCGATAATCTACTTCGAGCGGAAGATTTTTTCAATAGGCGTCTGGTCACGTGAATGAATGTTATGTTTACAATCTTGCAAAACACTTGGTATCATTCATAGATTATCATCGATGATACAAGAGTCGAGCAGTGCAAACGAGAATTTTAACACGGAGGGTCATAATTTCTTAAATACTTAATATTTGATGATTTAAGTCGAGAATAAATATCCGGACACACCTGGTACGTGTCATAGGGTTATCGCTGCAGAACCATTACGTAACGGAATTTAAAGATTCCTTAACGGTGTGGTTTGTTACGCTGTTGGTAACGCGCAAAAACGCGACGAGCTAACCTCCTCTTTCCTTGCGCGGGAAAATATCACGAATCGTCGACACCGCCAGGCGTGATCATGCACGTAATATTCCTCGTCTATTATTTCCCACGAAACTCTTGAAATTCACCAAAAAATCACCATTAAAAAATCCCTAGAAGTAATCGCATAATATTGTAATTTGTTACAAAACGTAAAATAAATAATAAAGATTTTCGGAATGATTTACAAAGACTCGTGAATATATTCGAACACCTACCACAGAATCTTTCTATGAATATAACATCTGCATTATACGAAATTTTTTGAAATTTTATTAGCAGTGTAACGAGACGCGACTATCGTGATTACAATGGTAAAATTTGAAACCAATTCGAAAATGTAATTTAATTTAATGAAAAAATGGTATAAGGCGTAAATAGTAGTCTTAAACGTGCAATTAATCTTATTATATATCGTGTCTTATTAATAGATATGATGAATAACTGACTGTTCAAATATTCTGATGATCGATCTTTACGAAGTGTATGCGCTTTCAATAAATATGTTAGAATTTCTACGCGATAATTTTCGCGTCTCGTTACAGTGCTAACAAGATTTCAAAATGTTTTGTATGGTATGTACATAAAAAGTTTCTAAGAATGTTCAAATACTTTCTTAAATCACTTTGAATACATTTACTAAAGATTTTAACGGATCTTAAATTCAAGAAGCGTATTATAACCTATAATTATCGGTTCGTGAATTACGACGCTATTCGTGGAGATTTTTCTGGAAGCTACGGTTTTATCGAAGCGAATACAGGCACAGAGCGTGGAGGACGTAGTTTCTGCATTTCACTAACAATAAGTGCAAACGTAGCGGGTAGATGCGATCTCCGATTATTCCTATCGAGTAACAAAGAGAGCGTTGTACTTTTCCGAGCGTAAGTTTGGCTTTGCCGGCGAGCTGCTTTACGTACTCGTTCGGGAGTCGTATGTCTTGTGACGTCACTCGAGGCGCTGGCAACATCGCGAAAGATCATGCGACGTTGTCAAGCCGCTTCGTGTGCCGGAAATTCAAAGCCTCTTTCGCCTCTACGCAGATTCGAATAAAGTTCTTGCTTGTTTCTTAAACATTCGACGTCGATAATAAAAGCTTTTACGTATAATGCTCGAGCGTATGAATTTTCCATGTTCCTCAATCCGTTCGACCGATTCGAGAAACGTACGCTCGATCAAGAGGAAACCCTCGTCGTAGTTTCATAATGGAAGGAGTACCTTTAGTCCGGGTTCGATCGTAAAGAGCAGCACGTTGCTCAGAGCGGATAATATCATTCTGTCACGTCACAGTGTACGCTGGCCAGAGAAAATCAATCCGGCGCTTCTCTACTAACCTTTTGCCTGAACAGCGCCACACTCGCTACTATCCACCTTAAAAACACTCTGTTCTTCAAGGGTCCGTTGCGATATTGACCCGAGGTTGCGTTAGGTTATTTCTGTCGAGGTTCATGTACCTTTTCAGGTGAAATGTTGGAATTTTTGTGAATCCACTTACAAGCTTGCTCTTTATAGTGTATGTTAGACGCATTCAAGAGATAATGTTATTTCATAGATCGACTTCACCCGTGTCCTTGACCTCATTGGTAGTTCAAACGGTTAAACGTCGTGTACAATATCGTGCTATGTACACGTTGTTTACTCGCTCTGGCTATTATAACTTTGTAGCCATTTCATTGTTAAATAAACAGTTGAAAGAAATGTTCCTTAAATCGGTACGATGTATAAAATGAAGTTGATATTCTAATGCCATGTCAGTTTCTTGAGATTTAGTTTGAATATTATATAATATACCTATAGAATGTATAAGTTTCGTTTAATTGTTATTATGTTTTTTTATTATTTTTATACATTAGTATTCTTGGAGCAGTATGTTTTCAGGAAACAATAAGGAAATGAATATATTGAATTTTTATAGAACTACGAGTATACGCTCTTCAAAGATATGAAAATTCTTATATCGGTAGAATTTCCATATGTTACATTCGAAATGTAAATTTCTAAACAAAAGATAATACAACATGAAAAATATACGTTCGATATTTTTTTTTTACCAACGGATCCAAGTAAAATGGCAACGAGTTCGCGTGACAAGGAATCGTCAGAAATACGAGCGATCCTTTAAATCAACCCCTGTGCTGTGTTTACCGTTCGAAATGGACCAAGGGAAGAGGATATGCGCGCGATATACGACCTAATTCAGTACCCTACTGATAACGATGACGTCACGATAGCTCGTCTACTTGTTACTAGTCACGGACGGTACGTGACACGAGACCAAACTGTAGAGATGAGCAGGATGATAATGGTGTTACTCTACATTACGTTATGCGTTACACTATTCCTTGTGACACAACACGCGGTGTTTTTTTTTCTCTCGCGAATATTTTATTATTCATCCGATCCATTTGCTACGAACGTGATGTTGACTGATGTCGAATATTTACGCTTTGCTATTCCTATCGTTACATTATTTTACCTTTGGTTTATGTGCCAGAATTTTACTTTTCAAAGCAATAAGCTAGACTAACTAGCATGGTATCGATTCGAGTCGAAGACACGCGAAACGTGAGAAAATGAAAGTAGCAGCGGGTCGCTTTTAGATCGATCAGCCAGCGGCAGCAGCAGCGAGCAAGAACCGCCAAGGGAACGGGGAGACCAGTTGTCGTCTTTCTATCGTCGCGTCGTCCTTTCGTCGGCATCACGAGATTGCGCGATGATGTCATGTATTCGGCCGAGTTTACGCGTGTTTGTAAACAGGCAGAGGGAATGAGAGAAATAGCCCAGAAAGACGAACAAAGAGGGAGGAGAGAAGTGGGAGTAAACGTGTTGAGGACGCGAACGAAAAAGGTGGCGGGGAAGGAGGAAGGGGTAAGGGGAAGGAGGAGAGCGAGGGGAAAAAGTGCCTTGTGTCAGGCACCTTGCTGTTCCGACTGCGCAGCATCTCTCCGCTCGTTTCTCGTACGCCTTCGTCGAGGCTTCCTACGCAGCGTTGCTCATCTCGTTTTCTCGTACACGAGCGTGACGTCATGCTGCAAGTTGCACAGGAGTAACCGACCGTGGGAAGGGGACCAGGGGGAGCAGTTACGTGGGGATACAAAACGAGCGAACTCTGGCGCGCGCGCGCACCAGAGAGCCGCAGCGTCGATGGATTTGCTGTTAGCTGTATGCAGCGAGCTGCATGCAGAATACACACGCGGTGACATCGTCGTATGTAGTCGTTGGTTAGCTGCTTTCTCCCTTTACCTCCCTATCTTCGTCTACCTAACCTCTTGACGAAGCATAACCGGTTCCGCGCCGCGTGCAAACTCCTTCTCATCCCCCTGGCCCTCGACTGTCTCTCTTTCTTTCTTCCCCCAGTTTTCTTCCTTTCCGTACAAAACCTACCTCTCTTCCGAACCGTTCCGCCCTCCCTCACTCGCTCGCTCCTTCTCGCTTTTCTTTCTCGCGTTTCGTTCTCGCTTCCACCCATTTTCAATACCATACTCGAACCACGGAACCGGACCGAGTTAACCCTACTATGTAGCAAGCTCGGTCCTGCATTTTACGCGCTTTTCTCTCGTTCTCTTTCGTCACTGATGCACACACACCTCGCATGTGTACAAACTTCAACTTGGCGGGCGATTCTCGCGGTCATCCAGCGGGACGTGCTACTTTATCCTATAGTTTCTCTCTTTTTCTTTCTCTCTGTCTCTTGCTCGTGCTACGCGATTCGACGTGCAGAGTGTTTCGCCACGCTACAGTTGCTGCCTCGGTCAATATCACATCGTATTCTGGCTGCGCGCAGTGCGCGTTAATGCCACACGGCTCGCGGTTTCGTTTTTAGGATAGGTTAGATCAGCCAGGTCACACACCTGTTATATACATATATGTATATACATGGCTACCTTTTACCATGAAATTTACAGCACCACTTATGGAGCGATAGGAATTCATCCATTGACAACTCAACTGAGGAATATTTCCATTATTTTTTACATCACAACCCTAGTGTTTCATTGAAATTTAAGCGCGACTGGCGACAATGCCATGGAAGAGATTGGGTTGATTCCTGTGCATTCTTGGTTCACATTGGCCTCGTAATTTAGTCTGTTCCTTTCGGCCAGAGTATGTAATAGCTATCGCAAAGGCGATGGCATGGCGGGGCAATGCCACGAAGGAGACGATGGTCTGAGTCTGAGCGCATATTGCACCGGACGGTTAATGGCGTGATGGCGTGACATCGGTGCACACGCACGCCGCGAGGTGGGGCGAACGGAACAGAACGAAACGGAACGAAGCGAAATGAAACGACCGGAACGCGATGTCGCGTGTCCTACGCTGCACTCGCGTGTGTCGCAAGTATTACACGCGATCTCTTGGCTAAATGCTTTAGCGCACGAATATATGTACTCGTACATCGTTTTGCTTCTACGTCTCTGCTTCTAATCCTTAACCCTTTAACTCTTCACTCGTGCTTGATACTGTTACAGGTGGCTATTACTTTATGGCTGCGCAAGATTAGACGAGTTTATCGTTGCACGACAAAACCATATAAATCTCGCCACGACGGAAAAAGGGTGTACGGCCAATACAGGCCGCATTTTGTTTTCTCGGCAATGCGAGACGTATTGCGATCCCATCTTTCACGCCGGCACGTTGATTAACGTACGTACGAAGGAAAAAGTCGACGTGTGAAAAATGAATATTCTTAATTTCCGTGTAATACACGTTGTGCAGCCTCGCGTATCCTCCAAAGAGAAAATGTACTTGTCGGCTTGTGAACTTGGATGGAGCGTTGTGTATGCGTTTAAGTGTTCTTTTGTCAGGACTCGTGAGAAAGCGTTCCACAATGACACGGTCATACTCATACTTCTTGCGGAAAGGAATGAGTTAGCAGCAGGCCGTATGCCAGGATGTTCACGAAATGTTTTATCTTTACGTACGTTCTTCGCGTTGATGTCTTTATTTTATCGAGTTATTGCGATTGTTTGCTCACATATCGTACATGTAGTTTAAAGGAAATTAAAAATTAAATTTTTTTGCATACGCATATATTTATGCAGAATAATAATAAAATAAAATAAAAATAAATAAATAAGAGAAATAATTTTTTTTAAACGTATATAAGCTCGAGGGTGCGCACATTGCCAGATTTTAAGTTCGAACTTTTAGTCAATGCCTATAGCTAAATTACATTACTTTCTTATTAATCATCGATTTTATTATAATTTTCTTTTAAACACATTCATAGCAGATTTGCCACAAACAGTTCGAGTGATATTTATTATTAACTAAATATAGCGTAAAGAAACTATTCTTTAGGAATCAATGTGCTTGACGTAAAAATCTTCTTAAATAAGAAACTGGCATTATACTTTTAGCTTTTCTCACAATTTGTAAATTTTATTAGCCTAACCTTTTACATATCATAAAATATCAAACGCAAATTAAACCGAATTAGTACGTATTCTAAAACGAATTAACTTAACCCGACTCTCGTTAATCACGTACAACCTACGACTACGATCCAACGTTACCAATTGAGGTTAAAAAAGACTACATTCTTCCTACGTCCTACACCCAATTTTAATCGACCAATCGAATATAAACATAATACAATGTAACTTTACAATCGCTCCATCAATCACACTTTGACTGTTTCGAAAACAACACCATATCCCCGGACGTATACCGCGTGTAACTTCCACAGGCGTCAAACGTGGGGCGTGCAGTGCACAGCTGTACAAAGAACGATCCGCCATGGAACTCGATCATTTTCTTATTAGCGGGTCGAGGAAGCGGCCCCGACACGAAATTTCAATAGTCAACGGACCGATTATCCGCGGCTGGATCTTCATCAGATAGCCGTCGAAACGAGAAAAAGAAAAAAGGAAACGAAGAGAACGTTAGTTCAGTTTGCACCCTCTTCTCTTTGTTTCGATACACGGCGCGCTGTTAAAGCGGCTCGGAGAAGAAACACCTGACGACGTCAGGCGGAGAGTACCTACGTGCATACCTGTGGCAGGTGAATCGAGTCAGGTGCCCGAGCAGATGGGTGTCTCTACTCGAGAAAGCGTTATAAAAGCGGTCTATTTCATAAATGTGGGTTACCAGCTAGAACTAACGCCCATCGTTAGAGCAACGTTGCGATTTTGCAGGTTGCCTCTGTGACTCATATTATTCTATAAATGGTACTTTGAAGCCATAACGTGTTTTTCCTCGGCTCTTTAAAATTTAAATGACGGTGAATGGTAGGGATGATGTGTAATACGCAGACACGTGTTGTTAATTCCTTAAACGATAGGGTACATTTATGAAAATTTCTTTGGGTGTTAAGACTGTTAATTTGTAAGATTTTTCACTTATGTAACGAAAGATGAAAGATGGACTAATGCGAGAGTTTTCATTTTGACAACTTCTACTACAACGGTCAATAGCTTCTGTGCAATAAAATACGAATATTTATTTCTGCATGTATTAGTAGCTATTTACCTTTCGTATAAATTATTTAGAGTAGGTATTGGATTGTTTTCAATAGTCTCGTGATTCTCACGATTCTACGGGTGTACAGTCGCCCCGAAAAGTAAGTTGACGATCTTACGTTTAAACTAAAGATTTAAACCAAAGACACCATCGATCAAAAATTTGTAATCGCGTAAAATTTTCGTATACTTCATCGTCGTTCGAACAACGTTCCTTTCCTAGTTTGAACGTGAAATTCGGTGAAACACCCCGATTTTTTAAAACGTTTTAATGGGAAGCAAAACAGGAAACGCTATTTCACATCTGTCGGCGGTAAACAGTAAGATTCGAACGTCCTTCGAGGCGTTCTCGTCGAGCGAAGGAGTATAACGAGCGGATCTTTTCTTCTTTCTTCCTTCTTTCTTTTTCTTCTTTTTTCCATAGACACGTGTCGTGTGCAGTGCACACGTAGTATGCATCTTTGGTGTACGCAGTCGCGCGGACAAGAAACTATGTGCAGTCACGTGTAAGAGTGGAATAGCGAAAACGTGATGCGATTATGCATTCTTTCTACGTCGTCATTTCTCACTTGGTACGAGCCGGGCCTCGTGTGTAGATATACATACTTATTAACCTAACGTTTTATGGTAATTCTATTAAACGCTTGTTTTTTACGGCAGACGTCACCGGATTTCCAGCGACTACAAACATTGTTATTCGTCGATTGCGAGATCGACGATGATATTGTTAAACCGCGAACACTTGACATATACCGGTCTTGAGCAAGTTTTATATCGAATGCAGGTAAAAAAGATAAGAACTCAAAGTGATCAGTGATCTTTCGATTAATTTACTATTTATACTTTAAAAGTAATTCACGCGCGATTTAATTTTATTTTGTGTCGAGATAATTATGTATAGATCATTTTCAAGCAATTTAACTATTCCGAGTAACATAAAAAATAATTTGATTTTTAATATCGATTGGAATTTGACATATCGGCTTTTGCACGAAGCTTAGACGAACTTTACGTGCAATTAAAGTAGGAAATAACGATACGTTGAAATGATTTTCGTTTTAATCGCTTTATGATTTTTATTTTATGCTATGAAATAAAAATATATTACAGTTATGTAATTTGGATCCTGTTAATTGAGCGTGCTATTTCGAGAATACGTTACAAGATATCAATGGAATTCTTTTAAGATAAATTAAAAATTCATTTTGAATCCTTTAAACAGAAATTTGCCCTCATCTTCCTCATTATACGAAAATTCTTATTATACGTTTCTAGACAGATTTATCGATTTTATAACATACGTCACGTTGAAACAGCCTTGAATATAATCAAATGTTTAAAATAATTTTTCTAAAGGAGCAAATATAGTAATTTGTGGTCTTGGCTGAATAATTTTAGTTAACAGGTATTTTTATCACCCCCTGTGCACTTGTTTGTATTCAATTCTATTATGAACGTCGGTGGTTTTTCGATGCGTTCTCGTTTTATTAAAAGATACCTTGATTTGGAAAAACGAACTGTTGACACAAAATAGGAAGAAACAAAGAAACTCGTTTGTAATGTGTAAAAGAGAAGGTTGTAAATTATATATATATATATATATATATATATACAGAGAGAGAGAGAGAGAGAGAGAGAGAGAGAGAAGAAAGAAGAAATTGTTCAAAGAGTGTATTTTTAATGAGAATTATTTCAAGAACGTGTTACGCAGTTTATGTACAACATCTGCGATAAAAGAAGGGCAGTTTTATTAATAGAAGATAAAAATAATATTTAAAAAAAGAACCGACTACGAATTGGCTTCGTTATTTTTTAATTTTATTTCATTTCAGGAACAAAATCAATCACTTAAAGTGAATTTTCAAACGATCCACACTGATAACGACATTCCTTTATACTATACCAAGATACTTTATTAATAGACTGTTATTCTTTATTATTAAGTTAAGGAAACTTATTTTTATGAAAAGGTATTTTAAAATTACGATGATAATATTTACAACGAATTTATATAAACGATACTACGACATCTTCTTCGATATTCTATATTTCTCCAAACATTAAGCAAATAATGAAATGTTATTAATTAACCATTTAATTTCTATTACGATAATAAGTATTAGAAAGGTGAGATGTTAAGTTTATAAACATTACAGACGATTTCAAAACTTCGCTATTTATGAAAAATCTTCTTTTTTTACTATAATGTTAAAAGTTCAAAAAAAAGTTTAAAGTTTAGCCATCGATTTTTTTTCAACTTTACGACATTTCACCTATAATTCTCCTATAGGTGAATCGAGAGATAAAATATTCGTTTAACGTTACTGTTGAAAACGACTTGTAATCGTTAAATGAACCTGGTTTCGTGTCTGCCAAAAATGTCGATCGATCGAAAAATTTCGGCGATAGTAAACACGCACGCACACACGCACGCACACACGCGCGAACACGCACACACACACGAAACGATAACGGTCAAAAGCAACAGCTGCGAGAACGTTCGATTAGATGTGCCGATGGAAAAAAGAGGAAGAGATTACGGCAAACAAGATTTTATCGTTTCAAATCACAGCTGCCTTCGATCATCAATTTCTGCCAGCTATTTCTCCGATGGCATTTGCACGAATTTTGAAAAATCGAGTGGCGATTGGCGACGTTGTAAAAATATTAATTTCACGAGTTTATTTTACCTTTTATTCTTCACGAGTATCTTTGTTGTCAGACGACGTACACCGACAATCTTTCCTCAAATTCTCAATCTTTCATATTCATTTTTCATTTATCCGTTTATTTATATGTTAATGAACAAAGAAACACGTAAAACAGCCTGATGTGTAATCGTTGCTACGCAAGAAATTATTCTACACGTTGTTGTCGGTTATACGAAGATTGCAGCGTTTCGCGAAACTATTCGAACGCATGGCACGGAATCTTCGTACGAACGTATTACGTGCATTTATACGAATTTTTAAGACATTTCGTCAGCGCTCTAACGAGACACGACTATCGGCGATTATAATAAAGAAGCGGAAGAAAAAAAAGAAACCACCATCGACGATATTCCGACACTGATCTGTTACAAACATGGCGGCAAAGAAAGTTACAAAGCCTGGGAACTTTTTCTTTCTTTTCGAATCTTTCGATAAACAATATGTTGTGAAATTCTCGATATCGTGTTTCTTAAAATTTCGACTTTCAATTTCTCGTGTATTTATCTGATCTTACGTAACGCTATAAACCGTAATTTTTCGTAAGTACGATTTTATTCGTTTGTATATGACTTAATGTTTTAGTCGATCGTACGAAATACGCTATTGCATTTGCGTTATCGAATCTTGTCGAATTCACAAGCGAATTCATTCATAACACACGTCGTATGTTCATACAAATTTTCTGTAGTAAATGTTGAAATTCTTTCGTAAGTCGCTTTAGCTCTGTTTTTGCGAATAAAAAGCTCGAGCTGTAATACCTCCCTCGGCGAAATGCGCGCGAAACTCGTTTCGCTCGAAAGGGAAAATAATCGTGACGCGATGGTTTCTCCGTTTCAGCAACAGCTTTAACAGCTGTTATTACAAGGAGAAAAGTTATTCGTACGCACACGCGACAGTGCCATTTCGCGTGTATTGTCCCGACACAATGGCAGAACGGTAGTTTATCACAAGGGTGACACAGGCCAATGAGTGGTCGCCAGTGTCGCGCGAAAATGCAACTTTTCCTCTGTCAGATAAATATTTATGTCACCTCGAGACGCTCAAACCATCGTTCATCCTAATCTGCTCCCGGAAGCGTGTACACCGACGGTCGAAAGTTTCGCGGTCTAGCTTGAGCAACGATGGTAGTTTGACTTTTTTCCTGTTTCGCACGATCAATTTTACACGATGAGGTTCGATCGCGGACTTCGGCTAGCCGTTGTCGAATCATACGCGGGCATAGCAGTTTGAAATTGATTTAAATTAAGTTATTTGATAGTAGGATTTTTCGTTTCAATTTGTGTTGTACAGGGTTTTCTAATTAAAACACGATTCGGTTGACGTGTCAAAATTCTTTCGGATATGACTTTCGAAGTACGAGGCAAGAAATCTGCCTGACCAGAAACTTCTATACGTTACTGTATACACGTTCGAAGCGAAGGATCGTGAATTTTTAGACGACAATGTACATTTCCCTTTGGTCGGAAATTTGCATCTAATGGAGACGAAAAAAGAAAAAGAGAACGCGCGGATTTTATCTATTCGAAATATTTATCAGTTTTTAGACTAAGAATAATCAGAGAGAAGAAACGAAAGATCGACGTGATGAATTAAGTAGAACGATTTACTAATTTGTCATCGTTACGCCTATATCTGATACTATGTATCCGTTCTTTCTTTACGCTGATAGCTAACATGTATCAAAGAATTATATTTCTAGTCGTAGGAAATTTCCAAAGCTTATCTATGATTTATGTTTGTGTCAATGATATACGTTTATTGACTCGTTGTGCGTTGTACGTTTATGTATAGCCGATATAGATACAGATTACTGTACGTCAGAACATGGAATCGGAGGCTATAGAGGTTGTTCAACTGCAAATGCTCAATTGTTAATAAACTCCGCTCATTTTTGCTGCTATGAATCTTCTCTATGTAGTTGGAATAAAATTCCAGTGGTCGCGTATTTTTACGTTTATATTTTCACCGCAAAGCCACAAAATGGATTTAAAATGGATTAAAAATCTTTCTTGTTAGTTATTGATACGTGCAACGTGAGTATAAAACGAACTTTGGACTTGTATCAAGGTAAATTTATTCACAAAACACTTGGAAAAATTAATAAAATGTACCTAGCACGTTGTAGTTTTGTACAGTTAAAGTTAAATCAAATACAAATCTAGATGTATGTATTTAGTATTTAGAATTGAGACTTGTTTTAATTTTTTCTTAAAACTTAAATTCCATTTTTTAACGAACTCGCTAAAAATTACTTGTATCCCAAAAGTAGTTTTCAACGTAATACCAAAGAAAAAAAAAAAAAAGAACAAGAAAATAGTAAATAAGTCCGAGCGATAGCGATAAATTTGTAGGAATTAGCAAATTACTAGTAATCCGATAAAACGTAAATGAACGTTACATTTAGTTGAAACAAAGTTATATTTTTAAACTTATCGAAAATTAATTTAGCAGCAACGAAACACAAGGTCGTACGAATTACTATTTTCTGTAACACGCGCATGCTGCTTTCAGCTAGATACAAGTAGCAACGCTAGAATTTGTCTTATCTACTATGTTTGTCCATTTGAAAACATAAAAATAAACTAAACAACAATATTACTAGAGTACTTGAGCACTCGACTAATATTCAAAGCTCTACTACCGGAAGACTTCTCATGTAATTCTATCATACAAATTATACAAAAAGTCTACCATTTAACCCTTTCGTTGCCAACGACCACTTTACCGTTAGAACTACCAAAACAATAATCAATCTCGCTGCCATTTTATCAAATGTTTCAAGATGTTCGATATAAAATTAAAACAAAATATCGTACGTACCACTGATCTTCTCTATATTTTGTTCAAACCGCGTGAAGATACTTTTTGAGGTTAGAAAAATGTAATTGGGTCGAGAACGACCAAAAGAACGTAGCAGGATTAAAAACACGAGAAGAACAGAACGAGGTTAAATATACCATAAAGTCGATGCGCGCAGAAAATTTAAATCTATCGTGATATAATTTTTATTTTAGGTCGCATACGTCGCAAAACGTCGATGCATACACGTGTGTTGATGCACGCGCCCGGTGAGAAGCGCGTGCAAAGATCGCGCAGGTGTGAACGGGGCGCAACTGCGACGCGATTACGAAGAAAAAGCGGAAAGTGACGCGGCGTGCAACACGTAAACTGTAAACGAAACTTTTGTATCGATCGCTGCTAGAGAGTCACGTTGCCCTCGCATGTCGATACCGATATGTACCCCGTCACACCCCTCGTATTATGGACCAACGTTGTGTCGTCGTAGCCGGCGAGATAAGCGGTTTATCACCGCGTATTGCGATACATACCATGCGCTGAGCGCGCATGAGCGACCGTTGCGATAGAAAGAAAGCCGTAAAGTATATGTATGTATAGTTACTTATTTAGGTGCTGCTTCGTCTTGCTTCGTTGTGTGCGAACACATGACGTAGCCTCGATCTCGTCTAGTTCGGTCGTGCGATGATAAACCGATACACGTGTAAGTACGTCGTCGCTAGTGATGGGCTCAAGTACATCGCAGGTACACTAAGGTGCATAAATATTTAGTCACTTCCAACTATTGCAAATATATGAAACATGAAATGAAGCGTGTTCCTTTAATTTAATTGTCGCATCTGATCTTATCTCAGGCAAATATACACAGTTAGTAGATATTGATAAAAACAACAGTTTTTATGGCAATATCGATTAATATAAGTAAAAAAGTAATAATTGAAGGTGGATAAAAATTGCTTGCAGGGAAACATCTTAAGTGTATCTGTAATGAGATCTTAGAATGATTGTGGTATGTAATTTTAAACACTTTCTGAAAGTATATATCTATATATATATAGATTTCATGAAGTGTCAGCTATTTATTAGAGATAAATATGGAACTTGATCGATGCAGATATATTTCTCGTTTCAATCCCGATTTAGCAGAACATTTTCATTCCACTTGTGGCAAAGAGTAGGAAATTAAGCGTAGAAAAATATTTTTCTGTCGCAACGTTGATAATAAGGATATCAATCTTTCGATTGGATTGCACTAAGTGCACAATTATGTACTTATGCTTGTACTTAATAGATTACGGCATTTACCTGCCGTTTATACTAAACGAGCACGAACGACGTGTTCTTGCTCTATGTTTCTGCTTGTTTGCTTTAAGCGCACCTTTAGTGTGAATGCGACATTACTTATGTTTTCTTCATCGTGTTCATTTCCCGATATTTTCAGAATGCTTTCGGATGCGCACGCTCGAGCGAACGCCTCTGGCGTTATTCACTTGCAATTACCCGTTCAGTTCTGAACCGTTACGGAATTATACGCGGTAACGGGATTCGATTCACTGGAGTAAGACTTGCTTAATTTCCCTCTTGAATATAACTTACGAATCTGGGCCATCGAACAGCGAGCATCTTTTCGAAACTTCGACGATACCGCTTGGATATTCCATTTTTCGAGATTAGTGGACGAGCCGGCTGTTTCATAAGCTCAACGGAATAATACCGAGGATATTTGGTTGAAATTCATTACCTGTTTGTTAGGTTATATCATATATTATTTTAATTAACTGAAAAGATATATAAGTCAAGAGACAATTCCGTTTAAAAGGAAATTGTGCATTCTTGACCGGTTAGGTCGAAAAGGAATTGTACCCTAAGGGGTTAAGGCACACGTTTTATTCACCCCTGGAAGGAATAGTCGATGGAATCGATATCGATTGGTCGCGTAGCGAAGGAACGCCACGTACGTCGCGCGGCGAGTTCCGTAATTGTGGAATATTTTGCAATTCGTGGATTGGAAGGCGCCTTTCTCGAAAGAGCGTTGCTGGCAATGCCGGTCACGTAGGCCCGTAGTTCCGAGGGTGCCCCGAGCACGGTACAGAATACTAGAATACTAGCGGCGGGAATGCGCGGCGAATACCCGCAACGCGAGTAACCGCTCGTCCGCGAACCAACGAGCCAGCGAGCGAGCGAATCGTATGCCCCTCACGCTTCGACGCGCCACCGTATATACCTGTATATATATGTATGTATCTATCCGCTTAAACGTGCCTATGTACCCCTACGTAGTCGGCATAATTTCAGCTTTTTCCGTCGCGGCGGAAGTTAGTGAAAAATTAAGGAGCCCTCGCGAATTCGCGATAAAGTAATTCTGTAATTTTTTGCGCTCGTCCGTGACGTTTCGTTCCGACTGCCATCCGCTTCCGTTAGCCGCCACTAGGCTTGTCGTTTGTTTGAATATGTTCGCCATTTGGATTTATACGTATGGAGAATCTTCCCTTAGTATTTTAAAAATTCCTAAGATAGGTAGTTTTACTCTCTCTCTCTCTCTCTCTCTCTCTCTCTCTCTCTCTCTCTCTCTCTCTCTCTACCTACCTACCTATCTATCTATCTATCTATCTATCTATCTATCTGCCTGTCTATCTCTGTCTCTTTTTGTCTGTAACGATTTTGTAAAGTATGTAGAATTAGAAAAGTCACGAAACGTCAGTAACATTAGTTAGAAGATTTCATTTTTCACTTTATAGGCGCGTAAATCTATCGCAAAGGGATTTTGATTTTCAGCCGAACGGACCATTACCTCGCCCACGTCGCAAACGATCGCCTAAAGTCTCGTGATCGAGTAAAACCGGTTTGAATGTAACAGTGCCGTAACAACTTATCAGCGGATCCCGAGATTAGCGACTACTCGTGAATTTGTAACATATTCGTTGTCTCATTCATTCATATAAACTAACAAATAATATATTTGTTATAGATGATTAAAAACACGAATTTAAATAGAGACTAATAAAAAGAAACACTAATAAATAAACATTTTTGTATCACAAATTATCAAACTGATAATATCATTTATAACTATTAGCTTTTGTATTATTTATATTGAATATTGAAAATTATAATATATACCTAATCTGACTAAACATAAACTTCTTGGAGCGTCGAGTTCTCATGGGAGCATCATTTAAATCACTTTACGATTCTACCAATGCGAGTAGAAAACGAAAGCGATGATGTAAGAAGACGACGAGGATCGGCGTGGCCGTGGTTAAAAGTCTGCTCGACGTAATATCACAGTTTTTTACGCTTTTTCGAGCCCGACCGGGATTTCATTAAGGAACCAGATCCTTGCCGATCGAGCGTCTAACGTTAAGAATTAAGATTCCGTTCGCTCGCCTCGCGGCTCGGCGGTATTCCTCGTGAAAACGAGGGAAAAAACGTCTCCTATCCATGGCACGTCACGATCTCTAACCCCTCTCTGAAACAGTCAGGAGTCCAAGAGTATCTCGCTCGGTATTATACGCGAGCGACCTCTGGTTCTCCGCTTTACAGACATTTTACGGAAACAGTATCGTCTCTTCTGGTCGGTGTGACTCCTGAATATCGAGAATGCGCAACTTCTACGTGGGATGCATTCGCAGCCTCCAACACGCAAGCTGAATTCTGAATTGCCGTTTCCAGGCCGATTTCTTATAATAATTGACGATGATCCAACGAATCTCTCCTAACATTTACATTAATTTGCCTTTCGATTCGATAGGTGGATTTGGCACGAGCCTGATTTAAGCACCATTTTCAGTTAAGAATAAAATGTATCAGGATAGTTCACTTAATTCTGGTTTTTACGTGTTAATTATTGTATTCAATAGAATTTAGTTCATTCGGACAGGTCGGTGAACAAGGCAGTTCGTATAATCGAGAAGTTTCGACAATAGAGGTTCGCTAAATTGTTATCCTGTTCAGCTCCTCTTATTAATTCAAATATTAGAATTTAACTGTTACAATTTTTAACTATTCCTTCTTTGCCACGTAGAATTTACTTTGAATAAACACAAGCGATTGCATATATTAATATACTTATAAGAATACGCGTTCGAAATTACATTTGATTCATAGTTTGTACAATAAGATCACGACATATATTTGTTCCTATAAACGAATTCAAGCTAATTTTTACTAAAGCTATAAGAGCTTGACAACGTTTAATGATATTTTTACAATTAAGATAGGAATCGAATGTAAGAAATGCAAAAAATTTGCCTCCTGTGAGGTTTGAACTCACGACCCCTGGTTTACGAGACCAGTGCTCTGCCACTGAGCTAAAGAGGCTCGCTCTTTTTCACTCTTCCCATGAAATTTATCAGTTTTCGATTTTCTCTACGATAATATTATAATTTATATTACAATATTAAAATTATAAACACATAAAAAGAGGAAATAAAAACATTTTTACATTATAAACTATCAAATTTATGTCATTTGTAACTACTGATATCAGCCCAAGAGACTGGTCTCCATCATTTATATTGCATATTCAGCATTATAATATATGTATATAACAAAAAAAGAAGGTAATCTCTTACATCCGAAAGTATTACTAAATTATATAAAATTTAATGTTCTTGAAATTGATTAATTAAGTCGTAGGTGGCGTAATAAATACAATGGTGTGCAAATGTGTGTTATGAGCGATGTTACGAGTATGAACACACAAGAATTAAAATATCGCTAGAATGATATAACAATTTACGTAACGAGTAATTGTACATCATAGCAATATCAACCTAAGTACACATTAATTACCGAAATCGCGCGAGTGCACGCTTCAGAAATAACAGACGCAGTTTGGCGGCTATGAAGCACGCGATTAAAAGTCATCGGCACCGCTTCTGCGAGATTAACGTGGCTCCTGAACAAAAATAACCTGCATATTGCGCTTCGTGATAATGGAATCAGTGAAGTTACGTTCGTTTTGATTACGCTCGAGCTGCTCGAGTTTCTATTTGTTAACGCCCGACCGTTCACCGGCTGATAACTGTTTCGTGTCTCGTTACTGTACAGTATATTACATTCGTTTTATTTCGTTGTTTTTAATGTACCGTGTATTTCGGATATTTTTCGTAGCGCTATTGAAATTCTAACATGCTTCGAGCTTTTGAGTGGGAGTACATACGTACGTTACAACCTAATATTCATTCGCTTCTCTCAGTTTTCCCTTCGTTTCATTCACCAAAAACAAGCTTAAAATTAGAAACAATGCAAGCAACTCCATACGCTTCGCGTTCCCGATATTTCCGGCATCGGAAAATTTTTCGAAATAGAAAAAAAGCGTTATTTCGAGACTCACGCACGACCCAATAATACGCGTCTCGTGGAGAACGGGCTGAATACATTATCTATTTCTATTTAACGTAGCCTGAATCGGCAGGAAACATGTTTATGCCAGGGCGAGCATGCACGCAAGGCAACCCTGTCATACGCCGTTTCAAAAATAGTTCGACCCAGAAATCCTGCATAACGCAAGACAGATGTCAATTGTCACTTCCCGTTTTGCGCGTCGATCACAATGAACGCCACCGAGATCCCTTCCTGAAAGGACACGTGCAAATTCCTTTTTCTCTCTATACGTATATATATACACGTATAAGCTGCCAGAGCAGATGTTGGAACCGTCTTAAAGATTTCGGGAGGGAGAGACCCTTTTCAGGCCCTTTTCGTCCTACTCTTTGAGACGCTATAATAAAGGACCCAACGGAACGTACCCGTGGGTCCATTGTGCGATTAAGCAGATGTTATCCAGTGAATGCGCAATGTATAATATGAACCGCGGACAAAAGACGCGATTTTTCTAGCCTGGCCTGGAAATTTTTGCGTTTTCCCAGTTCTCTATATAATTGAAAAAAATGGTACCATCGCCTCACGGTGAAAATTCGGTACTGTGTAAAGATGGATGTACGCACTAAATGAGGGATGGCTTTAAACAGTTTTGTTCCGATATACCTAGAGGACAGAGGATGGAGAAAGGTCGTAGACAAATGTTTCTTGCAAGAATTTAAGAAGTTACATGTCTATTGTGTGCGAGCTGTTTTCGTCAAACCGTTTTTTGCCCTTGCGGAATTCTTTGTAAACAGAAAAAATTTCTTTTATTGTTTGTGAAAAGGTAGTTCAGAATAATATTCTGGAATCGTAGATTTGACATATAGGTTTTACTCCTACGCGTCGTAATTTAATAAAGAGTAGAATTTTGTGCTACGTGAGGCATTTATTAGACGCTCGTTAGATGTTCAATAATAATATGATTATTCTATCTATTACAAGTACGTTTACCTTTTATATTCAATTACAAAGTATGCATATGAATTTTATTGTCAACTAAAGAAATTACAACTACCAGTAGTGACGTACTGACAATGTAACACAATAATCAAAATGTCATAATGCTAGTAAAGCAGTGATCAAAGTTACATCTGTTCCTTTTAATCGTTACTTCCTCTCAGAAATATATTATCAAATTTCATTAAGAATTATGGAAATAAAATTTGACACTACCATTAGTGACTATATAGTACAATAACCGGGTATGTCGTAATAGTGTTAAGGAACATAATCAAAGCTACATCCGTTCCTTTTAATCGTAACACCCGCCCAGAAACATAATATTTAAAGCGAAATCGTAGCCGAATTCGACTCCATGTTTCATCTTTTGCTCTCATTTTCATGACAGACATAACAATGACTCGGCTTCTGTGAGTCCCACTAGGACAGCATACGACTGGTGCGCGGTGCGAGTGCGAATGTCAGAGTTGTAAATCCGTTTCCCGTCGATCTCGACGCCAGGGCCGAGGTCAACCAGCAGCAGGACACAGTCGACTCGATGACTCTCTCCTTTCTGTTTTTATTCACTCGCTGGGATCCTTGCCAGCGGATTCTATGTCTCGAAGAAGATCACAGCTATCGCGGCAAAATAGCCTCGTTACTAACCGCGATCCTCTTACGTAGCTATTCAATGACTCTGCTAAATACCTCGATTATTACACTATGTTTTGTATGTTTATTTATGTTCTCAAAAGTGGTGCGAAAATTGTATCTTGAAATACCTTATCAACGAATGCATTGCAAGTACGTACATACATATCGTTTCTTCGTATTAAAGGGTTGGCATGACTCAAGAAACAAAATTTTTTATTTTTAATCGAGAGCCGGTTCCAAACCCAAAATACAAACAGTCATGTACTTACAATTACAAAGTATTACTCAACGTAGTAATTACAGTAAGTAAATGATAATCACAGCATGACCGAGTAGCGTTTTTTTTAAATGCTTTATCTCCTTTCATTTTAGAGGCTGCTAAAATGAGACTTTGAAGACACGTAATTTATTTCGAGACTACATAGACGCGTCTCGAAACTAAGAAAACGGAAATTTAAAAGAGACAGAAATAAATAGAGGAGACGATGACTCTGAACGATCGAGTCAGTTTTAAATTCCCCCATGAATAATCGGTCACGCAGCGTATACATCAAATGCTAGGAGCATTTAACTTCGTCCGCGTTTCAGTCGAACAGGGAATTTCTCCGAATACACGAGTAAGTATATAAGTGACGTACGAGCTTCTTGCGCGCATCTTTCGAGAAGTTTCCCGTTGGATGAAAGCGGACATGCGGCCAACTGTTTCTCGGGACAAGCTCCCGGTCGCGTCGGGCTTAGGGACGAGCGGAGCGGAGCAACCTCCACTCCGTACCCTTGAACCTAGCAGACGCTCGCAGCGTTGCCGCCTCGTGCAACCATGCCGTGTCGTCTCGTTCGGTTATACTCGGCTTCTCTCGGTTGGTGCTTTCTTCGCAAGAATTCCGCGCCTGGCGTCGTTGGTGGCTGGCGCGACGCCGAGTGTGCTGACGTCACGCCTTGGCGTTACGCGTAGCGTTACGTAAAAAACGTGCTGCTCAACTGCTTTACTCTAACATTGTAACAACGTCGTACCATGTAGCGGCGCAATGTAACGTTTGTTCTATAGAAAAGAAAAGTTTTATGAAAATTCCTGATCGTCCGTTTGCAATACGAAAAATTCTAACGATAGGGAAATGGTAGAAAGAGAGTAAAACGGAGAAAATAATTTTACCGTAGAATACTGCCAGTCGGTTTCTATTATGTGACGTTGTACGTTAATAGCATAGACGTTACAAGTATAGACCGCGGATGCCGTCTTGAGAAAATGAGCCATGTTAAAAAAGAAATAGAGATAAATAACGAGATCTCTCTTTCCTTTTCTATCTGTTAAAAAGAAATATCCTAGAAAGAGAAAGAGAAACCTTAAATCTCTTTATTTTTCTTTCAACAAGGGCTACGCTGTTCATAAGGCACCTGTGGACTATATTTCTTATGTGTATGTCTATGGTTAGTAGTTTTTTCTTTCGTCGTACATTGGCCTTGCCGTTCGGGATTTAGGTTACGCTCAATCATGCTTTCTCCGTAAGATTTCCGTGTCTGTCGACGACGTTGGTTTAGCAGACACACTGCACGCTCTGACGTCACTTGCCGGTGTTACGTAGAAAAAACTGTGTCCTATGAAGTTGATTAACGCGTGCCAACGTTTACTCTCGTAACTCTAATTGTAATAAAATCGTCTCGCTCGTTTTGTTTGTTCAACGGCGGAATTATCTTCGTGTCAATTCGACGGAGAGCAGAAATACATATTTTTTTCTTTTTTTGTTTGTTAGGACATTGACCTTGCGTTTACAGTCACCGTGGATCTGGGCTGCGCTCGAGCATGCTTTCTCCACAAGAATTTCATGTCCGCCGACGATGCTGACTGGTAGACAACATTGAGAGTACAAGCTGACGTCACGTGCAGTGTTGCGCGTAGCGTTACGTAAAAAAACGTGGCTGACGAATCAGAAACGCATCGTTCTATTACTGTTAAGGCCGTGTGATGAATCGGCTACGCGGTAAAGTATATAATGGACTTAGCGTGGGTTCGTTACGATGAAAAATAACTGGCATTGGGAGTTATTTTACAACTGTAATCCGATACAAAGATAATGTATCGTCGGAGATATGCTTCGAGTGTGAAATAATTGTAACGAAACGAGTCGAGTCGTAATAATTTACGAAATAATTCGTTTCCTTTTTCGAATATGTTCCCGAGAAAAATGCACAGGTTTACAAAAGTGTTTAAACACTTATGGACACCTTTTATGAAACGTTTTGCAATTTCATTAGCATTGTTATGAGACTCAACTATCATGATTACGTATATTGATAAAATTTGAAACAGATCTAAAATTACATATAGAAATTAAAAGATATTTAATATAAGTATCTAGTTTGCAGAAATCACAAAAGTACTTAAACAGCCAATTATCAATTATACTAATAAGCTTCAATATTTACTGGGACCATATTTGATACTTATTATACTATGTTTAAGACGGGTAGTTCTGTTATATCTTATTTACTAAATATGGGTTTGCAATAAATATCTTATAATACCTATAAACATGTTCAGACTGATTTCAAATTTTGTTAATATAATCATGACACTTCAGTCTCATTATAGTGTTGAGGAAATTTCAAGATACATACATACAATTTTATGTAGTACATGCAGTATAGACTTAAAAACTTTTATGGTAGATGTTCAAATACTTTCGAGTATATTGACGAAATATCGCTTTACCGTAAGTCGCGACTGAAAGATTTCCTTCCTTTGCTTGTCCTTTATTCTTACTCGCTCTTTCTCCTCGTGTCTGTCTCCCGTTCGCACGCTCGTGTGCCATTTACGAGGCAAACCGGTTTACGCTTTTTGCGAACCTCGGCTACACGAAGAATGTTGATTTTTGCGATATATACCGCTGGGAACCTAACCTACATCATTATCTGGATGAGCTGGCCGCACTTGAAGTCTCGTTTCCTCGCAGACCTTGAATCCTCTCGTATCATTTTATTTTTCGTTTCCATTATTAACGCGATAGGGAATGATGCATTTGAAAGTATTCAAGACGAATGTCCTCGGGACTCGTGACTCGACGAAATAAAATCCTTTCTCGATACGTACGAGCATGGTATCGGCGAAACGACAAGCGTGCACGTATGCTTAAAGATCAAAAATTCAGTCACGACGAAGGAACGACTTCATGGTCGGGGACAAATTCGGCAATGTCTCGGCGTTCCTCATTCGTCGCACGAGCTATCGTCGAAAATATTTTTACTACCGAACGCGTACGGCATGCACCTCCGTTGATTAGCGTAAGTGGCTATTGTTCTCACTAACCTACAGCACTATGCTCATTATCATTTTTCATTCGTGACGGTACTACCAAAGAATTACAACGGCCTCCCGATAACCACATACTCCGTATCTGTGTATACGTTAACCGTTCGCCGCAACGAACTGCGTTAAAAACGCGCGAAAGTTAAAATTGACGTTCCGAAAAATATTTTCTCGTTTGTAAAATTATATACCTAATTTAATGAGTCATAAATTTCTATTATCTTCTACCCTATATCTAAATACGATTCATCCACCTACATATATACATATAGAACGAGTATATACTTAAAGAACGACTAATAATTGTTATAAGTTGTAATTAGGTTTAAATAGTTTCCTATTTTTTCCATTAGTTTCGTTCAAAACGTCACGTCACTGTACATATTTATCTAGGATCTATACAGAAAAAATAAACAGCTAATTACATTAAATGCTATATGAACTGTGAAGTTCATCTTGATGCAAGCACCAACGAGTACTAAACGGGTCTTACTGTGTACGCAACCAGAAACCGGTTAGATGAAACTTTCGAAAATTCCAGAATGACGTAGTCTTTCTCGCGTGTACCTATGCATCGTGAAGACACACAATCGTGTTTCTCCCATCGTTCTTCATTTACAGTTACTTACGTAAGATACGCACTCTCGAGCTTATTTCTTGACTCTTCGACGCATAACAATCAGCTTGGTCACGTTTTATCGAGCATAAAAAAAACGTGTATCTTACCAGGAACCATTATTAAAATACGTTAGTAACGAAATAATAATAATAGAGAAATATAAATTTCTCTCCTACTTACCTCGCTCATACACTCAAATTATCACAACACCATGATAAAACACGTAACTGGTAATTTATACTTAAACAAATACACATAACACATAACAGAATGTAAACATCTTGCGCTTTCGTGTAAATATGAAACACGTGTTACGAAAATAAAGACGAAGGAGCATTATGCATATCCCACGACGAAAGTGCAATTCATATAGTCTGATTTGCGATTCCAATTTATGGAATGTATTAATTTTTTCGATTCAGAATTATGCAAATTTTGTGAATCTATATTAATATCAGAGATATAATATAAGTAGCATAAGCAAACGTGTATAAAAGTACATAATACTCACGTAGCTGCTGAGAAATCAACACGCGTTGTAGAGACCTTGGAAACGTTGTTAGAACTTTGTTGCCTCTTTGTGGTTTCTCCGGAAGTAACTATGAATAATGAAAATGCAATGGCGATTAATTATAAACATGCGAAATAAAATATTTCGTAAGCATTTTATGATGAGTTAACTCATAACGTACTATAATTGTAACTATGTTGTTCACTTGGAGTTCCAGTAAGCCTTTCTTCAGTTCTAGATGTTAATAGTTCATTAATT
This sequence comes from Bombus superbus, assembly GCA_014737385.1. Lineage (NCBI taxonomy): Eukaryota > Metazoa > Arthropoda > Insecta > Hymenoptera > Apidae > Bombus > Bombus superbus. The sequence goes on from JACXIK010000024.1 coordinate 2,594,572, forward strand.
CTCCAATCTTGTATTTCCTTACGCAACATAGTAATTGGATCGTCGTCAATTACATTTTCATAGCTTTTGTTATCGATGGAATCCGTATATTCTTTGGATTCAACTTTTTTTATTTTTATAATTTCATCTTGGACAGGAATATTTATCGCATGTTGATATTTTGCGGTAGAGCTATTCGTCCGTTTTCCTCTCTTTTTGTTCTTTATGAGCATTTTCGTAGATGACGCTTGTTGCGACGTTATCGGACATGATCTTTTATTGGTTACGAAATTCAGAGATTTACCGATTGAAGAAACATTTCGATTATCATGCGACATCTTTCGAAATTTTGTACTAATCGAGTTTTCGTTTCCGTGCTTTCGTCCAGTTTTCTGAAACAATATAATTACAATAATATTTTAGCTTGTAAAGTATTGATAGCTAATATGAATAAAAATTGTGACAATTAACAGCAATTTCATATAAACGATAAATTATTTCTATATGTATTTAAATATTACAAATTATAAAAATTATTTAGGTGTATAATACGCACGTATATAAATACATATAAATAAATATGAATGAAATAAAATTAAATAAATTACATGGAATAAATGAAAATGAAAAATTGAAACATCGCGCCATCTATAGAATGCAGCGTTCGTTGGGACAACAATTTTCTTATGGTAGTATAGTAATCACAAATTTCATTACTGAAATAAAAGTACACCGTAAAAGTAGTAAAATTTATAATTGTTTACTTACTTAGTATTTTATCAACTAATTTGTGATGGATATAACATTGCCGTTAAAAAACTCATGAAATACAATATTAATAGCATCAATAAAGCATTATGATTTACGACTAACAGAAAAGAAAAGAATTTTGTAGGTAACATTTCGTAACCTTGCAAAGTTTAACTAGAATTTAGCACAATACGAATAATGCTATGATTATAATAACATACTTTAAAATGAAAATGTAAATCTTGTTAATTTTGTTTGAACTGCATTCAAAATGTTAATATGCATTTGTATAATGTAACGTATTCAAACTTTCTGTTGCTTTTATGAACCCTCGTTCGTCAACTATTTTTGCACCGTTACTAAAGCAGCGATACAATACTCAATAGAATACGATGAAAAATTGGGTGGAAAAATATGTATATATTTTTTAAAGAAATATTTTTTAAATTATAGATCAAATATTATAGACGTATGTAAATATAAAAATATTCGTATAATATTAATAATATCGATATTATATAATATGCAGAAATTGATTTTATATAAAAATTGTAAAAAAATGTTACATATCCTAATAACAGTAGTTAATTACAAATATTTATTATAATTCATTACATTCCTTTTTCATATGTGTATTAAATTTGAATTTTGACTTCTTTTATGCTGATAAATATGCATACAAATTTATTTTGTATTATTGTAATAGATAAATTAATTATTAATAATATAAAGATTATTATACAAATAATACATAAAAAATATAGTGGGCATCTTACCTTTCAAGTATAAGACTCTCGATACATCCAAAACAAAGGCCAAGTTTACTTTGACTCAACACTACCATCAACTGCTGACATGAAACATCTGCTCGTTTTCTATAGCTTGGTTCTTTGCGCGGTTTCATTGATAAATTTTACGCGATAATAATAAATAATTTTAAATTTATTCCTAGTCAATCGATTTTAAATTTACTAATTTATACAATAATATCTTTTCTATATTTTTTCCATTAATGCCTTGTACATATCAATAATTCAAAAATGATTATACAAATATTAAATACTTAATTAAATAAGTATTGAGTAATTCTTATTATGTAGTTTGCATTTTAAATTTTACTATTACCTGAAATGTTAATTTATGCTTCGTTTCTGTAGATTAATTTGTATTCAGAAAGAAAGCTTTATAATGTGTTCCAAAAAATGTATGAATTAAAATTGGGAAAGTCGAGTTTTAGAACGTGCGAATTTGATAGTTTTAGGATCGAATATCTTTGCAGCCTATCAAAAACTTTGAGAAGATTAAGTAATTCGACATTTTATATATGAAGTATATACAATGTACATATATTTTTCCAGCGTACACGTGTTTGACAAGAGAAGTCCAAATCTAACCTTAAATTAATTTATATCGAAGATCTTGTAGTTCTTTGTGGTGTATCGATAATTTGTTTATGTAAATATATTTTAACAAAAAAATAGATCATTACAATGGCAATGCAAGTTCCTACAAATGTGGATCCTGAACAAATTAAATCTGTATGTATTTGTAGTTGTATCATGCATTATTCCGTAAAAGAATTGAATTAAATTTATATAAATAGATGATAAATGTGTTGATATTCGTTGATGTGAAGATAAAGGATTATAAATTTCGTTATGTGAAAATAAAAATAAGCTGTAAAGAATAAAAATTTTAATTATTAAAACTTTTATAATACTTCAGGTTCGAGATTTTGTGGCGTCCTATAATAAATTGATAGAAACTTGTTTCATTGACTGTATAAATGAGTTTACTACACGAGATGTCCAAGCAAAGGAAGAAACATGTGCTCTAAACTGCATGGAAAAATATCTAAAGATGAACCAAAGGATGTCACAACGTTTCGAAGAGTTCCAAATGCTTGCTAATGAAAATGCACTTGCTGCTCAGAAAAAATTAAGCGAGGGTAGAAAGTCTTGAATGTTGTATCAATAAAGTGTGTAAATTAATTATCTCTAATATTTTATTGTTATATGAATATACCTTTGTTTATTGATTAGTGACAAATAGAATTGTTATTAAAGAATAGGAAAGAAGATACCAAAGAATTAGACTTAGAACCTGCAAAATAAATAATGTTTTAATTGATAAGATATATTATGTTATGTGTAATGTTACAAGTAAATTTCAATATAAATACATATGTATTATAAACAATATTAAATACGAAATGATTGACAAATTAATAAATATGTATATTAATTTGTTATTAATCTGGATAAAAATATTTAAGAAATGTATATATTTAAATAATTCTAATCACAGTTGAGAACAATGTACGAAATGTACATTGAATATTTAATAATTTTACATATTAAAAAAGTAATACATGAAAGCACCATATATATATATATATATATATATATATATATATATATATATTATATATATTTATTATATATTTAACATTGTTATATATATATATATATATGGTGCTTTCATGTGTTACTTTTTTAATATGTAAAATTATTAAATATTCAATGTACATTTCGTTTATTATATATTTAACATTGTTATATATATATATATATATATATATATATATGCATAAATAATTTATTTTAGGAAACAAATTAACAAACAATATTGTTTAGTTTAGCTTGATTTTGAATGGTCGAAATCATGTAGTTTTGTTTTTCCATGAATTTCAATATCCATACTATTTGAATCCCATTTGAAATGAGAAAATTGTGGTAAAGCTTGCAGCGAATCTAAATTTGACATAGGGCTTATAATTTGTGAATCAAAACCTGTACTAGAAATTTGGTGCTCTTGATTACGCATTATTAATTCTGAATTAGGTGAATTTGGAGGAGTTCTCCTTAATCTCTTGTAACCAGAAAATCGGTTAAATGATACTTGATCTACGCAAATAGCTTGTGTAGTATGTCGAGTTTTATACAAGATTGGACAACCTAAATCTCCTTTTAAACTTAAACTATACAAATTTGCAAGCCGACGAAGTTTTTCTCGCTCAGGCTGTCGCATAGGATGTAATCTAAGCTCGTTTTGTGTAGGATCTTGTAAAAATCTAGAAACTTTCTCATTGGCTGATGTAATAATCGAATATCCAGGTTTATTGTCAACATGCCGTCGGCCAGCACGGATTTCTCTTCCGCTGAGACCTTCTCGAATTCTTTGAATTCTTTTCCTGTATGTTTTCCTTGTTTCAAGCGTTGTATGTTCAAAATTTCCATGTATCATCATTTGAAATGGTGAATCAGTATTAATTTTATCTTCATTAGTACTTTCTCCGTCATCCCACCAACTTGGTTCACCAATCCAATCAGACTGTTCATCATCTCCTAAAGATAAAGGAATCAACTAATTACAGTTTTTATTGCATATATCAATCAGTTAATACCTTCACGATCTTCATCATTTGTGATAAGTCCAGTTTCTGAATCACTAGATGAAATACTTGAACTAGATATTCTTGAGCAATCAATCCCATCTTCAGTTTGCATTTTGATGCGATTTTTTGATTTTGTATTTCTGTTTGGTTTTAGTGATCTCATATCACAATCTGTAGATCGTTCTCTACAAGACCTCTTACGTTTTCCACACCTACAATAAAAAATTATTTTGCAATTAATTAATAATCTGAAATACTGAATTTATTCTCTTATTATTGTATAATATTTCCATATATTGTTATAATATATATTACCATATTGTTCCATATCTATTTTTACAATCACTTCGAAGAATTCTCTTTTTATTTGCAAGTGTTGTTGACATTGCAATAGTCTGAGAAGTTGAAGGATTAGAGTCAGAGTCAATAGCCATTCTTTTAAATTTTCGTTTACGTCGTGGATTTACTCTAGGTACAAAATTCTCATTAACTGAATCGCTTTCAATGTTACTAGCATTATTTGAATTAGAAAAACGTGCAAATCTTTTTGTTTGATTAGTATCATCACTATCAGATTGATATTTAGAGACTGTATTACTTTTTGGAATATGGATGTCACAAATAGAGGATGAACTGTCATCTGATTGTTTATTCATATGAAGTGATGCTGAAATAAAAAGTAATTATTTAAAGATTATTTTCCAATTTCTTTAATTGTTTTTCAAGTGTTAAAAATTACTTTTCAAAGATTTATAAAATTTGACTTCTTTGAGTAATGAAATATGGTTTCTATAAACACAATCTTGATAACAATCCTCTGTCTGCCTTGTAGAAGTAGACTGGAACTGATTTCATAGAAATGTGATTAGAATATATGCGCTTGAACTCATTTTAATCTTTATTTGAGATACATTTACATAACATATTAACTTACAAAGTATTCAAATAATTTCATAGAAAACAAATTTTGTTGTTTTATATTCTTATTGCTTTATACTTACGAATATTGCCTGTGGAACGAGCCCTTCTCCTAATACCCCATCTGCGCCTCACATTTGCACTGTTATTGCTTTCTTCTAATGCCAAAGTTAAATCATGCACAAGTGCCTCCATTTTTACTCTTAAATCCGCTGGTACAGCTTTCAAAACACGCTCCATTTGAAGGATGTGTTTGTTTCTAACAATGAATAATAGTAAATATGATATAATTTAGAAAATTGTAACAGCTTTAAAAACTTGTTATGTAATAAATTTTAATTAAACTGTTCTACTAAATTATTAAATAATATTAAAGATATAAAATCATCTAATAAATATACTACTTACTTATAATTGCATAATTATACATAAATAATAATACATATCTATTATATCTATTAATTTCTATATATTAACTTTACATATAATTGAGAAGTATCTATGAGATAACAAATATATATTATTTAAAACTTAATTCGAATATACTGTACAATATTTATTTTTTTTAATAAGTTTATCTTATACATATTTTGTGTACTATTTTACTGGTAACAAATTTTAATAAAACGTATATTAAGATTCAAAATCTTCGTCTCATTACTAAGAAGATTTGATTATCAAGAGCAAATGAGTGACTGTAGAAGAAATTTTAAATACGTCCTCTTTTAATCAGTCACAAGATAAAAAAATACAACTTCTATGCTTACCTTGTATGTATAATTGCGGAAGATGTAAATTTTCCTTACATTGATAACATTGTGGAGCAATATTTTTTTTAGTTAACAATGAAAAAAAACGAAACAAATGTTAGAAATCTGTCAATTACAAAAGTGTTTTCACTTTGTGCCAGAGATTCTCACTATCTTCTTTATTTTGATGTGGTGTGAAGCCGTATTTGTAGGGTATGATATATGTGTGTGTCTCCACAAGAAATAATTTGGTCATGGTTCAACTAACTTATCACCGGTACGTTCTAAAATTAAACGGCTATTAACATGTTACATTTTATATATATTTTATATATATACATATATATGTATATACAAATAAAAGTGATAACAAAAATACTCGTGCATTATTTATTTTTATTAAATCAAACATATAAATATTAAATAATTTACAAGTCATTCTTGTATACATCATACATAAAATACCAAACTATATAAAGTACGAAATGATTCGTTACTTAAATAAATTTTATGTCATAATTCTGTTATCAAAGCAATTTTAATTATCAGTAATTTAGAATTATTCATAAGATACTGCATTGAAAATTATGCGCATTGGAAATGTGCCTTTCGCATATTTTTTTCGGCCATTTCCGGTTATGTGTTTTATGGACGCTTCGTGTCTGTTCAAGGATTTTGTCGTTTTTCATTCGAGCCAGTTCAAACTGTATTTACGGAAATTAAATAATTTTTACTGGAACAAAAGTTTCTTGGATCAGTTCGGGGTATGAGTGTAATGTGCTAGCGTAATGAGGAACTGCTGGAAATTGTATCAAGAGAAATCCTGGCGGTTGTGTAAATAGCGCGTAGTGGTGTCTGCGCGTATGTTATGCGCACTCGCAGACAGATGAGCGCGGGATTGTGGTATCCAGACGCGAGGGGACTGTAGTACAATTGCTTATTGTTTAAAACGTTTGATGGAGTCATTTATGAAGTGACAAATAACAGAAAGTCAACGTTTCTCACGCATCGGTTGTTAAAGTACATAAGATTGGTGTTTGGTCCCAAAGGGGCCATACAATGGACGGTATTAATGTTAATGGCGGGAATGCCGATGGGGCGCGCGAGGATTCTAACCTAGAAGCTGGTAGTATGCCGAATTTACAAGAGACGCAAGTTAAAGTGGATACCACCACTAAAATGGATGGGCAGGACGTGAACGGCGACATTAAGAATTCGCCGAAAAAGGGTATGAAAATCAATGTTAGAAGAAATCTATATAAGTTCAAGGCAAATTCAACTGCTACCACTGAAAGTGATTCAACATTAAATACAAAAGGACGCAAACGGAAGCTGTCGGAGCTGGACGATCTTTGCTCAGAGGAATCTATGGAGTTCAATGGGTTTGATATACAAGGAGATAACGAAGTGGAGCCAGCAAGTCATGTGTTGAAGAAATTAATTGGTATTGGTAATTATTGTTGCAAGCCTACATGTTTGCCAGCAAGTGTCATATCATGAGAGCGAAAGACTATACCGATGACTTATTGCACAAATATTGTATGTCCACTTTTTGTAAAATTTAGCTTTCTATATGCAGCAGATAGTTTTTGATTGTTGCTTTATATAGAGATATTTTTAACAACCATGATCTACCTTTGTCATTTTATGTTTCTGAAAAGGATCAATGCACAATTTGCAACCAATTTTATAATATTATTAATAAAGATAAATATAGTGTAAAAAGTATTTATTTAATTATAAAGTACGATTGAATTTTATATTTATGCAGTAAGCCGTTGATGTTACGTTCAGAAAACATTATTATTTTTGTAGATGCATATTCTTTAATAAGTAACCATTTAAGTTAATTTTTGAATAAATATATTTGAAATCTTAATCAAACGTACTTATGTCAATAGTACCTCGTTTTACTTAACATGATTTATTGTAGCTGAAGCTGAAGTAGCAGAGGCACAGTTGGCAAAACGATTTAGATATAGTATAAGGAAGAATTTTGATACAAAAAGAGATGATGAAGATTCAGATGATAACAGAATGCACGATAGTGAACATCTATTGGATATAGATAAAGTAAAGAAGGAAAAGGAATCTGATAAATCAGAAACGGAATCACTTGGAATGCCAAATACTATGGAATCAGAAGCAGAAATACAAAAAACAGATGAAACTTCCCTTAAGTCAACAAATTCATCATCAGCAGCCAGTAGTCCAGCAACATCGATAAAATCTAAAGGTTCTCGTTTGTTACGTGGAGTTAGTCCAGGAAGTACTGGAAAACAAAAAGCAGTAAATGATATATCAAATCCAGCATTCAAAGAGCCTTTCAAGTATGGTTGGAAACGAGAATTGGTATTCAGAGCAAGTAATGATTCTAGTTTTAAAAGAATGGCTGATATCTATTATTATACACCAAAGGGTAAAAAGGTTAGAAGTTTCAGAGAAGTTGCAGAATTTCGTAAGTATAGTTTTGTATATTAATAATAATATAATATAAGTAATAATTATATTAACGTGATATGTTTCTTTTCAGTTAATACAAAAGAGTTAACTATTGATAATTTTACTTTCCTCAAAGAACCAATTGGTCCTGATGATCCAGAAAAAGAGATTATTCGAGATGCAAAAAGAATGCGGGTATTGCTATTTTAATATATGTAAAGTTTATTAAAATTGTATAAAATGTTAACGGTAATTTGAAAATAGGGATCTGGAATATCAGCTACTCCACCAAGGAAAGGTATAGGGTATAAGAAAGGTACACCTAGTAAAAGGGTTACAGAAGAACCTGCATCAGTGCCTGCTCCAGTGCCTACAAAAGTTGCTACTAAATCACCAAAAGCTGCATCAACAGGATTTAAGGTGAAAGTGCCTGCAAAGAAAACTCCACACATAAGTATGCATTAATATCAATATGAAATTTTTATTTGTATTTTGTTAAGTAATTACTACATTATTTTACTGAAATTGTTTTGTGCAATTAATGTCTTTATCAAGTAAAAAATTTACCTTTCACTTCTAATTACCATATATAGAATAATTTTATTTAGCTTTGATATCTGAAATATTTTTGCTTAATATTTGTGCTAAATTTTGAAACTTCTAAATTATATGTTTTAGTTTTGTCTAGTAATTTATTCCAGTGAGGAAATTAAATTCACTTCTATATATATAGGATGTATATACAGAATCTCTCTCTCTCTCTATATATATATATATATATATATATATATATATATAAGTAGTAGAATTTTCTATATATAATTTTTAAGATAAATTATTATTTTCACAAAAATTTTTGTTCAAATATGCATAGCAGAGATAAAGTCACCTTCTCAAGAAAGAGAAATACTTCCACCTCAAAGAACAACAAGTACAAGAAGAAGTCAGCTACCTGTAGAAAAACCGCCGCCTCCTAAACCAAAAAGACAATTAACGTGAGTACTTGATGTTTTAATTATTTTATTGTAGCGTTCAATTATGATTAGTTTGCAATATTTGAGGGTATCCTAAATGCTTAATAATTAAACATGATAATAATCATACTTAATGTGGTTCAAAAAGGCCCAATGAAAAACTTACAGCATGTGCATTTTTTATATTTTCTTATGAAAATAGTTTCTTAGAATTTTTATTATATGTTAGATGTATAATGTACAATGTATAAAGATATATTAAATTTTTTATATAAAATTGCATCATTACAGTTTTATAGTAATTATTATTGAATAATTAACGTATTTGTTTTGTTATTGAATTTCATATTTTCTAATTATCCTAATTATCTGAAACTTTCCTTATTAATTGTAGTAAATGTTCTTCTTCAATGAAAAAATGTTAAAAGAAAAAGTTTTACATTTTGCATTATAAATTAAAAAATATATTAGCACATTTTATTTTGATGATTAAAGTGCATGCTGTATAGCAAATATGTGTAATTACAGAGTTCAAAATTTTATTTTGAAATAGTTCAAACTTTTCCTTCTATTTTTTTCATAACTGTATGTATATCCTCCTTTATCCTTTTGATCCTCAAATCCCTTACTTAAATTACATGTTTTATCCCTAATCCCTTTCCCCAATCAACGCACATCTTACAGGCCCAAAGTTCAAGAACCATGCAGTATAAGATGCTCAACCAGTATGGGGTTGATACCAAGCTTACAATGTCGTGTGTGTCTCTGTTTATATCATCCTGAGTGTGTTGGCGGTATGGAGTTTGCAGGAAGTGACAATTATGTTTGCAAGGTAAGTTTTTTTTTTGTAGCAAAGGATACATTTTTGTAAATTTATTTTAATTTATTAAGCAATTTTCATATTAATATTTTGTAATAATATTCTTTTGGGAATTTTGAGATTCCTTCTTTAAATATCATACATATTTTGATATATTATTTAAAAAATTTATTTTTAGTCTTCCACTTATTGTTTATTAAATATATTTTAATAAATTATATAACAGATTTTAAATACACGTTGGCTGACAGTAATGGTATGTTAAATAAATGGTGCTAATTTTTTTGTAGAACTGTCAACAGGATACTAGTGAATCTCATCAATCTCAAACGAATCCATCTTTGACACCTCCTCCACTGATACCAATCAGTATGTTAGGTACACAAAATACAAAATCAAAACATCAAGTAAATCTAAGTCCTCCAAAGCTTCAACGAATACCCAAATCTGATAATGCAGATTCACAATCGCGGAATGCTACTAAAGTTCCAAAAACATCCTCCGCAACATCACATTCCCCTTTAAATTCAGATAATAAAGAAAGCAGCTGGTTTGCCCAAACGGAAAACGAATTTTTACAAAGCCATGATGGGACTTTGCCAAAACCAGCTCAGAATATTGCTCTAATGGGAGGCAAGAGATATATTGTTGTACCAAAAAATAATGCTATGGCTGTTCAGCCAGCTATAACAGTGAAACCTGATAAAATTGGCGATAAACCTCCTATACTTCAGGATGGTACACTTACGGATATATCAAATGCTGTCGACAATTCTATGTCCACAAAAGCACGTACTTCTTTAACAACAAAATTTGGGGAAAAAGATACTTTTGATAAATCAATTGATAAAGATATGTCAAAAGATGTCTCGCATACAGGACTTTCACCAAGTTCCATAATGGAGAAAACCAATGAAACGTGCAATAGTAATGATAGAACTGATATATTGACTGCAACTAAATCACAAGATGACTTATCTAGTACAACAGATGTTGCAGTAGAAAGTAAGAAATTAGAAGATTGTAATACAGCTGAAAAGAAGAGTATAGTAAATAATTCAAATACAACTAACACAAATAATGACTTATTTAAAGTAGATACACAACATTCTGTGACAAGTAGTTCGGGTACTGTTAAAATAAGCAGCAAGTAAGTGTTTGTTTCTCAAACACACATATATATTTGTATTACTTCCTTTTTTTAAATATTTTCTCCAAATAAGTTAAGGCAACTCTCTTTTGAGGTTTTGGCAGTTGCTTTGTACATATTGTATTTACAAGATATACGTGTTTTTCAGTGATTAATTTTATATCATGTATGTGTATATATATAAAGTATTTCATTTATTTGAATATTTTTATAAATTTTGTAGAATTATTTCTATAGAATGATTCTATAGAATTATAAAAAAAAAATAATGCATATAACTATATATCTTTCTCGTGTTATATAAAATTTATACAAATAGTATTGTAAATGCAATATATACTGACGTTTATTATATTTGGAAATATAAAAGTTCGAGGTGGAAAATGAATTTGATTTTATCTTGTGATCGAAGCACACTGCCTTAGCTTCTTAGAAATGCGGCCAAATTTTTGAGACATGTGAAAAATGAACAAAACAATCACATATCGTTGGTTCTTGCAGGTATTATGTAATTGTAGTATCAAAGTAAAAGTTTGTATTTTAATTGAAAGCCTTTCCTAAAAATGTATGCGGCGAATTGGACAATACATCATTTACATTCATGCTACAATTACAAATACAGCTACTGATAAGTGCTTCAGTGGAAAAAATCTAATTCATTTTTACTTTTTATATTTACAGATATAAAGACATGTGCGAGCTGAAACACAAAAAATCTCTTAGTGCGTTTTCCCAAAAACGTCCGAAAATCCTTGTTCCTCATGATTTCCACCTCCTATTTATGTTTGTTTTTTTGTTACTATACCTTCATTCAGTTTTAAAACAATAAATTTTCGACCTTTGAAATTCTTTTCAGAGGCTTTTATTTACATTTAATTATTTTCCATTTAACATAGCTAGTATAAAATTATTGATTGTTATTATTGTAAATCATTGGTCCTTTAAAAGCCTCTTTAAAAATCATAATATTCATTCATTAAATAAAAGATTTCATCAATAATGTAAAGTTAGTTTCTTTTTTTTTTAATTATAACCAACATCATACATATAAGAGACGATACCCTTATTATATAGGCCAGATTTTTTAAAGGAAATCACCTAAAAATATTTTTATTTTAATACTTTCAGAAGGAAACAAAATCGACAGGACAAAGAACAACAGCAACATTTTATGGATTCAGTGTGTGCTGGTTATCATGCATTGCTGCGCATTTTTCAATACCTTAAGGTACAAGAATTACTTCGGGCTGCAAGAGTGTGTAAAATGTGGCGAGATCTGGCTGCGCATCCTTCTCTGTGGAAGACTGTACGAATGAAAAATAGTCAAGTAACAGATTGGGATGGCTTAGCAGATACATTACAGAGGCACGGTACTCAACATTTAGATCTTCGAAAAATGCTTGTAGCAGGCGAATCTGACAGCATTTGGGAGAAGTTTTTAGTAGTAATACCACGTGTAACTAGCCTTGTCAAACTAGAATTATGTAAATGTCCTGTGATGGTTGTTGAAGAGGTTATTAGAAGTTGCCCTCAGTTAGAGGTATTGAGTGCAATGTCGATAAAGTGTGACTCCCTAAATTTAGAATCAGTTGGAAATCTTAAACGTTGTCAAGAATTAAGGCTTAAAGCAATCAGTGGCATGTCTCTAAAAGAAGATCTCACACCTCTACAAGAGCTGACTCAACTAACACAGTTGGTAAGTATAATTGCTTTTGTTTATGTTGTGCTTTAATTCTATACTCTTCTTTCTTCTAATTATATTTTCAATATTTAAACCAAATTTATATTTTACAGAGCTTGACATCGGTTAAGGAACTTGGAAAGAAGGGAATCAATATTATACAAGCATTAGTTAATTTGGAAACTCTAGAATTGGGTGAATGCTCAGATTTTCCAGATAAATTTGGTACTACAGTTTTAATAAAGTTACAAAAATTGGAACGTCTTAGGTTGGAAAAGGGGCAAGGCTCGTGTTGTACATTTGACATTTTGGAAGGTGTATCTAAGTTACAAAACTTAAGTCAAATGGAACTGGTCAATTTTGACGTCAAAAATGGCTTTGACAAATATCTTGCAAACTGCAAGAATATTAAAAGGCTGTTAATTATACCAACGTACATATCTCAATCGGCAACATCTAATAATATGGTGCTTGGAGGTGTTACTGAACTATCGAATAATTTGACGCATTTCGTATGGGGCGTTACACTTGAGTTACTTAGGGTTACGGAATTATTTATTGATCAATGTAATCTAATAATAAGTAAACAAATCACTGGTGATGCGATACCAGTACTAAAACCGGTACCCTGTCTAAAGTTAATCGAGGATATTGAAGATGAAAATGACAATCAAAAAGGTACTTGTATATACCTTTAAAACATGTGTATCTTCATTATATTATATATAAAAAATGTGACTGTATTAGAATTAATTCTATATCTTCTTTTATTTTTTAGATGATGATAAACAGGAACCAAATGAAACAAATCCTCAAGTGGATATATTACCATTACCACAACTCCAAAAACTTTTACTAACTGCATTGCCTAAAACGAGGGTTAAAATCTTGAAGATCCCTTTCCATGCTACGTGGCGGCAAAGCATTTCAGATACTGCTACACAATAGAAGAAAATGAAATAAAGTGTATGAATACATATACTAAAAAGGAAAGAAAAATACCTGATGTGAGAGAATTAAAAGTTTTGTAAATTTGACTCCATAATGTCTGCACAATTTACTCCAATACTTGCGAATTGGATCAAAAGTAATTTAATATTTATGTACTATGCGTTTTGTAGCCTTTAATAATTCCCCTTGAGTGATGTATTGATACACTCTACAGTAACCATGAATATTATTCTTCTCGAATTCTTTAGTGATAAAAACAGGGGACCACAAATGCATCGCGTGCTATTTTAGCTGCAAAGCAAAAATTCATGAGAGGCTGGTATCCTTGTGGAAATTATTAAAAATATTATGAAAGTTCCAACTGTAGATTTCCGTATTTGGAATGTGTATGCTCGCAGTTATTTGGTATACTGTAATGTGTATCCACGATGAACAGAATTGTTTGAATTATAGAGAGAGAGAGAATCGTGAATGTTTAAAATAATTATGTGAAATTAAGGTTTATGAAAATATCGCACACGTTTATTAAGGGGATAAAGTGTATTATTTTCGGTTTTTACAAAGTGTAGAACTTTTATGACATACACAATGTATTGAGTCAAAACAAATTGTAGTTTTAATTTTGTGGCATAAAATGGACTTCGATAAGTTTCTATTGAAGTAGCAGTTAAAGAGGAAATCATGTGGTCTATAAGGCTCTATTTAGAGGTTAGGTTGTATAAATAATGGTATATATTATTAAATTATATAGTAATTGTATGTGTATCTTTAATATATAAGATACGAGTTTTCCGCTGCAAAGAAATATTAAGCAGTTCATGGGCAATGTTGTATAATGTATAATATACATATAATTTTGTATAACGCGTAATCAAATATAATCTAAAGACGTAGTGATTTATCTGTACAAGTTATACAATTACGATAAATTTCCTAACCAGGATATTTGAATTCTCTGTCGATTATTGTAAATGTTTCTATCCCCATTCTTTCGTCATCTTTTATTTTGCTGATGATATTTACGAAATGTATAGCAATTAAAAGTTAAAGTCGAAAATTACATTTTATATTCAGATAATAACAATAAGCAAACATGAAACATTTTTAATGCAAAAAAATTGCACATGTAGTGTTAAGGCGATAAAAAACGTTAGTTCGCGACTAGTGATATTAGTAAATAAAATATTTCAATTAATGATATTAACGTTACACCAATTTGTTGTTCTTAAATAAGTCATACTTATTGCCCGTACTTTGATTGTTTTTGTAAAAAATTTACAGTTAGTTATCTTACTTTGCAGCGGAAAAATTCTATTGTTTTATTATGTTATTTTTAGTTGTACACAAACCGAATAATTTATAAATTTTAAGGAGGTTCTAAAAATGTATTCTTAGTAAATGACAAATATATAAAAGAAAATATTTTTTACGTTAAATATAAAATGTGAATATTATAAAATTAAATATAAGGATAAACATAATTATGGCTGTTAGCCTTAATACGAGTATTACAAATAATTTTATATCAAATTAATAAACATTAAACTATTGGTAATATTTATCTTTTTCCAAATTAAAATCATTTTCCAAATTTTTGTTTCGTTTATCACATATTTTAATTTTTCTGCCTACTAAATTTAATGATTTCCTTTCTATTGCGCATTTTTTAATGACTTGGCAAAATTGAACATTCTTGTTATTTTACATATAGTATATGTACTGAGCATTTGTAATTCTTTTATTATGAATAATGTGCCTATATTTATAAATATAGATAGAAAGGTAAAATAGGAACTAAATCATTATTTTATGTTTGTAAATAATTATCTCAACTACGTTTTTGGATCCTCCTTAATAATAATTTTATAAATATAAAAGCAATATAAATTTATTATTAAAGATTTATCAAATCATTTGTTTCTTTGCATACTTTGTATAATACAAATCTTATACTAAACAGAAACTTGTGTTATTTATGCTTTGTGTACTATTTCACTCTATTTTATTAAATAATTTTAGGGGAAATGTACAAAAAATGAGGATGATACTTAAATTTATATATAAATATACGCATATGTGTGCTTTGGGAATGTAAACATGCGTGTTTAGGAAAAGATATCATATCGCGTAAATGTCAAGATGAATAATATAATCATTACATTAAATAAAGTCACTTTTTGTTATATAAATGCGACGATACGGTTAATTTTGCTATTGAACATATATTAAATTTGTTCAGGAAAATTGCATGGGCATATATCTCGGAGGGGAAAAAAGAAAAGAGTGCTCAAGTGTGATTGTGACAAGGAGTTTGTCGTAATTGCGAAAGTAGGTGACCTCTGACAGAAATTGAAAATCAATAAAGTGCAGTGGAGTTCGTGGTATACACAGAACGAAAGTAGCTCCTCTCTGCAGTTTTGAGGTTATGTCGCCCGAGACAGAGAAGGCAGAGCGTCGAATGTTCTATTTTCGTTTCGACGAAAAGTGTTTATTCTTGCCAGTCGTAGGCGCGCGTTACACATTATAATGCATCTAAATGCGAGGAGAAGTCACGAAAGTGCCGTGAGATAGTACAAACATGGGCAGAAGAAAATCTCATGGATCATCCAAAAGTAAACAACACGTTCCACATCAAAGGCAATTATCGTTAGCGAAAAGAAACGAGATAAATGCCTTGTGCGAAAAACTATTTGTTCGTGAGTACGATTTTCATGAACATATTTTTATATAACAATTTATTCTCCCTACAATTCTATCATTTTTTGCGCCTTCGCGTAATACGATTGAAAAATTATTAGACAGCCGTATGAAATTTTCATGTTATCCCTGTAAAAATAAACAAATACATTTTAATATTAAATGTAAAATCATTTTATGAATTTTATATCGTTGAGAATCTAAGATTCATGAAATATGTATCCCGTTTAACCTCTCGTTTAGAGGTTGAAAGAGTCTCTCGCATGTAATAATTTTTTGATAATGCATCCAGTCTATTACAAAGGGTAATTCTTATCTTTTTTGAAATAGTGAGCATTAATTCAGCGTATGTGACGCAACTATGGGACAATTACGTGGAGATATCAATGATTTTGGAGAAGGTTAAACGGTTGGAGGAAATGAAGACGGAGTCGCCGAAACGGTCCCAGGGGATTGGACAATTCATAAATTGGCTCAAAGAGAATGGCGCGAACGTAGACGGAGCGAGCGTGGCTGAATTTCCGGGATACGACTTAGGCTTAAAAGCGGAACGTAATTTTCTCGAGAACGAGTTGATCTTAAGGATACCTAGGGGACTTATTTTCAGTATTCATAATGCGGCTCCAGAGCTGATCGCTCTGCAGAACGATCCCCTAATACAACATATGCCGCAAGTGGCACTTGCGATTGCCCTACTCATCGAAAGACACAAAGAAAATTCGAAATGGAAGCCTTATTTGGATATTCTTCCCACTACCTATACGACCGTGCTATACATGACCGCTGCCGATATGATTGAACTTAAAGGCAGCCCTACATTAGGTAAATGTTGGAGGAATTTATTGAAAACGTATCTATTTTGATCCTTTTTACTACTTTAATTTTGTAATTTTTATTTTTCTGCTAGTCGAAGGATACACAACAACAAGATGGTAGTTTTAACGAAAAATAAATAATAATATTAAATTCTACTTTTGTATCGGAAGAGAAAGAAATATATATGTTCAAAAGTGTAAACGTTTATTACTACGACTAGTATTACTTGACTGTGAATTTGCGGCAGAAAGTTTCGAGAAACCGATTTTATTGCGATTAATTCGGAGTTGGTTTTTGTTACTGTACTTAAATTACTGAAAAGCAAAGTTGCTTTTCTTCTTCTTTATTGTAGCAATCCTTTCATTTTCTATCGAAATTTAACTTTACTAATAAAATTTTAACGTAACTTTTGTTGCAGAAGCCGCTTTGAAACAATGCAGAAATATTGCAAGACAGTATTCCTACTTTAATAAGGTATTTCAAAACAACAATAACGCTGTATCTGCTATACTCAGGGATGTTTTTACTTATGAAAGATACTGGTAAGTAATAAAACAACGATTTTAATATCTTCGTATTTTATATAAAATGTAATTTATTTTGCCTATCAGTTGTTTATATAAATAAATATGTTTTACTCTTTATATACGTAAGTTCGAAGGATAAGCTTACAATACTAGAAATCTACTACATTTTCCGATATTAAAAGAAGTTGCAAAATAGGATCGTACGTAATATCCAGTTACGCGAACTTGTATCTTTTATGTTGCATTAGATTTCATCGGTTATTGGGATAACTATCAAAAGCTCTATACAATCGTATGTACAATCGCCCACATCTGCAAAATCAGTGTACAAATCTGATAAAAAACACTACATTACGAAATATTACACTAATGCTTAATCCTGTGCAGTAGTTTGTGCTTTTCGTATTAAGTATCTAAATTTATAGTATACAACCGATTTTTAATATATGTATGCTTTAACTTAACATAAATGTGAGAATACTGTTATTATTTTTTTCTTTTTCTGTATTTTTCTAAAGACTATTACGAATACATTTAGGTCAGTTTACTTCATATAATCAGGTATGGTCTCCCAGCTGTCGTTAGCATCTAACGAATCATTATCAATGTCACTCTTGGCTTCCATCTCTCCCGCAGGTTCTTGGTTTTCGTTTTTCTCCGGCCTTCTCGTCGTCGACGTGGCCACCACGTTGACCATCACGGTGCTTAAGCTGCTCGAATTTGATAGTTTTCTGGCAGCCATTACTGGACCCTGAAATACCGCTCTAGAAAACGTGTTCCTGTACCTATATTTCTGTTTCTGTCGGATTCTGCATACGATAAATATCGCTAGGAAAACTACAAGAGTTACGCCAAGAATCGCGCCGCTAGCTATTATGCTCGGTTTCACCTTCGAAAGAGTCTTTCCTTTCTCACTTCTGTTCTCATCTTCACCGAGAACGTTGCTGGTTTTGCTGTGCACGTTCTGAACCTTGATAGAACTCGGTTCCTGCTTGACAATCTCCTTAACGAAGCCAGATTCTACGATGTTTGAAGTATCGTTGACGCGTATCGTTTCCGCGTCGTTGTTTATGAACATCACGCCAACATCGCTCTCCTGTACGAGCAGCTTTCTTTTCTCTTCTTTATTATACTGACCAGAAATCTCTCGCTGAATATCCTTCATGAATGGTAGAGAACCGAAGGTTGTCAACAGATCAACAATCTGCACTGTACGATGCCTCCCGTCGTCTTCCTTCTCGTTGTTCATCTTCGAAGCATCAACAAGCTCTGCATCTTCGCTGTTAATCTTTGGTTCTGCATTAGGCAACGATCGTTCGGTCGTGATCTCTTCAGGACGAACGAAATCCATTGAATTTAACAACGGTTCGATGCTTTTTGAATTTTCAGTCGATTGTAACAAATAATTACCGACTTCTTTATCGTAGTTGTCATGATTTACGATTGCTCTTCCTTCGTCGAGGTCCTCTTTGGGCGACAAAGAATTTGTTGCTTTCAAATTATCCGTGTCTTTTATTCGATATTCGTCGTTAGATTTGTGAGCTCTGATTCGCGACACTTGAGCCAAATGGACCTTGCTAGATCCTCTCTGCCTCAGCGCAATCAGTTCCTCCAAACTCATGTTTCTCGATTTAAGAAGACGCTCCAGTCTCTTTCCTGCTGACCCAGAAGCAAACAATTCAAAGATCTCGGCCCGGGCTTCTGGCTCCACTTCCGATACGATATCATCGTAACTCTTTTTCTCTGTTGCATTTCTATCCTGATGGTTTTTCAAATTATTATTATTATTATCGTTATTTTCATTCTTCTTCGCGGCTGGATTCTTCGAAAGAATTTGACGCGAATTCTCTAACGTGGAATTGATATCACGAGACATTGCATCCAACGCAGACTCTAATTCTCGCATTATCGTCCCATCGCTCTCGTCAGTCAGATTATCAGTCCGAGTGCTCTGTTCCAGCTCATAGTACATCACTGGCGCGTCACTCTGGTATTCCTTCTCCGAAGAAGCGCTATAATCTTCTTCAAAATGGTCCATGGTCTCGCGTTGGTCCTCGTCTTTGGATATTCCGCTTCTGTCAATACCAGTCGAATCACCAAGAAGCTGTTCGTGGTTTCCAGTACTCACGGACAAATTGTTCGTCGATTCCGAACGTTCCGTAGGGCTGAGTATTTTCTCGATGCTCAACGTGGATCCCCTGTCCTCGAGGTGACTCTTGGAACTCTCCAGTTCGGTAGAGCCGCTGACATTTTCCTCTTTCATCATCAGCCAGACGGGAGACACGCCGTTCCGTCCTTTCTTGTAATCGGTGAAATCGGAGAATTCCATGATTTCGTCCTCGTCTAAACTCTCGGCTCTGATTTCCCCACTGCCCGGCGATTTCACGGCGGCGTCGTCGGCTTGCAAGAGCTCCATGGAATTCGTTGCAACCGGCAACGGCATCGGTGTCGTAATCTCAACTCGCGGCGGATCGACATTAGCGAGAAACGATTTTCCAACCGTTGCGTTTCCTATCTCCGAATATGTTTCGTCATTGTTTATTTTGCCCGAGGCCGCTCTCGCCTTCGTCCGATTCTCTGGCGACTCGATAGTCGTCGGAACGATGGAGATTACCGGTTCTTCGTCGTTCTGAGAATTCTTCGTTTTTACAGGTTCCGTAGCGAGCGTCCATTGCGGTTTCCCGGTGGTGGAAAGTTTGACGAACGAGTTGGCCATGATCTTCGCAGACTCCTCGTAGTCCTCGCTTTCGTCCACGTCTCTCATCTTCAGAGCGTTGATCACGTCGGCTTTGCCCTTCAACAGATCGTCGAGAGTCAGATTCCTCCGCTGCAGAGTCTCGGACAGGCTCAGACCTTCTTCCTGTTGCATCTTTAACAGCGACTTCAATTCCATGGCGTTCTGCGAGAGAGAAACGCTCTTGGTAGCCACTTCCGCGGCATTTTCTTCGCCGTTTACTCCCGACCAGGCTCCAGAATGGTTAGCCGTTCTCGCGTCGTGCAACATTTCGTTTTCGATCAAAGCGAATTCGTAGTTTTGCGGTGGCCTCCTTTTCCTCGGTCGGGGCTTTAGATACTCCTCGTCGTTGAATTCGTGCTCGTAGTCGTTCGGTCGTGCTTGAAACGTGTCTCGATATCTCGCTGACGCTATCTCCTTGTCCTCTTCGAAGTCTCTGTCTAGATCTTGCTTCCTCGTTTCCTTGAACGTAGCCACGTTTTCGCCAGTCCATGGTCGATTTCTCTTCCGTGGTAAGATCTCTTCTCGTTCACGGTATCCACGCCTGCTCTCTGTTGGTTCACGGCCTTCGTAGTCGCTGTACGGTAAACGAGGGCTGTTCCTGGAACGAAGAAAACTCCCTCGTCCGTTGTTCTGGCGATATTTCGCTCCACGACGATCGTAGTCGTCTTCCTCTTCGCTGTTGTCGATTTTGTCGCGGGAGAAGCGGGAGAATTGGGAAAATGGAAGCAACGGAACCGTGTCACCGTCTCGCCATTTCGGCTCCAAGGCCTCGCCGTTGTTCCGCCATTTGCCCACCAGCAGCCCGGCTGCCGAGTTTTCGTCCCTGGCTTCCGGTCGGCCTCGAGTTTCCTTCTAAAAATAATCGAACGTTAATGAACGCTCCAGTGAATTATTTGAGTTCGCGAGAGGCTGAAACAACAGGCTCTTTGACCGGTTTCTTCTTTCAGCAGCGAAACGTTATTTGTCGTTACTTAAAAGAAAAGAAAAAAAAAATGCATTTTTATATACGGCACTGTGATACAAATCGATCGAGATTTTAAACCGAAAGTTAATACCTTTTTTCGCTGCTCAAAGTCATCCGAAGCAATTCCGAAATTGCCAAATGTAGTTTCTCATCTTCTACAGGACGCAATAGAAAGAAACTGTACTGTAGAAAGTAGTTTAGTACTTTCCTACTAAAAAGTATTGGCAACTTCGAGAAAGCTAAAAAGGATGGAACGATCTTTCAAAAAATATACTTTAAACACTCATCTCGTCGTTAAAAACAAAGAAGATATTTAGTTAGCGATATTTTGTTAGCGTAGGAGTAACTACACCGTATGTTCAACTCTGCTACGTTCTTCGTAGTCATTTTTTATCCGATCGTATTTTCCTACTGTCGGTAAATTTCTAAAGCTTGAGAGACACGTGAAACGATCCCTCTGTTGATACGAGCGATCTTTCGGTCTCTGTTTCTCACTAAAGATTTTGCGAGAGCATTAACAGCCTTTTTTGTTTGTTAAAACAAAACTCGATATCGTTAGGTCATAGGTGATCTCTAAACTGCGGACGTTATACGCATTGCACGTACATATGAATGTATGCGATGCACACATTATGTAGAAATCTGCGGAACGCGCATGATACGCAAATATATACAAAATATCTAATAAATATACGCATAAATATACGATACACAAACATACAAAAGTACGATAGACGATTTTTCCGACGATTCGGGTTCTATTTCTCTAGTTGTATTCACGAAAATATATATGTGCATATCTGGATTTAACCTCTTAGGCACTATGCGCCACTATAGCGGCTTTCGTGTGCCTAAGAGGTTAAGTTTAATTTTGTTCTGTATTCTACTCGATACGAGCAATCGATGTTGATTATAATATGTAAAGCAGATAGTATGGAAACAAAATACTCCGATATCGAGTGATTCAAATTTCAAGTTCCTGTGATACAACGAGATCATATAACGAGGCGTGACACTGACTTTGACAAAGTATGGTTATCTGTGACCCAACAACGATATCTGTTAACGAGTCTAACTCAACAATACCAACTGAAGGTTAAACGGAAGTGCAGACTTTTGAATATGGACAAGTTCGATAATCAAATAATTATTTTTATATTTCAATAATTTTTCAAGAGAATTCGACAACTAAAATAATCGCTAATCGTTCAATTAAGGTCGATAAGATAAAGAAGCAGTAGCGTAAAAATAGCCGAGAAATTTGTCTTTCAAAATTTAGAAAACTCAGGCTAGTAATTTTACGATTAACTTTCCCGCTCTTTTTACGTTATTTCTCGGTCATTTTGCGTTTTTCTATTATCAAAAATTTATCGGGAATCTTTTTATCGCTAGAAAGTTTCTTAAGCCTTTGCACAGACAAAACGAAAGAACAGCCGATTGGTACGCGCAATTTCACGTAATTTCTATTTTATGCGTCGAGATTTTCCCCAGACACGAGAAACGTTCGTTCGTCGAGACGAGAGCGAGATCGAAACGTAACATTTCGGCAGGGCTTCGCTCAGGCGCCATAATTTCAAGCGCGAGATAAAACGTGGTAGACGAAGAGAGTTTTGCGAGATGGAAGTCAATAATTCGAACGTCTTCGTATCGACCGAACCGCTTTCTCTTTATCTACGACCTTGATCGACCCTGAGCCAAATATGATCCTCAAGCTCTGCTTCCAACAGCGATGCAAAAGTACACGAATTTTCCAAACGAACGATAGAATGCGATTGATCAACGAAACGAAATTCGCGCGCATCAGCTCTGTTCGTTCCAAAAAGTAGTACAAAGGGATATATTTGAAAAGTACGCACCAACTCTTTGGAACACCCTGATAATTCTCAATTTCGATTTTTCCTGTTCGACTTTTCCTGTCGGAATGAGAAAAAGAATCGATCAACCGTAATATCTTTTTCTCGTAAAGAGAAAATCAAAGAAATTCGGTTGTAGGAGTAGTAGGAGAATTAAGTCGCTTTAGAAGAGGAACAACAAATTTTAGAACATTACGTTGCCGTTCGACGTAGGAAACGGTTCGCTGGTTTTCTCTCCGCTCGGTTTTACAAACAAACAGACGCTGCCCTCGCGCTCGAGAAACGACACTGACTATTATTTCGCGTGGATTACCGGTGATCGCGATCAGAGCGCTATTTTCACTCGTAACGCTTACAACGCGCATCATCCTTCTTCGTCGCGTGAATCTCGTTACTTTCAGGCATGACTTTATCGCTCCTATTAAATAACGTTAAAAAGGAGAAAAAGTGGAACAGAGATTTCCGTTACCTTGTTCGCTATATATTTCCACGCACGCTTCCCGACTCCGACCATCGGCAAGCAAAAACAAAGTATTTATCTGTAACGCGTCTCGGCGATGTATCGATCTAGCTTAATTTCTACCAAATCGATCGTGAAAGTTTCATCGTTCAATTTAATAGCAGCGATTAATTAATTCACCGATAATCGATGCGCGCGATTTCTCCTCCTTTTTCCCCTTTGATCTTTCATCTCGGATCTACGAAACAGCGCGACGTTGCACGTTCAGGATCCGATAAAACAAGTATACAGCTGAGTCTCTCGTATCCGAACTAATAGTAATAAATAAAAATAAAATAGCATTCCGGTAATAGGACTGCCACTTTTTTCCTATTAAGTTTCATTCTTTAAATAGAGGCCAAGAAAATTGTTAGTTCGTTTTAGCGTCTAAAAACCACGTATTTTTTCAGCTGCTAGACTGCATAGATTTTCGACGTGAAAAGCTATCTACGTACTCGTCATTCTCATTCGATGTTTATGTCTCTCCATGCATGTGAGATGCGCATAAAAGATAACAGTTATTTGTGAAATTTTTACGAAGAAAGTCTTATTGATAAGAAGATCTAATTTTAATGGTTAGTTTTAAACAAAAGACAATAGTGGTGACTAAGTCTTGAAGAAATTTTTCAATAATTTGAACGATCAACAGGTATCGATCTTCAAATATTCTAATACTATCTACGAATAATCATTGTAAGTGATCACAATGTTCTTACCGGTTACCGATACCCATTATCGAAGAGAGAATCTTTTTTGGTTGTCGATAACTTAATATTTAAGGATACGAGAGAAATTTTTCCCGTCAGCGATAACCACTGTTCGTGACGGAATCGTTTGTGGTGATAACCATTACTTATGACGCATTCTTTTTCTTTGTCACCGATAACCGTTATTCGTGATAGAATAAATAATGGTTAATATCGACGACCAAGAAAATTCTCACGGATAATGGTTACCGACGATCAAAAAGTAATTCTCTCGCATATATATAGTGGTTATCGGCGATCAAAAAGTTCTCGCATCTATAATGATTATCGGTAACAAAAAAAACGAAAACACATACATATCTCTCGTCGATAACACTTATCGGTAAGCAAAAATATTTTGCTCATTTATAACTGTTATTCCATTATAACCAAAATAGGTTAAACTGATCTACCAATTCTCATACCGCAATATTTCTTTCCATTTGGGATACAGCTGTTATGATACCCGAATCATAGCGATTGTAACAGGAAA
This sequence comes from Bombus superbus, assembly GCA_014737385.1. Classification (NCBI taxonomy): domain Eukaryota; kingdom Metazoa; phylum Arthropoda; class Insecta; order Hymenoptera; family Apidae; genus Bombus; species Bombus superbus. Next base: position 2,619,715 of record JACXIK010000024.1, read on the forward strand.
AAGCATCGATTATCGAATGTCGGGGCATTAGGGTGTTTGGATACGAGAGGTGCTTCGAAAGAGATATCGGCCAACGAAGAGCTAATTGAGAAAATACAACGAATGAACAAAGATCGTTTAAACGCGCATAATATGCGAAAAGTAAATAAACAAACAAGCGTTTGCAAAGTCTCGAAGTTTCCGTGCGTGGTGTCAGCTTTCTCTTTCTCTGGTTGTCCGTGTGTTACCGTGCGCGGCCAGTTCTCTTTCTTTTCTCTTTCTTTTCTTGTTTTGCCAGCCTCGACTCGCGTTTTGACATTTGCCACCGTCGGGTACCGCCGAGAAAACGACGAGAAACTCGTTGCAGGCCTCGTCGTTAACCCACTGCCTTGCGATTTCTTTGGTAGTTATCTAAGTTCGTTGTCGTAACGCCTTGTCAGATGACACGAAATTGGAATACGTACGCGACTAACGATGGACTCAAGTGCGTCGCAAGTAGGTTCGAACAATAGCCGACTAAACGTGGACCCTCTGTAAGTACTAGGAAAATGTTTCAAAAACGTTCAATGGATCACGATGAATCGATCGTCTTCTCCTCTCTTTCCTTCATTTCATCGAATTACGAAACAAGTAACGAGGCTCGAATTAACAAGACGCTTCGATATCGTCGTTCTGGTCGTTTCGCGAAAATTGTTAGATATTAGTGTTCGATGCTTTGACACGCAAACTCGACGTTGACACGTCGCGACTATTTAACGACGTGTCTTGTACCGTTGCAGAACAAAATAACACTGTTTACCGCGAGTATTCGTACGCAGCCTTATCTTCCAACGAAGCGTTCTCCTATCAGGTTTCACGTTCCACTTTCGTGTCGAATTTTTCTGTTCGTACGAAAGCGCTGCCAAACGGCGCGAAATGTAATAGACTCGGACTTGATCAATCGGTCACGTTGTGTTAAGAGAGCCGATTATTCGAATATTCTCGACTCGAGAAAGACTCGTTGGCGTCAAAAGCATCTCGGAGTTACATTAGGATAAAAATAAGCGAGAAGGCCAGTGAGCAAATAACGGGATAATTATCAGAATCTTTGAACGAGAGTCCTTATAATCCTTAGAACGTTTACACTCCGTCGAAAAGTACAATGATTATGAAAAAATGAAACAACCACCAAGCGAATTCCTAGATCAATTATTTTGTCCGAACCTTTTTTAGGCTTGCGCGTGGAGACGAGCGTACGACGATGAAAGAGAAATTAAGCAAATTTTAGAAGATCGTTTGAGGTCGTTAGACCGAATCATCCTTGCGGAGGTATTTCACTATCTTCTCGAACGATGGCTAAAATTGTGTACAGCGATTGCTCAACCCAAGAGTATTGCTTTCATTGAGAAACACGGACAAAAACTTGTGACAAAAACAAATGACAAATGTTGCTTTTACATTTGTTGTTTCCTTGTAATAATTCTTATATATCATGGCAGGAAAATATGCAGCGCCCGATGTCGTTGATTGCGTAATACAAATATGATGTTGAGTTCGTATGTAAATTCAAAGTTTCGAAATTTCGACAAAATCTTTCGCAGTGGTAATTATCGATGCAACGGATTCACGTAAAATACATATAACGTTTGTTGCCAAAAGTTTTCCACTATTAGAGTAATTTTATTATGATATTTATTTTATCATGGTACAGAGACGAATAACGTTAACAACGATAGGCTTCTGCGCAAGTGTGCCACGCGTTGTGCCTTGCAAACAACGTTGTATATATTAATAGGTAATTTTTTGTAGGTAGAATTATATTCATCTGGACGTTACCACGTACGTGTACGTTTTTAATTTTTCTTTATTCGAGCGTGATTTGCCTCGTGCTCTCTTCCATATTTATATGTATTTTATATACAATTGAAAAACGGAGCGTGATCTTTTGCGACGAATCGATGAATTCATCTCTGAAGAGGTACGCTCTCGTTTAAAAGGCTTAGAACAGTTTTTAAGCGACGCGCTCAAAGTGACCGATTGGGAAAATAGTTGAGAAAATAATTCGCTCGGTACTTGCTGCTTTATACGACAAAGAAAGTTAACGTACGGAGAATTTTATTTAATAATGCATTTACAATTTGCGAGCTGCGTCGATTGAAATTTTATCACGGTAATTGGTGATCTATAACGCATATAATTAACGAGATAGGATATAACACAGGTCGTGCCAGTATCGATGGTACGAACGAGGTGTTTGCTGATTCTACGCGGAAGAAACGAGTCGAAAGTACAATAACACGGTACAATAAATTTTTTCGTTAGAGAAATTTTCCATTGAAATTTGCTCGGCATACGCGAGTTCGTCTAATTATCGACCGAGTACGAGCAACAAACAGTCGGTAGAAAGTTTGAAAAATATGTAGGTCTAGTACACGCGTCCATCTAAATTTCCTTCTAAATTTCCGACCAATTTTTCATGCGTGCAATTGTTCGTCCCTGTCCAGTTCGGAATTATCCGATTTTCAAGTTGTAAAATACGACACGTACAGAGTGTCCCGATTAATCGATGGTACAAGTAAGCTGCGTGTGATACCGTCTGATCAAACAGGTCGAAAATATGGAATAAATCTTGTTCGCTGGAGGCTTCGATCTGAACGAAAACCGAGCTTGAAAATTTGTCGAAAATTTGAACATGAACGTGGAGTACCAACTGTGTCGGAAGGAACAGTAAACTGTACTAAAAGATACAAGGAAAGAGAGCGGAGGTGCACGCCAACCAGCTAGCAGTGCAAGTCTGTAACAAAATTAACAGAAGACGGTTAAGGTGAAAGCATCCTTTGGATTTAACCGCATCACGGGGAAGCAACGCTCGTTAGCGCGATACCAAATTGCAAACGATGAAAAAGTTTTCCAAACGACGAACAAGACGAATCGCAAGGAAAGAGAAAAACTTCGAACGTGTCCAATTCCCAGGCTAAATAGGAGAAAATAATCGGTAGAACGTCGTTCTACGCGCGAAGAAAGAAATAAGTGGGAAACGTAGAATATAATTCGTTCACAAGGCGCTTTGTATCCGAGAAAAATAAATTTGAAAATTTATCGTACGCGTGTACTGGATCATCCACCATTAGGCTAGACACGAACAAATTCTATCGTCTTCGAACGAAACCTTAACCAGTTAGCTGTTGCGACCTCTTTGAACACTTTGAAAAGCGTGTACCTGAAAAACGTATAAGTATAAAAGCGAATACGGAGTACGCGTGGCTGTTGAAGGTGTGTGCTTATTTTTTAATTTTATTATCGAGCTCGTTGTAGCAGAAAATATTGCCGTTTCTTCGTGACGAGTACACTCGTCGAAAACAGCTAACTGGTAGAAACGGAAACATCTTATTCCACCTTTTTCACCTATTTTCGCTCTTAGGACAGTTTCCTTTTGATCGTTTACTCGTCTAGTCCGTCTGGTCGGTAACTAGAGCCAAGTTCGTACATCTTCAGCAAATCTGCAAAGTCTGCGTTTTCTCGAAAAACTAAATCTCGGACGAACAAATGTTATTCCATATTTTCTATTGATTTCCTTGATAATAAGTAATTCTCGCTCGTACACGTTACTCGATCGCATTCTGCGTATCTCGTACGAAATCATAATCCCTTAGGATACGATATATACGATACGGCTAGCAAGAATCCAATGACCCGAACGCGTGAACGCGCGTTAGACACGAACCCGAACCGAAACCTTTGCCAATCGTCGGCAACGTATATAACTGAAATTTCTCTTTCGTTTCTTACCCGATGGCTCTGATCATCGTCTCGGGTTACGAGCTCGGCGTTCGTTCGAACGCGCTCGGCTCCGGCGAGCCTATCGCGAGGGAAATCGAACGTGAAAAGCATCAACAAGAGCAGATAGAATGTTTTCCACATCGTTGCAGTGCGATCGAAACGCGAACAGCTCCTCGTCGTTGAAGCACCAGTTCTCTCTTAGCTCGTCCACGATGTCGTGGTCGCTCGGCTCCTCCGTTTTCGCCGCCACCTCCTCCTTCTCCGCGAACAGGTGCACGAAGATCGCCGCTATACACAGGATAACGAAAATCGCGTTCTTCCTGTTGCACAGGCCGAATATATCCTCAGGGTTCATGCAGAATCGCTGGAAAGTCCTGCCTCGCTTCTAATTACCGGTTCGCCGTTTCTTCCGCCGCGGTTAATTCGCTTTTGTTCTCGCGACTCTTCGCCTCCCTCTACAGGTTCTCCGATCTTTCTCTTCGAACCTTATTCTTCAAACGTTGTTCTCGAACGTTAAATCGGAAACGATGGAACGCGGCCTCGCAGCCTGTCGTCCAAACGTTCCACGAACTTTCTATTCCACTTGGAAATACGTTTCTTTCTCCTCGCCACGATTTTCGTTGTTTCAACGCGGCTCGTACAGTAGTCGCGAGTAGTCGGACCTTCGATCGAGAACCGTGGGTTTGCAAGTGCCTTTTTACCTCTTTATTCTTCCGGTTTATCGCGATCTTGCTTCTTCTAACACGAAACACAGTATTTGGAAATACGCTTCTCTCTCTTTCTTCGACGTACTTTTACCACGGTTTCGCTTGTTCCAAAGTAGACCACATCGACGAACAAAGGAACAAAATCGTGTCCGAAAATACGTTACTTCCTTTTCTACGTATATGTACCAGGATCTTGACCGTTTCGACGCAAAATCACGCGAACGCCAGATCCTTCGTCAATTAATCTTCGTTGCAGTGGAAACGAGTATCGGAGAATGTGTCTTTCTCTTCTTCGTATATTTTTGCTCACGATTTCTCTCGTTTCAAGCCGAACGGACATGCGATAGCGGACTGTTTACGAGTCTTCTGCTTAAAAACGCTCGCGTCTAACGTTACACGGTGTCTGGAGCGCGTTGTTAAAGTCACTTTTAGGTGGATTTTTAGCCTCGTGATCCGTATCGTTCTCCTCTTTCGTTTTCCTCCGATCTACGGTTGCGTTACTTTCGAAGCGGCACGCTCCTCCACGCTCGGCAAATCGTTCTCGCGGACTGACGCCGGTTTTCTCCGTGCTCGGTCCTAAGTAAGTCGGTGAAACTCGAGAGCAGTCTTCTACTAAAACACTCGCCGGGGACGCTCTCCTGTTGCCCGGCCAGCGATCGGCCACACGACGATGATGAATTTCATCGCGACGATCGCTGACCCACGTTACCGCAGCTAACAACTCGTCCCTTCCCCGCGTACCAAGGGACGCGAGAAGCGTCAGCCGCCTAGAAAAAGTAGCCGCGGTTCGCTCCTTCCTAATAACGACGAATCGAATTTCCCGCCGCGATCTACGAACGTAACGCGCGAGATTCGTTTCGGTTTCGGCCGCTCGGAAACTTCCTCCCGATTTGTAACTCTTTCGGTCGACGTAAAAAATCACATGGACAAATTGCTCGCCGGAAAAGCCGAGAGGTTCTGCAAGGATCGAGTGTTGGAGTTGCTTGAAAGATGGAGAAAGGTCGCGCAACAAAATGACACGTACATAATGCGATAAACGTACGTCGAATCGAAATGTATTAGGTTGTCCCGAAAGTTTCTTTCCTTTCGTAAGGAAATAACAGATGGACAACCTCTTCTCGTTTTATTATATTGTTTTATTCGATCATGCACGATCCATTTTTTTCTATTTCTATTATTACGATCGTACGTGATTCGACAAAAATAATATAAAACGGTGAACGTCGTGCATCCATTGTTTCCTCTTACAAGACGAAAGAAACTTTTCGGACAACCTAATAAATCGCAACGAACTTTGCCAGCGACCTTCCGAATTTTTTCGATCGCTGGAAAAAATACGCCACGGTGTTCAAAGTGTCGGAAAGGTATCTGAACTTTGTTCTAAAAATCTTCAACTGCAACTACTCCCGCCGCTTTTAACGCAAGAAGATCGCGAGCGATCTACGAGACACGCTTCGATAGACTCAACCGCGAGTCCCGGAAGACTCGTTGCATGGAGAAGAGTCGGCGCCTTTTTCCTATTCACGCGGAAGAGGATCGCGCGAAGCGTGTTTCGGATACGAAACTACGATCGGACAGGAAATTAAATTAGAAAAATGTTAAACGTTAAATTAGAACTGTTGGCGTCGCGATCAATCTTTAGCCACGTTTCCAAGCTTCCAATTGTTGCGTCTTCTTAATTAAACATCGTAGCACGCTGCGTCCCTGTTGACACGGTGTTCGCGGTACCCACTTTCCCTCTTTTTAAGTTTCTTCGATTTCTTATCATTTTCTACCGACCATTCACTTGCGTCACTGCCAATTGATCGACCGATTCTTCTTGCGTTCGCGGCTCACGGATCTTCGTTCAGTGACGCCTGTATATAGCGCTGCTGTCGTTACAGGACTCTCCGAACGTAGCTTATCGTTTAAACGGAAATGAAAATGCCAGCTCTGAAATTCTGCAAACGATCTTGGATACGCGGCGTTCACACGCGAGCGACGATCGTTAACAATAATCCATCTGCCAGATCTGAGGAATAATTTCGCTCGGTACAGCGATAGCACCGATCCCATCCAAGTTTTCGTATTCCGTCCGAATGATTTCGATTAAAGCAGATACAAAGATAATAAAGGAGAATTTTTCTCACGTCTTAGTCCGTTATGGAGTAGGGAAATGCAATTAACGATTTCATTAATTCGTACGGTTAATTACGCGACAGTTGTGCAACCGTCGCGTTGTTTACAAAATTTCCGTGTTGAGAGGCCGTGCATCAAGCACGTTAAAAGTTGATTTTCACGTTCCTAGATCGAACAATGAATCGGTGAGATACGGTGATGAGGCAACAGACACGTACGTCGGGCTTTATTTTTCAGTAATTAAGTGGTACAGTATATTTCATGGTAATTGAACAGAGGCGAAACGTCGAATAACAAGCGTAGTATTATTATGTTCTCTGTTGATTCGCGATTATACGGCGATTAAATAGATTTCCATTATTGTCCGTAGGATTTTGCCCGAGAGCAGGAATTAATTACTAGTGTTTGCTGGAGATCGTTTATTTCATAATTAAACGTCGCGCTACGATATACGTATTGTATAGACGTTAAATATAATAATAGATAATACGGCAGCTAAAACGAACAGTCGGATTTCTGCACGATGTTGCCAATTTGTTCCAACTGCAGAAGAATAAATTACCAGTGAAAGTAAAAAAGAATATCGTAGCAAGTTTTCCTGCTATTTATTCGCAATCATTCCTGCTTCGCGGATTTTTTTCCAGCAATACTTCGAAATCAAAGATCGTGGAATATGATAGTAATTTATCTGCGCTTTAGATTGCCATAGCCTGTTGCGAGCAAGTCGCCTGTATCTATTTAACGTGTTTTTTATCGCACCGTCCGTACATATCGGCGTTTCTCGATATAATACACTGTTTACGAGTCTAATAACGTCTAAATCTGTAAAACGTGCAAATATTAGGTTATCCCGAAAGTTTCTTTCCTCCTGTAAGGAAATAATCGATGCACAACCTCTTTTCGTTTTATATTATTTTATCGAACCATCTACGATCCATTTTTTTCTATTTCTATTATTACGATCACACGCGATTCGACGAAAATAATATAAAACAGAGAACGTGGTGCGTACATTATTTCCTTACGAGACGAAAAAAGCTTTTAAGACAACCTAATAAAATATCACGATGCTGGCGAAGGTATATTTTACGGAAGCGTTCACAGATTAAATATTATAAAATGTACGTAATGTATATCGACACGCCGTCTTTTTAATCACATCGAATTTATCGACTAATTAATTAAGTCCGTTATCAAATTTCGTTTTATAGTATCCCTACGATATACCATAGTGTACGACTACGAATGCTATCCGGATAAACCGTAGAATCTGAGAAAAGAAGAACGTTTCGTTGGAAGATAAAGTATGTACGAATTACAAATAGCCACTGTAAATAGCGACAATTTCGCGATCAGCGGATCGCGGTGCAATACGGAGGTGAACCTCCGTCGAGTGAATTCTAATAGAAAGTGCGCTCTGCGAAGATCTCACGATCTTCGATTCATAGCACGACCTTCCCACGTGCAGTGGACTGTGCATCCATGCCCACGATGTGCAAGAACTGCAAGAAGCCGCGTTGCCGAGCTCGTCTGTCGATCTCTATCTATCCTAGTCGAGCAACGATATTGCGAAACTAGCAGTGACTCGTCTTTTATTCTCGTTTCCTTTTGTTCTCAGCATCGTCGTCGTCTTCGTCTTCGTCTTCGTCTTCGTCTTCGTCTTCGTCGTCGCCACTCTCTTTCATCGCGCTCGTTAGCTACGTTCTTGTCGCGTTTTCCTCCTTAATTAACCGACGCGACGCTTCTTCGTTCATTGGTCGTCGTGCACAGGCTGAATCGTCCAACTCGTATAATCGAATAATTTCTAGAACGTTGTTTAGAATACGACTACGAGCTTATAAACATATATTACGATATACAGGCGGTAGTCCTTGTGTCAAATACAATTGAATTTAATTTGCAATTATTATTCAGAGCAAAAGTCGCAGGTGTTGGGTGTTTTCATAGTGCTTCCAAGCGTCAAAGATTATTTATTTATTTATTTATTTATTTATTTGTGATGCAGACCTTCCTTTGGATGGCTTCGTGTTGGTTACACCTCGTCTTGCAATACCTAACCTCATCTTGTGTACCGTTCTCGACACAAAATGTATCCTCGTATATCCTCGTAATCTCGCTAAAGTAGAATCAAAAGCAAAAGAAAACCGAAACCTGTTAAACGTATCTTGGACCTAATGTATCCTCGTTGCGCGTGTCTCTCCGAGTACGAAAAATGTATTTTGTAATGCTACTACGGTGGCTGACGGAGGCTAAATTCGTATATTTCGTATCAAAGTAGAAGGTGTATGAACTTGGCAACGCTAGAACCGATCTCCTTTGTTCGTGTACCTGTCCCGGTGTTTGACACCGTTTGAATTTAACCTATCGTTCGCAGGACCATCTCATTCATTTCACTTATAGCGGCTCGCGACCGTGATCTATAGTTCGAATCCTATCAAGGACGTTGTTTACAGGTAACCGTCTAACTATTCACAACAAAGAATCTAATACAAAAACCTCGACCTCGAGCTGGATAATGATTCATAGGCGACAAGGAGCGCAGACGGTTACGTAACAGCGCGTGGTGGGAAAGTTCGATAGGTCATAAGAGTTACGGTTTCCGATAATCAAACATTCAGTATCGGGCAATCGAGCGATGTACCACGGTCTACGTCTTACGAACCTACTCATTTATTCGTTCCACGATGAACACGCGCAGAATCGAAGATACAAATAGTTGTATGTACGTGTAATCGTTCGGCGTAACGATTGATTTAATAAATAAATTTCTTTTGTCCCGTGAATTTGCTTCGGACCAGAGGATACAAAATTACGCGGTAGGTAACGTAGCGATCTGTTCTTACGTGTTACGCTAACTAGGTAGTTGGTTTATCTAGACGAGTATTTAGAAAATGTTCATGTCCAGAATTTATTAGACCATGTTAAACTTTGCTGTTTAGTTGAATGCGAGTTTTGAAAAATAGATTCGCAAGGAGAATATTCTAAATGGAGAAAAGGGGAGAAAAAGGTAGAAGGCTGTTCTCGTTCGTTATTCTCCGTTAATGAATTGTTCGTTTCGTGTTACTTGCGTACAGTTACAAATTAGTTTAATCGTTAGAAATTTCATTGTTACGTTTAGATATAATTTTGAGTAGATGCGACTGTACTTTGTAATTTTTTTTTTTTACTCTTAATCTTGCTTGGAATTTAGCTACGATACGATCAAGCAAACTTAAGGTAACAGACGATAAAGGAAAATTTGATGAAATCGGTTGAAATCCTTTTATTCGTTGAATCATTTTTGTTATCCCACTTAGCGATGTCACGATTGTTTTATGCAATGTTACTTTTAATTGGCATCTTATGCATGCGAATAGTTTCGTTGCTTAATGAAAACCAGCTGTATCATCGAATAACGCGTTTGCACATAGCGTTATCCCATTAGATCATTTATTTCCTACTTTACTTTGGTGTGTTGGCCACTTCTATTTTGAATTATTTTTATTCTCAATCTTTTCTCTCTTTCTACTCCTTTTAGAACTTTCTTCGGAAAAATTTGTTTCCGTTAATTATCGATAATAGAATCTATCGTATCTATCCTGATATTTATAACGCGTTAGAATTTCAAGTGAATTTTGCAGAAATTAAACATCTTTATCTCATACTCGATCAGCAATTCGTAAACTGTTTCGTATCGTATTTATCTTATCAACGATTCGAAAATCAAAATACGAATCTTTTTTCGTTCTTCGCTCGGAAACTTTCACACGCCTGACTTATAGCGTTATTCGCGTGTATATTTCAAGTCGTCATTTTTTTAAATAACGACTCCGATGTAGATAGTAATATGCCGGTTTTAAACGTTTATCTATTATCTAACGTTACATAGAGAAACGTAAATATCAGGTTTGGCGTATCGATTTCATCTTTATGGTATATTATCTATCGAGGTTTTATATTCCCGGAGAAGTCTAACACTCGTAAAATAGCTCGATGCTCGACGACCATCGAAGAGAGTGTCAATTTCTTGCTCGTCCATCGTAGATGGCATTAACAGTTGTGCAATGTCTATTACGGCTGTTCAGCTTGATATACTTCAACCAGTTGGATTTATTTGATAAGTAATAAATACGAAAGACAGCGAATTGCCGTCAAGTGAATCTCTTTTACTGACATTTCACAGCCAATTGTTTCGGTACGTATATTAATTAACATTTACGAAATGGTTATTAATTCCGATAATTTTTATATTTTTAATTACTAATTTTAATAACGCTGGGACCAAAAATAGATTTATATAATTCAGCGCGGTACGTTCGAACTCCGACAACGGGGAAGGGACGACAAGCTAAAATTTTGAAAAGACTCGAGCAAACAAATTGCAGACGAAGAAACAGATTTGCCACCGAAGTTGTGGGAAACGCGTTGAAACAACGAGTGGAGAGTCCGAGTGGCGAGGTCGAGGACACGAGAAATTTTCGGACGCTATCTTTTGTCCTATTCTTACTTGCGAGAGATCTTCTTTCAGCATAATCGTTCTCGAAGCGTGACACGAATTCGTCGAAGTTGATCGAACTTGACGCGTTATACCGGAAAAATAAAAATTTTCTTCAAATTCGCCGTTAATTTAATCGCCTAATTTTTCAAATATAAGTTTCAACTTTCTTACGGAGAATATCTAACGTATCCCTAAAACGAGAATGATAAAAAGATTTGACCTTTTGAAAAATGTCAAACGAAATCTCTCCATTTAAGGTCTCATCCGCGAGAAAACAAAGTTCGAGCGTGTTCAATTAAAAAGTGGCGCAGTGTACGCGCACCACGCATTTTTAATTTTATTTTTCTCGAAGACGAAGCATCTTACGATAAAATTGTATTCCACGTTTTTCGCTTACTTTTACACGCAGTTTAACCTCCCGTCGATCATTTACTCCCGTTTCGTTCTGAACGAGCCCAGTCCAAGTATACTTGGCAAATTTTCAAACTCGATTTCCTCGGAAACGGAACGCCGTGCTCAATAAAATGTTTCTTCCATATTCTCCACTTATTATCAAGGCGATATCTCGTTGATGGATTTGAACGAAGAAGACGCGATGTGTCGTGGCTGGTAAGAGTGTGGTCCGCTGTCGTAAAACGAGAGAGGAGCCGCGCGCACTTTCACACGAGGCCGAAACTTTCATACGGTTTATCTGGTCGGTACGGTACGCGCGAGAAGCGAGCGTTCCCTTTTCCCGTTCTTTTTCCACAGGATATATAATTTTCTATTATCGCGTAAACGCGTCCGCTCGCTTCCAGTTTCCCAGCTGATTTGCTGAATCGCATTACCCTTCTTTTTCGCTCGTCGCCTATTCGCGATGCATTATTTATTGTGCTCGCTGTTAAAGTAGTGGAGATGAAAAAGCTACTACCACGAAGAACGTTGATTCTCTCGCGACAATGATGAGTTTCTTTTTCATCGGATCGGCGTTTCTTTTTTTCTTCTCTCTCTCTCTCTCTCTCTCTCTCTCTCTCTCTGGCTTTTATTTCGTAGGTTTGCCTTCGTTCCCGTAACTTTTCTTTCGTTTGGTCGCGTAATCGATCCGTCGTAGACAAACTGGCAAATTGAATTGGCTTCACGCGACAGATCGAAAAAGATATTTTCCTTTCGTTGGACAATGACGAGTGAAATTACATCTTGACCAGAAACTTCTCTTCGCCAGCCACCGTGTATCCCTACCATATTTGTTGATCGTAAAATCCGCTTTTGGAGCCATATTTCCTCCTTTTACGTAAGAGGAAGTAATCTAATAGCCACGCGACAAGCAGAACGATCTCGACAACGCGATCCGAGCTTTCATTTGTCCCGTAAAGTGCCCACTTTTGTCCAACTGTGACCATCTAGACAAGGCTAAACGAGAAAGCATCTGTACGATCGCGTTGGCGTGAACATCGTCGAGCGAGAAGAGAAAAATCCAGGAAAAAAAAGGAAAAGGAAAAGGAAAGAGAAAAATAAATAAAATAGCATGTGCGTAGACATAAAAGTTTGGAATGCCGTAGGAAATATCAATCTTTTCGATATTCCACTCTAATATCTCTGTACGCGTGCCAAATTTTTTAATAGAACAGAGCGCTCGAATAAGGAGACGAAACGAAAGTGCGTGTATAAATATTGGAATATTATACGAAATGTCGATTTTTTTTTACGTGAAACGTTTCAAAGAAGAAGGAGAATCTTGATTTGCCTTTTTCGCATTAATTAATTAGGTAGTTGTATTTATGACAAAAACGTAGTAGCAGGCAAAGCATTAGCTTGCAGTGCTATTTGACTCGTTATTCCGCGCCGAATGTTTTGTCTTGCTTATTTTTACACGAAATTTGTACATATCTTTTCATAAATATAATTCTCACACAAAACTTAAGGCTACCCTACACGTTCCAATGAAAACTCTCTCGTGCTCCACTCTGTATACGCAAAATTAAAATTACTAAAATCGAATGTTTCTTAAAACGCTTGAAATACATTTGTAGAGTCGCCGGTTTTAAGCAATGACGTAGAATATACCGTACGATATACATCTTCCTTGTCGCTTCATTTCTCCCATTACTTTCTATCTATTCCTATTTCGATTCCACGTTCTGTCCTTTAGTACGCCCCTCCTAATCATTTTTTTATGTATACGCTGTGTCTCAATGTCCAACAATTCCCAAGGTCTCTTCCGTCTACATCTTCTCTCCATTTGGAGCATTTCTCGCCTTCCTGCGCACTTCCATTCTCGCTATTTGACCATCAAGTCTTATCTCCAAGTATCGTTCGTTTGCCAGGCATTCTTCGACTATTCGCCTCGTTTCTAAAAGAGAAAACGGTAAAAGTAAAATTCATTTTTCTCTGGTCAGTTCGATGTAACGGTAGAAATTGATCTAGAAACGACGTGGTCGCTTCGAGGATCCATAAAAACATCCACAACCGGCGAATTTACGTTTCGCGTAAACGCGTGTATCTAACCTTAGAAAGCGACTAAACGTCCAGATCTATTCTTCTCTCTCTCCTTAATTTTCTTTCCCCGCTTTCGTTGCCATTTTACGAGGCTTTGTCTCGGATTCAGCACTTCCATACAAGGTGTTCGATATTTCTGCCTATAAACGGTATTTTTATTTGAGGCTGGATTCGCAGCCAGCGTTTCCCCAGCGAGAGAGAAAGTCGAGGGAACGACGACGACGACGACGATGACGACGACGACGACGACGACGACGACGACGACGACGACGACGACGACGACGACGACGACAACAACGACGACGACGAGAACGATGGCGATGAATCTTCTTTTACTTCCATTTCCGGAATTGTGGGTCAAGTTCTTGCCCGAAAAGCAGATACAGCTGCTGCGCGTGCGTAGCTTGGCCACCTAGCGTGCCTCTCACGAAGGCGAAAGTTACCTGCACGCTCTTCAGGAGGACCGCTTCCGTGGTTAATATGATATCTGAATATACAGGGTGTCGCGATAGTTATATTTTTACATATCGTCGATAGTTGGACAGAGGAATGCTGCGAACAGATGACGCACGGTTTACGCGTCTATGGGAGATTTATAAGGACGAAATTGTACAGAGAGCGTACGACGATAATAAAAAGACACGAGGCAACGAAAAGTAGAGTGTGTATTCGTTAGAACGTTTAACACGTGGTCTGCCGCGAGAAACTCCAGCTATGTGGGCCACGTGAATTATACGATGCTCGACAGCAAAAAGGAAAAAAAGATACGGCGAAGAAATACGTTCATCGATGCTCAAACAGCCTTTGTCGCTATCCTATCCAAAGATGAAACAGTTCGCGCGCACGTTTTAGGTTAATCCAGAAACAAGTAGAAAAAACTATCGCGACTGGTTGTCGCGTTAGAAATCTCGCGTTTCGAGGAAATGCAGATTTACGCGACGGGAAAAATTCTAACGAATATCGGGACGATGAAATAGAAAAATCGTAATATTCGAGCAAAAGTCTTCGTTTTACAATTCTTGCAACTTGTATTAATGTTACAGCTGGGCAGTTTCTACGGTAATGACGAGGCAAAATCTAATTCCCAGCGAGGACGGTTCACGCATGATCCACGCTTTGATCCCAATGTGGGACATGTGCAATCACGAGAACGGCAGAGTGAGTTTATTTATTCGTGTTTTACACGCGCACACTATCGTGCGGAAGTACCCGGACGCCATATACCTGTTATTAATATTTTTAGTAGACTATCGAATAGATGATTCAACACGTGATATATGAGCATAAACGATACTATCATCGTAGAGATAGATACTTTGCTTATTTCGCGTGCATCTCTGCACGCGCACAAATTACATATACACATCATTTTCTATCTTGTTAAACATGTATCACATCCGCTTCGTTCTTAGTTACTTTCTTATACTATACGAGAATTTAATCGCTTTATCATTTTTAAATGGAATTCTTCTTAATGCAAATATTAATTCCAAAATTGACGAATCCGCGGATGAGGATATTGTCAGACAAGATAAATGATTTTATTAATTATTTACTAAGACTGGTTACAGTTACAGATGTCACTGTTTAAAAGTCAATCTAATCGCGTCATGATATCCTATGGTACACAGCGGTTCGATTTATTCGTAATCTTGGCATTGAGATACATCTTGTTAAAAATAAGACGATGGTCGACAGCATCGATACGATGGACGGTTTCATATGTTCTGACCGTTTTCGTTTCAGATCACCACGGATTTCAATGCGACGTCAAACTGCTGCGAATGTTACGCTTTGAGAGATTTCAAGAAAGCAGAGCAAATATTTATTAGCTACGGGCCCAGAACGAATTCCGATTTCTTTGTACACTCGGGATTTGTTTATATGGATAACAAACAAGTACGTGCATACCATCGTACAAAATTATAACTTAACTATCACCGTTCTACTATGTTGCAAGTCCTATATGCCCGTACTATAATTGGCAAAATTTTTAAACGATAGTAGCCTCTTTAAATTACTTCTTTATTATTCATTAGGTTTCTCAAAGTATTAGCTTCTCTTCACGGCTTTATTTATCATGCCTTGTCTACAGCAAACGTGATTATATCAATTAAAATAATATTATATTACACGAAATACGAGTGTAATACATTATTTCTATCGCACGTAACGAGTACATATAATAGAGAGTATCTCAGCGACTAACAAGCAAACAATTTGCTCATAAAGAAAGAAACGTTTTGCATTTATTTCTTGCTTAAGAGATCAAGTAAATAATATTTATCTTTTTATTATCGCAGGATGGCTTCAAATTACGGCTTGGGATCAGCAAAGCTGATTCTCTCCAAAAGGAACGCATAGAACTGTTAAATAAATTAGATCTGCCAACGGTTGGGGAATTTCTATTGAAACCAGGAACAGAACCGATCTCGGATTTGCTGTTGGCGTTTCTGAGAGTATTCAGTATGCGTAAAGCGGAACTGGCGCATTGGATCCGGTCGGATCGCGTTAACGATTTGAAGCACATGGACTGCGCACTGGAAACTGTTGTCGAGGAGAATGTCAGAAAATTTCTGCTTACTAGGCTGCAGCTGTTAATTGCTAATTATCCGACGACTCTGAAGGTGAAAGTGAAATAAGACACCAGTTTGAAATACGAGGCGACCGTTGTGGCGGCATGAAAATTGCGATTCTCTTTGTTTTAACACGTTCCCTCATTTTTCCTTTTTTATTATAGGATGATCTGCAATTGCTCGAGACTACGTTGCCGCAAATTAAGAAGTTAGCCATTCAATTAAGGGTAACGGAGAAGAGAATTCTTCAGGGCGCGCTCGAATACGTGGAACAGTGGATCAAAGCTTAAGAATCTGAATTTTAATCACTATCGATGAAATCAAATCTTTATTTTTATTCCAAATAAGAATCTTACAATGGGTTTGATTATTTGTATGAATCTGATTTAATTGTAATTCCAAAATGATGGATAATTGAACACATCATTTGACGGATGACCGGACGTATATATATATATATATATATAAAATAACGTGCAAATCGACGAAGGACAGATAGAAAAAGGAGTAAATGGTGTAAAATACATTAAAGTATATAAAAAATTGAACAGACTATATATCTATGTGTATTAACAAGTATACAGTGCAAAATAATTGCGTGTTCTATAATAACGTGAGTCTTGTTTTCGAGAGATGAGAGCTTCGTCAGCACAAGATCGTTTTTAAAAATAATATCGATGTTTCCTTATCGAAATATAACTTTTCATCCATGTGCTGATCGTACTCTGTTCTCTGATCGCAAGAAGTTACAAGTATAATACTTTTATTTCAGCTTTGATAAAGAAAGAAAGAGTGGAGAAGAGAGAGAAAGAAAAAAAGAAAGAAAGAAAAAAAGAAAAATAACATGTACAAACGAAATGTTACTATTCATGGATATTTATTTTTCAAAGGAGATAGTTAAGAGATCTAATTCTTTATGTAAGCTATTGTGCGGTGTTACACAGGCCTACAAAAGTCAGACTTACAAACGATTAATACACCGTAAGATTTGTCGATAATTGTATCGAATTGTAATAGTACGCATAAAAGTAAGACAAACAGCGAGTTCCAGATACTTTTCAGCCATTAAAAGTTGTATTGTATCATGTTTACCCCCGAGATTTTATGCGATTATATTTATGATACAATTGAAGGCAGTACGCTTATGTGAATGGTAACTATACATACATATGTGAAAAAAAATATGTCAATGTATTTAAATAAACGCTATATATAAACCAGTTCAATCGCGTATAACAAAGGATAACAAGGTAGAATAATAATTAATTAGAGATCGCTACAGCAGGACTGATAGCTCTGTGTATTGCTTTTTTCAATACATCGGGGCAGACATGATACAGCCAAATGCAATTGTCACGATAACTTAACGTTACATTTCTCTTCTAATACAAAACATAGAAAATTCACGACGTGATTATATTACTTTAATAAACTGCTAAAAAATTACCTTTACTATCTGATTCAAAAAGTTCTATATATTATCGGAGGAGTTACACGAGGGTCTTAATTATATTTTTTAAAATAATATCATTTGCGATTATATGAGTATCTCGAGTAGAGGCGAGTGTGATGATTCTGTATTTTACATGATTGCTAAAAAAATATACAGATATATGTTTATTCTCGAGAGGAGAGGCGAGTTTATTGCAGAACTTTTTGATCAGATAAGATCGTATGCATTTATCGATGATTTATAAGTTATTTGTTGCCAGTCATATTTAGTTGTGTTTAATATATACTACAAAGTGACTTACAGCAACGGCACGTTTCATTATTACGAATAATTTTTAGCGATCGTTTTCAGACTTGTACGGCTTATTTTTATACCCGTCATCTGAAACTTGCGATTTATACTTATGTACTACTTTATACTTATAGCGCGTTCTGCAATCCGATTTTATTGTTCGCTAAGGATACATTATTATTTCCACTAGTATAATTTGCAGACTCGTTTCTTAATTCGCGGAGTATCATATCACGGACTGACTCTTCTTTTTGTTCTTCGTTGCAATCGTCTTTTACTTTCTTCTTGACATTTACTATATCGTGATCTTCCTGCAGATGCAAGACTAAAGAAGGTAAGGCATAAAATATTTTGTCACAAAGATTGCACTGGAATGTCTTGCCATCTGCTGCCTGTAAGCAGTACTCGTAATCTTTCATAGAACTATATGTTTGTCTATGCAACGCTAAATGCTTTTCATGGTCCATAGCGAGAATAAATTCGTAAGAACAAATTGGACACTTTAAGTTATGCTTTGTCCACATAGTATGCGCTTTTAATCGATGTAAACTATCATAAACTTTACCACAAACAGGACACTTCATGCATTTATGATTATTTAGCGTCTCCCTGCTTTCGTATAATCCACTACATTCCTTACATTGATAAGTTCTTTCTCTTTTACATGCATGCTTAAACCAATGCTTCTCTAATTGTGGTAACAAATCAAATACTAGTTTGCAGAGAGTACATACGAATCTTCCTCGATGATCTCTTTTCATGGTGAAGTTCGATGCTCTTATGTCCCAATGTTTTTCGAAATTATTTTTACGCATTAAGTTTTCGTTACAAAACTCACATTGGTCCTGATGTTTAGATAGATGAGTAAATAACATACCAGGCTCTGTATTTGTGTAATTACAAAAGGAACATACAAAAGTATCATCTTCCTTGTACACGTGCGAGTATAAGTGTTTTTGGAATGAGTTTGAAGTGAAAAACATTGCACCACATGCTGGACATTTTAAATAAGGTTTACCTCTTTCTGTGTAATATAACGGCAAAGGTCTGAAGCTTTGTAACCAGCCAGCATTATCTTTGGAATCTAGAATATTTTGCTGATCCATAGAAGACTCTTCGTAATCTATTTCTTCCATGGCTGGCACACGTTCATCTGCATCGGTAGAAATGATCGAATGCTCCTCTTCTTTTATTTCGACTATCGGTTCATGCTTCGGTATCAGTTTTCTCAACAATAACGCTTTATTATGTCGCTTAGAACGATGTCGAGATTTAGACTTTTTGCTAGCCAAAGAGCGTTCGTTATTTAATTTCTTTGTCATTAATGCATTGTCTGATTCCAACTGCGTTATTATTATAAACTCTTTATTACTAGGTACAGAAGTAACGTACGACAAAGGTGAATCCGCTCTCAAGTCGTCCCAATCGCTGACAGTGGATTCACTAGTCGCTTCCGAGTCATTTTCAATGGACAAAAGTTCAGAGGATACGTCGTCTTCTTGAGATCCAATGTCATCGTCACCATCTTCCGTGGAAAGGAGCGCTGTTCTTAATATTTCTCCATTCGATATTGGATATTTATCCTTTTCATAGTTTTCTCCATTGTTCCTTCTCTCGTTAGTTTCTTCATCTTCCATTGCGGTTTTTGAAAAATCTTTGCATTCTGAATCTTCTAGCGTTAGCATTTTGCGTTTGTAAAAATCCTACGATTTGTACTTAATTACTGCAACACATAAGATTAGACATTACTCTGCTTACAAACTGTTTACAAGGAGAGTTCTCAAAGATGAAACATAACCTTCGTTTCCATTTTATTCACCGCATCTCTTACTTTTATACAGTTCAATCGTAAGTGAACGACGTTTGAATCAAATCTTTAAACAGTCGTTTCTAATGATCAAGTAAACAAACTGTACTTACATGTGGACATTTAACGTGGCCCCTCCTTACGACGCTCTTTGCGGTGCAAACATCGATTTGTATCTGCGTGGAATTCTTTAAAGACGTATCAAAAGACGGACAAAAAAAGTATGTGCCATGACGTGAATTCGCCATTCAATTTCCAAAATTCCACGCGAAACTCGTAAGTCTCGGAGTTCCCATTATTATTCACACTTGAATAACTTTGATCAGCTGTTTTCTGATTACACAAAATTGACAGGACGTCTCAGTTCGCGTCCACCGATGACCTGCCGATGGTGACACGAAAAGTATCTCTCAACTTCTCTTCGTTGAATTTCTACAATGTTCTATGTCATTTATTCGAGGTGATGAAAGACTACTTGAAATGCCTGCTACAACTATGTCGAAAATTTCTGTTGTTTACGTATAACCTGATTAATTTTTTTCTAGTAATGAAATTCTATTAGTTATATCGAAATGTAATATATAACTGCACTTGCCTTATACGCGTAGAATGTATAGTTGAGAGACACTGTCACAGGAATAAGCCATGTATGTAACTGTATGGAGATATAGAGAAGACACATAGGACGGCTCGGGGATTTATTAGAACACGTACGAGAAATTAATATATTTTCAACATCGATACTTGTATCTGTACAAAATTATCATATAAAATCATTGTAATATACAAAATTAATTGCTAGTACATCGTACTTGAATGTTAAGTGCGTGTGTATTTCGACAGTGTGTATCTCGAAAAGCAAGGGGGATAGAACAAACGAAAACAACAGTAAGTCGACAAATATTTTTCTTTAATTATAGCAAAAACTGTTAATTGTAACTTTAATTATAACAAAGTCTGTCTAGACCCTGAAATTATAAACTATTATCTTTGATATTGTTACTTAATTACGTGTCAATGTACATAAGTACATGAGACATATTATCTAGAACAAGCCCTCACACTTTTACAGAATACTTATATAAAAGTACTATATCAAATTAACAAAACTCGTAGCTTTTAACGCAGTAACACTTATTTTGTAAACTTCCATATACAATTCCTCCAAGTTAATTATATACTAGCAAGCCTCGGTTCGTTGTAACGATCGAATGTTAATACATTCTACTCTTCTGAATTATATTAATTAAAACATCTTATCTACCATTTCGAAATTGAAGGAAATTGATCTCAAAGACTGACTGGGACTATATATCCCAGTTTCAAAGATATGCATTATCTCGTTCAATGTATACTACAGTACAAATTATTATTGCTTTCATCGTCGGAAGAAAATTCGTCGCGAAAAAGTTAAGGGGTTAAAGAGCCGCTCTCTTGAGAATCGGCGCTTCAATTCTTGCTTCGTTTTTTGTGTTCGTGTCCATGACCGAAGTCGGCAGCGTACGCATGTGGATAGACGTAACCGTGGCCGTGACCGTACTCGTGACCGAAACCGTGTCCAAAACCGGCGCCAAAACCATGAACGAACTGCGCGGGCAACGGATGGCCATGCAGCCCGTGGCCATGCAACACGGGATAAAAGTGACCGCCGCCATAACCTCTACCGACGTACGCCGGCGAACCAACCGAACCAGCGCCAATCAGCGGGATCGAAGCTGGATGGACCGGAATCGGAACTGGAACCGGGACCGGTATTGGAAACGCTTGCTTTACCGGTACTGGATACGGTTGTTGTACAGGCACCGCCACGGCTTGCTTCACCGGTATTGGAATTGGGCGTTCCACCGGAACCGGAACTGCCTACGGATAAGTAGATTTCAAAAACGAATTACCTGTTTCGAGAGGTAAATTCCGTGGATGAAAGTAGTTGGATGGAATGTGGATCGTTTAAGAAGAATCACAAAGGTTAACCTTTCGTTACAGAGTGATTTGGAAACTGTAGTACAACCGGAGAGGTAAGAATAAGTCGAAAACATGGAATAAAATTCGTTCGTACGACGTTTCGAAAATATAGGGTAAAATATAGAATTTCGAAAAGATTGTTAAGCAAATATAGAACGAAAATGTTGTCGATATCGTCTGGAAAACGAAGCGTCAGGTAAAAGAATTTAGGGATGTTTCCTTACCTCGTGTATCGGAATGGGAACCGGGACCGGTTTGTGAATGATCTTTTCGATCGGAACTGGCACGTGATACGATTTCTCGATATAAACCGGCTGCGGAACAGGAACTGGTCTTTCCAGGACCACGTGTTTCGTTATGTATACTGGAAACGTTTTCAACAAATCGGGCCCCCCGATTGGTAAAGGAATGGCCGGTACTCTACCGTATGATAATCCGCCATGCAATCTATCAATTACGAAACATAAGCATCTTTATTCTAGAGATTTCAAGTAAAAAATGATACCAATCGAAAGTTAAAAATATGAATTACAAAGTTGTGATATCATTACCCTCCATGAGCTAAGTTAAAGGGAGGAAATTTGAGCCCTTTCCAACCTGGATCACCCAACCATGGTTGTCCATGGCCGTATCCATGAGAACTTGGTATTCCAACCCATCTGCCAGATTCCGGTATCCCTCGTTTACTTTGTTTCGTATCGTTTGTTTCTGCAGTTAGCGCGTAGCCACAGCAAAGTATTAGGAACAGCTGAAATTCAACGTTTTTACAAAATTGCTTTATAATCGTTTAAAATTAATCCAATTTCGTTTTCATTTCCTCGTGCTTTGTACTTTTACGTTCCTTAACAACGCAACATCGACAAAAATTCTTCTCGCGCATTCAGAGATATCTAACTCGATAATTGAAAAATCAAATAATTTCTAGTTTATCCATTCGTTAAATAATTTTAACTTTGCCCCGACGATGTCTACCTTTAGTTTGATTGTTTGAACCGTCGAATGACAGGGTATCGTTAGCTCGCTGTTACCACGAATCTATCACGTTTGTTTAGCACAGTGTTGCGGATTTCTTAGCGTGCTTGGCTCGGATCCAGGAATGATCAAAGAATCGCAATTCACCGAACGTGTTCGTGTTTACTGATCGGTCTCAAACGTTTCTGACCTTTTTTAAGCAAAGAGAATAGCAAAGTGAGTCGAAGCAAATTGTTCTAAACATTGTTGCCAGTATTTGACGGCCACAATGTGGAAGGTTAGGAAAAACAGAAGAAACTAACGAAGTCCTATGTTTCGTCGTGGAAGCAGAATCCAATAGAACATTATATATCAACAATACTAATTGTATAAATATTGTAACACGCGTTATAATAGCTGTACGTACTTCGCACGCACACGTACAGACACGTGTAGACACATACGCATAAAACGTTGGTGAGTTACGTAACGACTGTACTTACTTACATAATTTAATTTTTGGTCCTTAATGGATATTAATCGTCGATCAAAAATAAATAAATAATAACAGTTACAGGAGCGAGAAACGTTTCTGGAACTTTATACCGAGTACACGTATTCCGAATTGCACCTCTCAATGTTACATGATGTAAAATAGATTGTAAGGAAAAGATAATTGTACTAAATTACTACCTCCTGAAAACAGAACGAGTTCTGTTTCAAACATTTTTCCAATGACCAGCAAATTCTTTGAGATAATTGCATTTACAGATTAAAACGACCGACCACTCTGTTTGCAAGGATTTTAGATTATACATAATCATGAATTATATAAATTACACGTGAGGACAATATACCGGGTGTACCGAAAATCATGGTGCGAGTCGAAAGGCGGTGATTCGCCGTGGACAAGCAAATTGAGAATGTAGAATGACGACAATTACGGATAGAAGTCTTGGTTTTCCAGAAGATCTACTTCCGTCCACTTGACTCTCGTTAATTTTCAAGCGCACGTAACGCAACTTCGTGGTGGATTTTTTTCGAAAACGAAGGGTCGTATCACGATTTTTCACTACATTCTGTACACAAAACGTTCAATGCAAAATACTCGTTGTAATATTCGGCTGGACAATCAGATCTCTTATCTAGGTTCTATTTTCTAATTAAATATAAATATTAGCGTCGTATCCAGCGCGAAGGAGTTGATACTCGTGCATGTAATATAATATATCGGATTATACAGCCTTACAGAGATAATAGTTCGACGAATAGATCGCCAATTAAAGATTCTGTCATATCACGATTAGACTGCGGATGGACGTTGCTAAAAAAGTGGAATTTACTTAGAGATTCGCT
Organism: Bombus superbus; assembly: GCA_014737385.1. Taxonomy (NCBI): domain Eukaryota; kingdom Metazoa; phylum Arthropoda; class Insecta; order Hymenoptera; family Apidae; genus Bombus; species Bombus superbus. The sequence continues at coordinate 2,643,626 of JACXIK010000024.1, forward strand.
CCACTCGTTAAATATTATAATAAGCGCTTTAGATGTTTTACGTATTTTTGCATATTATGCGTATTCTGTACATTTTTACACGTCTCTTTCTCTCTCTCTCTCTCTATTTTATATATATAAAATATATTATGTATTATGTATCTTCTATAAATGCGTAAATATCCGCAGTCTACTTACGATACTCGTCGATTTATGTTTCTTACCGAGATAATAGACATTGCTGTCTGGTCGAGAAGGAACTGTTCGTCAAATCGAGAGAAGCGTTAGCTTTATATATTCGCCGTTTGTCGAGGTAAACAGATCGATAGTTCCGGATGGTCCAAGTCAGGTTCCCGTGTTTGATAGGATCAGGAACTCGACCTTGTTGATTGGCGAGTTTTGTATTTCCGGTGAAGAAAGTGGTTAAATACTTACTATAACGAATCTGGTTCACGTTGACGCTGTATTCGATGGCCATGCGTAGCACCGATCTCATATCTTTGCTGCAAGTGTCTCATCGAATCGAAACGTTTCTGACTAGATCGCGGATTTTTCCAAAATCAAATAAAAACACGCTTTGACCGACGCAAGATTTATCGCAGACTTTGGTCTGTTTAGTTTAGTTACACATTAAACTTTCACGATGATCGAATGGAATGTTTGTGATCTGCGGTTTTCAATCGCGCCGTTCTCTTCTTCTTCTTACAAGTCTTACTTACCCCGAGGAAGCGAACTGGAACGTCCGCGAAACGTCGCGCCACAACAAAGAGCAACGCGCTAATAACACGGTTCAGACACGAAGAGACACAACTATGCGTCATGGGATTGATCGACAGCCTGTGGAAAATAAAGTTCGATTGGAAAAAATTGCCGCTCCGCGAACGATCTTCACCGCGATCTTCAAGTTTTAATACGTATAAGCGAAGGTTACGGGCGTACGTTCTCCGTGAAATCGTTTCATCGACGCGATCTTCGTTCGGTCGTCAAAATACGCAAAGCTTGCTGAAATTGAGCGAATCGCAATTCGTGTCACGATTTAGAATCGGTGAACGCATAGCATTCTTGGGTTTCTGTAACGCGGAGCTGTCGCCTTTACTCGGCCAACGAGATCAACGAAACCGGCTGGTCCGTTTCTTGCACCAGTGTCGCTCGTTTGTTTCCGCGTTGGCCGCATCCGCGAACTTTCTTAACTTTCATTTTCTAATACGTACGAGCTACTTCTAATGCCGGCCACTACCTTTCATCCATTATTCATCGTTACGAACGCCGGTGAGCGCGTAACAGGCTCTCGTAGTACGTACGTATTAGCCCTACAATGACGAAATACCTGACGGTCAAGTTAGACGACTTCAATTAACTTTCAATTAACCAAGCAAGCGGTTGGTTGGTTCGTTGAAGTACAAGGTCTCAACACGAATCGATATGCTCACACGATGCAAGTTACTTACTATTTGATTATCTTTCATCGCTACTAATATCAATTTCTAACGACAAACTGTTCGCACGATACAGAATTCATTATTAAATAAAGATGGCTCCGTGCGTAATTCATCGAGAACTAACGCGAGACAATTCGTTAATTCTTAACTCTGTCCTGTAAGCACGTAGCGTTCGGACAAGCTTGTTGAAAAATGTTCAAATTCCGTTTGTCCGCTTGCAGACGACGCTTTAAACGAACGAACTTGTCTTCGCGTCGCCGTATCTCGCTTTGATTCATCCTCGTCAACGATCGATTCGTTCTTACGAACTAAACTCGTCGAATTATTCCACGATGCTCGCGTTCAACTTTCAACGAAGCGTTTTTTCTAATGCGTGTTTCACGTAAGCGTGAATTAGTATTCCCTTTTGTCTATGAGCGCAGCCACGCTTCCGCCAGGATATGAAAGAAAAATGTCACGAAACCGCGCTCCAACCGCATAACCAGGTTGCTATAGAACCGTGTCACGATTCGGCGCATCGCTATTCTTATTAATTTGAATGTTCACGTAGACAATTTTCACCTAGCCGTTGCTCGGCTATCCGAACGATCTCGAAGACGAATGCTTGGTCACGCGAAATTGTTCACGTTCGTTCTAATATGTGAATGACGGATGATACCGTCTCGTCCCGCGTTATGCACATAGTCATGCTCGTTACGTGTAAACGAAAGAAAAGCGGTCACGACCGCTATTTGGCCATCACCCAGGATTGGACGCAGCGAAAGTCCATTGAGTTCGAACCAAGACAACGATGGTTCCTTCCTATTGCGATGTGTCACCTGTGCATGCCCTATAAATACTTATGGGGGTCACCGATAGCGAGCAAACGCAGTGTTCCTTCGGCCTCGTAGTTGCGAGCTAGGATTTAGGGAGCGTCTCGAGAATCGATCATGAAGATTATTTTGGTATTGTTTCGTTCACTCTTTTTCTTTCATTTTTTTTTCTCTTTTCTCTTTCCTTTAATTTATCCGTCGTCTGTCTAGTTTATTTAATTTTATCGTTCTTGGCATTTTACTCGTTTCTATTTTGCCACTATTTTGTAAAACAGCGAAATTGATTTTGCGACGGCGATAAAGTACTTGGTGGTTAAATTAGCCGCGATTAAGCGATCCAAGGACTGAACAGCTTCCGTGGATCGTCGTTTGACCGTTGGTGAGACGCGTCGTGCGGTTTGAACAATTTTTCTATCAACAGTGAAGCTTCGGTTCGTATATTTCCGCGGATTGCCTGCGAGCTTATCGCGCGACCGTAAAATAGAACAGAACTTTTCTTTTCATTCGTCTTCCCTCTACGTTCTACGTTCACCACTGGCACGATATTCCGTTCGTTCGCAGATCTTGTCGCTGTTCCTGGCGGTCAGTGCAGCAATCGTCGTCGACAAGCACGAGAAGAGTAAGTCTGTTGCGTGGAAGAGACACGACAAAAGAGGACTCGTTAATTTGGAATATGGCATACCCGATCATCCGTACGGTCATCCCGAACCGGCGCCAGTTTTCGAGCCTTCTCTTCCGGACGTAGGTGGACACTTGGAGTCGGTGATCGCGCCGGTAGCACCTCCGCCACCACTGCCTGTAGCGCCCGCAGCTCGTTAGTACACTTTCTAGTTCACCGTGTTTTAATTATATTTAATATTAACGACGCGCCGTATTAACCGTATTAACTAGAAATTAGAATAAGACGCAGGGATCGTTGATTTGAAATTTTGATCGATACAAAGCACGATGATCGATGCAGGTAGATATAGCATCGGGAAACGTTCGATTTATTTGTCATATTCGTGTCGAATTTTTATTCGCGCTTTCTTTCACGAGATACGAAACGACGCGTGTACTCCGCGTGTTTGAAAAACCGATGATCTTTACTTCTTTCATTGGCCATTCGTGAGAGAGTGCAATAAGCGATTACCATGTATGTATAACGAGAAGAAATTCGATCGCTATTATTACCATCGCTGGTCCACGTTGGCACGAAATTGGACGTACCATTGTCAAAGAGAAATTCTTGATAACGCTATTGAGCAACGGTAAAAGCCTGTGTCGAAATTACGAAAGAGAGGATCATTAGTGACATCATCGTTCAACGTTTAGAAGGTGGCTCCGAGCAATCAATGGAACTTGAACGTCGAACGCGAATTGGAATAGACGACGAGAGGGATTTCCTACTTGTTCTTGTCGTGCTCTGCCTCTCTGTAACTATTACATTCTATCGCGCGATATTTGGAGCGTTCGGTGCATTTTAGCGCGTTAAGTATCTTGTAATTTCTAGAAATTTATCGTACAATGAAACGCTAAATTATTCGCGTATTTTCAAGCCGCGATAAATGCACCTTCGTTCGTAGAACACGCAACGCGATATTTAAATCCCATTCTTAGGCCATAGTCATCGCGGATGAATGTTCGCGAGTACGGCGTTCCGAAGGATGGAACACCCGAAGACCACGTTGCACCGAGTCGCAGAGATCTAAATATTTCATTTATTAATTAAATACTTCATTCGTTGATGCATCGACGAATTGAGTTTGTCGGAACGTCGATTCTCAATTCTCGTAGAAACCGGCGAATACAGAGGTAGCGCTGTGTCCGGATATCAACGCGAGTATAACCGACATACAAAATCTGTAAACGGAGGTCGATCGCGTCTGGTTGCAAAAAGAAAAAAAAAAAAAAGAAGAAAACCAACACTGGAACGTCGAACATCTGACCAAGCTGAAATCTCTTCTCTGTTGCAACAGCCGCAGTTCCAGTACCGGTGCCTCAGCCAGTGCCGCATCCGGTTCCAGTCGCGGTGCCTCAGCCAGTGCCGCATCCGGTTCCAGTCGCGGTGCCTCAGCCAGTGCCGCATCCGGTTCCAGTCGCGGTTCCCGTGACGAAACACGTGGCGGTGCCTGTACCAGTCGATCGAGCGGTTCCAGTTCCCGTGGATCGTCCTGTTCCCGTGCCAGTGGCTGTTCCAGTGCCAAAACCGTACCCGGTCCACGTGGAGAAGATCGTGCACGTCGATAGACCGGTGCCAGTACCGTTCGACAGGCCAGTTCACGTACCAGTGGATCGACCAGTGGCCGTTCCTGTTCCAGTACCCAAACCGTATCCGGTTCCTTTCGAAAAGGTGGTCCACGTGGACAGGCCCTATCCTGTTCACGTAGCAGTGCCTTACCACGTCCCCAAACCTTATCCAGTACCTGTGGCCATTCATGCTCACAAGACGCATGGATGGTTCAAGTAAGGCTTCTTCGAGATATCTCTGTCGGTTGACCAAAATTGTCCACGTTGGAGCTACCGACCGTCGATGGCGGTGTACGATAGCGTCGAGAAGTTTGGGATCGTTTCACCGATTTGACGCTTTGACCATTTCTCGTCTCGGATGTTAGATTTAGATCACGAGCTGTTAGGTTGTAGATGTTTAGGATGGACGTTCGAGGATGCACGAATCGATATATTATAGAAAAATATGTAAAATATCCAGAGCAGAGTATTTCTTACATCGGTTGTGACGGGTGAAACGAGTCTCTGTTCCGAGCTCTACTCCTTTTAATTACGTTCACAGAAATAACTGTGTTTCGAGCGCGGATTAACGCGTACTGTCTGCAACGTTTCTGCGAGTTTTACCACCGAAGATTTCCAAGCATCGAATCTATCGATCCTTAATAATACACCGACGGTTGCTAATACATCGACCGAAGTGACAAGAATGACAGGTTTTTGACAAAATTGACAACACCAGGAGCGTATTTGGTAAATATTCGAAACAAACTTGCTGGAATTTATTGCGAGAAGAAGCTATGGAAAATTATACGAGAAACTGTACAAATCTATGGAGAGAAACTAGAGAACATCTTGGGAAAATTGGAGTAATTTAAATTAAATTACAAACCAGTTGTTTTCACTGCGTTGGTAGTTCCTGCGTCAACTCTTAACCGACGTCGTTCTATTGTACAAGTGGCCGCTGTAATTTCGTTTAGCTCGTTTAATTTTATTTCGTACTCGTTATTTTATATACCAAGGATTTATCGATCATTTTTATCGCGTATAACACAAAGCAAAATTAAACGATCCAAGCGAAGCTACCGCGACCATTTCTAATCCAACGATACCAGTTAAGCGTTAAATGACTCTTTGCAACGTTATTTTGGCTAATCGTCTTTTTCAATTTTCTGACACTAGTCCATTTCAATAGTATAGTGATTGTTACCAAAATGTTGGAAGAACGAATTGCGCGAATGGTGTACATAATACTACGCACTGACACTGCCAAGAATTTTTGTATCGATGAATCTTTAATACGTTTATTCGTTGTTACGTAAACGAAATTTAATACCGTTAAGGATTTTTATATCATCAGCCTTTTTTTCTTTTTTTTTGATACGTTTGTAGTCGTACGAGCGGGGATTAATAAAGTTCTCCCTCAGAAAGTATGATTCGCTTGATTCGTAGTGACCTTCCACGAAGAAGAAAGTTAGAGCTTGGAAACTTTCCTGTACGAGGATTTGTTTGGCGATAATTTTGCATAGATTAACCCTTTAGTCAGGTTGAAGTGTCAGACAAGCAATTTCCATCGATTAACGTATTAAAATACGTAGGATATATAGTTTGAAAGTTCGTTTATTCATGATTTATTTCAAGCAAACTATCAATGAGATTCGTGGAGGTTCTACACAGGAAATATAATATTAACTCCTTTTATTCCTTCGACTGTAAATAGTCCACATATCCGATATTATATTACTAATCTGATGGATAACCGTGTACGATCAAATTAAATTTCTCTTTCCCACATTTTCTGCGTATTCTCGGTCGCTACTTTGGAGACGCGACTTCTTGTAATTCTACCTTTTCCTGCCAGTCCATGTGTCAACGAGAATACTACAAAAAATTGTTTTATACAAGGAACAAAATACAACGTAGATACAACATTCTCTTAATTATTTATGCGCTCTACATAAATATTTCTTACCGATAAATCCGAGACGTTTTCGATACATCAGGCTGCGTTCAATCGTATTCCGTTTGCGTTCCAAACCATCCAAGTGTAAGACGCGAGAAGAATTTATCGTCGCTTGCGTTCGAATATTTCTCGCTTGTTCGTGTTTTAACGATAATACGAAAACAATTACGAGGGACAAGATACAACGTAGATATAATATTCTTTTAATTACCTGTGGATTCTGCACAAATATTCCTTCGTACCTGTAAATCGTTCAGAGGAATTTCCAATACATCAAGCTGCGTTGAATCGTATTCTGTTCGCGTCTCAAACCGTCTAAATATAAGACGCGGCAAGAATTCGTTGTCGCTTTCATTGTAATATGTTTTTAGCGCGAGCTTCTGAAACGTTGATAACAGTAGTCAAAGTGTATCAGGTCGTCCGAAAAGTTTCTTTCGTCGCGTAAGGAAACAATGGACGCACCGCGTTCTCCGTTTTATATTATTTTTGTCGAATCACGTATGATCGTAACAACAGAAATAGAAGAAAATGGATCGTAGATGATTCGATAAAATAATCTAAAACGAAAAGAGCTCGTGCATCTGTTATTTCCTAACGAAAGGAAAGAAACTTTCGGTACAATCTGATAGTAACACCATCGCGTTTCGAATAAGGCCAGTTGGTAAGACGAGGCATCTTAATGTGCGCTTATGAACGAGGGTGTATATGACGTTAGAAATTGACAACGACGTTAATAAAATATAATCGCGCGTCCTTGGCGCTGTTACTTTGTTACACGTAGAATTCAAACAGATTGCTGTAAAGTCGCACCTAAATGTGTAAAACACGTATATATGGCTCTGTCTATCGGTAAAGGTCAGGTAATTCCGCTTGATGTGTGCTATACAGGGTGTGCAGGGCTATTCAGGCGTGAAAATATTTAGGGGTTGTTTCTTGCAGCTAGGATAAGACGAAAGTCAAGAATAAAGAAATTGCGTTTTCGACTTTGTCTTTTTCGTCACTGACGATTAGCGTGGATTCACTTTCACACGATTTCCTTGAATTTTTTACCATATACGTTATCCCAAACACGATTCAATTTTTACCTAGCCTTATCGATATGAAGATGTTTATTTTCAAAGTTGAAAGTCTTGACACGTATTCTCTATAGTAAACCGCTGAAAAGATGACTTTATTTGCGCGAAATGACAGGAAGAATATTAGAAAAAGAAAAAGCAGAAAAAGCAATAAAAAATCTAGTCGGCCTTCGAACACCTTCTGACCACCGTAGTTTCGTTTTCTTTGACAAATTTTACCAGATTCGTCAAGAAAAGTATTACGCGATACGACGAATATACGTAATAATTATGATGTTTAATTTACGATACCTTAATTGTAATGTTTCAAACTGCTTTAAATATATAGAACGAATTACTACCTAAGACTAAAAGTCGAAATATCGTGGAGATTGTGAGTCGCATCGACGAAAGTGTTGCACGACGAATTGGACACAGTCGGAGACAAATATTCGACTCAGGAGGTCGTTTCAAGAGGAATATAATTTTGTGGAGTTGGCTAATTTTATAGGTAGACGTATAGAAGAGGTACAAAGAACGAATTTTTTTCTTCAAGTATAATTATAGCTCAGGCGATGGAAACTTTTATTGGAAAAAAAAGGGAGCTATGTGGAAGTGCTTATGACGCATTGATTTAGCGTATCATTTCCTATAAAACAAAAACAAAAGACACGAATCGTTTACATCAAAGGATTGTCAGTTTGAAACACTGAAAAATAAGTTTTCGCGTGAAAAAGATAACAGGCCAGAAATTCTTCCGTTCTCGGCGCAATTGAATTTCTGTCTGCAACGTTTCTCAGCATAATTAACAGCTTCGATAATACGTCGAGTTTTGATCTAACCGTGCCGTTTGCGCCTATCACGCTAAATTAAGAAAATACGTATTAAGGAAACGAATGCCTGATCGCAAAAGAACAATCTTTTAATAAAGGTAAAATCTGATATACAATTATTCTTATTATTATTGTTACGTTATTATTATTTTCAAAGTATTACCAAACTGAGGCATTTTTTTCAGGAGAATAGTATCGAGATAAAAAAACGAGTCATTGCGTGTTTCGAATGTAATAAGTAATAGGTAATGAAGCACGTTTGTGAATGTTTACGTAAATATATGCAGATTAATCGACCGCTTGATTGGGGAAAACGTCATTCAGTTTGCTAATAACTGGAATTTAATATACAGCAGAGGATTGTATTTACTTGGTCCACATGTCGAGTCATAAATGTTAATAGCTTATATAAATCATCGTCGAGATGGTTTTATAGATATTTTTAAGCGAATATAGTCTTGGTCGTTTAATCACATAATATATTATGACAAGTACACACGATCGTATACATAATTATAACGCAGATCAAATAATAGAAAGAAGGAACGATGAAATAAGTAGAAGAATAATTCTGTTAAAATTGCAATTACGCTACTGTATGCTATACGTACAATGTAATGATAACGAAACTAACAATTAAAATCTATCATTGTTTATTCGACGAAATATCGTATCCGTATAAATATCGTATACGAATGGCATTGGTATAAAGTGAAATAATTAAACAGATACGTACAAGGTACGGTTAAACATGGTAAATATGCATCATTTCGTATTATAAATGCCACACGTAAAAGTTTGCAATTCGAGCGTGTTCCACCAACAGTTAACTATAGAATGCTCATATTTAATACATTCTTCTGCACCTTGACGCTCGATAGGCGTTACACTTGACACCAAAGAACAACGTAGTGTCGTACAGGTGCAAATCTATAAAAGCGTCGTTTCGTTATACAAGAATTACACGTTTTGTTACGCTTAAATCCATAACATGGACGAGAAATTTAAATTTTGACGGAATCCAACGTCAGAGAACGCGTAGACGAATTTTATAACAAGATCTGTGCGACGTTTAATTTGTAATTTCTCCGCTCGAACGAAATAATTTCTAACGTCGAACTACTCGAAAATTTAATATAATTTTAATATAAGTATAATTTTACTAAAAAAAAAAAAAAAAATTGCTTCAACCTTAAATTTTTATTCTGTACAAATTCTTTTAGTATAAAATCAAACTCGTATACTTAACGTCGAATCTGTTCTAAACTGACATTTACGATCGAATCGATTTCTCTCGTAATTTTATATCGTACGCTATTCGAACTCCACATTGCGCAACACTGCTGAGAAAAATTAAATTTTCTCAACTTGACGCTGCAAATACTACAATTTTATGTTTCGTGCAAAATGAACAACTTCAAGGCTAACGTGGTAAAAAACCCGAATAGAAGGACGTCGGAAGAGTAAAATCGGAAACGAAAAAAAAAAAGATGGTTTTACGCGTAACGATATAACACGTTGTTTAGTAACTCGCACAATTAACTTGTTCGATCGTAGTTTGTTCCTTGCACAGAATGAATCGCTTGAAAGACGATATCTCGCCGAATGTTGCATAAAGCGTATCTTAATAATTTCAGCTTTGCGTAATAATTGAAAAATATTTCGAACGTATCACGCTATACACGACTGTCAAGCGAACTTTCTTGTAGATTGTACAATTATTCTAAGTTGTTCTATAACTATTGTTTCTGTAGCTATTCCAACTATCATACAAAAATTCATAATACCTCGACGAAGCAGCTCGCGGATAGTTTTAGTCAATTTGGACGCAGCTTAAGGATCGTACACAGGATACGTAAACAAGGGTGCACGTACAGAGAAAGAATAATTTTTCTTCGTTCGTAAATCACGTCGCAAAGTTTAGGAAAAGAAACGATCGGCAATTTGAACGTTCGATAAAATTGTTCGATGTAATGGACGACCACCCTTATTCCACTCGTGCCTCTTAGCAAATCGAAATTCGTCGATAATATCGTCAACAGAATCCCTACTACACCGACCAACTCGATCTCTTTCACGACCGAAAATCGAGATGTAAGAAAATCGTATTAGCGGAGTAACCGAAGAATCTTTCTGTTTTCCGATAACCGATCGTTACGTCGTATCGTCGTTTGCGTGAAATTTTGCGAAACTTTGCAATGTATTAAAAAAGTTGACGAAGTTTATTGTCGTTATAACGCGATACACGTACAGTGGCTACGAAGAGTATCGACAGGCTGCTGTATTTACTCCGTCGTTTACTCCGTTTCAGCGCTTCCCTGGTGGTGTTTAAAAATGCAGGTCCGCCGAACGACGGAGGAACGAAGACGATAAGACGAGGCGAGGCGGCAGAGGACAGAGGCAAAGACAGTAAAAAGCAGTTAAGCGAAAAATGGAATTCCGATAACTGCGCGACTTTCACGCGAAAGAGAGTCTAAAACCAATTGTAATATCATTTACACGCTGATTAATTAGGTGCGAGCTAAGTATCGACTTTCGTATCGTTGGTAGCACGCTTTCGCCTAACTAGGAGAATTTTCAGATCGATTTGTGAGAATCGAGAAAGAGAAGCGTAGAGGCCGATGGAGAAGCGCTTGGCTGGAAAATACAATAGGAACACGCGTCGAAGAAAAAGGTGGAGTCGACGTTTTCCGTAGCCGTTGTACGCGAGACTCGACCGAGGACAGAGGAGTGTGCGTGGAAAATAAAATCCGACGATACACGTACGTACAGGTAACGAAAGAATAGCGAGAAACAAGTGCGAGACAATGTTACAAAAAAGAAAAAAAAAAAAAAAGAAAGAAAAGAAAAGAAATAGGCGATGGAAATGATAGACATTTGTTTAGTAGGTCCGATAGGTCACGCTCTCGCACAGGTAGCGCAAAAATCAGCGATACGTGGTGACGCAGGAGTGGGCGCTTTGCCGCTGTCGCTGTCGTTCGACGACGAAGCTCGAAACCGTCAGTTCGCGCGAACACTCGAAGATCAACGGCACAGGACGAGGAAGCCGGTCGACCTCTCGTGCTCTTCTCGATCGGCCAGTCGACGTCGTATCCACTAGCTCGGCCATTGCAAGGTGTGCGAATAAGCTCGCGAAGCAAGCTCTTGTCGTGGTCGAAAGTCGAACAGCGATGATACTTGAATGGACGAAGGATTCGTTGAAAAGGACAACTCGAGAGGATTGCTTTTAAAGAACGCTGTTTAAATCAAAAGTATCGTACTGAAAGCAGAAGAATCTTCTTTAAAGAAAATACGTGTAACGTTGGAAAGAAGATATAGTTAGATCGTTGTTGGTTCGATGATAACGGATGACAACCCTGTGATCGTTAGATTGGAGAATACAATAGCAATCGGCGAGTATTTAGTCGCGAGATTCGTTCGCCGCTCGAGATAGACAGACGAGGATTTTTCGAGGATTTTCGAAGGAATGCGCGTGAAGCCTCTCGCGCATGATCTAGCCGCTCGCGTCTTTCGTCGAGGCGTTAAGGTTACCTGGTACTCGTCGCTTTTGGGTCTACCGTCGTTCTTAACGAACGGACGAAAGCTTCGCGAAACGCTGCGTGCCTCGACCGGACACAAGGTTTCCAGAGTTTCATCGAAGAATCCGGTTTGCAGAATTTTTATCGGTTCTCGACGTCGCGTTTCTTCGACGTTCTTCCGCGATTCTTTATCGTTTCTTTTTCTTCTTTCTCGATAGTTCGATTTTTACGAAACGAAGATTACTTCGACGTTTATTCGTTTATTTATCGCTTCCCTTTCTGTCGTTATTCGACAAAAACGACCTTTCCCCCTTTCGTTTCCGTTCTCCGTCGTTCGAGACGTCCGCTCGGCGAAAAACAGGCCGCGATTCTCTTCTCTTTTCCTCGTCGTCTTCGTCGCGTTTATCGCTTAATTTTCTTCGTTGATTTCCTTCGTCGTTTGCTGTCTTTCTTTTTATTTTCACCACTGTCGGTCGAAGAAGATGCGTTTCCACTTCTCCCGTGGCATAGCAACTATATATAAACTATTTTGTATTTACGGTATATCGAAGGTTCGAAGAGAAGCTTACTCGCATACTTATTGTTTCGGCGTATTTCGCCTATATTTTCAGTTTCCGTTACCCACGTTAATCTACGCGTATCGGTGGACTTGTCGCGATAGCGTTACATTGGCAAATTCCACTTATACATGGCTAACCGTGATTGTTGCAGCGCGTTACTATGATAAAGCCGAAGACATTGGGAATCATCGGTGGCTCTCTGTTCGCCTTTGGAGTTGTGTTCTGCGCGATCGTTTTTCCACCCTTCTTGAAATGGAAGATCAAAGGCGTGAGTAGAGCGACCAAGCATCCGGCAATTCGTCAATTATTCACGCACGTGCAGAAAACTTTGTCGCTATTCTCATTACTACCACGCGCGAATCTATCCCGCTCCTTCGTAGCTCAAAATTTATGGTCCAAGTTTCTTGCAATTTCCTAACGATGCACTTGCCACTGTACAGTGCGCGCGTAAATCATACGAACTACGCACTTTGTGCTTTAACACACTCTGGTACTCTTTGACGTTGGCGGACGATCGCGTGAAAAGGAAATAACGATTCTACTTCCTCTCGTCTCTCCGTTTTACTTAAAAATCACGAACGACGTGTCGAACGAACCTTGCCTATAAATCACACGCTCGCACATACCGTTACCATCGCATGCAACTTTTCACGCGCAGCTTTTACCTGTTATCGCCGCATTTCACTCGCAACAATTGTCACCGGCCGTTGTTCCTTTTCGTCAGCCTCGATCCTGTTTCTTTTTCCCCAGCTTTGCGTAATTCTCCTTTCGTTCAACTTTGTTTATCGTATCGTTATTTCGACGTCAGATTATTTTAACACGCCTGCGGCTTTGCCTTTCGTCGCCGTTGTTCCCCCTATTGGTAATCTCTCTCCTGTCAAACGTTTCTGTACATATCGATCTGGATGATTTCGTTAACGCGTTGTATCACGATACAGCGGCGTTTAGGCGGATAGCGAACGAAGATTCAGCTCGAAGGAATAAATTAATACGGGAGCAAGACGTACGAAACGCGCGAACACGCTCGAAAGGGATCGTAATAGACGCGACAGTCCCGATATAGGATAAAGATAGTAGTAAAAAATGAAAAATAACAAAGATAATATAATGTTAGTAATAGACGCGTTAATATTATACGTTTATTTTTATCGCGTATTATCACGTAATGTTACATATTGCTGTTTCTTATATCGATGTACACGGTGTCTCGGTATTTCTATGCGGTACAGACGAGCGGCGATTCGGTGCGTGGAAGAATAAATCGGAAACGACGGAACGAGTATTTTCCGTCCGATTTGCCTTCCGTTCCGAGTAACGAAGAGTTTCGATGAAGGAACGTGGAATAAAGTAGCACACGAACGTCAATGACATGACGCGGTAGCTCGTCGAGAATCGTGATAAAACGTTACGTCCGCGGATAATAATTGTCTGTCCGTCGTTTAATTGGATAACGCGGAGCATTATATCGAATGACTAAGTTCGCCTTTTTGTTCTCTACGCAAACGGTCGCGGATCATCGGCGGTGATACGCAGGTCGGAGATTTTGCGAATTCCAGTTAGTCGTATTTGTCGATTTCTTTTTGTAAATATTCCGCGGAGATCCTAAGGGACTGTACGTACGTGCCCGTGCATTTGTTACCGGGTATTTTTCCATTTTTTTTTGCAACAGAAGTAAATACAAGCAGCTAACGAATTTCCTATCGCTCGAAGGAATGAAATTTCGCAAATATTCGGTAACGTGTTTTTATAAAACGCGCGTTTCGATGTAAGATCCGGCTGTTTTTGGAGATACTCTTCTCCGCGAAAAAACTGACTCGTCCGCAGTTCCGTATGTACAGAACGTATCGTAACAGCCGTTTTCGAGAGCCAACTCGAGGCACAAATACAACGAAGAAAGTTCACACGAACGTGCCACCTCCCGTCCGACCTTGTTTCACAATCGCGATTCCAATTTCGCGTTTCGACGATCCGCGACCGATCATCTTCGTAGCGGGTGCTCGTCGAAGAGTTAGATAGGGTAGTCACCTGGACGAGCATCTTCCGCAAAGGCAAAGCAAACAGTTGCGGATTACGGAGACGCAAGAGTGGTCAGAAACTCGAGGCAAGGTCGGACGGAACGCGTTGCTCGTACGAACGTTTCCTCGTTGTATCGCGTGCAACCACGCGTGTACGGCAATGGCAGTTTACACACACGCGCGTGGTTTTTCATCGAACGCGAATGAAACACGAAGGTTGGCGGTACGCCGTTCGCACGTGACGTTAATTAGCAAAATGATCGACAGCAAGTTACGTTGAAACCAAATTCCGAGATGCGCGAGTTATGGGCCACCTTTCCTCTTCCATTGGACTTCAAGATCTACCTCTTCAACGTGACGAATCCTACAGAAGTGACAGCAGGGGAGAAGCCGATCGTCGAAGAAGTAGGACCATTTTTCTACGAGTGAGTATTTTCGGGATCGATTCGGCCAAATAGAGCGCTCCGATCTACGTCTATCTTCGCGCGCTGTATCTTAGCGTGGATCGACGCGAGGCCGTAAGCAGTTGCACGGTTTGCTCGAAATTCAAAGTACGTGGCTGTGAGTAAAGCCGCGAGCGCTCGTATTAACTCGCCGAATCAACTTGTACAAATGGAATCCTCGGCCGGTGCGACGAACGAGAATCTTACGAACTTAACGTTCGAAACCTACGAAGCGAATCTTGGCTATCGGATTTAGAAGTAGGCGCAGTCGTTGACAAAAGTTAGCGGGTAGACGGCGGAAGCAGGTATCGGTGAAGTACAATGGAATCGGTACTGTTACGTTCTGAAGCTTCGTTTACTATATTTTCGTTGCACGGGTCGTTGTTACGAGATCGTTCCGATTTACGCTTCGATTCCATTCGACGTGCGTCTATGGAATTACACAGGTGGCCATTCTTTCGCCATCTTTCGCGCGACTCGAACGTTCCATCCTTCCAGACGGGCTTCTTCGGCGAAGAACTTCTCCATTTGACGTTTCACGTCGACCAAATTCCTTCGAAGTCTGAACGAACGTTCCGAGCGACCCGATCGCACGTACGTTATTTGGTTAGAAACTTGGTCGATACCTGTTTCCACAAGCCGCCTGTTTACTACTTGTCTTTGCTCCCGACCGTACAATTTGGCCGCATCGCTAGCTGTTACGCGTCGCCGATCGATTTAATCGAGTACGTTTATCGCCGCGAGTGTCACCGTATACGACGCGTATACGGTAAGATATATCCGAATACACCGAGTTAGACAGAGACCTTCCTGTCTCTTCCTCAGCGAATACAAGCACAAAGTGAATTTGGTCGATCGAGAAGAAGACGACAGCGTGGAGTACAACCTGAAAGCAACGTGGTTCTTCAATCCGTCGTTAAGCAGTCCGTTAACCGGCGAGGAGGAGATGGTCTTTCCTCACGTGCTTATTCTCAGCATGATCAAACTCACCCTCGAACAACAACCAGCCGCGATAGGAATTCTCAGTAAGTGTTGAAATCGAATTATTTGTTAAGGAACGAGCGGTGGACGATCGCTCGTTGGAACATTCTCGTCGGCCGTTGAACATTTTTATTCTGTGTATTTCTAACGTACTGTCGCGTTCGACGCAATGATCGCGATAGTGTCGAGTGTCGCCGGTGAAATTTCGAAACGTTTCGCGCAAGACCCGCGAATAAGCGCGTGGATAAAAATAAAAAGCGCGAGCGAGCCAGCGCGAAAACGCGTTAGGATCCGTTCGTTAGGGGAAGCGGCGTCTTTAAAATTCCGTCTCGCGCATTAGATCGAACGTTCGCTCGTTTCGATCTAGCGAAGCAAAGGTCGGCTCGGCCTTAGCTAGAAATACACGAGAGCGAAACGACCCGATGGTTTGAACGAAAGAGGGTCGCGAGAAACGTTTTACTTATGGCTAACGATAAGTTACTTACCTTCTCCTTGAACGAACGGATCAATCGATTCGCGTAACGCCTCCTTTACTCCATCTTTTCCGTTTCCTCGTGTACTTCGTCTTTCGCGCCAATCACGGTTCTCCGGTATAAGTTTGGAAAATCGAAAGGTTCGCGGCGAAAGTTACGCGCCGGTGGAAGAAGAATATTACGAAGAAGAACGTTATGCGCTTTTGCGTTTCTAATCGTAGCTCGACGTTTCGCTACGAAACACTCGTGACGAGCATCGTATCGGGTTGTCCCGTAAGTTTCGTTCGTTTTGAAAGTTTATCGCGTAGCAAATATCGCTCGTCCTGTTGCAAGAAACTGGATCGTACGTGATTCGATAAAATGACATAGGAAAGAAGACCTTGCGCATCTGTTATTTCGTCGTAGAACGAAGGAAACTTTTGGGACGAGCCGATACGATTGCCGCGAGCGTCGCGGCTGTCGCGATCCTCTTGGAAACGAAACGCGTCGTCCGATCAACGCTCGCTGTTTCTCCACCCAATAGTAAGAAACCACCTAATCGAAGAGCGCTCGTAGAAGACGATGCGAGCGTCGTGAATTGGAAAATGTCCGTCGTTCATCGACGAAGAATCTTCTACGTTCCAACGAGAACACCGTGTAGAATTTCAGTGCAATTTCCCTTGCTGAATAGTTATTAACGGCGCTAGAAGCTCCTCGCCTCCGTAGACAAAAGTACGAGCACCGATAAACATTCGTTCGATCGTTTCCTCGCTTTTGTCCACGCCATCTGTTCGATTGAACGAAACACTGAATTTTCTTCGCAAATGAGGGGAAAAAACTCGTTTCTTCCCATAAGGGAATATATCGTAAAATAAGAAGACCGATAAATTGTAAGCGAGTAAGGCGAATGAAACGTAAAGCCAGAAGTCCGTCCAAAGCCGAAAGGCAAAGACTATGTAATGATAAATAAATAACAAATAACTCGTTTCTTCCCACTTGCACGGTGTTCTCTACGAGCGCTCTTCGATCGTCCGCTGAACATCGTCGTACGAACGTTCGTAATTCACATCCGCAGATAAGGCTGTGGACAACATCTTCAAGAAACCAAGTTCCGTGTTCGTAAGGGCAAAAGCAAGGGAGATACTGTTCGATGGTATACCAGTGGACTGCACGGGGAAAGATTTCGCTTCGAGCGCAATCTGCAACGTTTTGAAAGAAAAGGACGACGCTTTGTTACCCGACGGCCCTGAACGATACCTGTTCTCCCTTTTTGGCCCGGTACGTACACATACGAGCCTTACGGGCCACCCTGTATCGCGTTATAGTCTTTACTCTTAATTATAATTATTCGTTTTGCACTCGTTCCGCTTCTTTTCCTTTTTCCTCTCGTTGTGTACGCGTATTTATTGTATCAGGTTGTCCGAAAAGTTCCTTTCGTTTCGTAAGGAAACGATGGACGCACCATCCGTTCTGTATTATTTGTATTATTTTTTATATTATTTCTCCTTTTTTTATTATTTTTGTCGAATCGTGCATGATCAGAAAATAATAGAAATAGAGGAAAACGGATCGCAGATGATTCGATAAGATAATATAAAACGACAAAAGGTTGTGCATCTATTATTTCCTTACGAAAGGAAAGAAACTTTCGGGAAAATCATATTTTCGTCGGTTAATCTTCGATCCAGCGAATTCGATCGATCTCGCGGAACTGGATTTCCATTTGCTCGCGACAACAACAAATTGATATCAATTAGTTAGAAATTGACTGTTATCGACCATTTCTTTTTTTTTTTTTTAGAAAAACGGCACCGTTCTTCCCGATCGTATACGAGTTTTACGAGGCATAAAGTACTGGAAGGACGTCGGGAAAGTGATCGAAGTGAACGGAAAGACACAGTTGGACATTTGGAGCGAGGACCAGTGCAACGAGTTCAATGGCACGGATTCCACCATCTTCGCGCCGTTGCTCACGGAACAGGACGATATCGTGTCGTTCTCACCGGACATTTGTAGAAGTTTGTCCGCTCGTTTCGACAACAAGACCAAAGTCAAAGGTGAATCTCTCGAGAAGTAGGTGCAGGTAGAGCGCGGATCTTCGTTGCAATTCGTATCTTTACGATTATGAATTAAAACGATGAAACGTAAGGAGGAAAGAAAAGAGTTGGTTCGCGTATTAATTATCGCAACGATTAACTATATCTTGGATGTTTTCCACGTGGGTACAGATGACGCGCGTATGCATCTTGGAGCATTCAAATTTCTTATAGACGCGTAAATATTCGCCATCTGGTCGCAACGAACGCTGTGCCGCGCTCTTAACTTTCGTGAAAATTCGCAGTCCAGTTGCCAGGAGACTGCGAATGCTCGTGCAATTACGTTTCTATGAAAAATTTGTAAAAGAAAAAAATAACAGAGTGAGAGCTAAACAGAAAATTGTCACGCGTGTTTTACCTCGCGCGCGATACAAGGTGTCTCGACAATTGCAGAGCGATCCGACAAAACGGTGAATCCGCGTGAGACGAGGCAAGTCGAATATATAGATTAAAATCGTCGATCGTAGGACCACGATCATCCGCGCGTCTCGTAGAAACGCTTCTTTCGATTCTTATTAGATGGAGAATTCGTTTCACAGGCGTCAACACTTACCACTACAAGGCTGATTTGGGCGATATGAGCGCAAATCCCAAGGAAAAGTGTTTTTGTCCCACGCCAGATAATTGTCTAACGAAGAATCTTATGGACTTGACCAAGTGCGTAGGCGCGCCGCTTGTCGCTTCTCTACCACATTTGCTGGGGTCGGAGGAGAAATATACGGAAATGGTCGATGGACTTCATCCCGACGAAGCACGTAATTTTTACTCTCGCCATCCTCGTTCAGCGACAGCGTGAACGTACCATTCGTTTAAAAGATCGTTATTTCGAATAAATTCTGCCCAACGTTGGTTAACGATATCGCCCGGTTTAACTGGAAACGCTCGAACGTTTGGAAAAACGCGAATGCCACGGAAAAGTGTCTCGGACAAAAATTGTATTACGCGCGGCTCGTGCTGTACTCTCTGGACGATCTACCGTGTACGACTGTGCAATCTTTGAACGAGTACTCGCTTCTTTCGTTACTCGTTAAATAAACGGATTGCGAATAAATAACGCTGCAAACTTGCGCATCGTGCGTTATCGAGACAGCGACGATCGAATTTTCTGGACACCAAAGCTAGCCGATAATCGACCGTCGAAATACTTTTGCAAGTAGTTTTATAGGTGTGTACCTAGTTGGCCAGGAAATATCGGGAAATCGTGGCTTCTACGTGCATTTTCACATACGTCTGAAACGTTGCCAATGTAACGGCGACGGTTGAGTCTCGTTACGGTGCCAATTGTAATTTCCAAATCTTTGCTACAACGCGCCTCACAGACATATCCCCAATAGATGTTCCGATGTGTACGAATACTTTCGCCAGCGACCGTATACGAACGAAAAAGAAGAAAAGAAACGCGTATTACGCTTCTTACTTAGATTCTTTTTGCAGAAGAAACACGGCATTGGCATGGACTTTGAACCAATGACAGCCACTCCTTTAATCGCACACAAGAGGCTGCAGTTCAACATGTTCCTTCACAAGGTTGAAAAATTCAAGTTAATGAAGAACTTCCCAGAGTGCTTGTTTCCGTTATTCTGGGTCGAGGAGGGAATAGAGCTGGGCGGTGAGTTTCTGGCAAAGCTGAAGATGGTGTTCAAGATGATAAGCGTAATCGGGTGAGTAAACTTTCGACCAGAGTTTTAGGAAAGCGCAAAGTAAGTGGCAAACCGTTTATAATTGGTAATACATAGATCAGTCGGAACGCTTCCTCGGTGGCATTTAGTAATCGATATAATATTTTGTTAAGAATCAACGAGCGCGTTTTTCAAGACGCTTGTGATAACGTTTTGCAGCGTGTGACAAGCGTTGAAAACAATGCGGAGGTACCGAGCAAAATCGATCGTTTCGTCAAGTTCCAAAATCCATTGCTTTTTCCTTCGCTGTTTTATTTAACAGTCGTTGACGAGATTTCCATAGGATACGCGTTAAGATTTAACTGGAAATTGCACGCGGTGTCCCGGTAATCGGGATGCAAACGATATTTAAGATACGACGCAGGATCGTGGACGATTAAAAAAGAAAGGGTCGACGGAGGGAAGAGCGGGATTGTTCCAACGGTGTTTTAATCGTGTTTCAACGTAACGAGTCGATAATTTATTTCGTTCGTGTCAAATAGGTTCATGAAGTGGCTGACGATAATAAGCGGTGCTTGCGTGAGCGGAGCAGCTGCCACGATGTTCTTCAAGAACAAAGGCAAAGGGTCGTTGGACGTGACGAAGGTAACTCCGCAGTCGCAGAATGGAAAAAACGACGACGAGAAGAAATGGCCTAATCAGATAATGATCAGCACGATACAAAGCGCTGCGGTGCCACCTAATCTCGACGCGAATTAAGTTATTAGTCGATGATAATCTCCAAGCTACGATCTTTGTATAGTTGAAACAGAATTTGTCGAATAAATTAAAAATCAACGTTCGCGTTAATTAGACGAGATTTCCACCGTGCGACGACGTTTTTATCTCGAAATCGAAAGGTCGGTCTCGAGGCGAGCTGATTCTCTTCGTACAGAGATATACCGATATCGCCAAGTTTTGTTCGTTTTACATAGACGACGGACGATAGGAAAAGAGATTTTCCATCCGCTCGTTACTTAATTAATCGTCGCTCGTCGCTCGTGACTCGTACAAATTCGCTAATAATATTAACGTAACTCTAACGAAACTCAGGAACTGTACAGAAATTGTAGATCGCGTATCGATCGAGGATGTTTCGTTTTTACGTACGATATACATTTAATATCGTTCTTTTTCCTCTCTTAGTTTTAAATCTCGCGACGATAATGTACGATAATGTTAACGTATTGCCAGACCGTTCCGTACGAGTATGTCGATGCTATTGCGACTAATTCCGATAAGTGCGCTTGTAATCGATTAAGGCGTAATTGACGGAAAATTTGTTCGTCGCCTTTATTTATCTGCGATTTTATTTACGAGAACATACAACGAACGAAACGCATTTGTCCAGTCGCAATTTACAACGTGTACTTCAACGTTGCTCGATCTGTTGCACAGAGTATCGGAGTAAGGTATAGATCACGAGATAAATAGGTTTACGAATGACTTTGTTACATCTTGTAGAGACAAACGGTAACATTGTCGACTGGAAATGTTATATATTTCGATGGAACGTAAGAAACTCGATTTTTAGTCTCAGTTCTTGTGGATTAATGTTTTTAGAACGTACGTATATATATATAGCTATTTTATTTAATTGCGTTAATTCGAAAAGCTTGACGCGAGTTTCATCGAGTATATATATACGTACTCTTTTCGTGTATTTTTACGAGGTAAAAGTTACGATACTTCGTAGTACGATAATTAAACGATTCTTTATAAAAATTCTTATACGTATCATGTACTTACTTACATTCTTATAGTATTACAATTAATATACCATATAACATACGAATAATGTAACGCGTCACTCTTATATATTTTTCTACATTACGCATAAATATTACAAACATTTCTAGTGGACAATATTATGATCTATTTGTATGACTCTCTATAGCAGCCC
Source organism: Bombus superbus (assembly GCA_014737385.1). Taxonomy (NCBI): domain Eukaryota; kingdom Metazoa; phylum Arthropoda; class Insecta; order Hymenoptera; family Apidae; genus Bombus; species Bombus superbus. The sequence goes on from JACXIK010000024.1 coordinate 2,665,538, forward strand.
TCCTGTACGTCGTGTATGTACAAGTCGCAAACGCTTTAAAATCGCTGTAATTTATGCGAATATATCGGCACATTCAGTTTTTTTCTTCTTTTTTAATAAAAATTGATAATTATTAAATCGTTAAACTAAAAGTCAATTTTCTCTCAGCGATAGTTTTCCTCCGGTAGTTCTCCGTATTCGTAATTACTTCGTATTCGAATTTATTTCAATTCGCTAAGCTCCTAATGCGTTAATTCCCGAAGATTATTTCAACGATCTCTCGCACGTCTGTAACACCAACGAAATTTCGATACATTGCGATATTATAAACATAATATACAAATGTCGGATATGTTGTTAAACTTACACGTTTCTCTTGTCATCGGATGGGTTCAGAACGAAAGAGTGGTACAGACGTATCTTTCTCCAAACGGGAGACAGGTCGCAGCGTAAATCTTGGAACGTATTTGCGTTTCGATGTTCGGAGACGCACGGTGATCTGTTCGGTTAGAGCTTAATTTTATTCACGATTTTCTGAAATCGAACATCTCGGCACTTGTACCATATTTCCTTTGAACTTCTCGCTTGGTCCTGAATGTTGCGTTACTTTGAAATGTAATCGAAGCATAGATCGAACCGCAAGAATAAATAAATAATATTTTCTAACGTAATATCTTCGGATACTTGTTATTCGTTAAATATCGTTTAGTAAACGGTCCGAAAGGTTCCATCGAAATCTTCGGAACTAATTTCGTTGTAATACCTTCGACAAATACGTTTTTGCTTTTGCTAACGATATATTGGCGCCGAAATGCGAACGTTAATTTTGGTAAGAGCAATCACGGTAAAAGAACAAAATTACGATCGACGATTTAGAAATCGATACGATCGTCGCTGTAACGAGTGTCGCGGTGCTTGCTACGCCTTATAGATTTCAGAGTTACGAACTTTGAAATTACAATACGAAGAAACGATACCAAGTTGTGACGACGGTTATCGAGCATAATATCTAATTCTAATACGCTTAAAGTTCGAAATTTTACGAACGATTTCTGAATTTTTACGTTACGATTTGTTTCGTTAATCGCACTCGTTAATCGTTCTTCGCTAACGAAATTCCATCACGATTAGGAATAATTTTCTCAATATCCTTTTAATAAAACTATTCGCCCGGAAAACGAGACAGCCAGTGATATCTTTTCGCGAGTATTTCCGTCGCGAGTGATTTTTCTTCCACCTTCTTGTTTGTAAATGTCAATGAGTGAAACGCTACTTTAATCTTCGATCGGTATAATCGACATTTACACAACGTTTATAAGAAATGTTGTAAATTATAGAACGCGTAAACATTCGTCTATTTCAGTTTACGTTTCCATAGTCGGGTCGCGGATATTTATGCGAATGCGTCTATTTTGATGGCAAATGGACGAGTACGTAAATCGATTTGTCATTCTTCCGCGATTCAAATTCACCCATTTCTTCGGAGATCGATTGAAATCACGAAATCCTAATCGCCAGATCGAATGGTAATTTTAAGCTATAAAAAGACGGATATCTTTGCGCAAAAAGTATCGCTTTGAAGCAATCAGCAAGAATACTTTAGGGGAACGTTGCTTTATCGTCGAACGCGCTTCACGAAGCCACGTAAACTCCTCTTAATTCGCTCCTTCGTCGAATCTTAGCTTAGCAACGACAGTGAAAACGATGATTATATTTAAATTTAACCGAAAGAGACCGTCCGTACGTGGCACTGTTATAAATTAACGTTAATTTTCCGACATTGTTCGCTAGCTACTCGTACAACCATACTATAAAAAAGGTCCTAATTATAAATACTTAAACAGCGAATACTGCATCGTTGAAGCACATTTTGCCCCTATATTTCTGCGTTCGTTTATTCGTGTATCTTCGTGTATCTTTTTATATCTTCGTATTTCACATATTTCAGGTGCAGGAACAACCGCGGCCTATCCACGATCCAAGCGCGTCGCTGAAACGAGCTGTAAAATGCAGCGGGTACGCGGCCACGAGCAAATTGCCGAACCGTCTTCATCCTGGCGACCTCCTGGTTCCGTTTTTCACGCCAGAATCGTTCCTACAAAGCAACAGATTTTTATACGCGCTTCTATACTCGGAGCTCATCACCACGTAAACCACGGGATTTATACACGTGGTCAGGTAAATCAGTATGTAACCGGCGATATTCAAGCCCCTCCAATCGATCGCGTCCTTGAAAGTCTTCGTAACGGTGATCGGCAAGTAGCAAACGAGAAACGACGAGAATATCACCAGGATCATCATCAGCAGTTTCTTGTCCTTGTTACTCATCCTCGGTGTGCCATCGGAGTTCCCGAATTTTCCGGCGCCCCTGAATCTCGACTCTCTGCGAATCATCGCCGATCTCCTCTTGCTGTTGGCCGATCGATCCGGCGTGTTCGATCTCGAGCCGTCCAACCGGTAGCCATCCATAGACACTTTGCGGTTGAACCTCTGTACCCAGAGAGCCGACTCGATGACGAACGAGGTCCTGCTAGTCATTCTCTGCAATTTATTTCGAGCGTTCGCGGAAGCTTTCTCGCCGGATTCTTTGATCTTAATTCGGTCACTCGCGAGAACAGTGTCAGCCGCGTCCAGATCGTCCACGTACGGTATATCGTCTATCTTTATTTCAAAGCTAGGCCTCGCCCTATCGCAGTCCTCGACGAGTCTTTGACTCGCCGCTTTCTGCTTCCTCCTCCATTTTTGTTTCCGGTTTCTCCTCTGCTGCACCCTGTCCTCTTCGTCCTCGCGTTCCTCGTCGTCGTCGTCGTCGTCGTCGTCGTCGTCGTCGTCGTCGTCGTCGTCGTAGTCGTCCTCTTTCTCGGATCCGGCCGAATTCTGCTCCCACGAAAGCTGCTCGGACAAGGATTCCTCGATCGCCGATCTCGACGGCGTACTGGAACAGTTGAGCCGGTTCGGCGAAGCTACGGTGCACTTGGAGGAGAAGTTGGCGCAAAGCACGCTCGCCGCGCAGCTCGAACCCACGACCGACAGTTCTTCCTCTTGGATCCTCGGTGATACGGACCGTCTCTGTAACGAAGCCGAGCAAACGATACTAATCAATCGTCGAACGAGAGGACTATTTCCAGAATCTAGCTGACGAGCACCCGCGACCGCGCTGACTCGTCGTCCAGCTCTACGCTTACCTCGCGGTTCGTCCCAACAACGTCCGCGCTAGCATTTACGTTGCGGTTTCTGCTTCTGCAAGCGGTTTTCCGAACGACGTAGAAGATCCTCGCGTAGCAAACGACGATCGCGAGGCAAGGGATCAAGAAGGCAACGACGAACAGGAACTCCTTCGGACTTCGGCCGTTTACGTCTGGCAGGATCGAGCAAGAGCCAATAGCGACGTCCAGTCCGAAGCGACCCCAGTTTCCAAACCACGTAACGAAGAGCGCGCCGAATGCGATCATCCACGTACTTAAAATCATCGGTGCTATGTATTTCGATTTGTATATCCTGAAAGCAAGCACGAGAAGAGGCCTGAGAATACGCGCGAGCTTCACCAGCTAGCTGCTGCGACCTGTTTCAAAAGTTCGAGAAGCGCGCGCGCGAAACGCGTGGCGACGAGTAACAAGCGACGACGGGTACAAAAAGTAGTTGCTGTTACTTGCTGTTTACGATCGCAAGATAAAACAGTCGTTTCGTTGCCACTTAATTCTATGATACGACGATAACAGCCACGCGTAGTATACCGGTCGTAGCTTATTGTACTTTCCGTCGCGCGTTTCGAGTACACGCTTCCTCGAAGAGAGCGGCTAACTGGCGAAGAGAAGCGCGCTGGAAGAATACGTGGTTCGCTTACCTAGGATAAAATCTAGGATGGCCTATCATAACGTAGCGATTAATCGTGATCGCTAGTATCGTGAAGAGGCTTACCGCTACCAAACCGTATCTCAATAAGGGAAACAGCTGACACAGAAGTGGCCCGTGTTGCCAGGAACTATGCCAGAAGGTTGACGTAGCGAGAGGAAGATTGAAGCAGCAGAACATCAAATCCGAAAGCGAGAGATTCATTATGAAGATCGCGGTGGCGTTTCTTAACTGCAAGCAATGGTGATCAAACTTCGCGTAAATAATCACGTATCGAGCGATTTGACTCGATTATAGAAAATTAATCCGACTGCGCGTACACAGTTGCATTGGGTTGTCCCGAAAGTTTCTTTCCTTTTGTAAGGAAATAACAGACGCACGAGCTCTTTTCGTTTTATATTATTTTCTTCGACCGCGTACGATGCATTTTCTTCTATTTCTATTATTTTCTGATCGTGCACGATTCGACAAAAATAACATAAAACGGAGAACGCGGTGCGTCCATGGTTTCCTTGCAAAAGGAAAGAAACTTTTCGGACAACTCAACGCATAATCGTTACGAACGTATTATTAAAAATATATTTACACTCACTGGTAACGACAATAACGTACAACGTCGCGATAGTTCTCGTTAAATCGATAATTTCACTGACTCGAGACTTATCCAGAATAGTCCGAATCATTGATAGTGGTTTTTCTCGCTACATGATCACGGCGAAAGTTTCATAATACGCTGAAAGCGACGAATCGCATGTACATCGTGAATTCTAAAATCATCTTCTGCCTGTGTATTGCGCGAAAGTCTCGTCGTCATCGAGTATCGTCGTCATTGGCTATCGTCGTGTAGAACGTCCCGTTATCATTGCGATTGGAAGAAGCGAATAAAAATGAGTTAGGACGTTCACGATATCGTTTCAAACCTTCAGATAGAAATTCTCGTTTGATCCGACGATGAGACAACTCTTACGGGAAATATCGTCCGATTTCGAACAATCGATGCTTCGCACGACGCTCTTCCGGTTCGTAAAATAATTTTTTGACAAACTCGCTTCGTATTTTTCGATGTTTCGCGAAAACTGATCCTTGTTTCTTTCTTTCTCTCGCCTCTCTTCCACAGAGAGTGGACTAAAAAATATATTTGGTCGTGGCCGTACGAAACGCGTGGTAGATTTTTTAAGGCATTCGCACGGCAAATCCAAGGAACCGGAAGAAAGAGCGACGTTTGTACGAGCAACGCGGCGGGAAGTTTTATCACGGCGTGGAAACGTCTTATCTTGGTGATCGCGCCAACTTGGCAAATATACTTTCTTCGCGGATAAATGTTGGCGCGTTTGTGAATTGCACGCGAACCCAGCGGATGCCCATAAGTTCGATAAGACCCGCCTTTGCCAAAAACATCCTGTCGCGTAAACGTTCGTTACATTTCTCGAGACGTATCGAATTTTCTCGTAATTGGCAAGCTTTCTTGTAAATCTAACGTCGCAGCGCGGAACGTAGAAGAAAACGGCGTAAATATCCCGAACGTGGCTGAATTTTTTTGCGAACGACGAGGTACTTTTGAACGAAAACCTTTCGAATCAACGAATCCTTTTTATTACGAATTTTCATTAGCGACAGGCTATGCGGCTTATCAGCACGAGGAAGCGAGAAATACGCAAGCGAGTAACCAAAAGTCTTTTGGTTACCAAGATTCGCTGCACTCGTGCATGCTGATTCACTTACGCCGGCTTTTGATCACACCTTACGTCACTTTTACTCTTTCCTATTGTCTTGAAACGAGATTCGAGGTGAACCGCTTATTGACCCAGTCGGTCTACGAGCGAATACCAACTTGGCACGGTACGAGCAACTAGAAATTCAAGCAGCCGCAACGCCGCCGACTACGTTTCGTCCCGTGCGAGAGATTCGTAGTCGCGTGACATTTTTTCGCTCCGTCGTATCCGCGTTTGCGTTACCTACGCGCAAGCTTATTTATAAATCTCTTAGAAACGCGTCGCAGCTCGTCCGCGATGTCGTTAGATCGTAACGCACGCGGACGAATTTTCCGATTTCTTCGAATCCTAAAAACGACACGCTCACGGACAAGCCAGAGAACGATGGAATTCACACGTGGAAGATAAAATTCCCCTTTGGAACGTGCTGTCGCTGATGATAATCCACGAACGTTGATCGGTAGCTTCGAACGTTTCGGCGTGTCTGAGGAAACGAAGAGAAACGAAAGAGGCGAAGAAAGAATAGACCGAAACCCGCGAGCAAGCGTGTTACAGCGAGCGCTGTAGAACACAGAGGTTTCCGCGCAAAAGAAGAAAGAAAAAAAGAAAAGAAAGAGAAACAGCGATAGATACAGAAGACTCGAGTCAAAGAGGACGAAGACGTGGAAAAGACTTATCGCCGGAGCGCTGACCTTTTTGGTGCGGAACAGAGCGACGATGGTGAATAAATTTCCCGGGATGCCGATGACCATGAAGAGTACGCAACATCCAGCGGCGAAGTGCAAAAGCCATCGCGGATATCCAACGAAGAGGACCGCCGATCCTGGATCCCTGAGGACCTCCTGGATTGTCTCCTCTGTGCCGTTGTGACCGGTCTCGTTGCTCGCCATCCAGTACTCCATCTGCGGACAGCATGGTAGACAGGTGTCGTTTTGTACAGGAGCGTAAAAACTGGTCGCCTGTTGGCGACGACCGGCAAAAACAAGCCTTTTTTAACGAGTTAGAAAAACGATTTTACGGATGTAGTTGCGAAATGGAAAATTGAGTTGTACTCCAACGACCATTGTAATATGCGTTTGATACGAATAAGTAGCGTGGCTCGTCCAAGTGTTCCAACGCTTATCGCTTACGAATTTTCTCTTTTTTTTTTTTTTTTACAAATATATTACGTTCTGTTAAAAACGTCGTTGAAATTTCGTCGGTACCTTGACGAGAGACGGCGACTATAGCGATTGCGCGATTAACGAGCGAGTAGTACGCAGCATCGACAAGGACGTGAGACGTACGATTAGCGAGGAAGACGATCCGTCTCGGTATTCGGTGAACGTAAACGTATTACACGCGATAGACACGCGACGTCACTCCGTTGGCTTTTTACCCGTGGCACGAATTCAAGGAGCGATTTATCGAGAAAAACCAATATTCGAATCTCGTACGAGGCATCGGTGGAAAGATCTCGTTTGCGCGTCGAAGGGAACAGCCGTGAGTTTCGGAATCGGTGGGTTTCAGAATCGTCGATCGAACGCAAAGCTGTCGATTCGTATCCGATTTGCGTTTATATTTAAACGGTTCACCCCCGTACGTAGGTATCCGATAGTAACCGATGGGCGATAGCAGTTAGCGAAAGCGGAGCCGCTCCCACGATGTTGACGAGATGAAACGCACAGGTATGTACATATACGTCGGTGTTCCCAACTTTTTTTCAATCGCGTTAATAGAGCCAATCAAGTTCTAAAATGATATTAACATAAACGGATCTAAGGAAGAGAGTGTAATTGGAGCGAAGAAAGGAAAAGAAAAAAGAATTTCAATGGCCGAGTTTAAACGAACGAAAAACCTGATAGAATCGTAGCAAGGCGCTTTGTTTAAATTTTCCATTCGCGTTTCGAGTTCTATTTCGTATTAATTTTTATTAGTTTCTCTGGAATCGATAGCAACGCAATTTTCAAAGAGTCAACGAGCTGACAACGTACGCGTAAAAGCGTCGCGTGAAGATGAACGTCTGCTAGAACAAAAAGCACGGTACCGATTAGGCGCGAAATAACCGAAATTGCAGACTGTCAGGCGCACGCACGTGTCCCGCGTTGGGAAACGCCGATACGTACGTACGTGTGTACACGATGTGCAATCCGACAGAGTACATACGCTATTCGCGAAACGCGCCTATTTGTTCACCACGCTCCCACTTGATTCGCGTATCTAATAAATCGACGCGCGTCTATGTTATAGATATACGGATATATATACAGACAGATATAGAAATTTGCGTTTGAAGTACGTTCAACCGCACTCTATTTCGTACGCGAGTATTACGCGTTGCGTTACTTTTCGGCTATCACTCTCCGAGTTGCCGTCGCTTTCTAAATCTACGAGGCTACGCTACAAACAGAGTTAAATACAATACCGCGATAAATAGAATCTTATACGGGATACGCCGATTCCTCTCTCGCTGCACGTGTTCCACCGCTTCGAAGCTACAATTCGGCCCAGTTGCGCGAGACACGCACATACGCGTACTCTATCGAAAAATACCGTCTAAGACTGGGTAATTTGAAATCGCTTCCGATGTATCGCGATCGGTTAAACAAACAACCGTGTAAATTATTAAGATAGCGAAGCGGTAGTTAAACACGGGCAAAGCTCGAACGTAAATTGTTAAACTGCCGGCTGGAACGTACGACCGAGGAAACTTTCAAACCGACGATCGTTGAAATCGTCGATAACGTTTTCGAAACGTTTCGAGCAGCCACGATCGCCGCGACCGCTGTCTCCGCGAGTGGAAAACACTTGCACGTTCTTAAACGAAATTAACAACGCGCTTTATGCAAATAAGCTTGTTTCGCTTCGCTGTGTTCCTCCCTGTTCCCTCTCGCCCGTTCCTCCGCCGCGTATACTCACCGTTTATTTACTTTCTGCCCGTTCAACCACCGTTTCGCTCGTTTTCTTTCCTACGCGTCGAGAAAATGCAACGAGGCATCGTCTTTTTTCCTCGCGTTCAGCCGCCGAAGAGAAAGAGAGAGAAAATCTATTTTCGCCGCTCGTGACGATACACGCTCTTTCAACCGCGGAGCAAACTTCGCCTCGATCTTCCGGCGAATTTGCGTTTCTCAAGGGATCGCCAATTCCGAGCGAATATGTGTTTTACGAAAGGAACTCGCACCAGGGAAGTATATTTAATCGAGCGTGAATCGCATTTTCTCTCTCGAGCCCCGTTTCGTCGCGTCGCGTCTCTCCTCTCAGTTCGCCAAACGGAAACGCGAAATTCCGCGTCCAGTTCGGTCTCGGGGAATTTCGCTCGGATGCAAACCAACGTTTCCAACATCGTCGTTATCTCGACGTACCTCGACCATCGTGCACGTATACGCGAGTACGCGTTTTCTATTTCCATTTATCCACCTCCTGTTCGGATAAGCGCGTATCGCGTTCGTATTGGAAAACGTAGCGCACCGTATTCGGCAAATCTCTTGCGATCTCTCTGCTAATCATCGTCGAGACGCCAAAAACAATCTCGATCGTCCCGATGTTCGACGATTATTACCACAGGCAATCGCCATGTACATACTTTTTACTCGATCTTCTCCGATTCGTACGCTGTACGCGTTTGCGCTTCTATATATAAATCTCATGTGCAATTTAAAACACGTTACGAGCGGTACGATTAACGCGAATTAAGCTAACCCTGTACTAGAAGCTTCTCTTCTTTTCTACGTTTACTATTTTCTATTTCGTTGAGGCGCGATGTATCCGTACTCACGGTACGTTCTTTATTTTCGCTTTAACGCGACAACAATCGTAATTTTCAGCGACGGATAAGGCGTCGCGTCGACGTTCCAGCCGAAAGATCGGAAACGCGAGTTTAGAATTATACGTTTGCGTTCGTAGAGGACGGAGACTCGACGGTTGACGATGATTCGCGGATCAACGAATCGCTCGTTTACGAACGAACAACGCGTTCGATCTTGCTCTGCAGCGTGGCGTCGCCAGATGGTAGAGACGAATTCGCGTTTTATCGGCCGTTTCCACTGTCTCGTGTACTGTTATCGTCGGCACGGTGCCACGCGATCGCGCGCGTTCTTAAATGGTCGCAAGAAACGCTTACCTTCGTAAGAAGCAGACGCCGACGGTTCCGAGTTCATTGATGCGAATCATTTATGCGACTCCGGACGAACAGAAGCACGTGCAGATTTCCAGCGATTCGGCCGACAAGACTCTTTCGCCTTTGCCGGTAAATCACGTTTTCAGTCTGCCTCTTGCGCCCGCTGTTCTCATCTTACCCGTTTCGAACTGTCCAATCTTCATGGAACGTGCACGCGCAACCAACTATCGATGAAATTCCACGCCTTCGCGAATTACAGCACGCGGGCTACGTGCGATCGCGTTTGGCGACACGTTCGTCGCTTTTCGCACGGAAATCCAGAGAAGTACGAGGCGAGTGTTCGAACCTGTTGCGCATTTTGGATCTTCGTTCCTTGGCTGTGGCGAAAGTCGCGCGAGAATTTTGAAGGCGAGGAACGCCCCGAATGAAACGTTCGACTTCGATACGCCGGTTCGTAAAATCGAACAGACTCGACGCGCGGATTTCTCGCGATCAAAGTATCGCGTAAACACAAACTGCCGCGATTTCCCTGTTATTTATCGTTCGTGGTACTCGCATGGTCCGCGTTAAGAGCCAGAACCGACTTCCAGTTGCGTAAATTGTCCACGGCTGGGGACGATCTCTCGATATTTAAGAAACCGAAAGCGTGCGTCGATTCTTTTACGATCGGGATACACGCAGGCTGTGAGCTCTGGCGGGAGACTAAGAGAGCGAGGAGTATCGCAAAAATAGAAATCTCGATGGGAACTGGTCTCGCGGGATTCGCGAAGCGACTGAACCGATCGGCTGACTGGACCACCGAATTCGCTCGTACAGACGAGTTTTCTGGATCCTAATAGAGCGCAGGCGTGGGGTTAGTGTCCTTCACGAACAAGAGAATATTTATTCTACCGGACGAAGATCTATTTTGTTAAGTTTCTTGAGAGAATAGCGCGGATCTACGTGCTATGTAGTGACCTGCATACACCACCGCCGTTTATAGATATTTGCTCGACCAGATAATCGTATTACGAACGAATCTCGCGTTATAACCGACGATTACGAACGTCCATGTAAAATATTGGCCTTTACAGACGAATTTAACCGCTCCTAATAAAACGGCGTTATTATTTATCCTTAATTTTACGATAATTAATCGTCAAACTTATTTTTTCGTTCGTTATCGCTCGTTATAACGCATATATTTGTTTCGGCTGCGTTTGTCGTTCGCGTATTTGCTTCTCATGACTCGTCTATCCTTTCAGAAATCACGAGTCTTTTTCTTTTTCTTTTTCTTCTCTTTTCTTAAATCGATCATCCTCTAATCTTATATTTACTCTTGGGAAACTTCTTTACACTCGATCGGTAAGTGGGAAATTAAGGAGATTTCTTCGCGAATCACGGCGATCTCGTTCAATCCGGAGCTGTTAACGAATCCGAGGGCGGTAGGACACGAACGGTGAAATCAGTGAACTGGTCGGACAAACGACGTTTAACGTGCCACGTTGTGGAGGCGTCGACGCTTAATGGAATACACGACGAGCCTCGACAATGGCAATTACGCCGCTACAAAGTAATCCGTAGATTCGAGCAAAAGTCTCTTTCGCTTTCATGCCGTGCGAAACGTTATTTTTAGACCGTGCACGTTCGCGCGGTTTTATATTTTTACGCGCATAATTAAATAGGCGGAGCCTAAACAGCCGTCTCCTTCGTCCACCAAACATCGCGATGAGCGTACTACGTAAGGAACACGTTTTATCCATTCTCACGTATTCGTGGACTGCGTTAAACGTCTATATATGACGTCGCGCGATATCGTCTCGTCTTTTCGGACGCAATTTAAAGAAAAAAAAAAAAACAGAAAAAAAAATCGAGAAAAGAGACAGAAGAGAAGCAAGAAAGAGAGACGATCGAAAAACAGAAATTCACTGTTCCAGGCGGACGTGGCGAACGCGAACTTTCTACAAAACCGAAAGCGACGAGCGTCTCTCGCAGCGTTTTAAAATTCCACGTAAACGCCGCGAGTCGTTATCGCGCGATGACTTCCGTTGCACGCGACATTACAAATCACGCGATCGTCGTCCGTACAAAAGCTTCTGGACGTAGGTGTACACCGCGATTACGCGTGCCGAATGATTTATTGAAAACGTCGCGCGCATCAACCTATCCTCGATGCTTACTCTTAAAGCACCTACGCTTTCGTTCGAACCACGCGTTCCATCCGCATGAAAACACCACGGTCCCTACATCCTTTTTAAAAATAATTACATTTGCTTAGCAAGCAGGCTGCCGTATCACGGAGCCGTACAAAGGGGGAGAAAGCAGCTGGGTACGAGCGTGCACAACGGAAGAGCATCTACCGCGCCCCTAATAAATCGGAAGTTCTCCTCTTTTTTTCTTTCGTCTGCCTCCTCCTTCGCAAGAAGGAAACGCCATTTACCCGCTCGCTGCATCGTTCGCCGTGGTAAATATAATTAATTAAAACGGAAGCTTTTCGTCGAGACGACAAGTGATTCGACGAGGGGGATGATTTAAATCGCCTCTAAACCGATGCTTCGCGCTTAGGCTTCGTCGATCACGTTCTGTCGCGTTCGATCGATCGATTCTCCAATTCTTCCGCTTTTCTACTTTTTCCTTTTTTCTACCTTGCGTAAGACTGTCTTGTCTGTTCGTTATCTTAGAAATGGAGAGTCGTTGAATTTTCACGCGATTTTCCTGCACGCGTGGCATTGACAATTGATTCTATATCGGGTCGTGCCGAAAATTTCTTTCCTTTCGTAAGGGAATAACTGATGCACGAGCTCTTTTCGTTTTATATTATTTTCTTCCGTCGTGTACGATCCATTTTCTTCTATTTCTATTATTACCATCGTGCGTGATTCGACGAAAATAATATAAAACAGAGAACGCGGTGGTGCGTCCGTTGTTTCCTCAGAAAACGAAAGAAACTTTTCGGACGATCCAATACGCGAGAAACTGCGAGAGATACGTTATCGGTGAAACCATGTACGAGAGATGCACGGTTGTTTTCGACGGATCTACGAACAATTCTATAAGGTAACTCGCAATAAACGTGTCTAAGGTAAACAAGATATCTTCTTAACGTCGCGTTGGAGAACGTTTATCGCGAAAGTGTAGAAAATCTACGTGTAAAGAAATCGCACGGTCGATAGAGGGGGAAAATAACATTTTACTCGGAAAAGTCTCGAAAAAACTTTTACCTTATCTACCTATCTTTTATAGCGTGGAAATAATCGAGGATTAAAAGCAGCCATAAACGATCGTTATCGACTATATTAAAATCTGTCCTTGGCTAGAAAAAGAAAAAGAAAAGGAAAAAAACGGAAACATACAACGCAAAGTGGCGGACACGGCTGATATCGTACACCTTTTGCGATAAACGTCTGGTAAACTTTTTAATAGATCTTTGATCGCGATTTCATAAGCGATCAAATATTTTCGCGAGTCATTGCACACGCACGAACGAAACAACGGATCGTTCCAGAAATTAGAAAGCGCCGCCGCTTTCGCGTTAAACGGCGAAATTTCTTCGAACGTGACGTCCGCGGAAAGCCGTGATTCGAATCGACGAGATCGTTTGAAACGCTATCGTCGTTAAAGCGTTGCCATTCACCGGCAGCGTTTCATATTGCCCCAGATTAAGCATACGGTTACACCCCCGGCTCTAATAAACAGCGAGCGTTTGACGATTTATCGTCAAGGGACCGCTCGTCGTTCGGCCCCCTTTCTATAAAAACGTCGACCTAAATCGCTTTAAATTTACTCCGTGCACGGTATCGTAAACCCTAAACAAATTCGAAGAATCGATACGTGCAGGCGTGGCCGCGAAAATTCTAATTAACGCCAATAGACGTATGATTTATCTTGCGCTCACGAATTGACGTAATCTCGTTGGTTCGCGGTACCCGGATGCGGGTTTCGTGGAAACTCGTCGTCTGCGCCGGCCGCGAGCCACCGTAAAGTCGCTAAAGTAAAGTACGGTCGCCCCTGTATAACGACGATTTTCACCGTACACGCGCCTGAACAAATATCTTGAATCACCGTAATCGCGTACGTGTTGACGCGCACGATAGGTTCGTAAAACGTTTTACGACTTTGTCATTCCCGCGTCGATCTAGCAACGTGATTCTCTATAAGTAGTAGTAGTAGTAGTAGTAGTAGTAGTAGTAGTAGTAGTAGTAGTAGTAATTGCCTCCGTGCAAGTACTATTTTGATAGTTGACGCGCGCGAACAAGCGTCTTGAATCGAACGTTTGTCAAATTCGCCGCAAACGTTCGGACACTTTGGCGAGCCGAGAACACTGGTTCGGTTTTGCGAACTTTGCGTTTACGAAGCCAAGCGCGAGAAAGATACGAGCGCGCGTCGGTTTGAGAAAATATCGTAAAACCTAGTCCATTTCCTCTGCACTGTGAAGATTAAATTAAATAGAAAAAAGGAAAAAATATATATATATATATACATATATATACTCTCGCCAGCCACTGTACGTACTTGTTCGAACGAATTACCGCAAAACGCGTGACAAACGTTTCCTAAAAGCATCTTCGAGCTTGGCTGGTTCGCTCGTAGCCGTATACATGTCAACAAGCAGCTTGCATTTACACTCGTCGTCGTTCGAGTCGCCTAAGTCCGTTCCCCCTCTGTTGACTCGCTTTGGGCCCGTATCTAGCGCGGTAAGCAGTCCATCCGCGGTGACGGTGACGAACAGGCCGATCGCACGTCGCTCCACGCCATCGTCTTTCCTCTGTCGTGACGATCGATTTCCGTTCCTGGATCTCCGTCCATGTAGACGGTGTCGTAGATCGCTGAAAGTGGCGAATTTTACGTCGAATCGATCGCGCGGCATCGTCAGCTACTCGATCGATGGAAAAATCGAAGAATCGCGAAAACATATCGGAAAAGAAACGGTGTGTTCGATCGCGGGCTACGTCGAGCGGATTCTAGACGGTTAAACAGTAAGAGGGAAACTTGTTAGATACAACCAGAGACATCGTACATCCGACGCTGTACGTTATCGAACGCATGGTATCGTCGTTTGGTGAATTTTCTGCTCAATCTCGTAGACTTTGTTTCGTAGCAAAATTACGCGCACTGGCAGCAACTCCTCGGTGACCATTCGTCCAGAGCAATCGAAGGTTTTCCTCGTTCTGCGGATGTCCTGTCGGTTACGCTGTGACGGATGACTCGTGAAAGGAACTAATGCGGTGAGTCAGACACGGAATTCGTAAGCGGTTCCCACGAACCTTATCTCGCCGCTGTGTAGAATCTCGCTGTTAAGAAAACCGCGAAAGTACGAAAGTCGAGTGGAATTTTCAAGTGGCGTTGGAGCGCGTCGAGTGGACGCGAGGAGACGTACGATAGTTAGCGATGTTCTTGCCGAATGCAAAATGGCAATTGGTCCCGGGGACGACATGCGCGTCATTTCCAGGACCAATGCCAAGATCGAGGCAAAAAACCTGCCTATGGGCTTCGTACGACGACGAATGGTTTTGAAACGAAAAAAGCACGATACAATGCGCGACACGCACGACGTTCGTGTATGTTTCTTCTTTTTTCTTCCTTCTTTTTCCTGTTGCGTCTTCTTTGTCGCTGTCTGCCTACCGAGAGGCTCGGCTGCAGACGTGCGGAGCACGTGGTGCGCTGTGGGCGGCTTTCGAACGTGTCACGGCTCCGATCGGTTTTCAACTCCGTTCATAAACGCGCGTAGTAACGTATAGTCAGTCGCAAAAGTCTACGGTACAGGCCTCGCACGTGCAAAATACGGTTACACGTAAGAAACGTTCGCTGTACGAATTTTCTGCTTACCTTTGTTTGGAGAAACTCCTTCGTAACTCTGTACGTTGATTTTAGTAAATCCCCTCGTTTCCCACTCGATATGATTTCGAGAAATCCGATCGTATTTTTCCGACGACCGTTTCAAAACGACCAATCTCGCGGTGTTAGTTACGTCCGCGATACGATAAATATCCGGACGAAAAATATAAAAATGTATCCTTGTTTCTGTACGATCCGAAATCGATGTTACATTTCGATAGACGTTACCAAAATGTACGCAGCTTTTCAACTTGTCATCAGTTGGTTTCACCGAATTTCTCCCTTTCCGTTTCTCTCGCGTATTCCATCCTTTTCACCGACAAAATAGTTTGCAAGAAGAGAAAGAATAAACGAGGAAAACGGCGAGGACAGATTTTTCGGCAAGTTGAAACATTCTCCGATGACCTCGTAAGAATAGTTCAGCCACGATCGTGATATTTCTTCTCGTTTTCTCCTTTCATCGACGAATCAACGCGTCTCGCTCCACGTACGCCGTCGTTTTTAATAAAAAGGCGACGACATCCTCGACTTATCCCCGACTTTTCCCACTTTGTTTCAACATCCATGCATTTGCACGAGTCTGTCTCGCTCCTTTTAATCCGTTAAATATTTATATAGTAGCGGCGCGAACACGCGTCGGGTCGTCCGTAATACGCGATTATCGACGCGGATGCGAAAACTCGTAGTCGACGCTCTGCCCAAGAGCGATTAATTAAAGGCAATCTAGAATTCTCGGAAATTAGCGTGAATCCTCAATTGCGGCAGTCGGTCTGCCCCATTTTCCAACCCGCGTCTTCTTCTCCCGATCTCGATACATTAACCCTTTGCACTCGTGCGTCATCGTCATCGGGTTTTAGCGCGGCTTGATATCGCGCGAACGAAATTTAACCGCGAGAAGAGAAGCGCGTCGCGGCCGGACCTTGCCGCTTGTTGGCCGAAACGTTCTGTACGTTCCCAACGCAGGCAAATAAAATCCACGACGATCGTTCAAACCGTACGTAGCGTATATGGACAAGGCGCGTTTGCCCGCGTAACGTCGGAAGTCACGGATTGCTGCGTTCTGGACAACAGCCAACACCCTGGCTCCCCTTAGCCCCTATCCTCAAACTGTAAATCGTGTCGCGGTAATATCGTGCAACGATGGTTAACAGGTCCTTTGGCGTCGCCTCTTTGACTCTTTCGGGCCCCTTTCTGCGACGACCGTCGCGTCCACAGTGGCTCGAGAAAGTATCCGAAGGCTTCTCCAACCAGGCGACGGGAAATCGCGTCGTCAATTTTCGTCGTCAAATTTCGTAACGAGACCGACGCGATTATCGTGGCAAAGTTCGCGATCGATTGGGAGATGTATGTAAAAGTTGCGGGAGTATTTCTCGCGGATATAAACATTTATGACCCGTTAGTGAAGAATTAATGCACGCCGTGGATGTAACGGTGGATTTTAACGTGCGATCAGCGTTTTGAAGATGGCCTCGCTGCCATATCGCGAGTCGTTAACGCGGTAGTCATTTTCGTTGTTCGAGCTGGTAGGAAGACGAAACCGTTGGAACGATAGAGAAAAGATTCTTGGAATATCCGAGGGTCCCGTATCATGGGCTTTCGGCATTTAATTCGTACAATTTGTTCGACAGAAGTAACCGCATAGAATTACGTTGTTTGCGTACTTGAAACCGTCCGAGCGCTTCTTCCAACGCATCGACGCGAAAAGTCATTGACGCGCTCCGCTTTCGTTCGCTGCTTCCATTCGTACAAAAGAGCGCTTGTTATCGTTTTTAATTATCGTCCTGCTTTTTTGGAAGCCGTTCGACGCCGGTAAATATACCATAAATATATGGTTCTTCTACCGTCGCCAACGTCCGCAGGAATCCACGTGCTTTGAACGATTTCCGATATCGCGCGTTTGCTTTTTGATATCTGCGCGACTCTGGCTTCCCCAACGTCACGCACCTCTGCCAATAAAGCGATCTCACGCGCGCCACTTTCCAATTTCGTTCAATTACGTCGTATTCTGTTTCGATAGTTAGAACACCGTTACTTTTACGCCAGACTCTTGCAATGAGAATTCGGTGGATCGAATAATCGACCGTGTGCAAACGCTTTGACGTTCGCGAATCGCGATATGGCCGATAGATATTGCCAACTTTCGCGCGTCGTGCATTTTCAGAATCCTTTCGAATTTTACCGATATGATAAAAATGCACACGGTGCTGCAGGAGGTCGCAAAGTGTCTGCGATTTCATGGAAAAACGATGGATCTAACGGCTCGCTTTAACGGCCAGCTTCGCGATTAAGAAATAGATGTGGAAGCACAGCAACGCCTAACAAATCACAGCGACAAGAGTAAATCGTACAAAGACTACGGGTGGATATAATTTAATTTCGATTTACTGTTTTAGGAACGATGTTTATCCGTGTTTTATACGCGTGGCTGAGCGTTCCCTGAATTCGAGCGCACGTGTGCAGAGCGTTCACGCGTTGCTGTCGAAATACGAGCGACTGTAAATTTCAATCCGCATTCTGTACTAGTGCTTTAACAGCGTTAACGCTAAGAATACGATCAGTGTCACAATAACGCGCAGCCATTGTTTCGTTCTCTGGTTTCCTTCGCCACGATCGCGTTTACCGTTTCTTCGTTTCGCACCTCTGTCTCTTAGAACGCGCTTTTAGAACATCTTCGTCCTGCCTGCAACGCAAATTCTTCCCAGTTCCATACTTGCTTCGACAGTTCGGTTTCTATATGTTTCCCTCTAGATTCGCAAAGATCGTCGCGCGTACGGTACAGAAGTTTTCTTTGTCGAAAGAAGCGACAGGCAATTTCTACGCGTTCGTAGGAAACTTCAAAATTGCGAATTGGAATGCGCGTAATACGAAAAAACGTGGAAAATACTCGAGATATATATACCGTCTTCCGGGATTCTGCGATTGCTAGGTAAAACAGGTTCCTACCGAGGTTCCGCGTTTCTCATTGTACACCCAAGAGCACGTGGTGATTGTTTATGAAAAATGACGAACAAAATGTAGAATCAAATTTGTTGGTTCCTAAGGCTTAGTTTAGGAGAGAACCGAGTTTGAAACTCGATCAGAGTGCAGTCGAGCGTGGCTAGGTGCAGTACGAAACAGTACTGGGCAGTACGAAATAATCGACAGGAGGTTGTTTCGCGTGTAAAGACAAGTGGAAAACGTAGAATGCGATTTTTCCGTTCGGGGCGTCGTTTTCAAGAAAACAAGCGTGTGATAAATTTTCAAATTTATTTTTCTCGGAAACAAAGCGTCCCGAGAAAAAGTTTCGTTCCGCCTTTTCCGCTTATTTTCACGCGTAGAACCACCTCCTGTCGATTATTCGGCCCCGTCTAGTCCGGAATTAGCCACGTTCGAGTATACTCCGACAAACCTTCGAACTCGATCTCCTCCCAAACTAAGCCTCGAACCGACAAATCTTACTCCGTATTTTGTTCTTCTTTCTTCGCGAGCAATCGCCTCGTACTCGCTTATATTATACGCGTTGTTCGACACACCCTGTATATCCTCGAAACTATGAATTTCACGAATAATATATTAGGCTGTCCCGAATGTTTCTTTCGTCTTGTAAGGAAACGACGGACGCACCACGTTCTCTGTTTTTCGTTATCTTCGTCGAATCACGCATGATCGTAATAATAGAAATAGAAGAAAATGGACCGTACGTGATTCGATAAAATAATATAAAACGAAAAGAGCAGCTTGCGCATCTGTTATTTCCTTACGAATGAAAAGAAACTTTCGACGCAACCTAATGGATACAAAGTTCGCGCAAGGTGTCTACGAGTATTCGAATAGCCTACTCGCCAGCCTGTGTATATCCAACGATAAGTGGTATCTTATTCACACCTACGCTTTAGCCATTGCAAATGCAATCTGGCCGCCGTTCTTACCCATGAATGGAGGCAGTGATCGCGCTAGGTAAAAGTACATTGTCGATAAACAAGATAATCGGTGGATTTGCACGAGCTCAGCATGCGCGCCGATCGTCCGCGACTCGTCGGCCTCTTGACACCTCTAGATACTTTCACCGTGACTCAACTTGACTCGACTTGACTCATTCATTGCCATTCGCCGCGTGATTAACTCCGAAATCATTCGGTGACGTCAGTCGATCGCCAGTCAGATTCTATGGAAGACGAGGGACGTTGTCGTCTTCTACGCGGTTTTGTCACGCGTCAGCGTGTACCGCGCTGAAACACGAGAAATACCATCGACTATCCGGTAGCCTGGGAACGCAACGACAACGCCAAGTTTCTGTACGCGCGGAATATCTAGCAGACGAGGCTGAAAGGAAGAGTCAACGATTTCCTCTTTCGACTTCGCGACGCAACAACGCGTCGGCTTTATGCGCTCGCTTGTACAGGGAACTTGCGAAAGTATTCGAGAAAGAAGCGACGAAAAATTCTTTCGAGCGATCAACCCCTAGATCGTGCTGTCTTTTATCGTTTGACCTTGAACGCGCATCTGTCGTCGCGTCCGATGCATTTTTCAGTAGGTGATACTTGCGAAGATTGGAATTCATCGACGAAATTCGTGCAACGCCTTGGAACGCTCGAAATCAAGGTCGTCGCAAGACTAAAACATTGCTTCGTCGAGTAATTTTTTTTTTTTTTTACCAACAAATTTCTATAGCTACTCAAGCTACTGCGTGGCTTACTTCGGACGCGTTTGAATGGCGAGCATCGCATCGACTTTGGCTTATTTCTTATTTTTATATATCGTCGGACAGAGAACCGCGAGCGAGAAAATTGCCATTTGCAGCTTACCGTTCGCTCCGTACGATCGCCGTTGTACGCAGATTTCCGGACCGGTCAAATATTAGCGAGGGCGAATTTTCCAAAGCGTTCGTCTCCGCGAAAAACGAGCCTCGTCCTTCGATCTTCAGCGATCTGAAACGTCGCTCGTTCGAATAAAAAATGTTGCTGCCCGGATACGGTACACCGTGGCCCGAAATCGATGTATTTAGTCGATCGTAACCAGCGCAAAGAGATAACAAAAGGTTTAGCGTGGAGAGAGGAGATAGAGGACAACGAGACAACGACATCACCCGTCGGTTCCCATGTCTGCCATCAGTTTTGACGAGTTTTTTGTTACGGGGGACGCCTAGTACCGGGTGTCCGTTAATTTCCCTTAATTAATCTCAATCGAGGTTAATGCACCGCAGCTTGACCCTAGTTTACCAAATCCAGCGTAGCTTGAACGCATCGTATAGCCTCGTTCATCGATATCTCTGTCGTTTCTTTCGATGCTCTTCCGATTCTGATTCTAATCCCAATTCTGATTCTAAATTCTAACGATACACCGTATCATCGTAGATCGTTCGTCTCCTCGCGAGTCTACGATGAACACTAATCGCCTACACCTGCGTCGTACCATTGAGAACTTTACAAAAATTGTACACCATATTTTTCTTCCGAAAAATGTCCTTTTTTTTCGATGGAACGTTCGTCGTCGGAAAAAATTAATTACAAATATATCGGACGTTCGATTACTGGAACGCCGGTCCAGTTGGCGTTAAGTCATAGAACGAATGCGCCGCAGCCTCGTGAAACGTCGCACAGCGCGTCGAACGTAAGAGGATACGATAAAAAACGATCCTACAGTAAATACAAATTGTTATAAGTGGAATCACAGACCGCGCGCGATGAACGTACGAGGATAAATGGATAAGAAAGGATAGATATTCCGGGAGATCGTTTACCGCGGTGAGACACGGTCGTTTCATACGTGACTTACAACGTGTTCGAGATAAATATCGTATTGTAGACGTTTTTCGTAAGTATGAATAATTCATAATTTCCACGCAATTGGGATACAGCGTTTCTCGTTTAACGCGAATAATCGCTCGCAGAGGAAAGAATTAATTAGGATGACGCTGTTCGCAAGCTGTTCTTACATCGTCCTTCGTAAATCCTCCAGATGACCTATTTCCGTCGGATAAAGACAATCTTCCAGTCTGCTCGTAAATAATAAGATACTCCTTCGGTCGCGTTTTGTCATCCACGTTCCTTCCATCTGTATCGCAGATTATCGGTAACGATTAGCTCTAGGGATACCAGAGTTCCTTTATCCCGACGATCGTACGAAGAACAACTTGCCATCGTTCGAAACAAAACGGAAAAACGTTCGTCTTCTTCTCGATCGTGCCACTGTCGTTGATTTCGTACGCTTCGGCGTTACACGCTTGTCTCGAGAAAACGGAAATGCTTTCGCGACGTTTCGCGGAAGGCGTTTGATCGTAAAATTAGAATGAAAAATACACCGGTACCGGTAAATGATATTCTTTCGTATTCCGTTCAAACGCGAGATACCGTTCGACGCGAGAAAACTACGATCGGGTCGATAATGATCCAGAGAGCGCAGCGAGGATCGCCCGTTGACCGAGTCGTTTCTTAAATCGGGAAACGCGCGCGATTGTAAAATGAAGAAATTGTTGGCCAAAGACGAATCGATTTCAGTCAGAGTTTTGGCGGTGGCGAATATACAACAAGTAGTACGATACGATTTATTTTGGACAGGAGCGGAAGAATTAAAATAGAGAAATCATCGACTCGTGTTTCCTCGGATAGCTTGAAAGTACGTAATTAGTAGCGGATGAGTAGAAACCGTACTAAATTCAGAATAGTATACTCTGTATCGTATTAACATTACATCATTGTAGCATCGTTCACCGATAAGAAATATCAACATTTACATACACGTAAATTTTTAAGACCTAATCAGTATTCGTTTGCGACTCGGCTTGATCGCGTTGATACTCGTCGTTCCGCTGTAACTTTCAGATTTCAAGTTTACCGTTTAACGAAGTGTAAATATATATATATATTTATTTATTTATTTATTTATTTATTTGATATACTTGTTATTCTGTTATCCATATCCGTCATCTAGCCTATATATCGATCGCGTATTTCGACGACAGATTTATTTGGAACTTTTACGACGCCTAAAATTATTGATCGATCGAACAATTTCCAAAGCTACGGTTGCGTAAGTAGTTCAAGATCGAATCACGCTGTTTCATTGAATACGTTTCGATTCGGTTTAGATTGTTTCAAAACAACTTCCTTTTTACGTCACGCATAATGGATCACTCTGCAAGTTTAGGTCGCGGTTTCCTCTTCGTGGGAATTCACGTCGCCCTCTGTTTATAACGCGTAAATTCACAGGCCTGTAAAGCTCGATGAACAAACGTGTTCCCTTACAAATGTCTCTTATCTTTTTACTATTGTTATCATTCTTGATACGTTCGGTGACACAACTTCCCAGTTCCATTGACTGACTTTACGATTTTCTTGACATACGATTGCACGACAGGGAACAGAGTCGCGAATATTTCTAATTCGTACGAATATTTGTATATGACCATTCACGACTGTACAAACTAATTACGCACAGACTAGGGTCAATTGTAAATCATTTGTAATTAGACTCGTCTACGTCGTGATCACGATCAGCCGAACGAACGAACGTTCCGATCAACTGGTTTGAACGTTTTATTTTAATATCGGAAAATCATTCTCTTCCTTTATGAAATTCTCGACATCTCTAAAAAAATGTACACAATTTTTTGTTTGTCGGAATGTTCCAGATAGACCAAGCCCTAGAAGGTTTCTGTTAGATCGGTTACCCCGTGAATACTGTTTACACTCTACACTCTACGTGTATCTGTTCGTAATCTTACAAGTTGCTTGGATCTCGGATCTTGTAAAAATCCAGCGCCTTTGCCATTTCGGAATTTGTTCTTCGTTTCTTAAGAAAAATCTATGTATACGTGTTACACGCTACGGGAGAAGTAGAACGTGATTGCAAACTAACGATAGGAGTAACAACGGATCGAACGAAATATATTTCGAATGTCGTACAACTGAAAAATGACCGAAACGAGGTCTTGTCGCATGGCGACGATTGTTACTCGCGACAATCTGTTATTAAACGTTGCTGAATCGTTCTAATAATATTGTTACCTCGATACTCGTTACAATATTAAACGTACAGGATACTGTTCGTACGAAATAAGTTTTGTGCACTGATCATTTTATCAGGAGTATTCATTTCGCGTTGTCGATCTTCTCGTATCAACCGGTTAGCTGTTCCCGACGAGTATACTCGTCACGAAGAAATGGCAATACTTTGCGTTACGACGAGCTCTGTCGGTAATAAAATCAACGGATAAAACAGTCATCTCGCTTGCGACTTAATTCCATGTTCTAACGATCACGCGTGCTCCGTGCTCGACGAGTATACTCGTCATCGCCTGCTTCTCGCCATACGTTTTACGTACACGCTTTTCAAAGAGGTCGCAACAGCTAACAGATTGATACAACGATATCAGTGTCCGCTATCGTTTGTAACAGAATATTATATCTAGGCGGAATTATCCTTAATTAGAAGACGTCTCATTTTATTTACCGCTGTTCCTTTCAGGCCTCGGAGGTGGTCAAAATCGAGTGAACCGCAGAAAACGAGACGAAATTCCCTTCAAAATGGATAACCTGGCCACATGGTTGTTACGCGCTTCCGAGAACAACACGGAAAGTACGATAATTGACGACGAAGTATCCAGGTAATTGCCGGAGGATTCTAATCGAGAAGGACGCTCTATTCGAAGACAGCGAAGTTTCAAAGTATGTGTTTTTTACGTACAGATTCTCTAAACCGCTGCAGACGTTCGCAGCTGTGGTCGCGATACTGATTATGATCACTGGTCTCGCTGGAAATTTATTGACGATCATCGCCCTGTGCAAGTATCCCAAAGTTCGCAACGTAGCGGCAGCCTTCATTATAAGGTATATATACAAACACATAGGATTAGATTTTGAAAGTCATAATTAAATCGTAATTAAATCATGACTTGAACCGACTGTCGTTAAAATACGCATGTCGTTTCGCTCTTTACGAACAAAAGGCTCGATAAAACCAAAAAGGAGGTATCTGATCGAAAGACTCGCTTCTTTATTTCGTACGAAAGGAACATCGCACGCATACTCGTTAATTAATTGAAAAACGAAATTTCATTGATTCTTCTAGCCTCTGCGTGGCAGACTTCGTATTCTGCCTCCTCGTACTTCCGTTCGATTCCATCAGATTCATCGATGCAAGTTGGGTAAACATACGGTTCCTCTGCGTTCTCGTGCCTTTCTTGAGGTACGGAAACGTTGGCGTGAGTCTCCTCTCCGTTGCGGCTATTACTATCAACAGGTACGTATTATGTACTTTAGCCGAAAGATAAGCCAAACTTACGCCACGTTGCGCCAAGATTACAAATATTTGCTGCTATACGTACGCAACTATATTGCGCGTATTGTACGAAGCATCTTGAAATTCCACTAGCACCGCGAGGAGACACGGCTTGTCTATTCTAGTGGCAAAATTTCAGCTCGTATATAGAAGCGATATTTTAAAGGATTTTAAGGAATATTATACGACCGTGTGTAACAGAGTTTTTATGTATCGCGCAATTTTCTTTTACGTGTTCGGCTCGCACTTAAAATTCTTTTGGCTATCGACAGATTCGAACACGAGGCGAAAAAATTATCTAGTTAGAAATTTTCGCTCGATTGACCGTCTACATAAAACATATCGTGTAGATTGTACGGCATAGCGCGCGACATAGCGCGATCCGGTATAACATGGCAAAGCTTGTAGCTTGATTCTCCGGCTTTGCTTTCGTTGGGAAAAGAACTTGTAATGAAGAACCTCTTCGCGAAAAAGGCTCGCAAGATAAAACGATCAACCGATGTTACGATAATTTTAGATACATCATGATAGCACACCACGGCTTGTACAGCAAGGTTTACAAAAAGTATTGGATTGCATTTATGATCGTATTCTGTTGGTTGTTCTCCTATGGGATGCAGGTGCCCACCCTCTTAGGAGTTTGGGGTAAGACATAAAACGCGTCACGCGAAATTGAACAGCAACAGAGTTTTATTTTCTGTTATTTGGCGTTTCGCGTTTCAGGTAGGATCGACTACGATCCGAACTTAGAAACTTGCTCCATCGTAAAGGACAGCAAAGGCTACTCATCGAAAACCTTTCTTTTCGTAGTGGGTTTTGTGATACCCTGCGTAATAATCGTTGGATGTTACACTAAGATATTCTGGGTCGTACACAGGTAAACAACTTATTTGCTTCTGTATCTATAAATTAAGAGAGTATTTTTTTTCATTTAATTTCATACGTTCTCGATGCTCCTCGATTCGTATCGCAAATGTTCGAAATATATTTTATGAAATATATAGAGATGCACGTTGAAATATCTGTGGTGGTTCGTAGATCCGAGACAAGAATGCGAAAGCACGCGTCTCCGACGATAAAATCACCGCATACACCCGGCAGAGATACCAGAGAGATCAAACAGAGACGTAGCGAATGGCGAATCACAAAAATGGTCCTAGCCATTTTCCTCAGTTTCGTCGCCTGTTACCTTCCAATTACTATCGTTAAAGTTGCCGACGCCGAAGTTAGATATCCAGGTAACACATCTCACCAATCGACTATTTACGATCAATACGTTAACGTACTAACGACCGTGTATTAATATAAAATCTCTGGAGCAGCGTACAGCCATTAGTAAAATTTGTCTACTTTCGCGATACGAAAAATAATAAAATCAATAGCCCTCGTTCGTTAGACTTGGTCTTGCCTTTACCACGTCACACTGATATAGTTGTTCGAATATAATATAGTACTGCGAACAAGTACGCTTATTCGTCTTCTCGTTCTATACGGTGTCAATTTCAACGTAATGTTTTATTAAAAATCAACGAGCCTATTTAAAGACACTTCTGGTAACGTTCTTCAGCGTGATACGCTTGAAAACAATTTGCCCGACGGAGAAGTACTCAACAAAATGTATTGTTTCGTATTATATTTCTTCTATAGTATTTTATTGAACTATATACGATCCGTTTCGTCGGACGAAGATAAAGACATTCGACGACAGATTAGGTTTCAAGTTCCTACAAAGATGCATTGTTGCAAAAGACAAATTCGTAAAAGAAAGACGCACCAAAAAATATATATTTTGCGATTAGTCCGAGGGATGAGCCGTATACGTCGTACAGACTGTCTGTAGTTCGTGGATTGTTCCGAGCTTGTTACGTTATTACGATTTTGTTACAGCGATTTCCAACTTTTCTTTTCACGTTGCAAAAGAGCGCAACCGTCCGTAACCATTGATTGCGTATTACGTCTTGTTTCTCGCCATAGAATTTCACGTTTTGGGCTACCTGCTCCTCTACTTTGCCTCCTGCGTGAACCCGATCATTTACGTGATCATGAACAAGCAATACAGACAAGCGTACGCCGGAGTGATCGGATGTTCGCGGATAAGGGCGAGTCTGTCACCCTATGGGAGCAGCGCACCTGGTCATCATCAACAGCAGGACTACGGCCAAGGTAACTTCGAGCACCGTCGCGTGGTAACGCTCACCAAGCTCTGACCGAACGCGAGCTAAGCGACCACACTTCGCTCACTTCGTAAGTCAAGGGCACAAATTCGCTGCTTTCTAAGATCGCAATTGGTCACGCGTGCATGCACACGTCTTTCATTTTCCATCTCGTATATCATTTTCGTCATCTCATCGTCGTCTCGTATCCCCGCTGAATATTAACAAGGGAAAGAATGTCGTTTTTATTTCGTTCGATGTCGTGACAATGAAGTTTCTGTCGCTAACAACTACGAATTTAACATCGATTCCACTTCTGTGAAAAGATCGCTTTGCGCTCTTTAATCGAGCCTGAAAATTCCTACGATTTTTCAAACAAACCGATCTCTTCCAGACGATCGGGAAAAGCTCTTTGCGTAACAGAGTTCCATCGAAACTGCGAGGTGATAAAATTCTATTCAAATTTGAATTCTGTTTGAACACGCTAAAAGAATTCTAATATCACCTTTGTATCTGCTATAATTTCCTATTTCGGAAAATATCAACCAACAGCATCTATAAGTAGATTTCGCAGTAATCGATGGACGAAGCAACGCGTGGAAATGTTTCTGCTAATAGGGTGAAAGTTTCGCGTAACATCGTGAATTAACACGAACGAATGACGATTAACAGCTCTGGAATTTGGATAGAACATAATAATAATTAATGGATGTACATGTATATAGTGGATCTCAGATTTTGCACACACCATCGAACGTCAAAAGAATTCACTAGCCTCTCGTTTGTTTTCTCGGCGATTAACTCTGTAGATTTAACAAATATCTTGGCAGCTTGTTAACGTTTCTATCCTAAGTCTAAAATCTTTGAACCACAGCAGAGTAGAGACGCGTTGGAAACTACAGCAGACTAACCATACTCGCAATTCATTGTCCCTCCTCTTATCTTCATTAACTAACAGCTTTCTGCTTGCTGCTGGACGACACAACATCGTTTGTCGAAGCACGCGTTCGAAAGAGGACCAGTATTACGAATTGATTCGCATTCGTACCGTGTTTCTTTTTCTTCAGATTATTCGAAGGACTTCAGTAAGACGATGGTGTCGACAGTCTCCATTGCTATGAATCCAGTGAGAAACTCGCGTTTCGAGGAATAAGCTTGATTTTGGGCTTGAACCGCCCACAGAAGGCAAAACGTGTAAAGAATATTAATCGACTCTTGAGCACAAAAAGTCAGTATTCAGAGTGTTTCGTAACAGGAATTTTTATCGTCTATTTGGATGGGAGGGTGAAAAGAAACGTAGAAACGATAGAGAGAAACACATACGGTAGAAACTCGATTAGTTTGGTGATCAAACCGTGAGAAACTATACTCGGTGCGTAACACAAGCCTGACTTTAAAACAAAGATGAATATTTCGAGCAGATCTTGCGCAGACTTTTATCGAAGGACAGAGCTACGAGTCGAAAGCAAAGTCGAACGGTGCACGCGTTTGTGCGATATTGTAATTGCAATCTTTGTCCGTGATTAAAATGAATTTCGCGCCTGAAATGATATGAAACACTTGTATCTACGATTAAGAATATAAGTAAACTATAGGGGAGGGGGGGAAAAAAAGAATAGGAAATGATCGTTAAAAGAGAAGAGAATGTAAATAGGAAGGAGATCTGCGAACGATATACATAATTATTTAGAGGTTTAAGAGAACAAAGGAAAGGAAAGACACACAGCAGAGCTGTTATTAGATTTATCTAGATTAGTCGATAGCGAAGCGTGACCACTATCGTATAATAAACGATACGTTATTTGTCGACCGACAAATTGAATATTGTACAACTTGGCAAGGAATAGCAAGTATATTTAATTTCTAGCGCACTGGAAAGAGTGTCGAATATTTACCAAAGGTAACACGTGAATATGTTTGTACATAGAACTTACGTGTTAATTCTTGTTACCACATTGTAAAAATATAACGAAAGTGTAATAGAGATTCTAAAGATATTCGTAACTCGCGACGTTACGAATTCGCTTCATATTTATTTATAATATTCCTCTTGATCCATTAACAAACGCGAATAATGTTAAAGAGTTATCAAAGTACAAATTAAATAAATCTCTTTATCAATTTAACCGACTCCTCGTTGTTTTTACCCCTTGACGCGCGATCTCGCGCTTAGGAACGCGTACATATAATTATTGATTTTAGAGTTTTATAAAAAGGCGCAACTATTATCCAAGCAATGGATCCGACAATAAATACGAAGAAACGTACAAAGATCGACGAGCTCTGTAAAATTATCCGCTCGACAATTGTTAAAGGAAACAAAGATCGTGGTGATTTAAAAATTTGTTACGCGTTCTAAAATAAATATTCATTATTTCTCTCCTCGATACATGTTTGCGAACGCTCGCATCGCTGTGCATATTTCTGGCTTAACATTTTTTTACAAGATAAATCCATCGTCCGATATATAAAACATTGATAATTCCTTCAGAATTATTTACTCGTTAGTTATTACACGAGATAAAAACTCTGTCGTCTCAGAAATTCATTCTACGTGTATTTTGAAATAAATATTTTCAATTTCGCTGCGACATTTAAAAACTTTCGGATTATTACGCGTGTCTGTGTGTGCGTTGACACGGACGTACAAACTACGGTTAATCGTTAACATACTAAAGCATATGCATCGTGGATAAATTAAAGTCGTGTGTAAAAAAATCGAGTCTCTTGAACGTGCATCATCGTGGCGGAACAAATGACGCGAACTGTGGGCGATTATGATTTGCAACATCCGCTTTTCTCTCGAATCGTAGGCTTATCTCGTAATCGAAAGGAATCACGAATTTCAGCGTCGACTCTGTTCTTCAGCACGTTCTCCACGAGATAACGTATCGCCACATCTGTAACAGAGATACGAAATTAGGCAAGTAAAATATTAATATTATCGCTAAAGAAGAATTTCCTCCCGCCAAATTTCTTCTATCGATGCTTTAGCAATTTATCGCAACAAGCGACATGCCAATTGTTAAGTAGTAATTGTTAAGCAGTACAATTTATTTTTAGCCTCCCAGCCATGAGAGGAATTCCGTTTACAATTATCCTCCCTATCGCCTCGCCACTCCCGCTTAAACATCCCACACACACACACATCCATCCACTCGCTAGCATCAGCTAATTTTATCATTATTTTACTATCGCGTATCTACTGTCTGCCATCTGACTCTCGACTATTACACATGTCCATTATCCACAGCATCTTTACAATTATCAATCTTACAAATTATCTCCCTCTCTTTCTCTTTCCTTTCTTTCCAATTTCCTCACCCAATCTACAGCACTGTCTTTTCCTTCCTAGTTCGCTATCTCTCCCTTACACCTTTCTGTCTCCCGTAATCGTACAGTAACGAAGCAACGAGCAATTACCACCGGTTTCTTTAACAATCGTCCGATACGGAACCGTGAAAACGTTACGTCTCCGTTTAATTATGAAACGGCGGTTGTTCGCGCGATTTCGTATTTTCATAATATACAAGATGAAACGAAATGAGCGGAAACGGAATTGGCCGACTCCGTAGAGTCGTCCACCAATTAACGAGCATACTTCACTGATACAGGTGTCGGGAGACATTTCAGGTATCTTTGAAACGTTGCGCGCGATCTTGCAATTTCGATTAAATAGAAATTCAGAATCTGTCGATCGTCGCGTACTTACCAACGTTCGTATTTTCTTTGGCAGATGTTACATACCAGGCTGCAATGTTATTCTCTTTACAGAACTTGGTAATTTGTTCGGTTTGTACCGCCCGGCAAGGAATATCGCACTTGTTCGCCAAAAGCACTACTGGTATGTTCGAGCCATCTGGAAGCGTGACTTTTTCCCGCAGGTCGTGCAGCCATTTTTTGATCGACTGAAACGTCGCTATCCGCGAAATGTCGAACACCAAGGCTGCAGCTACTCTGAAAATTATATGCAAAATTATCACAGCGTTATCGTACGATCTTAATACCGCGGATCGGCCTAAAAATAGCCTGCAGCCTAATCGGATCAACGTTTAAAAATATATCTGGAAATACTGCGGCAAAATTTAATTAACTTTCGCCACAAGAGTGTCCTCTTCTTCCGATAAAACTAGACATTTATGATACATAGCTATAAACATACTAAGAAAAGAAATTATCGTTTGACTCTCGATTAATAATTTTGTCACTGAATTACGTGCTGCTTGTAATTTCCCATAATTACGACAATTACTTACGCATATTTGTAATAAACTCTGGTCATGTATCCGAACTTTTCGTGGCCAGCGACATCCCTAGAAATTGAATTCGACGAAATTGGAAATGTGTTCTCTGCATGGAAATAGCAATTATATTTATCGGTCGAATTCGATCTCTCTCGATTACTCGGTGGAAAACCACATTTTTAATACTGATCTTTCGAAAACAAATCTTCGGAAATTCACAATTCGTCGTATTTCTTTGGCCCGATTTTCTTCCGATTAACCATAAAGCAATTATAAAACTATGTTAAATCATATAAACTTATATCGTGTCCTTGTATTTTTATAAGTTACCAATTAACTAGACGATAAATATACGTAAAACTCGTCTCAGCTTGTAATACAACGTATCCTCTTGACAAAACTACTGGAAAATATATACTATATAATCGATAGAAAACTAATTTTCTTTCGCCGACAACGTCGAATATATTGTGTTTCTCGTGTGTTTTAATCCTATACGATGTTTCGACGATTGTATGGAATTAACAGGCGGAATAACGGGCGGGCAAACAAACTGATAAAACAATACCATAATTGCAAATTAATTCTAGTAAGTGGGTTCCAGTCGAGTGTTTTTATTGCGAAATCGGCGCCTATGGTAATCTTGTAATTGGACGTAAACTTTCCTGAAAAAAAGAGAAAGATCGATCAATCATTCAAGAATACTGACGTACGAATATACATATTAAGACGAAGGAGAAGGAATCAGAGATATTTCATAATAACGAGCAACCATTCTCGATCGTTAATAACGAACTAATTACTTATAACGAAGCTTATGCACAATTCACAATATTATCAGCTAAGGAGGAACACGTTTCTTTCTTGTTAAAAATAATGAATACTTCAATGAGAACGTTATTTACGCTCATTTACAAAGATACGAAAGAATAATGAGAAGATAGCGAACATTGTCGTTAACCTTCACACGTTACGCAGCATATCCCATTGTTCCTCCATATTTCTTTTGCAGTTAATTCGAACAAGAATCAAACAGGCATGAGAAGAAGAGCCGCAGAATGTCGAGGCTTAACTACCGCGAATTAAGAGCGCGAAAAACGACTTTAACGCATATAGAAAAAACATTTTGAAAAGACATCTTGACTTATATGATTCTACGTTAAATTCGCCGAATATACAAACATCGTATTTATGTATCTAAAATGATTTATAAAAACGGCTTTGAATCGAAATCTAACAAACTCCTTCGGCCCACGGTACGCGTTTGACTCGTTTAAAAAAAAAATTTCCTTTACTTTGAGAAAAGAGAAAGAAAAGAGAAAATTCTATGTACGTGCTAATAGTTGCATTACCTTCTGTGTATCTTCTAACCAATGCCGTCTTTCCTGAAAAACAATAATAAATTATCGAGTAAAAATAAGAATCATCGAAGAGAGTAAAAGTAAATTCTACCAAAGTCACGATTTTAGCATTTTTATGAAATTAGAATATTCTTCTGCGTTGTACATGATGTAGCAGAGAAAGTAGATCTAAGATAGATTTATGATATGCATTTATACTTAAAGTTCAAGTTGAATTCAAGTCGAGTTCAAGTTGAGGTTTATGTCGAGTCTCCTTTTGGTTTTAATTCTAATCCAGCGAGATTACAAGATATAAGTGATACAAAATTCCAACATTTTCCAAAATTTTTAATTTCAAACTTCCACGACTGTGACAGCCCTGAACAGATAGATTGCAACATCTACGAAACATTAGCGTTGAACGTTAAATGCGTTAAAATACCTTGATACACTTCCTTCTGATCGCATAAAAATATCTACTTTTTTTTCCTGTTAATATCGAACATTCTTTCCAGTTGTAACAATTTTCTGTAAAGACTTTTCCACGTCGTATAAAGCATTTTCAAATTATATATCGCATTATACATGTAAGAATTTTATGTAAAACGGACGTATTTCTACGTAATCCGCTGTTAAGAAGAGCAAGCTTAAGAGATTACGCGTTTCACTCCTTTGAAACAACGTTCTAATCAAAATGTCTGCTGACTGAGAACGATACACATCTGTTATTGCTACATATACTCATTATCGTTACTCGCATAAACAATAAATGGTAGGTCCGAATTGTAAATCTGTCACGGCAGATAACGGACTTTATTCCAGAAATACTCTCGACTCTCTCGCAAAGAAGAAAGAATAAAGCACGCGAGAAATAATTCTTATCGATAATTTCTTATTTACTCTCGCTATTATCCGCTCGCTAGTCTCATTAATGGGTTTATGCGAGTTACGGTGAGCTCGAAACACCGAACAGCTCGGAATAGTGGATCGCTCGAATTTACATAGAAAACCGTATTAGTTGTAAAGCGAGCACCATCGTACGTACCACGACGACTCAATAACCAAATTAATAACGATAGTCGATGCTATCTTCACAGATTAAAATTTCCACGAAGTTTCCTATATCATCACGGCAAGTTTCTATAAAGCTACGATGATATCAACGGATTTTTCAAAAAGGAATTTGAAAGGTCCTTAACGCACCGACACCATAGTCACCGATTACGAGGAACTTGAAGAGCAGCTCTTTTTGGCAGAACTTGGACAGCAGATCGTCCGAGTCTCTCCTCGGCTTCCGTGTGCTCATTTCTTCTTCTTCTTCACGGTTGTGTATCTCGTTGCGGATCGACGGAAGCACGACTAATGGTCCCACCGGCGATTGTATTTAGGTTGGCTGGTAAACTGACAAACGAAGGAAAGCGAGAAGCTCGACCTCGGTGGCTCAAGGGGTCGACACACGACGTCTCTTGCCTCTCGATTTATAATCTATCGTGCTCGAGCTCGCTATCGCCCTTTCCTGTGCTCGTAAACACTCGGTTTTCCGTCGTTTCGAACGCTCGGACCTCTTCTCTTACAAATAATACATATAATAATAAGCTTCTTACTTTTATGACGTCACACCGATACAACAGGTGTCTTTGATAATTCTTGTAACATCCAGTTTTCGTATTCGTTTTCTTCTTCCTTGTTCCCTTCATAAGGATAGAAGAGAATAAATCGTGTCACGTTTTAACGGATACGCGTGTTATCGCGCCAAAAAGATTCGTACAGCTGACGTTTTTACACGAATGCTTCGTACAGTGACGGTTGTATGTGGACTGTGCACACGCGTTAACGTATCGACGTCGATACGATATCGGTATTACACGAGCAACTCACCCACACGCATAAAAAGTATGCTGGTATTGGAGAAACATTAGTACGCAATTAATCGATTCTATAATGTTATTCAGTATCTATAATCCCACGATATAGCACCGGCTGGCGGAACTCTAAATTTAAATATCGTCCTCTCGTATGAAACAGAGGAGCGAAGAGCGGAAATCGAGAAATGCAGTTTAGCGCGCTTTACATTAATGCATTTATATTTAAACTACGTATAATAATGCGATTACGTTAACGTCGGCTCATCCACAGTCCGTATCGCTAAGTGGGTGACAACGTCTAATCTGCTTCTGGTACGCAAGTGCGCTTACAGATACGTACTCGAAGAAGATCGCGATATCGATCGTACAGCAGTTCGTTGCACGTATCTTCGTTGTATCTGCATCGACGTATTTTTCGAACAGGGTATCGTGGCGTTACTTGAAAAGTCGCGCCGTTAATTTGAAAAAAGCTCTATCTATTTTCAGGTTCATAGTGGAAATTGAAGCGGCCGATGCGCACGAATGCGTTTAAGCGTTGAACCGTTTTGTAAATCTTGATTGTTTTAATAAAAAATCGATCTTATCGCAAACGTGTATGTGCAACACAAAGTTTATTTGAAATATAATTTTTTAGAGACATACAAATATTCTTTCCCTTTAATTCCGATTTCGTGATAGCTCTCGCTGGAAGCATTCAAGACGTCAACCAAGTTCTTGGATTGCGAATAGTCAGCGTGTCGATTTCCTCGGAAGTGAAACCCTTCAGCGTCATTTTTGGCACGACGTTGTTCAAAATATGAGAAAATCCGTGTCCACCAAATTTCATCTTCGTTTAGAAATGAAGGCGCGATGTATTTCGTTAGAACAGTCAACATGGGTTTTTTAGTGTTGCTTATTCTATCGTGTCGTTAATAAATAGACTGCGGATGTCTGTGCATTATTTGGAAATTTAAAGGTGCGTCTATCCAGAGAACGCGCACAATACATAAATATATATAGCAAGACGTTTAACGATTGGTCGGACAAGATCCCTGCACGCGAGCAAACCTCCTTACACGAACGAAAGGAGGTCGGCCTAAGCAGCGGAGCGTACAGCATATAAAATACACACTATATAAAATATCCAAAACGTACCAATTATCATATTTAGCTTCAGTTTCATTTATAAGAACGTGAAATTGCGCAAACGTCCGCAGTCTTATGATTCATTCGGTATAATGTCTAAGTACATACCAATCTGTGTTTCGTGTGTATGTCGTGACTCAACAGTACACGATCCAGCTTCTGGTCATCTCGAAAATATTTCACACGATCGATCCGTTGTGCGTCAGAAATCATATCCGTCGATGGACTAAGCTGATAAAAAGAACATTCGCATCCGAAAAGATCGAACTGGCAGTAACATTTCGCGTCATCGGCAAACTCCAGAAGATCCTCCGGGCTCGGTATAGTACCTGTCGATTTACGACTCGTGTTTACCAGGTATTAAGAATAAAACGTTTAATAATTGTGCTACGTTATGCGCGGAATGAGGATTCCTAGTCGATAAAACAGTTCGCGACTTCTCGTTGTCACGATTTAGAATTCCGCTAATTCTAAGAAACTCGGTCCACCTTGGCTTAACGTAACGACGTATCGTCGAACAACGCGTATCGTTTAATAGTATACGATTACACGTACGATCGAGATGAGAGAGAATCGCCTTTCTCGCATCGCCGCCAGCTTCTTGGTAAATTCTCATTATCTCCGAGGGTGCCGCAGAATTTCTTCCAGGATGAAAGCTGACAGGGCAATTTAATTGTTGCTGGACCTCGCCGGTTGCTTGGATAGCCCGTTTCTCGAAAGCTACGTGAGAGATCGAAATATACGATTAAACAGAAATATTCGACTCCGCTGTGGGAAGTTCGTACAAAATGATTTGGGATACTGTGTTCGTACGATGGAGATCATTTAAGGTCAGAAACAAACGAATGCCCATGGAATATCTCGCGTATAAATTAATTTCACATAATAAAAGATATTTGCACGAGCTACAAAGATCGTAAAAAGGATCGTGTAAAATTAATCGTATAAAATTGAATTACGAATTTATGGATTTCTTGAAGTAACATTCAACGCAAGATACGTACGCGTAATTGGCCAAGTGCTTCCAACTTCTCCTATGAATCCTGTTTTGACATCAGGATACTCTTCGCAACCGATAGTCATCTCTTTCAGCATTACATCGTACATGTTTTCTTTCAATAGATCCTCGTTAGTTTGAGTTGCGCTAACGTAATAACCTTTCATTTATCGAATAGCGAAATTAGATACGAAACAACTTGGACATTGTGATAAAACGAATACGAGGTCCGTTCGAAGAATATCCAGTCGTTTGATCCTTTCAAAAAGTCACGATGATCTACGTGTGTTCGTAAATTGATCACAAGCATCGTACGGAAGAACCACGTTTACGCAAACGAAATTTTACTAGTGTCTGGTTATCTGTACTTTAGCTTACCTCTCATTGCATCTACCAATGAATATTGTTCCACCTACGTATACGAACGTCCGACAATATAACCTAAAATGTAAATAGCATGGACACGCGTTACGCGACAGCCTCTCGATTAATTGTGTAAAAATCGGAATTATGTAAAATGCATTTGTTAGCACGCGAAGACTGGGATAAAAATTTTAGCTCTACTGAAACGATATTTGTTAAATCAAAGCGTAATAACCGAATGATTCGAATTTCGCTCGAATCGAAACCCGAATGAACAGCCGACACGCAGCCAACTAAATCACCGCCACTCTCGAGCAATACATTAACCAGTTAGCTGTTGCGATCTCTTCAAAAAGCGCGTATCTAAAACGTGGCGTGAAAAGTAAGCGATGACGAATATACTCGTCAAACACAGCTAACTAATTGAGCGATCCTTTAAGTTCCATCAAGATCCGCTCTCGCACCTTCCAAACGACCGAATATTTCACGAACGAATCTGGTATTCATCGATAAATCGTAAAAATATATTACCGGTTCCGGCGATGACGTTAATACCAGTAACTTCGCTGACTTTCCTCATGAATGGAATGTTGCGTTGCAGGCCATAATTACTATTCTCCACGATAGTACCGCCACCAAATTCTTTGTACGATCTTATATCCTCCAGAACAGCGTCCTCCGTGTGTTGATCGTTATATATTAAATTATAGGGGTTACTGTAACTGTAAAAAAGAAAAATATATACCATAGCTATGATTTGTGTTACTGTACTGCGTATAGGTTTTCGTAGAACGTAGGTAAGGGAATGAAACCTGGATAGAAATTAGTTTTTAATTAAATAAAAGTGTATCTTTCCGGTGTTTGAATTTCGAGCTTCGTTTATTGCACTTACGGATATTGTTTCAGCATCCCGACGTTTCGAAGCTCGATTTGGCCATCGAAAAATCGTTTCAAGTGGACTGGGGGCTGTACGTAAAACGTAGCGAAGTTCAACGATAGGTGTTCGTGCGTGAGGGTCCTTCCAAGCTGGTTCGCATTTTTCTTTCCAAGAACTTGAAAAGAAATCGTAGTTGAAAAAGAACGCGATTACCAGGTATGTAAGTATGAAACCGGAATTTTTGCAAAGAAATTACACATTTATTGTATGAAAATGATAAAAAGTGTTTTATTCGAAGTATTGCCCATCGCTAGTTATACATTTTTGCCATCTTTCTGGCAATTTGTGAATGCCACGCCAAAAGAACTGTTCCTCTTTTGAGGCAAACCAGTCGTCAAGCCATTTTNTGTAGGCACAAAATTCGACATTTTCAAATTCTACTAAAACCTATGTTGTTGCACTAAACTTGTATCGCAAACAGTTGAAAATCTTTAGCAGATGTCAAAACAAAGAAATGGCGTCAATGACGCGTATTGAAGTTAGCTACATTAAAAGTTATCGCCACATATGGGCAAATTCCGGTTTCATATTTACAGACCTGGTATAACGCGCACGATAACTCGGCGACAAATGTAAATGAGTACGTGAACGAGAATGTAAAAGTTACGAGATAACGCTTATAGGCTTATACATAATCATCTTCCACGATTTTACAATTTCACGTCAAGTGACATAATTAAATAACTTGTAAT
Organism: Bombus superbus; assembly: GCA_014737385.1. Classification (NCBI taxonomy): domain Eukaryota; kingdom Metazoa; phylum Arthropoda; class Insecta; order Hymenoptera; family Apidae; genus Bombus; species Bombus superbus. The sequence goes on from JACXIK010000024.1 coordinate 2,703,965, forward strand.
CTATATGTACAATTCACTTTTAAAATTAACTTATCGCGACGAGTAACAAGTTGTAATTCGTGGCGTATTAAGTTTCGCTAACGACGTTAATTCGATTCGTCAAAAGAGCTCTGAAAATAAACGTAAGTACATTGTATACTTTACCAGTTTCTACATAACTGGATGCATGCGCCATGCTCTACACCAATATGTACCAGTTTTCCTCCCTATTGAAATTTTCAAAAATTGCAACGACACCACCGGACAATTTCTGCAGACACAAAGTACGCGAAAAAATAATTAATTCGTGTTTGTACAGTAGAAAATAACAGGTATAGCGTAACAAGAGCGTTTGTTATTTTTCTGTTTGCGATTAAGGTCTTGAGACTTTTGCGGACAGGAACGCTGGAAAACGTCCAATCCCTTGCTTTATTTGTCACGCACTGGCGTTTCAGATTTACATACATACGTTGTAAGACTTGCAAGTTACGTAATAAAAATACGATCTTCGACGCGCGTACTTCGACAAGGTCTTCGTTGAGTCTTTGTCTACCGAATAATCGGATAGATTTAAATAAATTTATTTCGATGAAATTAGATTATTACGAGAAGGATTATCCTTTAAAAGAGATCCGCTACAACAATTAGAAATCATTGAAAGAAGCGCGAGGAAAATTTGATAGGCGATAAAACGATGGCCTTTTTACTGTAACGAGGCCACAAACGCGGGCATTATTTATCTGAAACGAAAATAACAAATAAAGGAGATAAGTAATTACACGAACGAAAATAAGGAATAAAGAAATATTTAGCGGATTGAAGATCATAGTGTCGTAAGTCAGGTTTTCGAGAATTTAAATTTAATCGCTTATTCCAACTTTCGGAATTATCTTTTGGTTTCACAATTATTAAATGACTTCTTTTTTTTTTTCTTTTTTCTTTCTTTGCAGCGATACTTTTTCGCGACTCGAGAAAATATAATAAATTGTTTACGATGATAAACGTTATTTTAGGGAAATTCGCAACGTACCGACTTACGTCACTGTATTAGGGTGATTTTATAGTTATGAAACGTAATTAACGTATTTCGTTCAGATCGGCTGTTTCAACATTTCGTTGGATTAAATTAAAACCTTAGAAATATTTATTCGCAAGTTCGTTGAACGTCTTATAATCTGAATAAAAAGGATCAATTAGGAAGTTTCTCTTATTATTATCATTCGTTTTATCCAAACATTTACATTAATAATGTTCGTTACATACTTTGGATTACTTTAATAAATTATATCTCAAAATATAATAAACAATTTGACTAATTATTTAGGTAGAGCTACCGATTTTTGAATTCCTACAGCCACTTTAATTTCAGTTATTTTAATTACTTATTTTTTTTACATATACATTATCTCTATAAGACAGAATTGTTATTTTTATACAATAATATAATTTGCAGCATTTGCGCACTCGCATCGCATATAATGTTCATTAATATCATTGTAAAAGAAAAAGTTCAATCGATATGCTCGCAAGATTCGTATCATTGTCTAACTTATAATAACGGATAAATACATTTTAAAAGTTTCCGAGCAGACAGATCTTGCTCTTTACGTTCGAGCAAACGTCCTAGCGAATTTTACTAATAATAATTGATAAAAAGATTTGCTGCTAAATAATTGAACTGATATCGTATAACTATATAAAACAGTGTTTGCTCGTTGCATATTAAAATTCGTATTTGTTTGTCAAATTATTTCTCGTATCGTTTGCACAGATAAAAACCGGAGAAAAGGAACAAGGCCACAAATCAATTTACAGATATTTATAACATCGTTCCTTCTCCGAACAGAACCATCGGTTTCGAACAATTTTATTGCAAAACTATATCGGTCTTGCTGGTCGATCGTAGCTATTGCGAGTACTTGCTAACTGCCACTTGATAATTCTTCGACAAAACGCAGTAATATCAAGTCAAGTAAAACTACCGAAATTTTCGAGACGCAGAATCGTACGATTAGACCGCGGTTATTTATGCAAATTCATGTTTTCGTTATTGGCGAATTCCTTATGCCGTATCGTTCTACGTGTCACAAAAACTTCGGCGTTTTCAGTTAGTTCGGTATTATCGTGTTTGGTCGAAAACTTATTGCCATGTTTAATATGGACAAATTCTCAAAGTATAGTGTTCGCATACAAAAATGCAATTTTCTTTGCTTTCCGCGATCCTTGGTTACGCTGTTGAGAAACATAAAAATAGACGATATTTATGTAACAATTTCTTACGAGTCGTTACAAATGAATTATTTGTTACTTTTATCCTAAGTGTCCCTTATTATTATTATTATTATTATTATTATTATTATTATTATTATCTAGCCCCCATTTTACGACATCGGAGATTAGAAAGAAAGTAACGCTTTATACAAAGTGCAGGCCTTTATTTTGCACATACATCTTTCATAACGAGTAACACGACAAAGTTCCACGAAATTACTGCAACTTTCGACTCTGTCGAGCTGCCATTACAAGACTCGGATAGGCAAAGCAAGAACACACGGGGAAGAAATTAAACGTTTCGTAAGGACTCGTTTATACAATATCGTAGAATGTTAATCCGTTTATGCGACGTTATTACTTTTCTCTTTTTCTATTTCTCCCTCTTATCTGTACCTTACAACTAAAAAGCGTATCGATAAGTTGTAGGCAACAGTGAAGGATAAGTGAAAGGGAAGAAGCTTCGATTATTCGCTCGGACAGTCGTGTTACTTTCGTATCATCGAGTGCGGAGGGAAAATATCGCGAAAGAACGATAAACGAATAAATAAATAAAACGAAACAAAGAGAAAGAAAAGGGAAAAGAATTATCGCGATGAAAACGAAAATCATCAAGCGTATTCTCAATTCGAAGCCGATAAAATTGTCGAACGATTTTCTTTAAACAGCTTGTCAGCTTCGTCGTAGAAATTGGATGATTCTCTTTGGTTGATTTACGCGCGGAGTAATTTTGTATCGTACTTACAAATCTCGACGTAATTGTTTTTACATCTCCTTCTTTACACAGAAGAGAAAAAGAAATACATACATTAAAAACTAACAAGAAAAAAAAATAGCAAGAAACAAACAGCTTGAGTTTCGTGTCTTTTTTCACAGTGCTTCCGAACATTATAAAGTTCATCGTTTCTCGACTTTGTACAGGAATTATCAATTTAAAAAGAAAACAGAAAAATGAAGAATATACAGTCGTTCTCAGTCCACCGGGGATATTGTTAAATCATTATTCGAAACTACCTCGAGCAAGGAAATTCAACAAACGTATAAACGATAATTTGTAGAAGGAAAAAAAAAGAAAAAAAAAAATATGGGATGTGCTTAAATTGAAAAAATTAATGGGACGAGATGCCGTATCACATATATCTATGCTTATATATTATATATATACAGATTTCAGTCGGCAATTCGTCTATTCTTTATCGTTATCTCTCTTTCCTTCGAATGTATACAATATAAAATGCTACGACCTTCTCGTGCAATTTTTCATGCAGCGCATATACAGAAATTATCATCGTCATTAGAATGTATACCTTTATGTAGAATCTGGTAACACAATAACGCATCGTTAACGCGCCTAATATACGGCACATATATTTTCTTATGAACATGAACACCAGATATCGTCGTGCAGCGTATCATATCGTGATAAAGAGATTCTTGTCGCATACAATTAAATAATATTCCGATAGTTGAACACCACCGAAAAGTCTATGACATGTGTTTACGTATTAGATCATCCAACTTATTCCGAACAAAGTGATCGTTAAAAACACGTGTTTCCAACGTTTATCGAAATATAAGAATCAATATAACATTTAATCCAGATAATAAGAAGTTTGCGTGACCCAAGGGAGAAACAAGTTGGATATGTTTAAGGCACACCAGAATTAAAAATGATCGTTAATTACCTGTACAGCAAAAAGTTCGTGATCGTATAACGTATACTTCATTCAGAAGAACAACTGGGTTTATCATTGGTAAATATATGACATAGACTTTCAGAATATTTCGATGAACACTCGCGAGTAAGGATAAAAAATCTTCCGGACTCGCTTATGGTCCTCAAAATCGTTTAGACCTACGTTCTCGGACAAAGAGATACTACACGCTTGCCATCTCTGATTTCTCGTATTAGGATTATTGTAGCACAAAAACTCTGAACGCCGTGCGACGACTATCTTCAATGAATACGTAAACATAACTTAGATCGGCAATATATATAATGATAGAAATATAAACACACCTAACAAAATGATAGCACGATTGAAGTATATTTACATTGTCTTGAGTATCTCGCGAGATTTCAGGCAATTAAGGCGTTCGATTAATAATCGCTTCTTTGTAAAATCGATATTTTCACGATGGGCCGTGGTAAAAGGCTGAGTAACAATGAAATAAACACGACTCTAACTTTAAAAAGGCGGAGATTAACGATTATAGATATAACGATGGAAATCAATCGGTCATTCATAATTTATTAAAAGATGTTAAATGCCTATGGTAAAAAGATACCTATGCTAATGGAAGACTAGCAGTACTATCTTAACGCAAGACAAGGGCGATACTTCGCACTGCATCAAACTCTTGTACCACTACAAGAGAAATCAGCCGCGAAGCTAGGATGGAAACTAACAGTCAAAACGTTTGTCGTGTGCTACAAACAATTATAGATCGGACAGAAATACAGGCGATTAACAACGAAACATAAGGAAGGACGACTACTGGCATCTGCGAAGAAACATGTACACTGAAAAAAGTTATCTTTAGCGATGAGAAACGGTTCAACTTAGATGGTCCACACGCATGTTCGTACTATTATCGAGATATTCGAAAAGAACCATTAAGAAAAATTTGAGCTGGCATTGGGTTCAAAGGAAATCAGTTTTGTAAAAGGAAATATGAATGGTGCGATTTACCTGCAATTAATAAAAAATTAAATTGACAAGTATGCGGAACAAATTGCTAATCCAAAATATATGTTCCAACAAGACAATGTTGCTGGGCTTACGGCAAAAATTATTCAAGAATATTTTTCAAAGGAGAAAATTTCCGTTCTTCGATGGACAGCGCGTGCTCCTCAAACCTCGATATCATTGAAAACCGTTGCAGATTGCTATCACAAGATTTGCACGATTCAAAAGCCTGCAATAAAAGAGAATAGGAAAATATTTCCCAATGCACAATTAGTCTTGTATAAATCCTTATCGATCAGGGTGATTGAAGTAATTGAGAACCATGGAGGTACTGCACGTTATTAAGAACATCTGCAACTACGTTATTTATATACTTTTGTATTTATAACTTATGTAATATGAAATATACGTTTATATTTTTCAAGTGTGCTATCACTTCGTCTGTGTCCATTTGCGTATTTATACCAAGAGAACTCACTGATGTAATGTTAATCTAAGTTATGTTTAGATTCGTGGAAAGTAATCTTCATATAGTATTCAAAGTTTTCACAGTACCATAACTATAATATGAAAAATTAAAGGTAGCACGCGTGTTCTGTCTTTTTGTCTAGAATTATTATTACCCAGTGCATAACAGTGCATTACATCGCGCACAAAACAATCTGTCCATGATCAAACCAGTTCCAAGATCGATCCAACGATGACTACTTCACGACGAGAATTGCACGATCGTCCAATGGCCACTCACATGGCCAAAAATATTCTTTTTGTTGTTTGTTTTCATGATCACTAAATCAGCAACGGTAATTATATGAATAATAGTACTCATAGCACTAATGGTGATAATATAGTAATAATAATTTACATTTACACTTTTCCATACTTATTTACTCAGTTAATTCATTATATTTCCTATCTACTTACGACATGCTTACGTTTACACTCGCTCATACTTTAACGCAATACAGTCTGTACTCAATCCTTAATGAAAATCATTAAACACTCGACATATATATATAAAAGTAAGACAAGCAATCGTAAAAAATATACAGTGAAACGCGTAATGTACAAAATCGATGAAATAGATCTCTCTCTCTCTCTCTCTCTCTCTCTCTCTGTCTCTCTCTCTCTCTCTCTCTCTCTCATGCTTTCCTCTTTCACTCTCATTCACTCACTTGCTTACAAACGCACGCGCGCGCACTTTCTCTCAAAGACTATAGATCATCCAAAAGTACCTTCTTTCCTTGCCGATAGATGTAATAAAAAATAAACGACCCAGAGAATAGCTTTTAGCTTACTTTTAGCTTCCCGAAAAGACGTAGTACTACTAAAAGTCTACGGAAACGATATAAATATTAAAGATAACAATAGCACTTGCTCAGACGAAATTGACGAGTGCACGCGAAAGTATGAATTCACAATGAGCTAAATTAGTTGAAAAATTGATCGTATCGATCAATACAAAGGTAAATAGTGACGCGCAATAATGCTTCATTTTATAGCAATCTTGCACACAATAGGATATCTTCATAAACTATCGTCGCTATCATCGGCATGAGCTTCAACTGAGACATTTGCGGCGAGCCCCGCGGCACTTGCTTCTCTATTAGTTTCAATCTCTTGTTCCATCGAATTACTCTGCATCTGCTGTTCGTCTATACGTATATGTGTACATAAATGATACCGTAACACGTTAACAATATCAATAAGTTTTATGTAGTAAAGTTTCGTTTATATAAAATTTATATGATAAATATTATGATAATTACCTGATTGAGTCGCTGGAGATTCTTCGTCTCCTTGACCTGGACCTAATATAGCTTCTTTCATTTGACTATTAACACCCTTTGGATCTAAGTCCGTCGCCCAACTAAAGTACATTAGTGCAAGATCGGTATTACCCAACTTTTTATGTACCTAACGGAAAAAAAAGAAAACAACTTAAGTAAAAGAATATAAAATGTAATAGCAAAAAAAAACATAACAATGCTTACTTTTCCTATTGAATAATAGACTAGAGACTCTTTGGGTACAATATTTTTTAATTCCTCAAATTCCCTAAGTGCTTCCGCATGCCGACCAATTGAGAAGTTGATACTTGCACGATGAAATTTGCATAACATATTGTCAGGGTCATTTGCGATTGCAGTATTCAGAGTTTTTAAAGCTTCGTCAGTTTTCTTCAGTGCATGTTGCACAACACCAATATGACACATTATTGCCGAATTCTGTGGACTAATTTGTAAAGCGCGTTGAAAATGCAATTCTGCTAGACTATATTGTTCCTGTTTAGAGAATATTGTCCCTAATCCAAACCTATAAAATAAGAAAAACAACATATGTAAAATAATACAATTATCTCGTTACAAAATATCTTGTAATTTCGTAAACAATCTCTTCGATTAAACTTACCATGCATTATAATGCCTAGGATCAAGTCTGATAGCGTTACGAAATGCAGTAATTGCCTTATCCAATTCTTCTGTCAGAACATACTCATGACCAAGCAGTGTGTAGGCATATGGAAAATTAGGATCTACCTAAACATTTGAAAAATAAAACTTGCATCTCAAGTATAATTGACAAATTTATCACTATATAAAAAAATGTAAAACGAAAATTAAAATCTGCGTCAATATTAAAGTGTGCAAATAAACAACGTACTTGTATAGCTCTCTGAAAGAATTTGATTGCCGTTTCATGCTCAGTTTGTGCAGAAAACAGATTTCCAGTAGCACACCAAGCTGCTGGAGAATTACGATCTTCGGAAACAAGTTCTTGTGCTAGAGTAGACAGTTGCACTTCAGCATGCAAATGCCACAAAACTGTGCTATAAATTTCCATAAGTTCAGTCCTTTGAGGTTCCAACTGCCTCACTTCAGCGAAATAACTACCGAAAAAATAACTTCTTATCAACTATTTCAACTTTTTAATTTTACCGTTTAATAGACACCAACCTAGCAGCTTTCTTATAATCTACCATTTCAAAATGTGCACGAGCTAACATAGATAATACCCATCCTGTATTATAATGTCTTGCTGGAAGAACACTTAATATTTCAACAGCTTGGGTACAATTGAATTGACTTAAATGTTGATATGCCTCTCCTAATTCTTGTAGTAATGACATTAAACCCTCTGAAGAAAAAAAAATATATATATACACATATATGCATAATACATAAACTGTTGTGAAAAAACAATTTCTTCCAAAACGAAATTATAATATTAATAACATACCAGCACATTGTTTCTGTAGTGTTACTGCACAGACATTAGTACTACCTTGATTGTTTAATGCATTTACACTAGCTACAGCTTTTTCTGATGTAATCGTTTCAGTTTTTTCTTTTTCATTTCGATTTCTCTCATTTAACTCATTAAAGTTAGCTTTATTTAAGTTAGTTTTTGAAAGTCTAGCTTTTGTTTTGCGAGACGGAGACTTTGGAGTAGCAAATTTATTTCTATTTGGAGATTTATTATTTTCCTAATAAAGAAAAAAATTATTTTAAATATAGTTATAATACTATAACACTGAATGTACGTACAATATCATACAATACCACACAATTAGGAACGAAAAATTATAATAAAACAAATAAATTTACCTTGACTGAATAGCTGTGACTGAAGAGCCTTGAGGAACGTCTAACATTGGTACCTTGCAATGTTGGTGGAGCTGGTGTTGGAGTAGTAGGTGTAGCTGTTACAATATTAGCGTTATTACTCGTATTTCCAGATTGAGAAAATACTGGTTTCCCTTGCTGTAAAGGAGTTTCCTTCCTCGACATTAATTGCTGTAAGTTAAAATATTTTCTATATAATTTAGTATACTACCGCATATACATGCATTTATATATCAAACGATTGCTACTTAAATCTTACCCCTACATGAGCCCTTAAACTGCTAACACGTTTTGCTAAACTTTTCTGATCATTAGCTTCTGTAAGAGTAGTATGTGAAGGTAAAACTGTTGGTTCAGGTGTATTGCTTTCCAATGGTAGAATACCAAAACTTGGAGTAAGGGGGCTCATTGTATTATTGAACATACTACGATACCGTGGAAGTTTAGCTCTTGGTGAAATTGAAGGACAATTATTATAATGTGTAGGTAAACTTTGTGGACTTTCATCTGCAGGAGAATATAATCGTATACCAGGTCCAACGCCATTAATTATAGTTGATGCCATTGTGATTTGTGCAGGGGTACTATAAAATACATGTAACATAACATAATGTAAAGTTATTTAAATACTTTAAAAATTGCATACTTACACAGTAGTGCCATTTGTAGGTGTACCATTTGAATTATTTGTAGGTACAATGAGATCAGATTCAGTTGCATAAATGGGAGTAGGTGTACTACCATGGCACATTGCAAAATTATCTAATTTATCTAACTGAAAAATTTTTATAGGATCTACTACTTCACCGACATTACATAATTCCTCAAATGAATGCCAAAGAAATGGATTTAATTTCAAAGCCAATTTATGCGCATCATTTCCCTTTGCTGTACGCATCATCTTATAATAAATCTTTGCTATAATCTGAAGCGAGAAGCATGCATGTTCTCCAAATTGAGTTGCTATTTCTTCCAGGTTTTTTAGCTGTTTATAATATCCCCCAATTATTACAGCTTCTGCTTCTGCATATCTGGTAATTAAAATATCAAATTATATAGATACATTAAAATAACAAAATAAAACAATTTAATACTTACTTCTCTAAATCATAACAACATTTGGCTAAAAGAAATCTGCATTGTGCAGAATTTGGAGCTTTCTTGGAAAGTAGTGCGTAAGCTTGTCTAACTCGTCCTGATCTATAATAACATGTTGCCAAAAGAAATAAAGTTTCCTCTGAGTCAACTAAAATAACAATATAATATTGTAATTAAAAGATGCCAAAAGATAAATTGAATGTTACAAAAATTATAACTAAAAAAGCTTGCCTTCTGCACACAACCTTTCTGCTAAAAATATTGCATCTGGATAAGCATAATGATTTAAACAATGCCATATGGCCGCCTGTAATCATACATATTAGAATATATTGACATAACTCACAAATACATATAATGACAAAAATATTTAATCATATTTTTACAAATAAAAAAGTATATACATCATATTTGTTGTTAACTTCTAATACACAAAGTAACATACTAACACTCATACAAATTTATTGATTTCTGTACAAAATACAAAAAATTCATAAACGTCATAAACGTTTGTACTTATTTATAGTCATATCCCCTCCCGTTTACATCCATTTCGCAAAAGCAAACAACCCTAAAGAAGTTCACCCTCACATAAGAATATATTCAATATCAAATAAACTAGAATCTTGATAATCTGATTAATGGTAGAATATCGCGAAAGTAACGAAGAATCATAAAATATAGCACAAAACTGAAAATCAATTTTCTGTTGAATAACAAACATGCGTGTAAACGGTTTTCAATTTCTCATGTCAGTATCAATAAGTGTGAATGATGCGTCCGGATAGAAAATCGCACGTCACTGCCAGTTATTTCTCAAACTTAATCAACTTTACCTGCACTGGCTCCTGTACAATCATCGTTCACACGGCAGACTTGGTCATATAAGAATAATCTCGAACGTTTCAAGAAAATTTAATGAAGAAAATCCAAAGTCGAATGACTGGTGTGTATAAAAATTTCTTAGGAGTCCATCTTTGCTCCGATTCTTTTGAAGTGAACAACTAACTTCAGAACAAAGGTTTACCAACATTAAAGGGATGTCAATCCTATAAGGAATTAACAGTAAATTTGTAGAAGAATTGAAGCTATCTTCAAGAGTTAAATACTTTCAACAGAAGTTACTTTTTCTACAAATATAAATTTTAAGTTAATAACATATCGTTTATTTAATGTTTCATTCAAAATTTAAAGACGTAGGGAAAAACTAAATTTCTATCACGATGATCCGATATGTATTTATATATCAAATTCTTATGATAAAAATAATTGTAAAATTGTTATTAATCATATCAATGATTATATCAACATAAAATATTGCTTAACTTTGTTGTAAATATATTTACGTCTTATATATTTTATTCTAGTGTTTTATTATTAACGTTATAATAACACGAGTTTTGAAAATTTAAATAATTTGTTATATTTGGTTGGTAACATACTAAAGCTACCCATAAAGAATAGAGATATAAGAATAGAGTGCGTGAGCGAGCTGAGAAAGTGATATAGGAATAAAAAGAAAATGCTGCATAGAAACTCTTTAGATTCTTGTCTAATAAAGCATGCATATTCATACAGTAAATATGAAGTATAACACCAATCTATGAATATTATGTCCATGCACCGATCAACGAGCGGTGTCAATGTGCATGCCTGATTAGATAAGGACCGAAGGGACCTTTATGCAGTGTTCTCTTTCTATTCTTATATTGCATCCCCTTACACGGTAAAATGTGACCGCGTACTCTAATTGTATATATATGTATATATAGATAAAACTACCTTTACCTACCGATAAAGGCTTCATTGCTAACGAAAAAGTATACAATACCTCACTAAGTTTAAAATATCGAAATATAATATAATTAATAATGAATATAAAAATGTTTGTTTAATTGAT